>JASDDO010000012.1:228640954-229332833 GCA_030015575.1 Agapanthus africanus
TGTGATTCGGGACTGTACCCAAAAGCCACCGTTTTGCACGCCCTCTTGGACGTGGTAAGGTGGAAATCAAAGCACAGTGGGAATCACACAAGACTCTTTGACGATCTCGTGTATACAGACTACCCTGTACCAGTATCACCAGAGAACTGCCATCTGACGTGTGGTATATCACCATCTGGGAGTTCTCGGCAAGTCCGTCCAGTGTACCCAGTCTCCACCGAGCACCCGTACACAATCTCTGATGACAAACACCGATGGATATGGGATCATCCATCGCCCATCATATGGGTCAAGATGCGTATACGCTAGTCTACTCTGGTGTATCGATGCCCTATCTCGATATACCCTCGACTAGGAACAGTTATAGGATGTACTCATCGACTATCATGTCCCCACTAGTATGATCTCATCATAGTCCCAGTAGTCGAGTACAGATCCTAAGGGCTTCATCAACATATGAGAGTAAGACAGTAAACCATTACAAGTCAACATGTTAAGATAAAGTGAAACCAAATAACATACTATCATGACGAGGAAGAAAGTCCTCTCTGTATATATCTAAGCATCCATCATAATATACATCATATGTACAACAATGGCCTCTAGGGCATATACATAACTAACAATCTCCCACTTGCACTAAGGCCAGCTGCTGTAGTATCTCATACCTAGCATCCCGAATAATCTCTCAAACTGTATCTGGGGAATAGCCTTCGTGAATGGATCCGCAGTGTTGTCCTTCGTATCTACTCTCCTGACCTCGATCTCCCGGCGATCAACTATCTCCCTGATCAGGTGATACCGCCTCAGAATATGTCTGGACTTTTGATGGGACCTTGGTTCCTTGGATAATGCCACAGCTCCATTGTTATCGCAATACAGAGGTATTGGATGCTCAATGGATGGAACCACTCCAAGTTCACTAATGAACTTCTTTATCCAGACAGCCTCTTTGGCAGCATCGTTGGCAGCGATGTATTCAGCCTCCATCGTCGAGTCTGCAACGGTATCCTGTTTGGAACTCTTCCAACATACCGCCCCTCCATTGAGGGTAAAGACAAATCCCGAGTGCGACTTAGAGTCGTCCTTATCACTTTGGAAGCTGGAATCGGTAAAGGACTCCACCTGGAGTTCTCCGTTACCATACACCAAGAACATCTCCTTAGTCCTTCGTAAGTACTTGTGAATGTTCTTTACAGCTGTCCAGTGACTCTCTCCAGGATCTGCTTGATACCGACTCACTACACTTAGTGAGTATGCTACATCGGGTCTGGTACATAGCATCGCATACATGATAGAGCCTACTGCCGAAGTATAGGGTATCCCTTGCATGCGAGCTCTCTCCAAATCAGTCATAGGGGACATCTCTTTGGAGAGTGTGAGTCCAGAGATCGTGGGTTGGTTTCCACGCTTGGATTCTTCCATACTAAACCTCTTTAGTATGGTGTCAATGTACCTGGATTGGGACAATCCAAGTATCCGTTTAGATCTATCTCTATAGATCATGATTCCCAATATGCAGCAGGCATCACCTAGATCTTTCATTGAGAATCTCTGTGATAAGAAGAGCTTGACTGATTGCAGCATAGGAATATCATTTCCTATCAAGAGTATGTCATCCACGTACAATACGAGGAAGACAACCTTACCCTCTGCTACCTTTTTATAGATACAAGGTTCATCTATATTTTTGATGAAGTCAAACTCTTTGACTACAACATCAAAACAGATGTTCCAACTCCGCGATGCTTGTTTTAACCCATAAATGGATTTAAGCAGCTTGCACACCTTTCCGCTGCTCCCACTATCTACGAAGCCCTCTGGCTGAGTCATGTACACGCACTCTTCTAAATCACCATTTAGAAAGGCGGTCTTAACATCCATTTGCCAGATTTCGTAGTCATGGTATGCAGCAATGGCAAGTAAGATCCGGATGGACTTAAGCATAGCAGCTGGAGAAAAGGTTTCGTCATAGTCCACACCAGGTCGTTGACGAAATCCCTTTGCTATAAGTCTAGCTTTGAAAGTCTCAACTTTTCTATCTACACCAAATTTCTTTTTAAAAATCCACTTGCTCCCAATGGGTTTTACCCCTTCAGGAGCATTTTCTAAAATCCATATTTTATTGGTGTACATGGATTCCATCTCAGATCGCATTGCATCCAGCCATTTCACAGAGTCACCACTCGTGATGGCCTGCTCGAAACTAGTCTTGTCATTATCATCCATGATGCAATCCTCTCTACCACCATCAATAAGAAAACCGTAGTATCTCTCAGGTGGACGAGAAACCCTACTAGATCGGCGGAGAGGCTGGGGTTCGTCGGGTACTGCTGAGTCCTCTGGTTTTACTAAATCTTTAGTTGTAATTTGTGTTTCTGGAACCTCTTCCAGCTCTACCTCTTTGCCACTAATTTCTTTTGCAAGAAATTCCTTTTCCAAAAAGGTGGCATATTGAGAAACAAACACTTTTTGTTCTTCAGCGTGGTAGAAAAAATATCCTTGGGAATTCTTAGGATATCCCACAAATTTACAATGAACTGATCGTGCCTCGAGTTTGTCCGGATTTTGTCTTTTGACATAGGCTGGACAACCCCATATCTTAACTCGTTTAAAATATGGTCTCTTCCCACTCCATATCTCATATGGTGTGGTAGGTACGGATTTAGACGGAACTAGATTCAATATGTATATGGCTGTCTCAAGCGCATACCCCCAAAAGGAAATAGGTAACTCAGCTGTACTCATCATTGAACATACCATATCCAATAGGGTGCGATTCCTTCGTTCCGATACACCGTTGTGCTGTGGTGTATAAGGAGGAGTAAGCTGAGAGAGAATCCCATTCTCTTTTAGATAATCTAGGAACTCACTGCTTAAGTATTCACCTCCTCGATCAGATCGAAGAATCTTAAAACTTTTGCCCGTTTGGTTCTCTACTTCGTGCTTATATTCTCTGAATTTCTCAAAAGCTTCAGACTTATGTTTTATCAGAAACACATGTCCGTATCTAGAGAGATCGTCAGTGAATGTAATGAAGTAGGAAGAACCGTTTCTAGCATGCGTAGACATGGGACCGCATACATCACTATGTATCAGTCCTAAGAGTTCTGTAACTCTTTCTCCGTGTCCACTAAACGGAGCTTTGGTCATTTTTCCTTTGAGACATGAATGGCAAGTATCATAAGATGATAATTCGAACGGGTTCAAATATCCATCTTTATGCAACTTAGCCAGTCGTGTCGCATTGATATGACCAAGTCTACAATGCCACAAGAAGGATTCGTTCATATCTGAACTCTTCCTCTTGTGTGTGTTTTGTATATTGAGGACTGTATTTTGATTGCTTTTAGAGTTTTGCTTTGCACAGTGATATATATGATATGTCCTGCACCTTATTCGATGAGGAAAGAGCCGAGATCCCTTCACCGGGTGTGACCTCTTTAGCGAAACTGGCAGATGCTACAAAACCCGGTTTGTCTTTTGATTGCTTTTAGAGTTTTGCTTTGCACAGTGATATATATGATATGCCATGCACCTTATTCGATGAGGAAAGAGCCGAGATCCCTTCACCGGGAGTGACCTCTTTAGCGAAACTGGCAGATGCTACAAAACTCGGTTTGTCTTTTGATTGCTTTTAGAGTTTTGCTTTGCACAGCTGTATATATGATATATCCTGCACCTTATTCGATGAGTAAAGGGCCGACGATCCCTTCACCGGGAGTGACCCCTTTAGCAAAACGAGAAAAGCTTAAAAAACACTCCTTTTCAAAAACACTCGATTCTACGACGATATCAAGTTCATTATGCTCAGGGTTTTCTGAAAAACCTGCGTAGCCCTCCGTCATTTCAGATAGATATTATTTAGTATTCGTGCTATGTTTGTTGACTTAGTTAAGGCATAGTGTACGGTAGCTAAGTAATGTTTATCTGCTAAAACATGAGATGTGATTGGATTAGGGTATTCGTACGGCCTTGTTGACTCAGTTAAGGGTCGTACGGGTGGGTTTAATTCGATCGGGAAATGTACGGGTTGAACTTGACTTGCGATTTATGGTTTGTTGACTTAGTTAAGGTCATAGATCGCTAGGGGCAAAAATATTATCGGGAATTTCAAGTGTTGAAATTTGCAATGAGATTGCATACCTCCTATAAGATAGTTGGATCCCGATACCCACTGCGAGTAAGAGTTACTCCTGGGAGAGTTTTACACAGGACAATTAGTCATTCAAGTAGGTGTCTAGAAAAGTGTTAACGGGGTTACGCCTCTGGGAAAACGAGGTTTACTTTAATTAGGTCCGTGCGAAAGCACGGGGAACCTCGCTCAAAGTACCGACACTGATCTGGCTGAAAGATTGACGAAATTGTAGGGTGGAATTAATCCCGGCTAATCTTACCTTTTAGGGTTTGAAGGTAGATTTGATAAAAACAGTAAAAAAATCAGCAGGGAATTTTAAAAATTACCATGAAACACGGGCCCACAAATCCACTAAACCGCCGTGGAACTGCCGCGGGAAGCAGGTTCCCACCGCGGTTCCGCTCTGGTTTAGTGGATTTGTGGGCCCGTGTTTCATGGTAATTCTTAAAATCAGCAGGGAATTTTAAGAATTACCATGAAACATGGGCCCATAAATCCACTAAACCGAGGCGGAACCGCGGCGGGAACCTGCTTCCCGCGGCGGTTTAGTGGATTTGTGGGCCCGTGTTTCATGGTAATTCTTAAAATTCCCTGCTGATTTTTTTACGTATTTTTAATTCAGAAAAATCCAAGTTTTTGAAAAATTTCCAGAGAGGGGGTAAATTTAGTCGGTTCGGGTTCGATCGGAGTTTTAACTTCGTAAACACAACGCCTAATGCTCTAGCTAGACTCTGATACCACTGTAGGGTTCCTAGGCACTCTTGTGAAGGTTCATAAGGCATCAAACATGCCCGGATAAAAATTTAGACGTGCCGAACAACCCAAAGACAGGATCTTTGTTAGATTATTAGGGTTAAGCATGCAAGATAACATCTTTTTATCTAAGTGTGAGGGATTACAACCTTTTTAGTCCGCTCCTTCGCTTCACAAGCTCCGAGTAGAAGTCCCTTCGCCGCGATCCTCGATCTCCCGGACTCAAAAGAGGCTCCACGACTCGAACGATCCATGCTAGTTTGAAGTGTTCCAAATCTCCGATGATCTACGTCGAAGTTTCAATAACTCAAGCTTTCTCACTCTAAAAAGATGAACACACTAATCTCATAGGCTAGATGAGATGAGGATGAAGGAGTAGTATTTATGCTTTCTTTTTAATTCACTTTCTCACAATTTATCATCACAAATGGAATTTCTAGTGAGCTGAAAATCAAGAGAGAAGAAGATGATAATGGAAAAGATAATGATAATTCCTTTTGTGATGAATAGAAAAGAAAACTATATGATTGATATATCAACCATGGTCAAGGATGAGTGGCTAAGAGTTTGTAGAGAATAAACTAGAGTTAGGGTTTGGTTAGGTTAAGTTATGAGTCATGCAAAAATATCAACCATAATATCTTAAGCATGACAAAAACAAAGATTCTAGAAGGTGCAAGAAGAAGCTAACCATAATCAAACCCTAATCCCTTTTAGTCATCCTTAAACATGTTTAATAATAAATCATATCATGTCACAATAATATATATCACATATATATTATATATTTGCAACAAAAGAAAATAATACAATTAACATATATCGCATATATATCAATGTATCATCCAGTGAGAAAATGAAATAATAAAGCGAGCCAATATTAGATAATGTAATACAATATATCATATATATTATTATACATTAAATCATCGAATCAACACTTGATCCGACGATCCGGCTATATCGAATATTACCGACTAATATATCATGTACCGATTCATCGAATCAACACTTGATCCGATGTCCCGGTTCATATCTAAATATCGCGAGAATATAATACGGTATCTCATATCGCATTATTCTCGGTCCTGGACATATCACATATGTGCCTCTACTCCATTTCGCCTGAGCCAAGAAATCTCTGTGTAGGACTCTAAAGAATCATCAATACGCCGGTAGCAGGTGATGATCATATCAAACACCCACAAGCTGCAAGCGGTCAGCTAAACGTAACAGCCACCCAGGTATTGTGCGATCAGAAGATCAACAAGCTTGCCTGTGCGTTCTCCTGTGAATCCAATCAGAAACACTCCCGTACAGTCCGGTCTGTTCGTCTGATATGTCGCATATCAAGTCTAGGGGTGGTAAACGTCAGACCCCAGTAACCGATAAGTCGTGTCGATGTGTGGCTCATAACGGGTCGAGAAACTACTAGTAACACTTACCAGGAAATCTCTATATCATCCCTGGCCAGGGACTTCCAGTTATAGCCAATCGAACACAGCACAACATCAACTCCCTATACCAGGAGAGACGAATCCCCTCCTATCGTTCATTGCCTCCATGTGATTCGGGACTGTACCCAAAAGCAACCATTTTGCACGCCCTCTTGGACGTGGTATGGTGGAAATCAAAGCACAGTGGGAATCACACAAGACTCTATGACGATCTCGGGTCTACAGACTACCCTGTACCAGTGTCACCAGAGAACTGCCATCTGACGTGTGGTATATCACCATCTGGGAGTTCTCGGCGAGTCCGTCCAGTGTACCCAGTCTCCACTGAGCACCCGTACACCATCTCTAATGACAAACACCGATGGATATGGGATCATCCATCGCCCATCATATGGGTCAAGATGCGTATACGCTAGTCTACTCTGGTGTATCGATGCCCTGTCTCGATATACCCTCGACTAGGAACAGTTATATGATGTACTCATCGACTATCATGGCCCCACTAGTATGATCTCATCATAGTCCCAGTAGTCGAGTACAGATCCTAAGGGCTTCATCAACATGTGAGAGTAAGACAGTAAACCATTACAAGTCAACATGTTAAGATAAAGTGAAACCAAATAGCATACTATCATGACGAGCAAGAAAGTCCTCTCTGTATATATCTAAGCATCCATCATAATATACATCATATGTACAACAATGGCCTCTAGGTCATATACATAACTAACATGTCCAAGCATCCACTACAATATACATCGTATGTACAGTAATGGCCTCTAGGGCATACATATAACTAACAGTAACTAGGGCAATAAGCTTGCTAGACTTGATGTCCTAGATGATGTAGAGTATGAATATGGATTTATTTGTCTCTTGAAACCCTAGGATTCTCAACACATGAGAGCTTTTAGGGTTTTGATGTGAGGAAGAAGAAGTGAGCTAGCATGAGAGCTCACTTGAGGAAAGAGAAAGTATTTTGATAAACGATAATGCTTATAATAAATGAGATGGCTCCCCTTGACTTGACTACAAGCATGGCATCCAAAAATAACTTATCCAAAATATCTAGTGCCACAAAAATATCTCACAAAAATATCTAAGTCAAAAAGTCAAACCAAGTCAAGTGATCAAGCTAAGTCAAAATGTCAAACATGTAGCCATGCTCAATTATCATTTACAAAATAACAAATACTTTCCTCCACCTCATAATTGTTTTAATCAAGTTAATGGTCAAAACCCTAATGAGGTGTCTCCTTCTATGCCCCTCTCATCCGTGCATACACACCCGCATCCGCATTCTGAAGAATACGAATACAAAGAGACAAAACTGATCCATCAATATAATACTAGGATCCGGTTTAAACCAAAGCCCACTAGTATTATTCGCCCGGACATCATACGCGCACAAGTACACGTAAGTGATCGAAGCCCTTTCCGTAAAACCATACGGCCTCTACACCTTTTGCCCGGTGTAGGGAAACTCTCTGTGTGGGATTCTAAAGACTCGATACTACGCTGGCAGTGGGTTTAACCATAGGCCGCAAGCGGTACTGGCTGCACGTAACGGTCCCCATGTAGATGTCGATAAGAAGGCCGATGATGCAAACCCATCTGAACTCTTACTGAGCCTGAATGTGACAATCTCTATACAGTCCGGTCTGTTCGTTTAAGAGTATCACATATCAGGCCTAGGGGCGGTAAACGTCAGACCCCTAATAGCGGTATAAGTCGTGTCGGAGTGTAGCCCAGAACACCCAGAGAAACTACTGGAATATCTACCAGTAAATCTCACTTGCCCTGGACAGGGACTTTGTGTAATAGCTCTCCAAATACAGCACGATATCAACCCCCAATACCGGGAGAGACGAATCCTATCTAACCGCCACTGCCTCCAAGTGCTTCGGGACTGTACCCAACTACTACCTGTTTGCACGACTCCTTTGAGCCATGGTAGGGTAGTAATCAAAGTACAGTGGGAACACACTCGAGGCGGAGTAGCAGTGTCAAATCGACGGACTAAGCTGTACTCATGTCACCTGGGAACTACTACCCGACGATAGGTATAATACCTACCAGCAGTTCCCGACGAGTCATGTCCAGTGTACTCATAATCTAATGAGCACCTGCATACTATCTCCAGTACGACGTACTAATGGACGTGGGACAGACCATCTCCCCTGCTGGAATGAGAAGCGTATACACTAGTCTACTTCGGAGTATCGATGCCCCGTCTCGATAATCCTACGACTGGGGACCTGTATAAGGATGTGTTTGTATATTACCCAGCCCCCACTAGTGTGACTGCCATCACAACGCTGGTAATCAAGCAAAGATCCTAAGGACTCTAATAATATGTATAAGCGATATGCTAAAAGAAACACATGCACATATTGAAGTAGAAACAAACCAAGTAGCATACTACCATTTTGAGCAAGACTGTCAATACAACTGTGAATATCCTAAGCTTCTATTAAGTAATATACAAACTAGTATGATACAATAATGGCCTCTAGGGCATACATCACTAACAACCTCCCACTTGCACTAGGGCCATGTACAGGCGTATCGCAGACCTATCATCTCGATCAGCCTCTCGAACTGTGTCTGAGGGATGGCATTAGTGAGTGGATTTTCCGTTTTATTCTCCGTATCTACTCTCCTCACCTCGATCTCCCGGCGATCAATGATCTCCCTTATTAGGTGGTACCGCCTCAAGATGTGTCTGGACTTCTGATGGGACCTGGGTTCCTTCGCAAAAGCTATAGCGCCGTTGTTGTCACAATACAGGGGTATTGGATCAACAATGGTTGGAACTACCTGAAGTTCTGTGAGGAACTTCTTCATCTAGACAGCTTCTTTTACGGCATCGCAAGCAGCTATGAACTCCACTTCCATCGTCGAGTCAGCAACGGTGTCCTTCTTGGAGCTCTTCCAACAGACCGCCCTTCTATTGAGGATAAAGACATAACCCGACATGGACTTGGAGTCATCCTTGTCACTCTGGAAGATGGAGTCAGCAAAGGCCTCGATCTGGAGGTTTTTTCCGCCATACACCAAAAACAACTCCTTAGTCCTTCTTAGGTACTTGAGAATGTTCTTTACTGCTATCTATTGCTTCTCCCCTGGCTTAGACTGATACCGGCTTACAATGCTCAATGCGTATGCTACATCTGGTCTGGTACACAACATTGCATACATTATAGTGTCTACCGCAGATGCGTAGGGTATAGATAATATGCGAGCCTTTCCAAATCAGTCTTGGGAGACATCTCTTTGGAGAGGGTGATTCCGTGACAATCCGGTAGATTACCGCGCTTTGAATCTTCCATACTGAATCTTTTCAGTATGGTGTCGATGTATCTTGACTGTGAAAGTCCCATTATCCGTTCAGATCTATCACGATAGATTTGGATCCCCAGAATATAGGATGCATCACCCAGGTCCTTCATGGAGAACCTCTGTGACAAGAATCCTTTGACTGACTGTAGCATAGGAATGGCATTTCCTATTAAGAGAATGTCATCCACGTACAAGACGAGGAATACAACAGTTCTCCCTACAATCTTACTGTAAATGCATGGTTCATCTCGATTTTTGATAAAATTGAATTCTTTGACAGTATCATCAAAACAGATGTTCCAACTCAGCGATGCTTGCTTTATTTCATAAATGGACTTAAGCAACTTGTACACTTTACCGCTGCTCCCACTCTGAATGAAACCCTCTGGCTGATCTATATAGACGCACTCTTCCAAATTACCATTTAGAAAAGCCGTCTTTACATCCATCTGCCAGATTTCATAATTGTGGAAGGCAACAATGGCAAGAAGGATCCGAATGGATTTGAGCATAGCCACTGGAGAAAAGGTTCCGTCATAGTCCAAACCAGGTCTTTGACGAAAACCCTTTGCAACAAGTCTAGCCTTATAGGTTTCAACCTATCTATCTACACCAATCTTCTTTCTGAAGATCCATTTGCAGCCTACGGGTTTTACCCCTTCTGGAGCAATGTCCAAAGTTCATACTTTGTTGGTGTACATGGACTCCATTTTGGTACGCATTGCATCCAGCCATTTTACCGAATCGCCGCTCTGAATGGCTTGCTGGAAGCTAGTAGGCTCATCATCTTCGATGATGCAATCCTCTCGATCCCCGTCTGTGAGAAAACCGTAGTATCTCTCGGGCGGATGAGACTGCCTATTACTCCTACGGAGTGGCGCTGGGATGTCCGGTTCTTCTGAAACCTCTGGTTCTACCAAGCTTTCAGTAATAGCTTATGGTTCTGGAATTTCTTCTAGTTCTATTGCGTTCCCACTTTTCTGATTTTCTAAAAATTCAGCTTCCAAGAAGTGGGCATAACGAGAAACAAAACTTTTTGTTCCTCTGCGTAATAGAAAAGATACCCTTTGGAGTTCATTGGGTATCCCATAAACTTACACAATACTGAGCATGCTTCGAGCTTGTCCGCATGCCGCTTTTTAACAAAAGCTGGACATCCCCATGTCTTAAGGTACTTAAAATAGGGTTTCTGTTAGTTATATGTATGCCCTAGAGGCCATTACTGTACATAGGATGTATATTGTAGTGGATGCTGGGACATATATAGGTAGGACTTTCTTGCTCGACATGATAGTACGCTATCTGGTTGCTCTTTATCTTAACATGTATACTTTCTATCTCTCTGATTACATGTTGATAAAGCCCTTAGGATGTGTACTCGACTTCCAGGACTATGATGAAGATCATACTAGTGGGGCCTGGGTAGTCAATGAGTACATCCTTCGTTGTTCCTAGTCGTGGGAACATCGAGATGGGGCATAGATATTCCAGAGTAGACTAGCGTATATCTTCTCGACCCATGTGATGGGCGATGGATGATCCCATATCCATTGGTGTTTGACATCGGAGATGGTATGCAGGTGCTCAGTGGAGACTGGGTACACTGAACGGACTCGCCGAGAACTCCCAGATGGTATTATACCTCACGTCAGATGGCAGTTCTCTGGTGATATGGTACAGCTTAGTCTGTTGACCCGAGATCGTCATAGAGTCTTGTGTGTCTCCCACTGTGCTTTGATTTCCACCCTACCACGGCTCTACTGAGTCGTGCAAACAGGTAGTTTTTGGGTACAGTCCCGATTCACATGGAGACAATGAGCGATAGGAGGGGATTCGTCTCTCCCGGTATTGGGGGTTGATGTTGTGCTATGCTCGACTGGCCATAACAGGAAATCCCTGGCCAGGGTTGTTGTGATATACTGGTAAGAGTTATCAGTAGTTTCACGAATGTTATGGACCTTACGTCGGCATGACTTATTGAGCTATTGGGGTTTGACGTTTACCACCGCTAGGCGAGATATGCGACATATCAGACGAACAGACCGGACTATACGGTAAGTGTTACTGGTTGGATTCACAGGAGTGTGAGCGGGCTTACTCGTCGATATTCTGATCGCTCAATACCCGGGTGGCCGTTACGTTTAGCAGACCGCTTGCGGCTTGTGTGTAACGTCTTCAAAATAATAAAATATGATTTTTGGGAAATTTTATAATTTAATATTATTTTAATGAATATTTTAATATTCTGGTATAATTAAATACAAATAAATGGGAAAAAAATTATGGAAAATTCTAGAATAAGGTATTTTAAGGAATTATGCCATTTTAAAGTTTTTAAGATTAGTTATATGCTAATTTAGTGTTAATCGCGATTAAAAATCGCTAATTGGATTTTTAGCACTTTTGAGCAAAAATGTGCACATATCATTTTCCGCACTTGTTACACTTGTGTTACATTTCTTTTGCCATGGTTTTCTTTTGGGTTCACTATTCAAGTGAGAAGTGTTAGAAAAGAAAAGAAAAGGAAAAAGGAAATTGAATGATGAGAGAGAGAGGGTAGGTATAGATCAACCTTTTCTTTTGAAGCCATGCCCCCATCATTCCCTTCTCATTTCTCTCTCCCTCTCCTATGGAGTTGCTGCCCTCTTCCTCACTCTCTCACCCTCTTCACTAAAACCCTAGATCCCCCATGAAAACAAAGCCAAAACCTCATTCCCACTTCACAAAAAGTGTTCCCGAGCTCACTAGCTACACTTTGAACCTAGCAAGATTGGATTTGGTGGACTTTGAGCAACTCAAGAATTTTCTTGAGTTGCCAAAGGAGGTAATTTCTGCACCTATAGAGTATTATTTCAATTCCTTGTGCATCCATACTAGTTTTGTATCGATATTGTGATGTTTGTGGATTTTAGAGAATTCAAGTTAGGGTTTAGGGTAAAACTGAGAATTAAGATGAAATTGAGGATCGTGGTGACCTTAGAATCCCTTGTGTGATGCTACTTTGAACCCAAACCTGAACTTAAAACCAGAATACGGAATTACGAAACCGATATCGGAAAAACTGGAAATCTGTCACTGTTTTGTGTAATCTGCTATCACCCCGAGATCCCTAAAATAAAACTGAGCTGGCAGTGAGATGTGCAAGCATCAGAGAACCATCACCCCAAACCCTAGCCCCCAACTCCAAACCGAGGCCGCCAAATTTCCCATTCTGGCCGCAATTTGCGGCCAGAGCAGGGTGGATTTGTCTCGTTTTGCGTGCATGCCCCTATTTCCTCTATTCTTGGCCCTGGGTACTTCTAGTTTTGACTGATTCCAACTAGGGTGAAATTTGGGTTGATTTTCCTATGTTGGTGTATGATTTACGACTTGATTTAGCATGGATTTTAGTGTTTTGTGATTCATTCCTGTCGGGTGGCGTTTGGACGTCAATGACAAGTGGATTTTGATTGTGTTTACATGCGAGTCGATAGGTTTTTACCTATGCGGGTAGCGTGTGCTATTTTGGTTTCCGATGTGATTTTCATGTGCTTTAGCATTATGATATACTTGTAGGTACACTACGGGATGTTGAGGCAAAGAAGATGAAGATGGCGACATCGGCACCGACACATGAGAAACAAGGTGAGTAGATTTATATCTATGGGGAGAAGTCAGGTGGATGGCGTATAGCACCCCCGCAGTCCGTGGTGATGTATACGAATACGTATACACACATATATTTATTATGTGTTGTTTAGGGTTATTGATGGTAATAATGGAATATTGGTGATAAGGATGTATTGGTTGAGTAGTGCGAACCCTAGAGTAGTGGTTGCACCCACACTCACACATACACACATACTTGCATACATTCTTTCATATATCTGTGCCCATATGATGGTGGGTATATCTACACATGGGTATGGGACTATGTGTTTATATACGGGTTTTGAGGATGATATGTGGGATAGAGATGAGTCGATGAGATTCGATTGAGGCCGTGAGATTTGGCGACAAGACAGAGTCGTATTGGAGATGTGATATGATGGTAGTGATGCTTGTCATGTGATGAGATATGTGACATCGACTCAGATTTAGGTGGTTTCCATACCCCTCTCTTTTGACTAGACTGTGGGTTCGTAGTTCGCATAGTAGGCGTTAGACTAGACCCGAGTCATACCTATTTCAAAACTAACGAATCGGGGATATTTTAAAGATAAGCAAAAGGGTTTATACGGATATTTAAAAAGGCTCATCTTTTCTTAAAACACTGTAGCCCTTATTTTACCAAAAGCCCTGATTCGTCTTATTTCAAAAGGCAAGGTTGCATGATATAGCTACTGAGGCAGGTTCTCTACTGTTGCGTTGATTACTTGATTCCGCACATTCATGCTGTTTGCATTGCATCGCTTGTATTGTTGATATATTTCAGTCATGCTGCTAGGACACTAGCACCATTATCGATGATGCGTATGTTCCACATACACTGTTGCCGGCTCACACACTTCATCATCGATAATTGCCATGTCACTACACTGTAGTACAGTTGCATTCAGGATATGACCCTTGCATGACATATTGATATTCTTACTTTTCTGCTATATGTCGCATACATGTTGCTTTCTGATTATACGCATTAAGATATGTTGTTTCCATGATATTTCTGGTTTTTGGGAACCGTGGGTGTTTTCAAAGAGGATATGTAATTGTTTTGAAAACCCGGTTACCCTTGATATGATATTTCAGTGCGTCCACCATGTGTTTTCTCGGTGCTGAGAGCGACATGTGTAACCCGAATCAAGGAGTGGACGAGCCGATTGGGGGTACATGGTGGACCCGGTATGGTTCCCCTCGGCAAGATGATCAATGAGCTTTGCCGATTGAGCCTCGAGGCGGGCGAGTACCTACCGGTGATTTGTTGGACCTGGCGGTTATCCGGAGGATACTGACCAGAGTCGATAGATGGATGTGGGTGTACTGCCGGGGCCGAGGGCCGATACCGTAGACAGAGCCCGTGGGCCGATCCGGACTGACGGAGCCCGATATATGAGGATTTACGTGCCGATGCTGGGCACAGTTTTCATGATGTTTTCGAGTGTCGATGCTGGGCACTCCGGTTCCATGATTTTGACGTGTCGCGAGGGATACAGGTGGTTTATATCCTCATATTTCCATGCATATGCTGATGATATTTACATGCATGATGGTTATTGTCATTGGGTGATGAGTGGATGGGATCCACGTACATGCAGATTGATTTCATTGAATGTACCTCACATTTATGATATGCTATTACCTGAGGCACTGGCACGAGTACTTGACACTGCACTCATGTATAGAGATTACATTGCCAGTTTAGCATGTTTCAGACTTATTCATATTGAGGTTTATATGTATATCTGATCGTATTGACCTAGGATGGGTCATGCATTCGATCTCTGCTTGTAGATATTTTTCTATTCACGAGTTGGCAACTCACCCCCCGTTGTGCCACAGTTCTTGCAGGTTTTGCCGTACAGGTTCCTTTGCGGCATTTCTGGCACACTGCTTCCTTGCGGGTGAATTGCATTTGGTAGGTGGTCTCTTTTGTATCAAGAACCACCATTGTACTTATATTATTATTGTATCTATTCATTCCATCAACCAAAACTTGTATATTGTTTCAGACTCAGAAAATAGTGTTGTATTATTTCGACCTTAGAGTCGCGCTAGTAGTATTACGGTTTTCTGGCTGTTTTGAGTTTCTTTTTGGGTTTTGATCCTCGCCCTTTGGCGTTGTATATTATTATTGCTTGCGTGGTTGTGACCGTCGATTGACGAAGAGCTAGCTCCCGTTTGGGGATGCCTTTTATCATTTCATATATATTATTCTTGTTATACCCCGTTCGGGGCCAGTTTTTACCAAGGAAACTCTGCCAAAATTTTCAGGAAAGGTCACACATTTAAAAATACACATTCGGCTTAGTTATTTAAAAACTTTGATTTTCGAAACATGATTTCCTTACTTTTCAAAATCAGTTTTCCTTATTTACTCTTTCAATGGTTTTAGATTGCTGGGCTTTTGGCTTACATGGATCAGATGGGGTCCTATAGACTTCATATGGTTCAAGGGCCAGTCACGTGCTCTTTCGGGTCGTAACTAAGTTGGTATCAGAGCGCTAGGTTGACCTTGGTTCGAGTCTGAGTTTGACTATGTGGAGCCTAGGGCGTTATTTATATACGGAACTTAGGCTTGACCTTACGGAACATAGGCTTGACCTTACGGAACTTAGTCGAGGGGATATTAAACCCGAACTTTCGTCGTGTAGGATGACCCTTGGTTGATGGAATAGGTGACTAAAGTAGAGTGACGTACCGTGGGTATGTTCCGCGGCATACTTACGACACGCCACTCCGCTTAAGAAACCTTAGGTTGTACATTTCCTTGCATTGTGTCATATTCCTTCCTATGATCTATCTTCATCGATACTGGTTATGGTTTTGCTGCCGCGATTGCACGGGCAGAGTGAGCTACGGCTCGAGTTGCGTCAGCATGTGCTCGTCGGGGACGAGGGCTGACCGGGGCGTGATTCCAGAGACATACGGTTGCTTTGAGGCTTCGTATTTTATGTTTCCGCACTATGAGCGTTTGACAGATCGCTGTTGTGAGATTTCCCGGGTGTGCTGATCGGCACCAGAGGATTGAGCCACTGATAGAGGCCAGCCAGGATGTGATGACTGTTGATATATGCTTATTCAGGATGATTGAGGCGCTGTTCAGCGTACGGACGAATGAGCCAGTTGTTACTGCGAATGATGAGATATCGCCCAAATGATTGGAGCTACTGCAGCATGAGCATATCCTTAGAGATATTATAGTGAGTCGTTAGTCACCGAGGATTAATGACTAGGACCTGTGGTTCGTTCGCTTACCCCGATGCGAGGTCATCAGTTAGATTGATTCCAGCTAGAGACGACTTCACGCAGGTTCGTTGAGAGTCGATTGAGACGATCGAATGTCAGGAACCCATTTTCCAAGTTTAAAGTATATGGAAAAACATGCAGGTGATTCTATGGACCCTCTAGAAGAATGAAACCTTAACTCGACTTAATGACCGTGTGAAAGCCTTTGAACCTTAGGGTTTGCGGTAGTTCCTCGGCGCCATTAGTGAGGCTTGGGTTTGCCCTTCTACGGCTGGACCACCGATGCTGTGGTATGTACTCGATACTATTAAACTGTACCCGAGATGTTGAGCTCTTGGGGGATTGTGAGGTTCTGACGAGTCGATCGGACGATTCGACATCATTCGGATATCATGTGATGGGACACTACTTGGGAGACTCCAGATACGAGCATAGCCGTCGGAGCGCAGTCCGTGTAGTCATGATGAGATGATTCCGAATCAGTCGATATTGGAGCAAGGTGGAGTAAAGAGTTCGCACGAGATTTCGACGAGATGGCGTTTCACTCCGCTGACACCAGAGATGCGATATGCACGCTGAGGACGTGTTCGGCTAGATATCTTCTACTGAGTGATGAAGATACCGAGTTCGTGATTTCGAGTCCGTGTTAGAGACTTCAGATGGACCGTAGCCGAGGACATTGCAGTGCGCAGATAAGACGCGACGTCGAATGGTCGATCATACAGACAAGCGGGACAAGAAGTTCGTGCGAGAGGCAGACGAGCTGTTACTACACCCCATTGAGATTAAAGGCCGGACATGCATACAAGAGGCGCAGAGATGCGACCAGCTTCCGAGGAGATGTTCTACTAAGGGTGCAGAGGTCCAGAGAGCGAGAAAAGATGACGCCAGAGTACTAGCCTCCGTACAGTTTGGCTTAGGCAAGATCGGAAGAGACCTTGAGTAGGATTCCTTCCAGTACACTACTGCAATAAGAGTTGCACCCAGGATCGATGTGTGATGTGCATTCAGAGGACCCGAGGTCGGCGCCAGAGATATGCTGCTTTACGAGCTGTCGTGAGGATTGACCGAGAGATGACCAGGAAAGTGCAAAAACGGAATCGTTCCTGTCAGCACACCTGACCGGGCCGATGAGCCGATGGATTGCGAGATTGATTATCTACAGGAAAGATCAGGAACCAGAGGCAGAGGACGCCAGCCGCGAGCAAGAGGCAAGTAGATATCTTGCGCCGCTAGCATCGGATGTACCGGTACCTTCTCGACCCTGAAGAAGGATATGCCGACGACGGTATTTATGATCTGTGATTTTGTGATTTGATTATCACGTATCCGTTGCTTTGGATTTCGGTATTTTGGGCGATCTATTCGCATGATTTAGTCTTGACGACTGAGTTTCATGATATTTGATTTTGTGCACCATGGTTGCACCTACTGGGTATTTATACCTTGTACATAGTTATTACTCTTGAGGTATTGATTGTGATTTCATGCCTATTTTATGCCGGTGTTTTGATTTACGCTTTCAGCATAGTTTCATGTACTTTTGGTATTTCGATTTTGCGCTCGGTATAGCTTATATGTGCTTGTAGTGCATTGATATGTGTTCTGTGCACGCAGTTGCACACGTTTATGATTTTCTTCATATCTGGGTACACTTGATGTTGCTGCTTACGTATTTGAGTTATTGCTGGTATTTGTGCATGGGATGCACCGGTTCTATACTTCGTGCGTTTGTCGCACCAGTTTTATGTTTCTTGCGTTTATCGCATCAGATTTATATTTCGTGCCTTTGTTGCACCGGATTTATATTTTGTGCATTTCGGTTGCATCTGACTTCGATTTGATGCCTTTCGGTATGTCGATTTTGATTGTGATATTGAGGTGGATTCTTGCACTCCATGCTTTTGACTGGACTTACACATATTCGGCGTTGCAATTGGATTTTTGTGATTCCGTGCATGTTGAGTGCGCAGGGTTTAGATTTTCATTCGTGCACGATGGATGCACCGATTTGGATTTTCGCGCATGTTGGGCGCATATGTTGAGATACGATTTTGGTGCACACCCGATGCACTAAATCGAGATTCTTTGTGCATGTCAGATGCACCGGATTTCTGGCTGTCAGGCACACCCGTTGCCTATGACAGATGCTTCATGCACACCCGTTGCACCTAGATGTTGTTTTGTGCACATGTTTAGCACATATATGGATTTTGATTTCCGTGCACGCCAGACACACAGGGTGGTGTTATTTGCATTTCTGAGATTTATTCTCTATGGAGCAGTACTTTTTATGATGTTGGATATTTGCTTTCATACTGAGCAGGACTAGTCAGTGGGCAGTACCTGGATATATTTTGCATGCATCGATAGTTATCGAAGGGATTTTCGAAAAGCGAGCTATAGTCTCAGTATATACCTACGTGTCCGATATGACACGAAACGTTTTAAAAACAAGGAAACCCTTCTAAATTGTTTTCAAAACGGCGGAACGTACCTATTAAACAAAGGATATATATATATATACGTATATAGTTATTTTCTTGTGAAAAACGTCCGCCGCTGTGCAGTGTTGCACGCATCGCACAGCGATTTAAAAAGATTGGGCATGCATTTTCATCAGCTATTCATATGTATAGATTGGATGTCTACATGAATAGTTCTGATTTATATCATATTGATTTTGTATTGGATTTGACATTTGTGTCTTTACCATGACTCCGATGATTGCGGATGCTTGATGGAGTGTTGCTTTTGAGTTATCTGCTCAGTACTCATGCCCATGCATTGCGCTATGATGTTTTATGTATTGCTGATTTCGGAGCCCCGATAACTTAGAATTTGTATTGAAATATTTTAGCATTTGGGGATTTAAATTTAAATTCGGGGACCGAATTTCTTTAAGGGGGGTAGATTGTAACGTCTTCAAAATAATAAAATATGATTTTTGGGAAATTTTATAATTTAATATTATTTTAATGAATATTTTAATATTCTGGTATAATTAAATACAAATAAATGGGAAAAAAATTATGGAAAATTCTAAAATAAGGTATTTTAAGGAATTATGCCATTTTAAAGTTTTTAAGATTAGTTATATGCTAATTTAGTGTTAATCGCGATTAAAAATCGCTAATTGGATTTTTAGCACTTTTGAGCAAAAATGTGCAAATATCATTTTCCACACTTATTATACTTGTGTTACATTTCTTTTGCCATGGTTTTCTTTTGGGTTCACTATTCAAGTGAGAAGTGTTAGAAAAGAAAAGAAAAGGAAAAATGAAATGGAATGATGAGAGAGAGGGTAGGTATAGATCAACCTTCTCTTTTGAAGCCATGCCCCCATCATTCCCTTCTCATTTCTCTCTCCCTCTCCTATGGAGCTGCTGCCTTCTTCCTCACTCTCTCACCCTCTTCACTAAAACCCTAGATCCCCCATGAAAACAAAGCCAAAACCTCATTCCCATTTCACAAAAAGTGTTCACGAGCTCACTAGCTACACTTTGAACCTAGCAAGATTGGATTTGGTGGACTTTGAGCAACTCAAGAATTTTCTTGAGTTGCCAAAGGAGGTAATTTCTGCACCTATAGAGTAGTATTTCAATTCCTTGTGCATCCATACTAGTTTTGTATCGATATTGTGATGTTTATGGATTTTAGAGAATTCAAGTTAGGGTTTAGGGTAAAACCGAGAATTAAGATGAAATTGAGGATCGTGGTGACCTTAGAATCCCTTGTGTGATGCTACTTTGAACCCAAACCTGAATTTGAAACCAGAATACGGAATTACGGAACCGATATCGGAAAAACTGGAAATCTGTCACTGTTTTGTGTAATCTGCTATCACCCCGAGATCCCTAAAATAAAACTGAGCTGACAGTGAGATGTGCAGGCATCAGAGAACCATCACCCCAAACCCTAGCCCCCAACTCCAAACTGAGGCCGCCAAATTTCCCATTCTGGCAGCAATTTGCGGACAGAGCAGGGTGGATTTGTCTCGTTTTGCGTGCATGCCCCTATTTCCTCTATTCTTGGCCCAGGGTACTTCTAGTTTTGACTGATTCCATCTAGGGTGAAATATGGGTTGATTTTCCTATGTTGGTGTATGATTTACGACTTGATTTAGCATAGATTTTAGTGTTTTGTGATTCATTCCTGTCAGGTGGCGTTTGGACGTCAACGACAAGTGGATTTTGATTGTGTTTACATGCGAGTCGATAGGTTTTTACCTATGTGGGTAGCGTGTGCTATTTTGGTTTCCGATGTGATTTTCATGTGCTTTAGCATTGTGATATACTTGTAGGTACACTACGGGATGTTGAGGCAAAGAAGATGAAGATGGCGACATCGGCACCGACACATGAGAAGCAAGGTGAGTAGATTTATATCTACGGGGAGAAGTCGGGTTGATGGCGTATAGCACCCCCGCAGTCCGTGGTGATGTATACGAATACATATACACACATATATTTATTATGTGTTGTTTAGGGTTATTGATGGTAATAATGGAATATTGGTGATAAGGATGTATTGGTTGAGTTGTGCGAACCCTAGAGCAGTGGTTGCACCCACACTCACACATACACACATACTTGCATACATTCTTTCATATATCTGTGCCCATATGATGGTGGGTATATCTACACATGGGTATGGGACTATGTGTTTATATACGGGTTTTGAGGATGATATGTGGGATAGAGATGAGTCGATGAGATTCGATTGAGGCCGTGAGATTTGGCGACATGACAGAGTCGTATTGGAGATGTGATATGATGGTAGTGATGCCTGTCATGTGATGAGATATGTGACATCGACTCAGATTTAGGTGGTTTCCATACCCCTCTCTTTTGACTTGACGGTGGGTTCGTAGTTCGCATAGTAGGCGTTAGACTAGACCCGAGTCATACCTATTTCAAAACTAACGAATCGGGGATATTTTAAAGATAAGCAAAAGGGTTTATACGGATATTTAAAAAGGCTCATCTTTTCATAAAACACCGTAGCCCTTATTTTACCAAATGCCTTGATTCGTCTTATTTCAAAAGGAAAGGTTGCATGATATAGCTACTGAGGCAGGTACTCTACTGTTGCGTTGATTACTTGATTCCGCACATTCATGCTGTTTGCATTGCATCGCTTGTATTGTTGATATATTTCAGTCATGCTGCTAGGACACCAGCACCATTATCGATGATGCGTATGTTCCACGTACACTGTTGCCGGCTCACACACTTCATCATCGATAATTGCCATGTCACTACACTGTAGTACTGTTGCATTCAGGATATGACCCTTGCATGACATATTGATATTCTTACTTTTCTGCTATATGTCGCATGCATGTTGCTTTCTGATTATACGCATTGAGATATGTTGTTTCCATGATATTTCTGGTTTTTGGGAACCGCGGGTGTTTTCAAAGAGGATATGTAATTGTTTTGAAAACACGGTTAACCTTGATATGATATTTCAGTGCGTCCACTATGTGTTTTCTCGGTGCTGAGAGCGACATGTGTAACCCGAATCGAGGAGTGGACGAGCCGATTGCGGGTACATGGTGGACCCGGTATGGTTCCCCTCGGCAAGATGATCGATGAGCTTTGCCGATTGAGCCTGGAGGCGGGCGAGTACCTACCGGTGATTGGTTGGACCTGGCGGTTATCCGGAGGATATTGACCAGAGTCGAAAGATGGATGTGGGTGTACAGCCGGGGCCGAGGGCCGATACCGCAGACAGAGCCCGTGGGCCGATCCGGACTGACGGAGCCCGATATATGAGGATTTACGTGCCCATGCTGGGCACAGTTTTCATGATGTTTTCGAGTGTCGATGCTGGGCACTCCGGTTCCATGATTTTGACGTGTCGCGAGGGACACAGGTGGTTTATATCCTCATATTTCCATGCATATGCTGATGATATTTACATGCATGATGGTTATTGTCATTGGGTGACGAGTGGACGGGATCCATGTACATGCAGATTGATTTCATTGATTGTACCTCACATTTATGATATGCTATTACCTGAGGCACTGGCACGAGTACTTGACACTGCACTCATGTATAGAGATTACATTGCCAGTTTAGCATGTTTCAGACTTATTCATATTGAGGTTTATATGTATATCTGATCGTATTGACCTAGGATGGGTCATGCATTCGATCTCTGCTTGTAGATATTTTTCTATTCACGAGTTGGCAACTCACCCCCGTTGTGCCACAGTTCTTGCGGGTTTTGCCGTACAGGTTCCTTTGCGGTATTTCTGGCACACTGCTTCCTTGCGGGTGAATTGCATTTGGTAGGTGGTCTCTTTTGTATCAAGAACCACCATTGTAGTTATATTATTATTGTATCTAGTCATTCCATCAACCAAAACTTGTATATTGTTCAGACTCAGAAAACAGTGTTGTATTATTTCGACCTTAGAGTCGCGCTAGTAGTATTACGGTTTTCTGGCTGTTTTGAGTTTCTTTTTGGGTTTTGATCCTCGCCCTTCGGCGTTGTATATTATTATTGCTTGCGTGGTTGTGACCGTCGATTGACGAAGAGCTAGCTCCCGCTTGGGGATGCATTTTATCATTTCATATATATTATTCTTGTTGTACCCCGTTCGGGGCCAGTTTGTACAAAGGAAACTCTGCCGAAATTCTCAGGAAAGGTCACACATTTTAAAAATACACATTCGGCTTAGTATTTAAAAACTTTGATTTTCGAAACATGATTTCCTTACTTTTCAAAACCAGTTTTCCTTATTTACTCTTTAAATGGTTTTAGATTGCTGGGCTTTTGGCTTACTTGGATCAGATGGGGTCCTATATACTTCATATGGTTCAAGGGCCAGTCACGTGCTCTTTCGGGTCATGACATTGTGGGTGCTTGATATGATCATCATCTGCTACCGGCGTATTGACGAGTCTTTAGAGTCCTACACAGAGGTTTCCTGGCTCAAGCGAAACGAAATAAGAGCGCATATGAGATATGTGCGGGACCGAGAATAATGCGTGTATGTGATACCGTATTCCATTCTCGCGATGAATGCATCGATTGGTTGTATGCGATATAACCTAGTTATCGAATCGAAGATTGATTCGATAAGTCGAAACATTGGATACTAGTCGGTTATATGCGACATGACCGGATCATTGAATCAAGTGTTGATTTAATGATTTAATGTATAATAATTTATTTGATATATTACTTTGCATTAACTAGTATTGGTTCACTTTAAATGGATTTTCTCACTTCATATGCACATTGTATATATGATATATTTTTGTGCACTTGTTTGTATCATGTTTGATGATACTTGCTAACTTGAGTTTGTGTAAAGATTAAACCATGGTAATATGTAATGGTTAGGGTTTTGATCATATTTAGTTATTCTTTTTATTTATTTATTTATTATTGTTTTGGAAAAGATAAAGAGAAAAAGAAATGCTGGCTTAGTTTGTTTTTTGTTGAAGCTTCATGAAGCTTTGAACAAGTCCACCATTCTTGTCTCATGCTTAACCCTAACCATTCCACTTAACCATAGTCTATTCTCTACACATAACCATGGTTAGTATATGATAAGTATTCGTATTATTTTCCTTTTTGAAAATACTTATCATATTCTATCATATTCTTTCTTCATCTTCTTCTTCTTCTTCAAGAAGAAACCTTGCCTTCATCAATGGCAAGTTGAGCAAATGAGTGAGAAAGCCAATTCTAAAGTGAACCCACCTCCTATTTCTTCATCCTCTACCTCTTGTCAAGTAGTATAGGGTGTTTTCTTCACATGTTTCATGACTTGGTGAAGTGGGAGCTTGATCTTGTGATGCCTCGACGTAGATCATCTTCGGCAACGTAGTCGATGACCTAGCCCGTCCATTCTCCGATGAAGCCGATGCTAGAGTCCGGGATCCGATATGGACAGTGAGGGGACTTCATCACGGAGCCTAGGAGGTGGAGAACCGGATCTACAAAGGTTGTAGCCTCTTTCTTTTTAAGATAAAGTTGTTTATTTGCATCGCATCACCTATACATCTAGTTAACGATCCGTATTAGGGTTTGTAGGCACTTGTAAAATTTTAATTGGGCATGTTTGATCACTTGTGAGACTTCATTAGTGTGCCTAGGAACCCTACTGTAGTATCAGAGCCTGGCTAGAGCCTTAGGCGATGCGTAGACGGAATTAGAAATCCGATCGAGCCGAAACCCTAATTCAAAACATGCTCTCTGTACATTTTTGAAATTTGTGGATTTTTGAGAATTAAAAATATGCAGAAAAATCAGCAGGAATATCTAAGAGTTACTGTAAAATTTGATTCCATAATTCCATCAAACCGCCGCGGTTCCGCGGCATGAGCATAGCTCATGCGACGGTTCCGCGGCTGTTTTGTCTTATCTTGCATCGAATTTTGCACATTAATTCATATTTTGCAGTGCTGGTTTTCCTGGGAATTTTTAATCTGAACTCAAGAGTTGAGTTTTCTGGGTTGTATTAGGGACTCGGTGTTTCGATTGGATTGTCTAATTTTGTCAGTGTGTTTTTACGGGTAATTTTAGAATATGTTAAAAAGTTCGACCGGATATAAATACCCACTTTTTCCCCTGCCAGGAAATTTCCAATTGTTGGATTTTTCCATAGTTTAACGACGTTCTAAGTAGTGCAAGTAACGCGATGGACCCTCTAGAAGACAACAAACCTTAACTCGATTATGTGACCGTCTTGAACTGCCCTTTGAATCTTAGGGTTTGGGGCAGTACGGCGTGCCACATGTGAGGCGTTGGCTTGACCCTTCTACGGCTGGACCGTTGGTACTGAGGCACGAACTGAATGTTTTTAGACTTATTTCATGTGTTGAGCTGTATCGGGAAAACTTGGGTGTTCGATTGTTCGATCTGAAAGTTTAATATTTTCTATTTATCCGGAATGTGGTACAATACTTGGAATTCACAACCAGTTATGAGATAACTGAATGAATGTTATAAACATAGCAGTTTAGTCTCACTTGATCGGTTGCCACGGAATTTTGATGCGATCAAAAGTCCGTCGCAATCACGCAGAGTACGCGGATACTCGCCGGGTAAACTTAATAGACAGCTTCACTCCATAGCCCCGACCAAGTGACTATAGGAGAACCCCGTCGCCGGAAGCATCCGTCCGGGTGCTCGCGGCAGCGGTGTTCCGCCTTGGTGCACTTCGTCGACGGTATCTGGGGTGCGGCCGCCTACTAAAGTTTGCGACGAGCATTCGATCAGTTTTTCGGGAATCCTGTTGAATTGCCCGACATGATATTGAAAAGTGTTTTCGATAATGAGACTAAAATGCGGGGTTTATAATTATTAGGCATGCGATGTCTAAAGAGTTTGCGGATTCCAACTGTTGTAGTTTTACACTTTCTTTTCTGTGACCGTAAGTGTAATATATGATATCGCCGGTTTCGTTGCTATATGTCAACGACAATTGGGATACGCATATTTACTTACGTTGATGACATGTGATGTTATGTGTTGCTGGATATGTTATATTGGATCGTCGTGTTTGAATAGCCGGGGTATTTTTTATGTGAGATGAGTGTTTTTTCATTTTCATTCATGTAAAAAAACTTGTATGTAATATTCTTTTATTGGGGCACTTCCAGGTTGCGGAAGTAGTCACCGTTTGTATATTATTTACTTTTCTGCACTAGGATAGACCCAAGGAGGGGAGGACAAGTAGATCATCTTCGGCATCGAACCGACGATCAAGCCCGCCCATTCTTCGATGATGCCGACGCTAGAGCCCAAGACATGATTTGGACAGCGAGGGGACTTCATTGCGGAGCCGTGGAGGTGGTGGACCGGATCTACAAAGGTTGTATATCCGTTCCCTTAGTTAAAATGTTAACTAGTTTGCTTGGTTCGCCTAAATATCTAGTAAACGATCCGTAGTCGGGTTTGTAGGCACCCGTAAAATTTGATTTGTGCATATTTGATCACTTGTGAGACTTCACTAGAGTGCCTAGGAACCCTATAGTGGTATCAGAGCCTAGCTAGAGCCTTAGGCGATGTCTAGACGGAGTTTGAAAGCCGGACGAACCGAAACCCTACCCGGAATATGCTCTCTGGACTTTTTCCGAAAATGCGGATTTTTGTGTATTAAAAATGCCTAAAAAATTCAATAAATAATTATAAGAATTACTGTGCAAACTCAGGCGAAAGATTCATCTAAACGGCGGCGGAACCGCGACAGAAGCCCAGTTTCTGCGGCGGTTCCGCGGTCCCCTGGTGACGTCATCACATCTTTTCTGCACAGTAATTCCTATTTAATTATTCTGGACTTTCTGGGAATATTTAAAATTTATTCCATAGTTGAATGTTTTGGGTTGTTTTGGGGATTCGATTGTTCGATCGGATTATCAGATTTTGTCTATGTGGCTTTCCGGATAAATTTTAGAATATGTTAAAAAGTTCGACCGGATATAAATACCCAATTTTTCCCCTGTCGGGAAATTTCCAAGTGTTGGATTTTTCCGTAGTTTGACGACGTTCTAAGTAGTGCAAGTAACGCGATGGACCCTCTAGAAGACAACAAACCTTAACTCGATTATGTGACCGTCTTGAACTGCCCTTTGAACCTTCGGGTTTGGGGCAGTATGGCGTGCCACATGTGAGGCGTTGGCTTGACCCTTCTATGGCTGGACCGTTGGTACTGAGGCATGAACTGAATGTTGTTAGACTTACTTCATGTGTTTAGCTTTATCGGGAAAACTTGGGTGTTCGATTGTTCGATCGGAAAGTTTGACATTTTCTATTTATCCGGAATGGCATACAATAATTGGAATTCACAAAAGTTATGTGATAACTGAATAAATGTTATAAACATAGCAGTTTAGTCTCACTTGATCGGTTGCCACGGAATTTTGATGTGATCAAAAGTCCATCGCAATCACGTAGCGTACGCGGGTACTCGCCGGGTAAACTTAATAGACAGCCTCACTCCATAGCCCCGACCAAGTGACTGTAGGAGAACCCCGTCGCCGAAAGCATCCGTTCGGGTGCTCGCGGTAGCGGTGTTCCGCCTTGGTGCACTTTGTCGACGGCGTCGGGGGTGCGGCCGTCTATTGAAGTTTGCGACGAGCATTCGATCAGAATGTCGGGGATCCTGTTGAATTGCCCGACTTGATATTGAAAAGTGTTTTCGATAATGAGACTGAAATGCGGAGTTTATAATTATTAGGCATGTGATGTCTAAGTAATTCATTTGGTCAGGCATGCGATGTCTGAGGTGGTTGCGGATTCCAACTGTTGTAGTTTTACACTTTCTGTTCTGTGACCGTAAGTGTAATATGTGATATCGCCGGTTTGGTTGCTATATGTCAACGACAATTAGGATGCACATATTTACTTACGTTGATGACATGTGATGTTATGTGTTGCTGGATATGTTATATTGGATCGTCGTGTTTGAAGAGCCGAGGGGGGTTTTATGTGAGATGAGTGTTTTTCATTTTCATTCATGTAAAAAAACTTGTATGTAATATTCTTTTATTGGGGCACTTCCAGGTTGCGGAAGTAGTCACCGTTTGTATATTATTTACTTTTCTGCACTAGGATAGACCCAAGGAGGGGAGCACAAGTAACCGGGTTCTGGGGTCCAGTGGGAGACCAACTCGAGGAGTCGAGTCCGGGTCTCCTAACCCTAGAATTGGTAGGGTTGCTTGCCGCTTTCGTAGGGGTCTAGGGGTGTGGGATTGGCTATTCATCACGACCGTGGAATCCGTGTTTTATACTGGCTCGTATTGAAAACACGGACGTCCTAGTATATCCAATATTTCAAATGATATTTTCTGCTGCGTTATCTGTGATGTGATCATGTGATGTTCTGTGATAGATATAATATATAGTATATATGATATATTATATAGACGTTGCTTATGTTTTACACCCGCGCTAGCCCTGCGCCGCTCTGCCGTTAGTTACCTAACCTAACGGTGCAGACGGGACATCGAGGCGAATGCGGATGGCATAAGTGTACGTCATATTTATCTGTGATGTTTAGGTAATTTAAATGATGGGATATTCATTAATGAGATTAATGAAAGAAAATAAACCTAAAAGATATTGTGGAATCGAATTTCAAAATAAAACAGGTAGCTACAGTTCTTGCTTTGCATCGTGGTGTTCCTTGTAGAACATCCTGCACCTTATTCGATAAGGAAAGGATCGAGATCCCTTCACCGGGAGTGACTCCTTTAGCAATAACTGGCAGATGCTACAACACTCGGTTTGTCTTTTGATTGCTTCTATAGTTTCTGCTTTGCACAGTGATATATATGATATATCCCGCACCTCATTCGACGAGGAAAGGGCCGACGATCCCTTCACCGGGAGTGACCCCTTTAGCAAAACTAGAAAAGCTTCAAAAAAACGTTCCATTTAAAAACCATTTGATTCCGCAACGAGATCAAGTTCAAAGCGTTAAAGGTTTTCATAAAAACCAGCCGCAACCCTCCGTCATTTTAGGAAGTAGAGTACTTAGTATTCGTGCTGTGTTTGTTGACCATAGTCAAGGCACAGTGTACGGTAGCTAAGTGATTTCTTCCTACTCCGCATATGATGCGATTAGTTAGGACAGTCATGTGGCTTTGTTGACCTTAGCCAAGGGTCATGTGGGTGGGTCTAATTAATCACGAAATGACGGGTAGAACTTGACTAGTGCTTATGATTTGTTGACCTTAGCCAAGGTCATAGGTGCTAGGGGTAAAAACCATTATCGGGAGTTTCAAGTGTTGAAATTTGCAATGAGATTGCATACCTTCTATATAATAGTTGGATCCCGATACCCACTGCGAGTAATTGTTACTCCTGGGAGAGTTTTGCGCTTTGCAATTAGCCGATCAAGTAGGTGTCTAGAAAGGTGTCAACTGGGTTACGCCTCTGGGAAAATGAGGTTTACTGTAATTAGGTCCGTGCGAAATCACGGGGAACCTCTCTCAAAGTACTGACACTGGCCAGGCTGAAAGATTGGTGAACTTGTAGAGTGTAATTAATCCCGACTAGTCTTTCCTTTTAGGGTTTGAAGGAAGATTTGATAAAAACAGTGGGAGCCATCCTGATTAGATAAAATATAAAACCAATCTAATCTTGCAAAAGCGCACGCAGAGTGTTTTCTTCTCTCTCTTTCCAGGTAGCGACCATATCACGCCTTAATCAAGATAATAATATGGATGTATTGACCAAACCCACTTGTTATACTGAGCTGGGGAACGTTGGTCCCGCTCCAACTTATAATTGTTATAAGACAGAGCAGGAAATAGGGGAATACCAGGATTCCCATACAGCCCAAACGAAGAAAGTGCACGAGATGCATCTTCTTCGGGTGTGTTCATTACAAAGAACTGTTTCTCAGTATCCTCTGCATCCTGGGTATTTGATACCGGATCAGGATCCCAGATATGTAATCTGTTACATAGGGCTACAAAAAGGTAGAAAAACTGAGAACGGGTGATAAGTTTCATGAGACAGAAACCGGGGCAAGTGTTGCAGCCACGTCTGTTGGTCACTGTCACCCTGTATTACCAATACATTGATTCTGAACAAATGCTATTAGATACCGAACCTGATATACAAAATCATATCACTCTCTTTATTAGTAAAGAAATGATAAAATTTTGTATTGATGGATAATGTTTTGAACATTTCTTATATCAAAAGTTGATCGGTTCAGGCACGTTATCTAAAAGCATTGACGTTCTAAATCAAACTACAGTTCCTAGTATACAGAACACATACAAGAGGAAGAGTTCAGAAATGAACGAATCCTTCTTGAGGCATTGTAGACTAGGTCACATCAATGCGACCCGACTGGCTGAAGTTACATTTTAGATGCATATTTAAATCAGTTTGAACTTACATCTTGTGAAACTTGCCAGTTATGTCACAAAGATTAGATGACCATAGCCCTGTTTATTGGAAATAGAGAAAGAGTTAATGAACTCTTGGGACGGATACATGATGATGTATGTAAAGTCTCCTGTCTACAAATGCCAGGACTGGTTCTTTATACTCCATTATATTCTCTGATAATCTCTCAAGGTTCAGTCATATGTTCCTGTTGAAACATAAGTCCGAAGCTTTTGAGGTATTCACAGAATATAACTTGGAAGTAGAGAACCAAAATACGGGTGTAAGTATTATGTCCTATGATAAGATCAGGGAGGAGAATACTTGTGCATAGAATTCCTGGACTATTCTAAAGGAGAATGAGATTCTCTCTCAGTGTTACTCCTCTGAATACACCACAGCACAACGGTGTATCGGGGTGGAGCAATCGCACAATATTAGATATGGTGTGCTCTATGATGAGTACTGAGTTTCCTATTTCCTTTTGGGAGTTATGCGCTTGAGAAGCTGCATACCTATTGAATTAGGTTCGAATCAGATCACTGCCTACCATTCCATATGAGATATGGTATGGGAAGAGACTATCTCTTAAGCGAGTTAAGATTTGGGGTTGTCCGGCCTATGTCTGAAAGCAAAATCCGGACTAAATCGAGGTAAGTTCAGTTCTGTAGAACTGGAAAGGTTCCAGCTATACAAAACTGCAGTTGATGATTTGACAGAACCAAAGGATTCTATAGTCCCCGACGAACCTCTGCCTCTACGCTGATCTGGTAGGGTTCCTCACCTGCCTGAGAGATACCTCGGTTTCTCGATGACAGTGGGAGCGAGGAATGCATCATGAGATGATGACCCAACTAGTTTCGAGCAGGCCATCAAGAGTAGGGACTCTGTAAGAATGGCTGGATGCTTAGCGATCTGAGATGGAATCCATATACACCAACAAAGTATGGACTTTGGTTGCTATATCTGAAGGGTTAAATCCCCATCAGGAGCAAGTATATCTTGAGAAGATTACTTGGTGTAGATGGAAAAGTTGAGACTTTCAAAGCTAGACTCGTTAAAGGTTTTCGTCATTGACCAGGCGTGGATAATGATGAAATCTTTTTCAAATAGCTGTGCTTAAGTCCATCCAGATCCTACTTGCCACTGCTACATACCATAACTGCAATATCTGGTGGTTGGGTGCCATGACTACTTTTCTAAATATTGATTTAGAAGAGAACGTCTATAAGAACACAACCAAAGGGCTTCGTAAACAGTGGGAGCAGCGGAAACGTGTGAAAGTTGCTTTACAGAATAAAGCAGGCATCGCGGAGTTGGAACATCTGTTTTGATGTGGTAGTCAAAGAGTTTGACTTCATCAAAATGGTAGATGAACCTTGTATGTACAAAAGGGTAGTATGGAGTATGGTAATGATCCTCGTAGAGTACGTGGATGACATACTCTTGATAGGAAAGGAGTTTCCTATGCTACGATCGGTCGATCTCCTCTTATCACATAGATTCTCCGTATAGGATCAAAGTGATACCTCCTAAATCCTAGGTTTTGGATCTATGAGATAGATCTAAATGGATGTTAGGATTCTCACTAGTTATAGTGAGATAGTATCAGTTGATCCTGGGGAGAATCACTGGAAAGGTTCCAGGGTGATAAGGACGACTGAATGACAGTCGCAGGCATTGTCTTTACCCTCAGTAAAGGGATGGTATGTTGGAAGCGTTCCAAGCTAGATACTGTGGCAAACTAGACGATAAAGGCTAGTAACATCACTATTTAAGATACTACCAAAGAGGCAGTATTGGGTGTATATTGGTTCATGAGATGAACTAGGTTCCTACCATTGTGTGACAATGGAAGTGTGGCTTTGGCCAAGGAACCATGATCCCATCAGTGACCCAAACATATTCTGAGGCAGCATCACCGGATCATGGAGATAGTTGATCTCCAGGGTGATCGAGGTAAGGAGAGTAGACTCAGAGGACAACACAGCGGATCCACTCACGAAGGCCTTTTCCCAAAGAGAGACTTTTACGGGATGGTTGAGTATGTGATACTGCAACCACTGCTACAGATGGCCCTAGTGCAAGAGGGAGATTGTTAGTTATATGTATGCCCTAGAGGCCATTACTGTACATAGGATGTATATTGTAGTAGATGCTGGGACATATATAGGTAGGACTTTCTTGCTCGATATGATAGTACGCTATCTGGTTGCTCTTTATCTTAACATGTATACTTTCTATCTCTCTGATTAGATGTTGATAAAGCCCTTAGGATGTGTACTCGACTTCCAGGACTATGATGAAGATCATACTAGTAGGGCCTGAGTAGTCAATGAGTACATCCTTCGTTGTTCCTAGTCGTGGGAATATCGAGACGGGGCATCGATATTCCAAAGTAGACTAGCGTATATCTTCTCGACCCATGTGATGGGCGATGGATGATCCCATATCCATTGGTGTTTGACATCGGAGATGGTATGCAGGTGCTCAGTGGAGACTGGGTACACTGAACGGACTCGCCGAGAACTCCCAGATGGTATTATACCTCACGTCAGATGGCAGTTCTCTGGTGACACTGGTACAGCTTAGTCTGTTGACCCGAGATCGTCATAGAGTCTTGTGTGTCTCCCACTGTGCTTTGATTTCCACCCTACCACGGCTCTACTGAGTCATGCAAACAGGTGGTTTTTGGGTACAGTCCCGATTCACATGGAGGCAATGAGCGATAGGAGGGGATTCGTCTCTCCCGGTATTGGGGGTTGATGTTGTGCTATGCGCGACTGGCCATAACAGGAAATCCCTGGCCAGGGTTGTTGTGATATACTGGTAAGAGTTATCAGTAGTTTCAGAATGTTATGGACCTTACGTCGGCATGACTTATCGATCTATTGGTGGTCTGACGTTTACCACCCCTAGGCGAGATATGCGACATATCAGACGAACAGACCGGACTATACGGTAAGTGTTACTGGTTGGATTCACAGGAGTGTGAGCGGGCTTGCTCGTCGATCTTCTGATCGCTCAATACCCGGGTGGCCGTTGTAGGGTTTCTAGGCACGTGCACAAGGGTCTACGAGGCATCAACAATGCCCGATTTAAAATTTAGCCGTGCCGAACAACCCGATTACGGAACTTTAAACTAGAGATTAGGCGAAAACAAGCATGCTAAACATTTTAACACTAAGTGAGAGGGATTACAACCTTTGTAGATCCGGTCCTTCACATCATATGCTCCGTGTTGTGGTCCCTTTGCTGCGATCATCGGGATCCGGACTCTCGAGAGGTTCCACGAAGAGAAAGACGCAACCTTTGTTTCCGATCTTCGATACTTTGATGATCTACCTTGAAGTTTCTTAAACACAAGCTAACACTCATGAAATGATGTGAACACCCTCATCTAAATGGCAAGGGAAGATGAGGATGATGAAGTAGGAATTTTGCTCTCTTTATTTATATTTTTCTCACAATTATTCATCACTTGGAAAAATCAAGAAAGGTTTTTCCATGAAAGAATTGAAGGAAGAAGATGAACAATGATCATTATTCTTTTGTGATGAATAGGAAATGAAATAATATGATAGATAATGCAACCATGGTCAAGCTAACTCTTGTAGAGAATTAACTAGGGTTAGGGTTTGGCTTTGGTTAAAGCATGACTCACTTGAAAATATCTTTATCATCACAAAAAGAAAAGCTTCTAGAATCAACTAGAAGGTTTAACCCTAATCCAAACCCTAATCAAGTTTAAACTCCACTAAACAAGTTGCATTAGTTATCATATCATGTTACAATATTATATATCACATATATAATATTTATCGTAACAAAATAAAATAATACAATTAACATATATCGCATATATATCAATGTATTACCCGAGTGAGAAAAAGAATCTTTTAGTGAGCAAATATTAGTTAATGTAATTTAATATATCATATATATTATTATACATTAAAATATCGAATCAACACTTTATCCGACAATCCGGCTATATCGCATATAACCGATTAATATTTATCCGTACCGATTCACCGAATCAACACTTGATCCGATGACCCGGCTGATATCAAATATCGCGAGATTATAAAACGGTATCACATATCGCATTATCCTCAGTCCCGCACATATCACATATGTGCTCCTACTCCGTTTTTCCTGAGTCAAGAAACCTCTGTGTAGGACTCTAAAGAATCGTCAATACGCCGGCAGTAGGTGATGATCATATCAAACACCGATAAGCTGCAAGCGGTCAGCTAAACGTAACAGCTACCCAGGTATTGAGCACTCAGAAGATCAACAACCAAGCCTGTAACTTCTCCTGTGAATCCAACCAGTAACACTCCCATACAGTCCGGTCTCGTCGTCTGATATGTTGCATATCTCGCCTAGGGGTGGTAAACGTCAGACCCCAGTAGCTCGATAAGTCGTGTCGATATAAGGTCTATAACAGTTCGAGAAACTACTGATAACACTTACCAGTAAATCTCAGCAACCCTGGCCAGGGATTTCCGGTTATAGCCAATCGAACACAGCACAACATCAACTCCCTATACCGGGAGAGACGAATCCCTTCCTATCGCTCATTGCCTCCATGTGATTCGGGACTGTACCCAAAAGCCACCTTTTTGCACGCCCTCTTGAACGTGGTATGATGGAAATCAAAGCACAGTGGGAACCACACAAGACTCTATGACGATCTCGGGTCAACAGACTACTCTGTACCAGTGTCACCAGAGAACTGCCATCTGACGTATGGTATAATACCATCTGGGAGTTCTCGGCGAGTCCGTCCAGTGTACCCAGTCTCCACTGAGCACCCGTACACCATCTTTGATGTCAAACACCGATGGATATGGGATCATCCATCGCCCATCATATGGGTCAAGATGCGTATACGCTAGTCTACTTTGGTGTATCGATGCCCTGTCTCGATACACCCACGACTAGGAACAGTTATAGGATGTACTCGTCGACTACCGTGGCCCCACTAGTATGATCTCATCATAGTCCGAGTAGTCGAGTACATATCCTAAGGGCTTTATCAACATGTAATATGGAGACAATCAGAGTACATGTTAAGATAAAGTACAACCAGATAGCATACTATCATGTCGAGCAAGAAAATCCTCCCTATATATGTCCTAGCATCCACTACAATATACATCGTATGTACAGTAATGGCTTCTAGGGCATACATATAACTAACAATCTCCCACTTGCATTAGGGCCATCTGTTATGGTATCGCATACCCAACAATTAGCTGCGGTTGAAGTATCTCATACTCAACCATCCCATAAAAGTCTCTACTGGGAAAAAGTCCTTTGTGAGTGGATCCGCGCTGTTATCCTCTATGTCTACTCTCCTAACCTCGATCTCCCTGGAGATCAACCATCTCCATGACCAGGTGATACTGACTAAGAATTATATCTGGATTTCTGATGGGACGGTAGTTCCTTGGCTGAAGCCACAACTCCATTATCACACAATGGTAGGAACGAAGTTCATCTTATGAACTTATATATATCAAGACTGCCTCTTTGGTAGTATCCTTGGTAACGATGTATCTTGCTTTTAATCGTCTAGTATGTCACGGTATCTATCTTGGAACTCTTCCAACATACCGTCCCTCCACTGAGGGTAAAGACAATGCCTTCGACTGACATTCAGTCGTCCTTATCACCCTGGAACAATTCCAGTGATTCTCCTCAGGATCGATTGATACCATCTCACTACAACTAGTGAGAATCCTAACGTCCAATTAGATCTATCTCATAGATCCAAAACCTAGGATTTAGGAGGTATCACCTTGATCCTATATGGAGAATCCTTGTGATAAGTGGAGATTAACCGAGCGTAACATGGGAAACTCCTTCCCTATCAAGAGTATGTCATCCACGTACTCTACGAGGATCACCACCATACTCCCTACTACCTTTTTGTATATACAAGGTTCATCTACCATTTTGATGAAGTCAAACTCTTTGACTACCACATCAAAACAGATGTTCCAACTCCGCGATGCCTGTTTTATCATATAAAACATCTTGCACACGTTTCCGCTGCTCCCACTGTCTACGAAGCCCTCTGGCTGTGTACTTATAGACGCTATCTTCTAAATCATCATTTAGAAAAGCAGTCATGACACCCAACCACCAGATATCGTAGTCATGGTATGTAGCCGTGGAAAGTAAGATCTGGATGGACTTAAGCATAGATCCTTAGAAAAGGTTTCAACATAATCCATACCTGGTCTTATGATGCAAACCTTTAACAAGTCTAGCTTTGAAAGTCTCAACTTTTCAATATACACCAAGTAATCTTCTCAAGATATACTTTCTCCTGATGGGGATTTAACCCTTCAGATAAAGCAACCAAAGTCCATACTTTGTTGGTGTATAAGGATTCCATCTCAGATCGATAAGCACCCAGCCATTCTTACAGAGTCCTACTCCTGATGGCCAGCTCGAAACTAGTTGGGTCATCATCTCATGATGCAATCCTCGCTCCCACTGTCATAGAGAAACTAAAGTATCTCTCAGGTGGGTGAGGAACCCTACTAGATCGGCGGAGAGGCTGAGGTTCGTTGGAAACTATTGAATCCTTTGGTTCTACCAAATCATCAGCTGCAGTTTGTATAGCTGGAACATTTCCAGTTCTACATAACAGTCCTTGCCTCGAGCTTGTCCGGATTTTGCTTTTAGACATAGTCCGGACAACACCAAATCTTAACAAGCTTAAGATATGGGCTCTTCCCTTTCCATATCGCATATGAAGTGGTAGGCAACTAATTTGATTTGAACCCTATTCAGTAGGTATGCAGCTTCTCAAGTACATAACTCCCAAAAGGAAATAGGAAACTCGGTAGTACTCATCATAGAGCACACCATATCTAATAGGGTGAGTTTGCTCCGCCCCGATATACCATCGTGCTATGGTCTATACGGAAGAGTAATGCTGAGAGAAAATCTCATTCTCCTTTAGAATAGTCCAGGAATTCCGTGCTCAAGTATTCTCCTCCTTGATCTCATCAAAGGACATAATACGTATACCCGTATTTTGGTTCTCTACTTCTAACTTACGTTCTGTGAATATCTCAAAAGGTTCGGACTTATGTTTCAGCAGGAACATATGTCTGAATCTTGAGAGATCGGCAGAGAATGTAATGAAGTACAAAGAACCGGTCTTGGTATGTGTAGACAGGAGACTTTCATACATCAGCATGTATCAATCCCAAAAGTTCACTAACTCTTTCTCTGTTTCCAATAAACAGAGCTGTGGTCATCTTATCTTTGTGACATGACCGACAAGTTTCACAAGATGTAAGTTCAAACTAATTTAAATATGCATCTATATGTAACTTCAGCTAGTCGGGTCGCATTGATATGACCAAGTCTACAATACCTCAAGAAGGATTCATTCATTTCTGAACTCTTCCTCTTGTGTGTGTTCTGTACGTTAAGAACTGTGGTTTGATTTAGAACGTCAACGCTTTTAGATAACGTGCCTGATCCGATCAACTCTTGATATAGGAAATGTTCAAAACATTATCCAACAATACAAAATTATATCCTTTCTTTACTAATAAAGAGACTGATATGATTTTGTATATCAGGTTCGGTATCTAATAACATTTGTTCAGAATCAATGTATTCCGGTAATACAGGGTGACAGTGACCAACAGACTTGGCTGCAACACTTGCACCGTTTTCTTTCTCATGAAACTTATCACCCGTTCTCAGTTCTTTACCTATCTGTGGCCCATGTAACAGATTACATATGCGGGATCCTGATCCGGTACACATACCAAGGACGTAAAGGATACTGAGAAACAGTTCTCTGTAATGAACACACCCGAAGATGATGCATCAGCATGCACTTTCTTCGTTTGGGCGGCACGGGAAATCTGGTATTCCCCAATTTCCTGCTCTGTCTTATAACAATTATAAGTTGGAGCGGGTCCAACGTTCCCCAGCTCAGTATAACAAGCGGGTTCGTTCAATATATCCGTTTTATTATCTTGATTAAGGCGTGATATGGTCGCTACCTGGAGAGAGAGAGAAGAAAACACTCAGCGTATGCTCTTGCAAGATTAGATTGGTTATCTAATATATCTAATCAGGATGTCTCCCACTGTTTTAATCAAATCTTCCTTCAAACCCAAAAAGGAAAGACTAGCCGGGATTAATTACACGCTACAAGTTCGCCAATCTTTCAGCCAGGCCAGTGTCGGTACTTTGAGGGAGGTCCCCCGTGCATTCGCACGAACCTAATTAAAGTAAACCTCGTTTTCCCAGAGGCGTAACCTCGTTAACACCTTTCTAGACACCTACTTGATCGGCTAATTGTAATGTGTAAAACTCTCCCAGGAGTAACTTTTACTCGCAGCGGGTATCGGGATCCAACTATCTCATAGAAGGTATGCAATCTAATTGCAAATTTCAACACTTGAAATTCCCAATAGTATTTTGCCCCTAGCGTCCTATGACCTTGACGAATGCCAAACCACCCATAGTCCGCTAGCCAAGTTCAACCCATACATTTCTTGATTGAATTAAACCCACCCGCACGACCCTTAACGAATGCCAAACAACGCCGTACGAATACCCTAATCTAATCGCATCGTATGCTAGCAGATAAGCACTAGTTAGCTACCGTACACTACGCCTTGACGCATGCCAAACTACCGCAGCACGAATACTAACTAGTACTTATCTGAAATGACGGAGGGCTACGACAGGTTTTTAAGAAAACCCTTTGCGTAATGAACTTGATATCGTTGTAGAATCGAGTGATTTTAAATGGAGTGTTTTTGAGGCTTTTCTAGTTTTGCTAAAGGGGTCACTCCCGGTGAAGGGATCGTCGGCCCTTTCCTCATCGAATAAGGTGCAGGGTATATCACATATACCGCTGTGTAAATCAGAAACTATAGAAGCAATCAAAAGACAAACCGAATTTGTAGCATCTGCCAGTTATTGCTAAAGGAGTCACTCCCGGTGAAGGGATCTCGGTCCTTTCCCTATCGAATAAGGTGCAGGATGTTCTACAAGGAACACCGCGATGCAAAGCAAGAACTGTAGCTACCAGTTTTTAAACAAGTTTCTACAACATCTTAGGTTTCTTTTATTTCATTAATCTCATTAATGAAGTCCTATTTTATTATTCTTCACAAGCATCTCTTTTGAAACGAAATCTGCAATATAACATATATCTCATATATATAATATAAACATTCGTCTCAGGCTGTAATATGATCTCATCACAGAACATTGCAGCAGAAGAACACATATGAAATATTGGATATACTAGGACGTCCGTGTTTTCAATACGAGCCAGTATAAAACACGGATTCCACGGTCGCGATGAATAGCCAAACCCACATCCCTAGACCCCTACGAGAGCGGCAAGTAACACTGCCAATTCTAGGGTTAGGAGACCCGGTCTCGACTCCTCGAGATGGTCTCCCACTGGACCCTAGAACCCGGTTACTTGTGGTCCCCGCCTTGGGTCAACCTAATGCGGAAAAGTAAATAATATACAACGGTGACATCTTCCGCTACCTGGAAGTGCCCCAATAAAAGAATATTACATACAAATGAATTTTACACGAATGAAAAAGAAAAACTCTAATCTCACATAAAACCCCCGGCTATTCAAAACGCGACGATCCAATATAACATATCACAGCAACACATAATATCACATATCATCAACGTAAGCAAGTATGCGTATCCCGATTGTCGTTGATGTATAGCAACGAAGCCGGCGATACACCACATACTACGCTTACGGTCACAGAAGAGAAAGTGTAAAACTACAACAGTTGGAATCCGCAACCTCCTTAGACATCGCAAGCCTTACCAAATGAATTCCTTAGACATCGCATGCCTAACAATTATAAACGCCGCATTTTAGTCTCATTATCGAAAACTCTTTTCAATATCAAGTCGGGCAATTCAACAAGATTCCCGACGTCCTGATCGAATGCTCGTCGCAAACTTTAGTAGACGGCCGCACCCCCGATACCGTCGACGAAGTGCACCAAGGCGGAACACCGCTGCCGCGAGCACCCAAACGGATGCTTTCGGCGACGGGGTTCTCCTACAGTCACTTGGTCGGGGCTATGGAGTGAGACTGTCTATTAAGTTTACCCGGCGAGTATCCGCGTACGCTACGTGATTGCGACGGACTTTTGATCACATCAAAATTCCGTGGCAACCGATCATCTGAGACTAAACTGCTATGTTTATAATATTCAAATTAGTTATCTCATAACTACCTGTGGATTCCAATTATTGTATCACATTCCAGATAAATAGAAAAAGTTAAACTTTCCGATCGAATCATCAAGCACCCAAGATTTCCCCAATATATCTCAACACTTGAAATCAGTTTAAAAACATCCATCACATGCCACAGTACCAATGATCCAGCCGTAGAAGGGTCAAGCCAACGCCTCACATGTGGCACGCCGTACTGCCCCAAACCCTAAGGTTCAAAGGGCAGTTCAAGACGGTCACATAATCGAGTTAAGCTTTGTTGTCTTCTAGAGGGTCCACCGAGTTACTTGCATGACTTAGAACATTCTTAAACACGAGAAAAAATCCAACTTTTGAAAATTTTCCGACAGGGGAAAAATTGAGTTATTGATATCCGTTCGAACATTTTAACAGTTTCTAAATGTTATGCGGAAAACCACATAGACAAAATCTGATACTCCGATCGAAACATCGAATCCCCAAAACAATCCCAGAAAACTCAACTGTAGAATATACATTAAAATTACCCAGAAAACACAGGGGTTAATTATAAACATTACTGTGAAAACAGGAGTCAACGAGTCAACAGTGTTGCCGCGGAACCGCCGCTCCACGTGCGCTTAGGCCGCGGTTCCGCACCGTTATGACGGAGTTAGGTGTCCGTTTTTCACAGTATTTCATAAAAAACCCTGCTTGATTTTCTGCATATTTTTAATATTGAAAAATCCCAGTTTTTGAAAATTGGACAGAGAGCATGGAAAAAATGGGGTTTCCGGTTCGTTCGGATTTCAAACGTCGTCTAGACTTCACCTAAAGCTCTAGCTTGGCTCTGATACCACTGTAGGGTTGCTAGGCACGCGCACAAGGGTCTACGAGGCATCAACCATGCCCGATTTAAAATTTAGCCGTGCCGAACAACCCGAATACGGAACTTTAAACTAGAGATTAGGCGAAAACAAGCATGCTAAACATTTTAACACTAAGTGAGAGGGATTACAACCTTTATAGATCCGGTCCTTCACTTCATATGCTCCGTGTTGTGGTCCCTTCGCTGCGATCATCGGGATCCGGACTCTCGAGAGGTTCCACGAAGAGAAAGACGCAACCTTTGCTTCCGATCTTCGATACTTTGATGATCTACGTTGAAGTTTCTTTAACACAAGATAACACTCATGAAATGATGTGAACACCCTCATCTAAATGGCAAGGGAAGATGAGGATGATGAAGTAGGAATTTTGCTCTCTTTATTTATATTTTTCTCACAATTTTTCATCACTTGGAAAAATCAAGAAAGGTTTTTCCATGAAAGAATTGAAGGAAGAAGATGAACAATGATCATTATTCTTTTGTGATGAATAGGAAATGAAATAATATGATAGATAATGCAACCATGGTCAAGCTAACTCTTGTAGAGAATTAACTAGGGTTAGGGTTTGGGTTTGGTTAAAGCATGACTCACTTGAAAATATCTTTATCATCACAAAAAGAAAAGCTTCTAGAATCAACTAGAAGGTTTAACCCTAATCCAAACTCTAATCAAGTTTAAACTCCACTAAACAAGTTGCATTAGTTATCATATCATGTTACAATATTATATATCACATATATAATATTTATCGTAACAAAATAAAATAATACAATTAACATATATCGCATATATATCAATGTATTACCCGAGTGAGAAAAAGAATCTTTTAGTGAGCAAATATTAGTTAATGTAATTTAATATATCATATATATTATTATACATTAAAATATCGAATGAACACTTGATCCGACAATCCGGCTATATCGCATATAACCGACTAATATTTATCCGTACCGATTCACCGAATCAACACTTGATCCGATGACCCGGCTGATATCAAATATCGCGAGATTATAATACGGTATCACATATCGCATTATCCTCGGTCCCGCACATATCACATATGTGCTCCTACTCCGTTTTGCCTGAGTCAAGAAACCTCTGTGTAGGACTCTAAAGAATCGTCAATACGCCGGCAGTAGGTGATGATCATATCAAACACCCATACGCTGCAAGCGGTCAGCTAAACGTAACAGCTACCCAGGTATTGAGCACTCAGATGATCAACAAGCAAGCCTGTAACTTCTCCTGTGAATCCAAACAGTAACACTCCCGTACAGTCCGGTCTCGTCGTCTGATATGTTGCATATCTCGCCTAGGGGTGGTAAACGTCAGACCCCAGTAGCTCGATAAGTCGTGTCGATATAAGGTCTATAACAGTTCGAGAAACTACTAATAACACTTACCAGTAAATCTCAGCAACCCTGGCCAGGGATTTCCGGTTATAGCCAATCGAACACAGCACAACATCAACTCCCTATACCGGGAGAGACGAATCCCCTCCTATCGCTCATTGCCTCCATGTGATTCGGGACTGTACCCAAAATCCACCTTTTTGCACGCCCTCTTGGACGTGGTATGATGGAAATCAAAGCAAAGTGGGAACCACACAAGACTCTATGACGAACTCGGGTCAACAGACTACTCTGTACCAGTGTCACCAGAGAACTGCCATCTGACGTATGGTATAATACCATCTGGGAGTTCTCGGCGAGTCCGTCCAGTGTACCCAGTCTCCACTGAGCACCCGTACACCATCCTTGATGTCAAACACCGATGGATATGGGATCATCCATCGCCCATCATATGGGTCAAGATGCGTATACGCTAGTCTACTCTGGTGTATCGGTGCCCTGTCTCGATACACCCACGACTAGGAACAGTTATAGGATGTACTCGTCGACTACCGTGGCCCCACTAGTATGATCTCATCATAGTCCCAGTAGTCGAGTACATATCCTAAGGGCTTTATCAAAATGTAATATAGAGACAATCAGAGTACATGTTAAGATAAAATACAACCAGATAGCATACTATCATGTCGAGCAAGAAAGTCCTCCCTATATATGTCCTAGCATCCACTACAATATACATCGTATGTACAGTAATGGCCTCTAGGGCATACATATAACTAACAGCCGTTACGTTTAGCAGACCGCTTGCGGCTTGTGGGTGCTTGATATGATCATCATCTGCTACCGGCGTATTGACGAGTCTTTAGAGTCCTACAAAGAGGTTTCCTGGCTCAAGCGAAACGAAATAGGAGCCCATATGAGATATGTGCGGGACCGAGAATAATGCGTGTATGTGATACCGTATTCCATTCTCGCGATGAATGCATCGATTGGTTGTATGCGATATAACCTAGTTATCGAATCGAAGATTGATTCGATAAGTCGATACATTGGATACTAGTCGGTTATATGCGACATGACCGGATCATTGAATCAAGTGTTGATTTAATGATTTGATGTATAATAATATATTTGATATATTACTTTGCATTAACTAGTATTGGTTCACTTTAAATGGATTTTCTCACTTCATATGCACATTGTATATGTGATATATTTTTGTGCACTTGTTTGTATCATGTTTGATGATACTTGCTAACTTGAGTTTGTGTAAAGATTAAACCATGGTTTTATGTAATGGTTAGGGTTTTGATCTTATTTAGTTATTCTTTTTATTTATTTATTTATTATTGTTTTGGAAAAGATAAAGAGAAAAAGAAATGGTGGCTTAGTTTGTTTTTTGTTGAAGCTTCATGAAGCTTTGAACAAGTCCACCATTCTTGTCTCATGCTTAACCCTAACCATTCCACTTAACCATAGTCTATTCTCTACACATAACCATGGTTAGTATATGATAAGTATTTTCCTTTTTGAAAATACTTATCATATTCTTTCTTCATCTTCTTCTTCTTCTTCTTCAAGAAGAAACATTGCCTTCATCAATGGCAAGTTGAACAAATGAGTGAGAAATCCAATTCTAAAGTGAACCCACCTCCTATTTCTTCATCCTCTACCTCTTGCCAAGTAGTATAGGGTGTTTTCTTCACAAGTTTCATGACTTGGTGAAGTGGGAGCTTGATCTTGTGATGCCTCGACGTAGATCATCCTCGGCATCGTAGTCGATGACCTAGCCCGCCCATTCTCCGATGAAGCCGATGCTAGAGTCCGGGATCCGATATGGACAGTGAGGGGACTTCATCACGGAGCCTAGGAGGTGGAGAACCGGATCTACAAAGGTTGTAGCCTCTTTCTTTTTAAGATAAAGTTGTTTATTTGCATCGCATCACCTATACATCTAGTTAACGATCCGTATTAGGGTTTGTAGCACTTGTAAAATTTTAATTGGGCATGTTTGATCACTTGTGAGACTTCATTAGTGTGCCTATGAACCCTACTGTTTCTTCCCGCACCACATCTGATATGGTGTGGTAGGCACAGTCTAGGTTGGAACCTTGTTCAAAATATATGCAGCTGATTCTAGTGCATAACCCCAGAAGGATCGCGGTAACTCAGCCTTACTCATCATGGAAAGAACCATATCCAATAGGGTTCGATTCCGCCTTTCCGATACACCGTTGTGTTGAGGTGTGTATGGAGGAGTAAGCTGAGAGAGAATTCCATTCTCTTTTAAGTAGCCTAGGAACTCAGCAATTAAGTATTCACTACCTCGATCAGATCTCAGTGTCTTGATACTTTTTCCTGTTTGTTTTTCCACTTCATTCTTGTATTCCCGGAATTTCTCAAAGGCATCGGATTTGTGCTTCATCAAGAAGACATGTCCATACCTGGAGAAATCATCCGTAAAAGTAATGAAATAGGAAAACCACTTCGTGCATATGTAGACATTGGACCATATGCATCGCTGTGTATGAGTCCCAAGTGCTCGCTCGCTCTTACTCCGTGTCCAGTGAACTGAGTCTTTGTCATCTTTCCCATGAGACAAGATTCACAAGTAGCATGAGACTGATATTCGAACGGATCCAAATATCCCTCTCTATATAACTTCGTCAACCGTGTTTCAGTGATGTGACCCAGTCTACAATGCCATAAGAAAGCCTGATTTTTTTCCGGAGACTTTCTTTTAAGTGTGTTCTGGACACTGAAAACCTGAGCTTGATTTAATACATATATTCCATTATCTAATGTACCTGACCCAATCAAAGCTTGATTTAGGTGGATGTGGACCACATCGCTTACAAATGTAAAATCATATCCTTTCATAGAAAGTAAGGATACAGATATTATATTACAAGCTCGACTAGGTACATACAAACAGTTGCGCAGAATCAATATCTGCCCACTTGTCAATCCTAGGTGATATTCCCCTACAGATTCAGCGTTCATGCTCATTCCGTTCGCAACTCTGAGAGTCATGTCACCTACCCTGATAACTCTACGGTTTCTCAAAGCCTGTAATGAATTACAGATATGAGATCCTGATCCGGTATCTAGTACCCAGGGAGTAAAGTTAATTGACATACAGTTTTCTATTACAAACACAGCCGAAGCTGAAGCCACAACATGCTTCGAATCCTGGCTACTGGCTTTCAAAGCCCTGCAATCCTTCTGCCAATGTCCTTTCCCGTAACAATAGGAACGTCCCTCCTTCCCTATTTTTAGTCCCGACACTTTTGCCCTTCCCTTTCCTTCTACTTTACTGACACCATATATCGGCTTTGTGGAAGTCTTCTTCTTCTTACCCTTTGCTTTTGCCTTGGATGTAAAAGAGGAGGATTCCCCAATAAGCAGAGCTGGTGTCTCCCTGGTTTCCTTCAAGGTGTAAATAGATGGTAGGGATTATAGGAACAAGTCAGCATATGACTTGTTTCCCAACGTGATCTCCTGGTCCGTGAGCTCATCGATATAGCTAGTCATCGTAAGGACGTTGTCACGACCCAAGTTCGGCCCGTGACCGGCACCTAACCACGTAATGTCTAAAGGCATAACGCGACTAAGTAAGCCGAAACCCAGAAATCAAAACCATTGAAAAAGTAGTGAGTGCCGAAAACATTTGGTGAAAGCATTTGTTAAAACATTTAGAAAACCTTTAGTAATTTAGTAAAATTCTTTAAAGATTAAGTTGTTTTCTTAAAAATTTCGGCAGAATCGCCTTTGTAAAAACTAACCCCGAAATCTGGTACAAGACAACATATAAATAAAGATAACATATAATATGAATGAAGCATCCCCAAATAGGAGCAATCATGTCCAACGGCGGAACAACCACCATAAGTAATAATATACGACGCCGTAGCGAAGAAAGAGCAAAAATAAGTGAAGACAACATGAAAGACAAGACAACATAAATAAAGTCGGCTCACAACGAGCTCGACACCAAGTACAAAATAATATACATCGTCTTCACAACTAGTCTCTAAGTCGATACATGAATAGTAGATGGAGAGTACTAGATACAACAGTGTATACAACTGGAAAATAAACGGATACCGTAAAAACCCACCTATCAGCAAAAGGGCTCACGCGCCAACTGCAGTGGTATCCATATCAAAAGATGCAAGAAAGTAGCCCTACTACGATCACTCTGAGGGGAAACCTACAAACACTGTGTCACAAAGGGGGTGAGTTTCCAACTCGTCAATAGAAGATAACATATAAAGGTAATCGCGAGTATGCATGTACTGCGATACTCTAACCTATGCCAACAGATAACATCTATATGATGAGCTGGATGCACAATAATCATACAACAAGTGCGATCTAATAACATCTCTATATGATGAGCAGGGTATGCGATAATCATGCATAGCAAATGCAATTTAATAACATCTATATAGGATGGGCAGGGTATGCAATAATCGTGCAAAAGTACTCAATCAGGTACTACAGATGCAGGATGAGATGCATAACAATGAATGCTGAGCATGGGGTAAAATATCATCTACACGGAATATCAACGTGGAAAATAACCGGGGTCCATCCAATACACCCCAAATCCTAGTAAAACTCAGGCGTCGTCACTCTAATTGGCCTTCAAATCCTGTAAATCTCATAGAATCGTGAGTTCCCAACATCGGCACTCGAAATATCAAAAAATAATCGTGTCCAGCATCGACACGCAAATCCTCATGTATCGGGCTCCGTCAGTCTGGATCGGCCCACGGGCTCCGTCTGCGGAATCGGCCCTCGGCCCCTGCGGTACAGGTCGGCCTGTATCCATCTCTCAGCTCTGGTCATTATCCTCCGGATAACCACCAGGTCCAACCAATCACCGGGAGGTAGTAGTCCCTTCGCTGGGCTCACCGTCTAACTATACGAGTCTTCTTGCCCCGGGGGTACCATACCGGGTCCACCATGTACCCGCAATCGGTGCTTACCATTCCTAGAATCGGGTATACCCACACAACTTTCATGAACCGAGAAAACACATGGTGGACGCACTGAAATAACATATCAGGAGAGACCGGGTTTTTTTAAACAGTGCATATTTTCTTAAAGTACTACCACGGTTCTCAAATCCAGAAATCACATGAATCCAAAACTCAATGCGTAAATCCATGCAATGTGTCGTATGAAACTAAGAGTAAAAAGGGAAAACCGCTTTTTTAAAAGGATCCATTTTGGAAAATATCTTATGCGGTCCCCATTTTCTAGAAATCAAGTCAATATCATCCATGTATGTAACATATGTATGTATATAGGTATGGATGTGCAAGTGGATATATACGCAAATCTGAGTGTAGCAATGTATATGTGCACTAAGATGAATATACAGTGTGAATGTGCGCAAGTATGGATATATCAATGTACGTAAGCACTACTATGAATATACAGTGTGCATGTGCGCAAGTAGGGATATATCAATGAATGTATGCACTAATATGAATATAAAGTGTGCATGTGCGCAAGTATGGATATATCAATGTATGTAAGCACTACTATGAATTTACAGTGTGCATCTGCGCAAGTAGGGATATATCAATGTATGTAACCACTACTATGAATATACAGTGTGCATCTGTGCAAGTAGGGATATGAATGTATGCACTAATATGAATATACAGTGTGCATGTGCGCAAGTATGGATATACCAATTTATGTAAGCAGTACTATGAATATACAGTGTGCATGTGTGCAAGTTGGTATATATCATTGAATGTATGCACTAATATGAATATACAGTGTGCATGTGCGCAAGTAGAGATATATCAATGAATGTATGCACTAATATGCGACAAAGTCATGTCTAATCATCAATGATGCGGTAAACAAAATGATATATAATTCGTAGCCATCCTATAGTGCGAGTGTCATGGCAATCACTAACGGTGTGAGTGTAACATACAAATAGTGCTCATGCAGCTTGAACCGTTAGTGACAGTGCAGTGTTATATAACTACCATTCTATATGCAGTAAAAGATGGTATGCTACAATAGTATATATAAATATATATGACTAAAATATCCTATCACGCACTGACGCTTAACTCCATACGGGCGATTTCCCCGTAGATGTTAAATCTACTCACCTGGTCTCGTGCTAAGCATAGCCGACCACTTGTTTCCCCTTCTTTGCGGCGTCCGACGTACCCTCCTGCGAACCTAGAATTTACACAAAGAATACACATAAGCAAAATCCTGCAAAAACACGATATCGAAATCAAACGAGAAACTCGCGTCGTGAACTAAACGCGCGTGTATCCGATACGTTGAAACGTGTGAATACTCGTCAGTAACTATCCCGACACGTCGCAACACACAGCAAACACTAAACCCACTCACGTATCACACATGTCGCGCAACAAAACGTAATGAAAAAACGGTATATCGCACCAGATTTTGACTCGGGTACAAAAGTGAAAAGTTGCATGTACCACAGGCCATAAAAATGCAGCAGACACCAACCCAACAAACCCAGACACCCAGATCCCCCAACTGGCCACAAATTGCGGCCAGAATGAATATTCCGGCGGCCGCATTGTGAAATTAAGGGTTCGTGCTTCGTGTGTGTGGTCTAGGTCTAGTGTGCATGCTCCAGTTATCTCAGATTTTGTCTGTAGCATACGGGTCAACAGCAGATCACAGAAAGGCTAAATTTTACTTTAAAACGTTAAATTTTGCACTAAATGAAACCCTATGGTATTTTAGTGAAATCTGGTGCAAGACTAGGTTTACGTGGCCCTAACAACACTTAGTTAAGCTAGGCTAACCATCAAAATCACCACTTGGCCAAAACTCCACACAAATCACCATTTCTAGCACTAAATCTCATATTTATCACTAACCGATGCTAATTAACACATGTTTAGCAAGCAAGGAAGTTGGCCAAGAATTATACCTCACATGACCCTAGGTGCAAGGACAAGGAGGAGAAGAAGAAGTTGTGCTTGCTGTTGCTGTTGCATGGTGCTGCTATTGCTTGCTACTGCTGTTGCTAGGGCTACTGCCGCTGCTACTTCTTGTTGTTGTTGTTGGCTACTGCTGCTGCTGTTGAGGCTCCTGCTGCTGCTTCTTCTTCTGCTGCTGCTTGTTGTGTGAGTGAGACTGAGAGAGAAAATGAGTGAGGAAAAAGAAAACAAAGAAATGAGAGAGATATGAGAGCATAGAATAGTCAACCCCCCCTCTCTCTCCTCATTAAATGTGAGCATGGCTCAAGCCATCATGCCCACACACACTCTCCCCCCCCCCAAGTCAACCAAAACTAAATCATTTTTCATTTTAAGAAAAACAATTAACCAAAACACTTAATTAAAATCAAATTAGCTTAATGAGAATAGTTTAGTCCACCATGGTTGTTAAACATGGTTTAACCCTAATTTAACCCTAGTTTACATGCACATGTGTGTGCAAGCCTACATAAATTCCATTAAAATATTCATTAATTTTTATAAAATATTTAAAGATCGTTTTGGTAAACTTTTTACTAAAACCCATACAATAAAGTATAATTAGCCACAAATCACAATCTAAGGTGTTACAATCTCCCCCCCTTAAAAAAATTCGTCCCCGAATTTAAAAATATATAACTACGCGTACCTTCAAAGAGATGAGGGAACTTCTTCCGCATCTCGCCCTCGGCCTCCCAAGTGATCTCTTCACTATTAGGGCTGTGCCAAAGCACCTTCACAGATGGCAAGACCTTCGATCGAAGTTTCTTCACCTATCGGTCCAATATCATGACTGGCTGCTCGGTGAACAAAAGATCGCGCTCGAGCTAAACGGTCTGATGTTGAACCATGTGCGAAGGGTCATGCAGGCATCTGCGAAGCATAAACACGTGGAATATGGGGTGAACATCTGGGAAGTCGGGTGGAAGAGCCAAACGATATGCTACTGCACCCACACGCTCGAGGATCTCGAAGGGACCTATGAATCTAGGGCTAATCTTCCTCTTCCGTCCAAACCTCATCACTCCCTTCATCGGAGAGACCCTCAAAAAAACGTGATCGCCAACTGTGAACTCTAATCCGCGGCGGCGTCTGTTAGCATACGATTTCTGCCTGCTCTGAGCTGTCCTCATCCTATCTCGAATCAGCTGTATCTTCTCGGTCGTCTCCTGCACGATCTGCGGCCGTAAAATACTGCTCTCACTAAGCTCTGTCCAATAGACAGGCGATCTACATATCCTCCCATACAAGGCCTCGAAAGGTGCCATCTGAATGGTATCCTGGAAACTATTTTTGTAGGAGAACTCCACCAAGTGTAAATGATGATCCCAGCTACCACCAAAGTCTAAAACGCACGCTCGAAGCATGTCCTCGAGAGTCTGAATAGTCCGCTCTGACTGGCCGTCGATCTGCGGTTGAAATGCTGTGTTGAAACTCAAGCGGGTGCCCAAAGCCTCCTGAAGCCTCTTTCATAGTCGGCTGGTAAACTGGGTGCCTCGGTCGGACATGATACATGTCGGGACTCCATGCAGTCATACAATCTCGTCGATGTATATTTGGGTATACCGAGCAAATCCGAAAGTGGTCTTCACCGGCAGGAAGTGAGCTGCTTTCTTCAATCGATCCATGATCACCCAAATGGAGTCATGCCCTCGACTACTCCTGGGTAGACCCACAATGAAGTCCATAGAAATCTGCTCCCATTTCCACTCCGGAATGGGAAACAGCTGTAGCTCTCCCGCTGGCCTCTGGCGCTCAGCCTTGACTTGCTGAAAAGTCAGGCATCTCGACACGAAGTCTGTGACATCCCTCTTCATCCCGTCCAACCAGTAAACATCTCTCATATCATGGTACATCTTGGTGGAACCTGGATGAACACTGTACACCGATCGATGTGCCTCCTCAAGAATCTCACGCCGCAGTCCCTCAGCATCTGGTACGCACAGTCTAGTCCCAAATCGTAGTATCCCCTGATCATCAATCATGAACTCGGAAAATCTTCCCTGTCCAATTTGTTCCATGATCTCTGAACAACGGTCATCACTGTACCGTGCCTCATGTATACGGTCAAGCAACTATGGACGTGCACGCGCATGCGCAAGCTGTCCCCCGATCGGCATGAACTCGAACTGCACTCGGCTGTCGCATAAAATTTGCTAATCTTCCAACGACTGCCTCTGCATTGCGCTCAAACAAGATAGACTACCCCCGGGCCTCCTACTCAAAGAATCCGCCACTACATTAGCCTTGCCCGGGTGATAAAAGATCTCGCAATCGTAGTCCTTTACTAGTTCCATCCAACGGCGCTGTCTAAGATTCAGGTCTCGCTGCTGAAATATATACTTTAAGCTCTTATGATCAGTGAATATCTGGCACAACACGTCGTATAGGTAATGTCGCCAGATCTTGAGTGCAAAGACCACTGCAGCCATCTCCAAATCCTGAGTGGGGTAGTTCTGTTCGTGTTTCTTTAGCTGCCGAGAAGCATACGCGATCACCCTGTTGTGCTGCTTCAATACGCACCCTAGCCCCACTCGAGAAGCGTCACAATAGACCACAAATCCGCCCGATCCTGAAGGCAATGATAACACCGGCGCCGTAGTCAAACGAGTCTGCAACTGCTGAAAGCTATGCTCGCACTCCTCTGTCCAGTCGAAAAGAACTCCCTTCCGGGTTAACCCGGTCAACGGTGCTGCAATACTGGAGAAGTCCTGTGCAAATCGCCTGTATTAACCGGCCAGTCCTAAAAAGTTGCGGATCTCAGTAACTGATGCGGGTTTGGGCCAACGCTGGACGGTCTCAATCTTCCTCTGCTCCACACATATACCATCTCGTGTAATCACGTGATCCAAGAAGTCAACGCTGTCAAGCCAGAATACGTACTTGGAGAATTTTGTGAGTAGATGGTGCTCCCACAAAGTCTGCAGTGTGATCCGCAGGTGCTGCTCGTGCTCCTCTCGGCTCCGGGAATACACCAAAATATCGTCAATGAATACGATGATGAACAAATCAAGATACAGCCTGAAAATACGGTTCATCAAGTCCATAAACGCTGCAGGGGTATTGGTGAGTCCGAACGACATCACCAACAACTCGTAATGGCCGTAACGCGTGCGGAAAGCTGTCCTCGGAATATCCTCCTATCGAACCCACAGCTGATGGTATCCTGATCGCAAATCGATCCACGAAAAGTATCCTGCCCCCTGAAGCTGGTCGAACAAGTCGTCGATGTGTGGTAAAGGATATCTGTTCCGCACGATAACCCTGTTCAGCTGGCGGTAGTCGATACACAAACGCAAACTGCCGTCCTTCTTCTTGACAAACAGGACCGGAGCACCCCAATGAGACACACTGGGTCGAATAAGTCCCTTATCCAGCAAATCTTGCAACAGACCTTTCAACTCTCTAAGCTCCGCCGGGGCCATCCGATAAGGCGGTATGGAAATAGGCCCCGTGCCGGGAATCAAGTCAATGCAGAAGACAATATCGCGCTCAGGGGGTAGCCTAGGAAGCTCGTCAGGGAAAATATTAGGGAACTCACGAACAATCAGAACCTGGTCCAATGGAACCACTGTACCTCTAGTATCCCAAACATAAGCTAGAAATCCCTGACATCCCTTCCTCAACAGCTGTCCAGCGCGAAGAGAAGAAATCAAACTGTGAGGGGCGGCACCACGGTCCCCCTGCACACAACAAAAGCCGACTCGCCGGGAAAACAAAACCTAACTGTCTTCTCTCGGCAGTCCACAGACGAATAGCACGTGGCTAACCAATCCATGCCTAAAAGAACGTCGAAGTCTAACATATCGACAAGGATCAAGTCGACAGGAAACTCTCTCTCGCCAATACGGACAACACAGGATCGGAAAACTTGCCTAGCAACAAACGACTCGCCTACAGGAGTGGTCATAACAAGCGGCTGATCAAGCAAACCAGACTCTCTACCCAAACTCGGCATGAAGTGTATGGAAACGTACAAGTGCGTGGATCCCGGATGAAACAACACGTGTGCGTCAACAGAACATACTGATAAGGTACCTGAGATCACCGCATTGGACGCCTGCGCGTCCTGATGCGTCAACGCGAAAACCCGTGCCTGTCGTCCACCTGCAACTGGCGGTCCCCTACTAGAAACTAGCTATACTCTGCCGGCTGTTGGCTGTCCTCTGCCTCGGACACCTCGTCCTTTATGAGCAAACCCTCCGCGACCATGGCCTCTCTGTGCATGAGTCTGACACGGAGAAACAGTAGGTACAATAGGCAACGCTCTCTGGGGTGGAGAAGGTGGAAGTGTGACATGTGATACTGCTGCCTCCCTCCGATGTATCTCGGTACAATCTCTGATGCGGTGATGGCGACTACAACACCCAAAGCATCCATGCGACGACTGCTGACCCTCCTGGGGATAAGAGCTAAACATCTGACCTCGCCCCGAGTCTCTGTCACCTGTACGACGTCTATCACGGTGTCTGAATGGAAGTCCCCATGCTGCTGTATCAGTACGAATCCTCTTCGTCCATGGATCTACCGAAGTCTCTGCAAGGCGCTCCTCGACTAATAGGATTGCGTCTACAGCTGCTGCATATGTCTCGCAATGCTGTGCGCTGATCGCCAGGAACAATGGTGTAAGTAAGCCTCGAACAAATCTCCTGACTCACATCTCCTCAGTAGCCACTAAATATGGGGCATAAACAGATAGCTCAGTGAACAGTACGTCGTACTATGACACTGTCATCTCCGGAGTCTGACGTAAAGACTCGAACCTGCGCGCTCGGGCATCCATGACACTCTGGGGAAGGAAACGGGCTAGAAATACCACCACAAACTCGGTCCTGGTCATAGGAGTAAGACCTGCTGCTCTGCCCTTCTTGACCGACTCCCACCACTTCTGCGCAAGACCTTCCAGGCGAAAGCTCGCGAACTCTACCCATCTCGCATCTGAGCATCTGAGTGAACGACATATCATGGACATCCTATCAATAAAAGACTGTGGGTCCTCGGCTGCATCGGTGCCTGTGAAGACTAGAGGCTTCAGCCTCATTAACTCTGATAGCGATACTGTGATGACCTCTGTGGCTGCAGGGGTAACTGCATGTACTGTAGGTACCATCGCTGTCCCCGTAATGGGTGGAACTACCTCTGTTCGCTGCGCTCGAAGTGTCTCGACTAACGACCCTATCATCTGGCGCATCTCCTGCATAGCGGCCCCTAGCATAGCGATCAGATCTGTCGTAGGAGGAATAGTCTTCTCTGGTACAACGGGTGTACTGCCCGGGTCAGTCCTCGTCTCAGACGAGTTAACTCTAATCTCGGCTCTCACGGCCGCTCTCTGCGCCCTCGTAGACTTCGGCGGCATAATGGCTGAAAAGAAAGTAGGATTCGATAAGGATACGGAAATCGAATCACAAGAATATAATAATGAAGGAATTTCAATCAATAAGTCCTAAGGTCGCTTAGGCGGAGTACCGTGTCGTGAGTATGCCGCGGAACATACACACGCTATGCTTCAGCTACCTGCTCCATCATATCAGGATCATCCTACCCTCCGAAAGGTAAAACCTATGCTCTGATACCAACTTTGTCACGACCCAAGTTCAGCCCATGACCGGCACTTAACCACGTAACGTATACAGGCGTAACGCGACTAAATAAGCCGAAACCCAGAAATCAAAACCATTGAAAATGCAGTGAGTGTCGAAAACATTTGGTGAAAGCATTTGTTAAAACATTTAGAAAACTTTGAGTAATTTAGTAAATTTTTTTAAAGTTTAAGTTGTTTTCTTAAAAATTTCGGCAGAATGACCATTGTAAAAACTAACCCCAAAATCGGGTACAAGACAAGATATAAATAAAGATGACATATAAAATGAATGAAGCATCCCCAAACGGGAGCAATCACGCCCAACGGCGGAACAACCACCACAAGTAATAATATACGCCGCCGTAGCGAAGAATGAGCAAAAATAAGTGAAGACAACATGAAAGACAAGACTGCATAAATAAAGTCGGCACACAACGAGCTCGACACCAAGTACAAAATAATATACATCGTCCTCACAACTGGTCTCTAAGTCAATACAAGAATAGTAGATGGAGAGTACTAGATACAACAGTGTATACAACTGGAAAATAAACGGATACCGCAAAAACCCACCTATCAGCGAAAGGGCTCACGCGCCAACTGCAGTGGTATCCGTATCAAAAGATGCAAGAAAGTAGCCCTGCGCAACCACTCTGAGGGGAAACCTGCAAACACTGTGGCACAACGGGGGTGAGTTGCTAACTCGTGAATAGAAGATAACATATAAAGATAATCGCGAGTATGCACGTACTGCGATACTCTAACCTATGCTAACAGATAACATCTATATGATGACCTGGATGTGCAATAATCATGCAATAAGTGCGATCTAATAACATCTCTATATGATGAGCAGGGTATTCGATAATCATGCATAGCAAATGCAATCTAATAACATCTATATAGGATGAGCAGGGTATGCAATAATCATGCAAAAGTACTCTATCATGTACTACAGATACAGGATGAGATGCATAACACTGAATGCTGAGCATGGGATAAAATATCATCTACACGGAATATCAACGTGGAAAATAACCGGGGTCCATCCAATACACCCCAAATCCCAGTAAAACTCAGGCGTTGTCACTCTAATCGGCCCTCAAATCCTGTAAATCTCATAGAATCGTGAGTGCCCAAGATCCGCACACGAAATATCATAAAATAATCGTGACCAGCATCGACACGCAAATCCTCATGTATCGGGCTCCGTCAGTCCGGATCGGCCTACGGGCTCCATCTGATGAATTGGCCCTCGGCCCCGGCAGTACGGGTCAGCCCGTATCCATCTCTCAGCTCTGGTGAGTATCCTCCGGATAACTGCCAGGTCCAACCAATTACCGGAAGGATGTAGTCCCTCCGCCGGGCTCACCGTCTAACAATACGAGTCTTCTTGCCCCGGGGTACCATACCGGGTCGACCATGTACCCGCAATCGTTGCCTACCATTCCTCAAATCGGGTATACTCACACAATCTCTCATGAACCGAGAAAACTCATGGTGGACTCACTGAAATATCATATCAAGAGAGACCGGGTTTTTAAAACAGTGCATATTTTCTTAAAGTAAAACCACGGTTCTCAAATCTAGAAATCACATGAATCCAAAACTCAATGCGTAAATCCATGCAATGTGTCGTATGATACTAAGGGTAAAAAGGGGAAATCGCTCTTTTAAAAGGATCAATTTTGGAAAATATATCATGCGGTCCCCATTTTCTAGAAATCAAGTCAATATCATCCATGTATGTAACATATGTATGTATATAGGTATGGATATGCAAGTGGATATATACACAAATCTGAGTGTAGCAATGTATATGTGTATTAAGATGAATATACAGTGTGCATGTGCGCAAGTATGGATATATCAATGTATGTAAGCACTACTATGAATATACAGTGTGCATGTGCGCAAGTAGGGATATATCAATGAATGTATGCACTAATATGAATATACAGTGTGCATGTGCACAAGTATGGATATATCATTGTATGTAAGCACTACTGTGAATATACAGTGTGCATGTGCGCAAGTAGGGATATATCAATGAATGTATGCACTAATATGAATATACAGTGTGCATGTGCGCAAGTATGGATATATCAATGTATGTAAGCACTACTATGAATATACAGTGCGCATGTGCGCAAGTAAGGATATATCAATGAATGTATGCACTAATATGAATATACAGTGTGCATGTGCGCAAGTAGGGATATATCAATGAATGTATTCACTAATATGCGACAAATTTTAGTTATATGTATGCCCTAGAGGCCATTACTGTACATGCGTTGTATATTGTAATGGATGCTTGGACATATATATGGAGGACTTTCTTGCTCGACATGATAGTATGCTATCTGGTTGTAATTTATCTTAACATGTACTCTGATTGTCTCTATGTTACATGTTGATAAAGCCCTTAGGATATGTACTCGACAACTGGGACTATGATAAGATCATACTAGTGGGGCCACGGTAGTCGACGAGTACATCCTATAACTGTTCCTAGTCGAGGGTGTATCGAGACAGGGCATCGATACACCAGAGTAGACTAGCGTATACGCATCTTGACCCATATGATGGGCGATGGATGATCCCATATCCATCGGTGTTTGACATCAAGGATGGTGTACGGGTGCTCGGTGGAGACTAGGTACACTGTACGGACTGGCCAAGAACTCCTATATGGTATTATACCTCATGTCAGATGGCAGTTCTCCGGTGACACTGGTATCTGTAGACCCGAGATTGTCATAGAGTCTTGTGTGATTTCCACTGTGCTTTGATTTCCATCATACCACGTCCAAGAGGGCGTGCAAAAAGGTGGCTTTTGGGTAAAGTCCCGAATCACATGGAGGCAATGAGAGATAGGAAGGGATTCGTCTCTCTCGGTATAGGGAGTTGATGTTGCGCTGTGTTCAATTGGCTATAACTGGATATCCATGGCCAGGGTTGCTGAGATTTACTGGTAAGTGTTATCAGTAGTTTCTCGAAATGTTCTAGACCTCATATCGACACGACTTATCGAGCTACTGGGGTCTGACGTTTACCACCCCTAGGCGAGATATGCGACATATCATACGAAGAGACCGGACTGTACGGGAGTGTTACCGACTGGATTTACAGGAGAATGTATAGGCTTTCTTGTTGATCTTCTGAGCGCTCAATACCTGGGTGGCTGTTATATTTAGTTGATCGCTTGCAGCTTGTGGGTGTTTAATATGATCATCACCTACTGCCGACGTATTGACGATTCTTTAGAGTCCTACACAGAGATTTCTTGGCTCAGGAAAAATGGAGTAGGAGCACATATATGATATGTGCGGGACCGAGAACAATACGTGTATGTGATACCGTATTAGATTCTCACGATATGAGATATCGGTCGGGTATATGAGATATAGCCGGTGTAAGTCCACGTTACCTCTCCCGGTACTTACGGGCTTGCGGAAATGATGAAAAACGATTTTTCAAGAGGTGGTAACATGGACTCAAAATACGGATCTTTGTTAAACAACTACCTAACAACCTAACTAGAGTTTTACCTACTCGGTTAGGGGGCTATACCTTTCTTGAACTCCTTCGTCTTCAACTCTTTCCTGTGTACGGATCGGCCTCACCTCGTCGTCTCCTTGCGCTGAAGATGGATCCACCTGAAAGCTTCTACCTTTGGCTTCTTCTTCGAACTTGAAGAAATTAGAACACTTGGTTTGCTAAACCTTGTGAACTAGGATGAGTAGAGAAGTGATTTGGGTTTTCTTTTATCTCTAAGGCAATGTTTCTGAACTCATGAGAGGGTGTTGCCTTGAGCTAGAGAGAGAGCAAGAGTAAGAGCAAGAGGGAGAGCTCAAGCAAGAGAGAGAAATAAAATGAGAGAATGGGTAACTCTTTTGCCATCCAAGCTCTCATAATCCAAAACCATCATAAAAAAATAGTAATCAAGTATTATGTGATGGTTCAAATCAAAATGGCTATATCATTTCATGCACTCATTTTGCAAAAACAAACAAGCAAGCAAAAGTCTTTGCTATGAAATGATAGCCATTGTCATGATGATGGTGAACTAGTCCAACCTAGTCAACCGGTCAACAAAGTCAACAAGTCAACAAAGTCAACCCCTCAACAACCATGTCACTATAATACTTAATTAATATTATTGTTAATTATATTTCTTATTATCATTAGGGTTTAGCCAAAAGTCAATAGTTAACAGTCAACAACCCCAATGAGAATCCTCTACATCTGTCTCTCTGTCAACTGTGCATACACACCCGCATCTACGTTCCGAGGGACACGAATACAAACGAGATAAAACCAATCCTAAAATATACACTAGGAACTGGCTTAAACCAAAGTCCGCTAGTGTTAACTTTCCGGACACCAAACGTGCACAAGTGCACGGATGTGACCGAACCCTGTCGCAAAACCATGCGACCTCTACTCTTTTGCCTAAAGGCGAATAGCTTTCTGTGTGGGACTCTAAAGACTCGACACTACGCTGGCAGTGGGTTTAACCACAGACCGCAAGCGGCACTAGCTGTGCGTAACGGTCCCCAGGTAGATGCCGACAAGAAGACTGATGAGGTGAAACCCATCTGAACTCCTACTGAGCCTGAATGTGACAATCTCTATACAGTCCAGTCTATTTGTCTGATACATCGCATGGAGGGCCTAGGGGCGATAAATGTCAGTTCCCTAATAGCGGTACAAGTCGTGTCGGAGTGAAGCCCAGAACACCCTGAGATGACACTGGAAACCTGCCAGTATATCTCGCTTGCCTTGGCCAGGGACTACTCGTGTAATGGCTCTCCTAGACACAGCGCGATGTCAACCACCAATACCGGGAGAGACGAATCCTGTCTAACCGTCACTACCTCCAAGTGCTTCGGGACTGCACCCAAAAACAACCTGTTTGCACGACTCCTTTGAGCCGTGGTAGGGTAGTAATCAAAGTACAGTGGGAACACACTCAAGGCGAAGTGACAGTGTCAAGTCAGCGGACTAAGCTGTACTCATGTCACCTGGGAAATGATAACTGACGATATGTATAGTACCAACCAACAGTTCTTGACGAGTCCTGTCCAGTGTACTCGTAACCTAACGAGCACCCGCATACTATCTCAAGTACGACGTACTGACGGCTGTGGGACAGACCGTCTCCCACACTGGAATGAGAAGCGAATACGCTAGTCTACTCCGGAGTATCGATGCCCTGTCTCGATAGTCCTGCGACTAGGGACCTGCATAAGGATGTGCTTATAGATTACCCAGCCCCCACGAGTGTGGCTGCCATCACAACGCTGGTAATCAAGCAATGATCCTAAAGGCTCCACTAATGTGTATTGGTGATATACTAAAATAAACACATGTACACATTAAAGCAGAAACAAACCAAGTAACATACTACTATATTGAGCAAGATTGTCTATACAAGGTGAATATCCCAAGCTTCCATTAAGTAATATACAAACCAGTATGATACAGTAATGGCCTCTAGGGCATATACACTAACAATCTCCCACTTGCACTAAGGCCATGTACTGGCGTATCGAAGACCTATCATCTCGATCAGCCGCTCGAACTGAGTCTGGGGTAAGGCCTTTGTGAGTGGATCAACAGTGTTATCTTCCGTAGAAACTCTCCGAATGTCAATCTCCTGGCGACCTACGATCTCCCTGATCAGGTGATACCGCCTTTAGATGTGTCTGGATCTCTGATAGGATCTGGGTTCCTTCGCTAAAGCTATAGCCCCGTTGTTGTCGCAATACAGAGGTATTGGATCAATAATGGACGGAACGACCTGAAGTTCAGTTAAGAACTTCCTTATCCAGACGGCTTCTTTTGCGGCATCAGCAGCAGCGATATATTCCGCTTCCATCGTCGAGTCAGCAACGGTTTCCTGTTTAGAACTCTTCCAACACACCGCCCCTCCATTGACGGTAAAGACATAACCCGACATGGACTTGGAATCATCCTTGTCACTCTGGAAGCTGGAGTCAGCAAAGGCCTCGATCTGGAGGTCTTTTCCGCCATACACCTAGAACATCTCCTTAGTCCTTCTCAGGTACTTGAGAATGTTCTTTACTGCTACCCAGTGTTTCTCCCCAGGGTTTGACTGATACCGGCTTACCACACTTAGTGCATAAGCTACATCTGGTCTGGTACACAACATCGCATACATTATAGAGCCTATCGCAGAAGCGTAGGGTATAATAGACATGCGATCCCTTTCTAAATCAGTCTTGGGAGACATCTCTTTGGAGAGGGTGATCCCGTGACAAGCCGGTAGATTACCGCGCTTGGAATCTTCCATACTGAATCTCTTCAGTATGGTGTCGATGTACCTGGACTGTGAAAGTCCCAGTATCCTCTTGGATATGTCACGATATATCCGGATCCCCAGAATGTATGAGGCATCACCCAGGTCTTTCATGGAGAACCTGTGTGACAAGAACCCTTTGACAAATTATAGCATAGGAATGTCATTTCCTATTAAGAGAATGTCATCCACGTATAAAACGAGGAATACTACAGTTCTCGCTACAAATCTACTATAGATGCATGGTTCATCTGGATTTTTGATAAAGCCAAATTCTTTGACCGTTTCATCAAAACAGATGTTCCAACTCCGCGATGCCTGCTTTAGTCCGTAGATGGACTTAAGCAACTTGCACACCTTTCCGCTGCTCCCACTCTCAATGAAACCCTCTGGCTGGTCCATATAAACACACTCATCTAAATTTCCATTTAGAAAAGCGGTCTTTACGTCCATCTGCCAAATCTCATAATCGCGGAAGGCAGCAATGGCAAGAAGGATCCGAATGGATTTCAGCATAGCTACTGGAGAAAAAGTCTCTTCATAGTCCAAGCCAGGTCTTTGACGAAAACCTTTTGCAACCAGTCCAGCTTTATAGGTCTCAACCTGTCCATCTACACCAATCTTCCTTTTGAAGATCCACTTGCATCCTACGGGTTTTACCCCATCTGGAGAAACGTCCAACGTCCATACTTTGTTGGTGTACATGGACTCCATTTCGGTCCGCATTGCATCCAGCCATTTTACCGAGTCAACGCTCTGAATGGCCTGCTGGAAGCTAGTCGGCTCATCATAATCAATGATGCAATCTTCTCTATCCCCGTCTATAAGGAAACCGTAGTATCTCTCGGACGGATGAGACTGTCTACTACTCTTACGGAGCGGCGTAGGAATGTCCTGATCTTTCGAACCCTCTGGTTCTACTAAGCTTTCAGTAATAGCTCGTGGTTCTGGAATTTCTTCCAGTTCTATTGCACTCCCACTTATCTGATTCTCCAAAAACTGAGTTTCCAAGAATCGGGCATGCCGAGAAACAAAAACCTTTTGTTCCTCCTCGCAATAGAAGAAATATCCCTTGGAGTTCTTTGGATATCCTACAAACTTGCAATGTACTGAGCGTGCCTCGAGCTTGTCCGCATGCTGCTTTTTGACAAAAGCTGGACTTCCCCATGTCTTAATGTGATTAAGATATGGTCTCTTCCCACACCACATCTGATATGGTGTAGTAGGCACAGTCTTAGTTGGAACTCGGTTCAAAAGATATGCAGCTGATTCTAGTGCATATCCCCAGAATGATCGCGGTAACTCAGCGTTACTCATCATGGACCGTACCATATCCAATAGGGTTCGGTTCCGTCTCTCCGATACACCGTTATGTTGCGGAGTGTATGGAGGAGTAAGCTGAGAGAGAATTCAATTCTCTTTTAAGTAATCCAGGAACTCGGCACTCAAGTATTCACCACCTCGATCCGATCTCAGTGTCTTGATACTTTTGCCGGTTTGTTTTTCTACTTCATTCTTATATTCCTGGAATTTTCCAAAGGCTTCGGATTTATGTTTCATTAAGAAGACATAACCGTACCTTGAAAAGTCATCCGTAAAAGTAATGAATTAAGAATAACCGCTTCGCGCATGTATAGAAATTGGACCGCACACGTCGCTGTGTACGAGTCCCAAGAGCTCGCTCGCTCTTACTCCGTGTCCAGTGAACGGAGTCTTTGTCATCTTTCCTTTGAGACATGATTGACAAGTGGCATACGATTGATATTCGAACGGATCCAAATATCCTTCTGTATGTAACTTCGTCAACCTTCTCTCATTGATGTGACCCAGTCTACATTGCCATAAGAAAGTCTGATTTATTTCCGGAGACTTTCTTTTGTGTGTATTCTGGACATTGAAAATCTGTGGTTAGTTTAATACGTATATACCATTGCTTAATGAACCTACCCAATCAGAACTTGATTAAGGTGAATGTTTACAACATTACTTACAAACGCAAATTCATAACCTTCTTTAGAAATCAAAGATACAGAAATGATATTACAAGTTGCGTTGGGTACAAAAAAGCAATTACGTAAAACCAAAACATGTCCATCTGACATTCCCAGGTGATAGTCCCCCACGGCCTTAGCATCCATGCTAGCTCCGTTTGCAACTTTGAGGGTCATGTCACCTGCCTTCAAAAACCTACGGTTTCTCAACGCCTAAAAGAATTACAGATATGAGATCCTGATCCGGTATCCAATACCCAGGAAGTAGAGTTTATTGATAGATAGTTTTCAATAACATACACACCTGAAGCTGAAGCCGCAACTTGCTTCAGATCCTGTGTTCTGGCTTTCCAAGCCCAGCAATCTTTCTTCCAGTGCCCACTCTTATGACAGTAAAAGCACTCTTCCTTATCTACAAGCTTCCCCGCTGCCTTTGTTGCTTTTGTCTTTCCCTTCGTATCCACTTTACTAACACAGCCCCTTGGTTTAGCGGGGGCTTTCTTCTTCTTTTCCTTGGCTTTCGCCTTCGACCTAGAAGATGAAGATCCTCCTACAAACAAAGTGGATGTTTCCCTACCTTTTTGTAGGGTGCCCTCTGCACTCCTCAGCATGTTGAGGAGTTCCGAAAGTTCAACTTCTTTTTCTTGTAAGTTGAAGTTCAGGATAAACTGGGCGTAAGTGGAAGGAAGGGACTGGAGAATCAAGTCCGTATAGAGCTCGTTCTCTAACGTAGTCCCAAGGTCCACGAGCTCCTCTATGAAGCCAATCATCTTAAGCACGTGTTCCGCTACCGATGATCCGACGGCCAACTTTGCCGAAAATAGCTTCTTCGAAACTTCGTATCTTGCGATACGAGATTGCTCTCCATACAGTTCTTTTGTATGGAGAAATATGGATTCGAGGTCCATATTCTCGTGCCTCCTCTGATGTTCGTTGTCCATAGAAGCAAGCACGAGGCACTTGGCCTTCGCGCAATCGATTTCCCAGGTCTTACGGATTTCCCTATCCGCGACGCTGGTTTTGGGACCTAGAACAGGGGGAGCTTTGGTGGTAAGGAGATAGAGAAGAAACACATTAGCATGATGCTCTTGCAAGTTTAGAGTGGTTTTTAATTTGTCTAAATAGAATGGCTCCTACTGTCTCTCGAATCCCTCCTCAAACCAAAAAGGAAGAATTAGTCAGGATCAATCTCACCGTACAATACTTTCTTAACCATTCGGCCAGGCTGGTGTCTGTACTTCGAGGGAGGTTTTCCAACGCTTTCGCGAAGTTCCTTAATTAAATAACCTCTTTTCCCTGGGGGCGTACCCCGCTAACACCTTTCTAGACACCTACTTGGTTTATAGCATTGATCATTAAGTGAGAAATTTCCCGAGGAGTAGCATATACTCACAGTAGGATCGGGACCCAAATATCATCGCGTGACAAAACTGAAGGAATCCTACCAGAATCATCACACTCCAAATGGTATGCAGCGCTAGCAAGTTTCAGTTCTTTTGAAACTCCCGATGTGGATTTTTGCCCCATGCTCTTATGACCTTGACTTTGGCAAAAATATCATAAGTCACATGTCAAGTTCTACCCGTCATTCTCCTGGTTAATTTGAGCCTACCCGCACATACCCATGACTTTGGCCAAAATGGTAGAACGACTGCCCCAAACCAACACATCTATCTATGCTGCACATGAATACCCAATAGCTACCAATCACTATGCCTTGACTTTGGCCAACATTCATAGTTTGAATACTATTGATTATTCATGTGAAACGACGGAGGGTTACGAATGGTTTTGGCGAAACCGTGAACGTAGTGAACTTGATATAATCGATGGAACGAGATAGCTTTTAAAAGGGATGGCTTAAGCTCCGCGTTTAAAAGTTATTTTGAAAAGAAACCGAGTGGTTTTGAAAGTGTTCCAACGACTTTTACTTGGTTTATTTTTTCTTGCATTAATTCCAATGCGTCCCATCATTTAATCCAACCATTGCAGAAAACAACCAAAATATGATGTACGCTTATGCCATCCACATTCTCCACGGGGCCCCGTCATTACCCGTTAGGTTACTTAACTAACAACAGAGCGGGGGCTGGACTAGCGCGGATGCAAAACATAAGCAACGCCTAAATAATATCATACATAGATATATTGCAATGATAGCCATTTCAGATCACAGATGAATACATTGGATATACTAGGAATCCGCAATTCGTATGAGCCTGTAATGAAAAGCGGATTACATGTTCGCGATGAATAGCCAATACCCCACCCTAGACCCCTACGGGTGTGGCAAACTACCCGCCAAATATCCGAAACGGAGCAACATCTCTCAATGACGTGAGTAGGCCACTCGGCACTTCGAGATACCCGGTAGTTTGTGCACCCCACCTTGGGTCTATCCTAGGAGCAAAAACAGTAAAAAGAAATTATACAATGACGGCTACAACCCCGACCCGGTTGTGCGGCCAAAAATAATATTACATCAATTTACATATTACATGAATTGAAAGATAAAAGAAAACTCTCATCTCACAACCCCCCGACTATTCATCCGCGACAATCCAATGAATTCATATACACATACCATCAACATTACAGATCACAGATATGTATAACCCCGACTAATCGACGCATAGCGATTAGCGGACGTTCAATACATATATCACATCACAGATATATACCCGTCAGCTTAAGTCTTTAGAAGTTCGATCAAAATACGGATTTTCAAGCCCTAAAAACTAGTTTTTCTTTCTGTAAAATCTGGGCAGAAAAAACATATCTCAAAAATCCCAAAACAGCCCCAGAAACACTCTGCAAGAAACTTTTTCCTCGACCGAGTCAACTCGGCCACAGAACCGCGGCGGGAGCATGCTCCCGCCGCGTTTCCTCGGCGCTTTGACCGATTCGATGGACCAAATTTCTTGGGTGCTTTAACAAAAGCCTGAGCCAATTTTTAAGATAAGATTTATCATTTTTGGACAGAAAAAAATTCGGCAGAAACTTGATTTTACGGGTTCGTTTCGCAACTTTTTCTTCGATCAAACTTCTACTTAATTTGCTAACATGTTAGATAGTGTTTAACTAGGCTCTGATACCACTGTAAGTCCACATTACCTCTCCCGGTACTCACGGGCTTGCGGAAATGATGAAAAACGATTTTTCAAGAGGTGGTAATATGGACTCAAAATACGGATCTTTGTTAAACAACTACCTAACAACCTAACTAGAGTTTTACCTACTCGGTTAGGTGGCTATACCTTTCTTGAACTCCTTCGTCTTCAACTCTTTCCGGTGTACGGATCGGCCTCACCTCGTCGTCTCCTTGCACCGAAGATGGATCCACCTGAAAGCTTCTACCTTTGGCTTCTTCTTCGAACTTGAAGAAACTAGAACACTTGGTTTGCTAAACCTTATGAACTAGGATGAGTAGAGAAGTGATTTGGGTCTTCTTTTATCTCTAAGGCAATGTTTCTCAACTCATGAGAGGGTGTCGCCTTGAGCTAGAGAGAGCAAGAAGAAGAGCAAGAGGGAGAGATCAAGCAAGATAGAGAAATGAAATGAGAGAATGAGTAACTCTTTAGCCATCCAAGGTCTCATAATCCAAAACCATCATAACAAAATAGTAATCAAGTATTATGTGATGGTTCAAATCAAAATGGCTATATCATTTCATGCACTCATTTTGCAAAAACAAACAAGCAAGCAAAAGTCTTTGCCATGAAATGATAGCCATTGTCATGATGATGGTCAACTAGTCCAACCTAGTCAACCGGTCCACAAAGTGAACAAGTCAATAAAGTCAACCCCTCAACAACCATGTCACTATAATACTTAATTAATATTATTGTTAATTATATTTCTTATTCTCATTAGCCAAAAGTCAACAGTCAACAGTCAACAACCCCAATGAGAATCCTCTGCCTCTGTCTCTCTGTCAACTGTGCATACACACCCGCATCCGCGTTCCGAGGAACACGAATACAAACGAGATAAAACCAATCCCAAAATTTACACTAGGATCTGGCTTAAACCAAAGCCCGCTAGTGTTAACTGTCCGGACACCAAACGTGCACAAGTGCACGGATGTGACCGATCCCTGTCGCAAAACCATGCGACCTGTCGCAAAACCATGCGACCTCTACTCTTTTTCCTAAAGGCGAATAGCTTTCTGTGTGGGACTCTAAAGACTCGACACTACGCTGGCAGTGGGTTTAACCACAGACCGCAAGCGGCACTAGCTGTGCGTAACGGTCCCCAGGTAGATGCCGACAAGAAGACTGACGAGGTGAAACCCATATGAACTCCTACTGAGACTGAATGTGACAATCTCTATACAGTCCGGTCTGTTCGTCTGATACATCGCATGGCGGGCCTAGGGGGGGTATACGTCAGTCCCCTAATAGCGGTACAAGTCGTGTCGGAGTGAAGCCCAGAACACCCTGAGATAACACTGGAAACCTACCAGTATATCTCGCATGCCCTGGCCAGGGACTACTCATGTAATGGCTCTCCTAGACACAGCGCGATATCAACCCCCGATACCGGGAGAGACGAATCATGTCTAACCGTCACTGCCTCCAAGTGCTTCGGGACTGCACCCAAAAACTACCTGTTTGCACGACTCCTTTTGTAGGGTTTGTAGGCACACTCAAGAGGTTCCAAAAGGCATCTACCATGCCAAATTCAAATTTTTAGGTGCCGAGAAACTCTATGTAAGATCGTTAACTAGAGATTAGGCGAAAACTATAAGCTAGCAAACAACTTTACTAGTAAGTGAAAGGGATTACAACCTTTGTAGATCCGGTCCTCCACTTCTTTAGCTCCGTGTTGACGTCCCTCCGCTGCGATCATCGGAATCCTGAACTCTAGTGATGGTTTTGTCGGAGAAATAATCGGGCTAGGTTGTTGACTTCGAGGCCGAAGATGATTACGTCGGGGAGACTCAAACTCAAGCTATTCCTTCACTTGGTCAAAAACTTAGAGAAGAGAACACTCTATACTACATGGCAAGTAGTAGAGGATGAAGAAATAGGAAGTGGGTTCACTTTAGAATTGGATTTCTCACTCTTTTTCTCATGGCACCATTGGAGCTAGCAAGCTTTTGTGGAGCTTGATGATGAAGAAGAAGAAGAAAAGAATCATGGAATAAAATGAAACTTATCCTTTTAATTATGGTACCATGGTTGAGTTAAGCTCTCATGCTTAACTCATGTAGAGATTTAACCAAAGCATTAGGTTAAGGGTCGGGTTAACTAATATCCTAAGTAAATGACAAAAGATTTGACTATGTCAAAGTTTCTTCAAGCTTCATGAAGCTTGATAACTTTGACCAAAGTCTCACTCTTTTGTTTTTTGTTAGGAAAATAGTAAACCCTAATTTAACCTTGATTTGGTATAAGTCTCATACACACAACTTGTTTGTATCATCAAGCATGATACAAACATCTACACTTGCATATATCACATATAAACAATGTGCACAATCAAGTGAGAAAGTCAATCTTAAGTGAACCAATACTAGTTAATGTAAAGTAATATATCAAATATATATAATTATACATTAAATCATTAAATCAACACTTGATTTAAAGATCCGGTCATATTGCATATAACCGACTAATATCAATAGTAACAACTTATCGAATCAACACTTGATCCGATAACTCGGCTATATCGCATACAACCGATCAATGTCACAAATCGTGAGAATAGAATACAGTATCACATACTGGTATTATTCTCGGTCCCGCACATATCTCATATGCGCTCTTATTTCATTTCGCTTGAGCCAGGAAACCCCTGTGTAGGACTCTAAAGACTCATCCATACGCCGGCAGTAGGTGATGATCATATCAAACACCCACAAGCCGCAAGCGGTCTGCTAAATGTAACGGCCACCCGGGTATTGAGCGATCAGAAGATCAACGAGCAAGCCCGCTCACACTCCTGTGAATCCAACCAGTAACACTTACTGTGCAGTCCGATCTGTTTGTATGATATGTCGCATATCTCGTCTAGTGGTGGTAAACGTCAGACCCCAATAACTCGATAAGTCGTGTCGATATGAGGCTCATAGCGGGTCGAGAAACTACTGGTAACACTTACCAGTAAATCCGTAAAGCAGCCTTGGCGAAGGACTTCCTGTTATAGCCAATCGAACACAGCGCGACATCAACTCCCTATACCGGGAGAGACGAAACCCCTCATATCGCTCATTGCCTCCATGTGACTCGGGACTGTACCCAAAAACCACCGTTTTGCATGCCCTCTTGGACGTGGTAAGGTGGAAATCAAACCACGGTAGGAATCACACAAGACTCTATGACGATTTCGGGTATACAGACTAATCTGTACCAGTGTCACCAGAGAACTGCCATCTGACGTAAGGTATAATACCATCTGGGAGTTCTCTGCGAGTCCGTCCAGTGTACCCAGTCTTAACTGAGCACCCGTATATCATCTCTGATGTCAAACACCAATGGATATGGGATCATCCATCGCCCATCTATATAGGTCGAGAAGCTACACGCTAGTCTACTCCGGTAGATCGATGCCCCGTCTCGATACACCCACGACTAGGGACTTTGAAGGATGTACTTATGGACTACCACGTCCCCACCAGTATGATCCGCATCATAGTCCTGGTAGTCAAGTACACATCCTAAGGGCTTTACCAACATGTAACAGAGAGACAATTAGTGTGCACGTTAAGGTAAAGTGTAACCAGATAGCATACTATCATATCGAGCAAGAAAGTCATCCCTATATATGTCCAAGCATCCACTACAATATACATCCTATGTATAGTAATGGCCTCTAGGGCATACATATAACTAACACCTTTGAGCCGTGGTAGGGTAGTAATCAAAGTACAGTGGGAACACACTCGATGAGAAGTGACAGTGTCAAGTCAGTGGACTAAGCTGTACACATATCACCTGTGAACTGATAACTGGCGATAGGTATAGTACCAACCAACAGTTCCCGACGAATCCTGTCCAGTGTACTCGTAACCTAACGAGCACCCGCATACTATCTCAAGTACGACGTACTGATGGCTGTGGGACAGACCGTCTCCCACACTGGGATGAGAAGCGCATACGCTAGTCTACTCCGGAGTATCGATGCCCTGTCTCGATAGTCCTGCGACTAGGGACCTGCATAAAGATGTGCTTATAGATTACCCAGCCCCCACGAGTATGACTGCCATCACAACACTGGTAATCAAGCAAAGATCCTAAGGGCTCCACTAATGTGTATAGGTGATATACTAAAATAAACACATGTACACATTAAAGCAGAAACAAACCAAGTAGCATACTACTATATTGAGCAAGATTGTCTATACAAGGTGAATATCCCAAGCTTCCATTAAGTAATATACAAACTAGTATGATACAGTAATGGCCTCTAGGGCATATACACTAACAGCCGGGTCATCGGATCAAGTGTTGATTCGATGAACTGATACAGATTATATTAGTCGGTTATTTGTGAAATAGCCGGATTATCGAATCAAGTGTTGATTTGATAATTTAATGTATAATTATATATTTGATATATTAAATTACATTAACAAATATTAGCTCACTTATTGATTCATTTTCTCATCGGGTAATACATTGATATATATGCGATATATGTTAATTGTATTATTTTCTTTTGTTACAAAATATATTATATATGCGATATATAATATTGTAACATATTATTATTACTAATGCAACATGTTTAGTGGAGATTAAACAAGATTAGGGTTTGATTTGGGTTAGTTCCTTCTTGATGTTTCTAGAAGGTTTCTTTTTGTTTTGAGCTAAGATATTATGTTTGATATTTTTTGTGACTCATTCTTAACCCAATCCAAACCCTTAGCCCTAGTTAAATCTCTACATGAGTTAGCCTTGTCATAGTTGACCATGGTTGCATTTGTAATGATATTATCATTTGCATTATTCATCACAAAAGGATTATTTTCATTGTTCATCTTCTTCTTCCTTCTTGCAAAGCTTTCTAGCTTTGATTCTTGTGATGAAAATGGGTGAGATTATGAAAATAAATGAGAGCTAAAATCCTACTTCATCATCCTAATCTATCCTAACCATTTAGATTAGGGTGTTCACTTCATTTAGTGAGTGAGAGCTTGTGTTAATGAAACTTAAGGTAGATCATCATTGTTATCGAAGATCGGAAGCAAGCTTGCATCTTTATCTTCGTGGAGCCTCTCGAGAGTCGGGAACTTGATAATCGCAGCAAAGGGACCACAACACGGAGCTTATGAAGTGAAGGACCGGACTACAAAGGTTGTAATCCCTAACTCTTAGATGTTAAAGTGTTTAACATGCCTTGTTTCGCCTAATCTTGTTTAGGGTTGTTCGGCACGGCTAAATTTTAAATCGGGCATGGTTGATGTCTTATAGACCCTTGTGTGTGTTCCTAGTAGCCCTACAGTGGTATCAGAGCCAAGCTAGAGCTTTAGGCGAAGTCTAGGTGAAGTTTAAAGTCCGATCGACTCCGAATACCCGGTTTAGACCCCTTTCTGGAAATTTTTCAAAAAGTTGACATTTTTCATATTAAAAATCGTCAGAAAATTCAGCAGGTAAATTTATGGATACGTGTGCAAAACGACACCCTAAATTGCTCAAGGCGCCGCGGAACCGTGGCCAAACTAAGGTATTGGCAGCGGTTCCGCCGCAGTTCTTGGGGATTGATGGTTAGTTTTTGCTACAGTTGAGCCGTTGGTACTTTTGGCTGTTTCTGGGAATTTTTTATTTTACTCAAGTGTCAAGTTTTCTGGGTTGTATTGGGGACTCGTTGATTCGATCGGATAATTTAACTTCGTTTTAGTTTTTCCGGATAAATTTTAGAAACTGTTAAAAAGTTCGAACGGATATCAATAACTCACTTTTTCCCCTGTCGGAAAATTTTTCAAAAGTTGGATTTTTTCTGAAGTTTGAAACTTCCGAAAAATCATGCAAGTAACGCGATGGACCCTCTAGAAGAACACAAACCTTAACACGATTATGTGACCGTCTGAACCGCCTCTGAACCTTAGGGTATGGGGCAGTACGACGTTGCCACATGTGAGGCGTTGGCTTGACCCTTCTACGGCTGGGCCATTGGTACTGTGGCATGTGATGGATATTTTTGAACTCCGCTCATGTGTTGAGCTATTTGGGAAATATTAGGTGTTTGATTATTCGATCGGAAAGTTTAACACTGTCTTTTTATTTGGAATGTGATACAATATTTGGAACCACAGGTAGTTATGAGATAACTAATTTGAATGTTGTAAATTTAGCAGTTTAGTCTCATTTGATCGGTTGCCACGGGATTTTGATGTGATCAAAAGTCCGTCGAAATCACGTAGCGTACGCGGATACTCGCCGGGTAAACTTAATAGACAACCACGCCCCATAGCCCCGAACAAGTGACTGTAGGAGAACCCCGTCGCCAAAAGCATCCGTTCGGGTGCTCGCGGCAGCGGTGTTCCGCCTTAGTGCACTTCGTCGATGGCATCAAGGGTGTGGCCGTTTACTAAAGTTTGCGACGAGCATTCGATCAGGATGTTGGGAATCGTGTTGAATTGCCCGATTTGATATTGAAAAGAGTTTCGATAAAGTGACTAAAATGCGGGGTTTATAATTGTTACGCATGCGATGTCTAAGGAATTCATTTGGTTAGGCATGCGATGTCTAAAGAGGTTGCGGATTCCAACTGTTGTAGTTTTACACTTTCTTTTCTGCGACCGTAAGTGTAATATGTAGTGTATCGCCGGTTTCGTTGCTATACATCAACGACAATTGGGATACGCATATTTACTTACGTTGATGATATGTGATATTATATGTTGCTGTGATATGTTATATTGGATCGTCTCGTTTTGAAAAGCCGGGGGTTTTATGTGAGATGAGGGTCTTTATTTTCATTCATTTAAAATTCATTTGTATGTAATATTATTTTATTGGGGCACTGTAAGTCGATGTACAACACCCCACGAGTTGCGGGGAGGCGGAAAAATGAAAAACAATCTTGTTCTATATGCAAACATCGACTAACCGAAGAATCTTTGCTAGACGATAACTAACAAATACATAAAAGTTGTTAACTACTATGAGAAGGTATTATACCTAGTGAACCTTGTCCTTCGTCTTTTCGTTCTCTACGTCCTCCTCGGCCTCCTCTACGTGATAGATGATCCACCCGAGAGCTTCTATTCCAAGCTTCACCTCTAATCTTGAGGTAACTAAGTTTCTTTAGTTGCTAATCAAAGGAACCTATGTGATATAGAGTTAGGTTATGGATTAATTAATCTATTCTAATCCTTGATCTCAACACATGAGTGGTAGGATTAGGATTTGAAGAGAGAGTGAGCTTGAGGAGAGAGAAGGTGAACATGATAATTTTCTTGAAAATGTTTCTCACTTGAATATATATGAAGCATAATGTTTTATCAAATAAATGAATAAATATGATTAATCATCATGCTTCTTTAATTCTATATGTGTGATTCACTATATGAGTCATTAACCATTTAATGATGCATTAATGATATGGATGAATGACACAAATGAGTCATAAATGCATTTAATGAAAATGCCACATAAACCCTCAAGTCACCATACTTCAAGAACCTTCTCGCAAAATTACGAGAACGCCTCTCCTATCCGTGAAAACACGGAAAAACTTTAGACTGTATAAATCCAATAACCTGATACTAGAATCTAGCTTAAACCAAAGCCGGTTAGTAAAAACTGTCCGAACGTCGTACGTGCGTAAACACACGTATGCGTCCGAACCCTTGTCATAAAACCATACGACCTCTATATCGTTTCGCCTGGAACAGGGAAAACCCTCTGTGTGGGACTCTAAAGACTCGACTACTACGCTGGCAGTGGGTTTAACCACAGACCGCAAGCGGCACTAGCTGTACATAACGGTCCCCAGGTAGATGCCGATAAGAAGGCTGATGAGGAAACCCATCTGAACTCTTACTGAGCCTGTCCGTGACAATATCCGTGCATTCCGGTCTGTTCGTCTAAGAGTATCGCATGTATGGTCAAGGGAGGTGGTGAATGTCAGACCCCTAATAACCGTATAAGTCATGCCGGTATGGCTCAAGACCATCCGAGAATTCACTGATCTGTCGATCAGTAATTCTCAATAAGCCCTGGCCAGGGACTTATGGTAATGAACAACCGATCACAGTGCGATATCAACTCCCTAGACCGGGAGAGAAGAATCCCTAACAGTCGCTCACTGCCTCCACGTGGCTCGGGACTGTGCCCAACTAAAACCTATTTGCACGACTCCTTTGAGCCGTGGTAGGGTAGTAATCAAAGCACAGTGGGAACTCACACGAGACAAATGAAGACCTTAAGTCAACAGACTATCTGCACACAAGTCACCTGAGAACTGCTATCTGACATCAGGTATAATACCATCCAGTCAGTTCTCGGCGAGTCTTGTCCGGTGTACTCACATGAAGTGAGCATCTGTATACAATCTTAGGTGCACATCACCAATGGCTGCGGGACCAATCCATCACCCCTTGTCAGGGTCTAGATATGTATACACTAGTCTACTCTGGAGCATCGATGCCCTGTCTCGATACTCCTACGACAAGGGACATTTAAGGATGTGCCTATTGACTATCCAGCTCCCACAAGTATGACTGCTATCATAACGCCGGTAGTCAGGAAAACACCCTATGGGATTTATCAACATGTTTATAAGTAAAATATATCACACGTTTAAGATAAAGACAAACCAAATAGCATACTATCATTAGCAAGATTGTCATGTACATACATATCCCTAACAGTCTATACAATGAAGGCCTCTAGGGCATATATATATCCAACAATCTCCCACTTGCAATGCGGCCTATAATTGGTGCAATGAGTACCCACTGTTTGCACTAGATCCAGTTGTTGGCGTACCGCATGCCCAACATCTCAAACAGCCTCTCGAACTGGACTTGAGGGACGGCCTTGGTGAATTGATCTGCCGTGTTGTCTTTTGTGTCCACTCTCCGCACCTCGATCTCTCGACGATCCACGATCTCCCTGATTAGGTGATACCGCCTTATGATGTGCCTGGATTTCTGATGGGACCTTGGTTCCTTCGCTAATGCTACAGCCCCATTGTTATCAAAATACAAAGGTATTAGATTGGCAATGGACAGAACCACCTGAAGTTCAGAGATGAACTTCTTCATCCAGACAGCTTCTTTCGCGGCTTCGCTAGCAGCTATATACTCTGCCTCCATAGTTGAGTCTGCGACGGTATCCTGTTTGGAACTCCTCCAACATACCACCCCTCCATTGAGGGTAAACACAAAACCCGAAATGGATTTAAAATCATCTTTATCACTTTGGAAGCCGGAGTCGGTAAAAGCCTCGACTTGGAGGTCCCCATTACCGTAAACCAAGAACATCTCCTTAGTCCTTCTCAGGTACTTGAGAATGTTCTTTACCGCTATCCAATGCTTCTCACCTGGGTTAGATCGATACCTGCTTACCACACTAAGTGCGTAAGCTACATCTGGTCTGGTACATAACACCGCATACATTATGGATCCTACTGCCGAAGCGTAGGGTATAATGCCCATGCGAGCCCTCTCTTCATCAGTCTTTGGAGACATCTCTTTGGAGAGGGTGATACCGTGACAAGCGGGTAAATTACCGCGCTTGGAATCTTCCATACTAAATCTCTTTAGTATAGTGTCAATATACCTGGACTGTGAAAGTCCTAACATTCTATTGGATCTATCATGATAGATCTTAATGCCCAGAATGTAGGATGCATCTCCCAAGTCTGTCATGGAGAATTTCTGTGACAAGAAGAGCTTTACTGATTGTAACATAGGGACATTATTCCCTATCAGTAGTATGCCGTCGACGTATAAAACGAGGAAGACTACTGCTCCTTCTACAATCTTCCTATAAATGCATGGTTCATCTACATTTTTGATAAAGTCAAATTCTTTGACCGTCTCATCAAAGCAAATGTTCCAACTCCGCGATGCTTGCTTTAATCCATAAATGGATTTAAGCAATTTGCACACTTTTCCGCTGCGCCCACTGTCTAAGAAACCTTCTGGTTGATCCATGTAAACACTCTCTTCTAAATATCCATTTAGAAAAGCTGTTTTTACATCCATCTGCCAGATTTCATAATCATGGAAGGCAGCAATGGCAAGCAGGATCCAAATGGATTTAAGCATAGCTACTGGTGAAAAGGTTTCATCATAGTCCAATCCTGGTCTTTGACGAAAACCTTTTGCAACGAGTCTAGCTTTGTAGGTTTCCACTTGTCCAAATTTACCAATCTTCTTTTTGAAGATCCATCTGCATCCAACTGGTTTCACCCCAGGAGGAGCAACTTCTAAAGTCCATACTTTATTGGTGTACATGGATTCCGTTTCGGATCTCATAGCATCCAGCAACTTCACCGAGTCTTTACTCGTGGTAGCCTGCTGAAAATTAATAGGCTCATCATCATCGATGATGCAATCCTCTCGATCCCCATCTAGAAGAAACCCATAGTATCTTTCAGGAGGATGAGAAAACCTACTAGATCTGCGGAGTGGCGTTGGGTTCGTCGGGTTCTATTGAAACCTAAGGTTCTACTAAGTCCTCGGCAGCAGTTTGAGGTTCTGGAATTTCTTCCAGCTCTACCGCGCTCCCACTAATTTCTTTTGCAAGAAATTCGTTTTCTAAGAAGAAAATGTGGCGAGCGACAAACACCTTTTGTTCTTCAGTATGGTAGACCAGATATCCCCTTGAATGCTTGGGGTATCCTACAAACTTGCACAAAACCGATCGTGCCTCGAGCTTGTCCGGATTATGCTTTTTAACATATGCCGGACACCCCCATATCTTGATTTACTTGAGATATGGTCTCTTCCCGCTCCATATTTCATATGGAGTTGTAGGCACAGACTTAGTTGGAACTCTATTCAATAGGTATGTTGCTGATTCGAGCGCAAAACCTCAGAAGGAAAGTGGCAACTCAACACTACTCATTATTGAACGCACCATGTCAAGTAGCGTGCGATTCCTCCTTTCTGATACACCATTATGCTGAGGTGTATAAGGCGGAGTAAGCTGAGAGAGAATTCCATTCTCTTTTAAGCATTCAAGGAAACTGGTACTTAAGTATTCTCCACCTCGATCAGATCGAAGTGTCTTGATGCTTTTACTAGTCTGTTTCTCTACTTCATTTTTATACTCCTTAAACTTCTCAAAGGCCTCGGATTTATGCTTCATTAAGAACACATGTCCATACCTAGAGAATTCATCAGTAAAAGTGATGAAGTAAGAGTGACCGCTTCGTGCATATGTAGACATTGGACCACACACATCACTGTGTACAAGTCCCAAGGGTTCTGTAGCTCTTTCTCCGTGTCCGGTGAACGGAGATTTGGTCATTTTTCCTTTGATACATGATTGACAAGTTGCATATGATGAATATTCAAACGGATCTAAATATCCATCTTTATGTAACTTAGTCAATTTTGTTTCGTTTATATGACCAAGTCTACAATGCCATAGGAATGCTTGATTTGAATCGGGAGCCTTTCTTTTAAGCGTGTTTTGAATATTGAAAATTTGAGGTTGATTAAGTATGTATATGCCGTTTTCCAGTGTGCCAAACCCAATCATTTCTTGATTTAGGATAATGTTCATGACATTTCTTTCAAGCGCAAAATTATATCCTTCATTAGATAACAAAGATACTGATATAATATTACACAGCATACTGGGAATACAAAAACATCTGTACAACAACAAAATGTGCCCACTAGTCAACCCTAGGTGATATTCCCCTATTGCAATAGCATCTACGTGCATTCCATTGCCCATCCGGAGAGTCATATCACCTGTCCCTAGTACTCTACTATTTCTCAGATTTTGCAAAGAATTACAGATGTGAGAAACAGAACCGGTATCAAGTAACCATGATGTAAAGTTTACTGAAAGACAATTTTCGATGACAAACACACCTGAAGCAGAAGCAACAGCTTGCTTCGTGTCCTTGGCTTTGAAGGCCATACAGTCCTTCTTCCAGCGCCCTTGCTTGTGACAATAATAGCATTCGTTCTTATCCGCCTTCACCCTTCCTGCTTTGTTCGTTCCCTGCACCTTCTTGACCCCACCTTTCGGTTTGGTGGCTTTCATCTTCTTCTTCCTTTTAGCATTCGCTTTAGATTTAGAAGAGGATGATTGGCCAGCATACAGAACGGGGGCTTTCTCCTTTTTCAAGGAGGTCTCTGCTACCCTCAACATGTTGAGGAGCTTTGGAAGATAAGCTTCCATTTCGTGCATGTTGAAGCTCAACACGAACTGAAAGAAGGTGTGGGGAAGGGACTGCAAAATCAAGTCGATATATAAATCATTCTCTAGCACGAATCCCAGGTTTGCGAGTTCCTCAATGAGGCTGATCATTTTCAGGACATGCTCTCCTACAGGTGATCCTAGAGCTAACCTCATGTGGAAGAGTTTCCTTGAGGTCTCGTACCTCGCGATACGGGAGTGCTCCCCATACAATTCCTTGCAATGGAGAAAGATGGATATAATATCCATACTCTCGTGCTGTTTCTGGAGTTCATTGTTCATGGATGCCAGCACGATACACTTAGCTCTCTCAGAGTCTAGATCCCAGGTTTTGCGAACCTCCTTGTCCGCAACTGAGGAATCTGGTCCTGGGATAAGGGGAGGAACAGCGGTGGTAACATATGCTACTTTGTCATAAGTCAGTGCAATGTTGACGTTCCTTAGCCAATCCTTATAGTTTTGCCCGGTCAGTATATTTTTTTCAAGTAATATTTTTAGTCCTGTCATGGTAGCTGCCAAGAGAGAAAAGAAACACTCAGCAAATGCTCTTGCAAGTTTAGATTGGTTTATTAGTTTATCTAAACAGGATGGCAACCACTGTTTCCTCAAATCCTTCTTCAAAACCTAAAAGAAGAATTAGTCAGGATTCAATCACACGTCACAATACTTGCTTAACCTTTCAGCCAGGCCAGTGTTGGTACTTCGAGGGAGGTTTTCCAACGCTTTTGCGAAGTTCCTTAATTAAATAACCTCTTTTCCCTGGAAGCGTAGCCCCTCTAACACCTTTCTGGACACCTACTTGGTTTATAGAATTGATTGTTAAGTAAGAAAATTTCCCGAGAGTAATCCTACTCATCAGTGGGATCGGGATCCAACTATCATTGTATGATGCCCTAGATGGAAGCCACTCTAGTCACCACACTCCAGAAGGTATGCTAAATCTGCAAGTTTCCTTTATGTTTGAAAACTCCCGATGTGATTTTTACCCCAAGCTCTTATGACCTTGACGTAGGCCAACAAATCATAAGACGCAAGTCAAGTTTTACCCGTCATTGTCCTGATTAATTTACACCCCTCCGTACTCGCCCTTGACGTAGGCCAACAAGGCTGTACAACTGTCCTAAACTAATGCATCTATTTATGCAACAAAAAGTAACACATTGCTACCATCCACAATGCCTTGACGTAGGCCAACAAACATAGCATGAATACGATGTGCTGTTTTATTTGAAACGACGGAGGGTTACGGCTGGTTTTTGGCAAAAAACCGTTAACGTAGTGAACTTGATATGATCGAAGGAACCAAGATAGCTCTTTTTAAAAGGAGTGGTTTAAGCTCCGCATTTAAAATTTTCTTTTTGAAGAAAACCGAGTGGTTTTGAAGTTGTTCCAACGATTAAGTTTAGGTTTTATTTTCTTTGCATTAATGATAATGCGTCGCATCATTAACCTATCATTGCAGAAAACAACGAAAATATAACGTCCTCTTATGTCATCCGCATTCGCCACTTGGTCCCGTCATCACCCGTTAGGTTACATAACTAACGGCCAAGCGGGAGCTGGGCTAGCGCGGGTGTAAAACATAAGTGACGTCTAAATAGCTATCATATATAGATATTGTACATTCGTCAGACGAAATAATAGGCATTCCAGATCACAGATGAACATTATTGGATATGCAAGCAATCCGCATTTCTTTTAAGCCTGCAACGAAAGATGGATTACATAGTTGTGATGAATAGCCATTACCCCACCCTAGACCCCTTCGGGTACGGCAAACTACCCGCCAAGTACCTGAAGTGAAGCAGTCTCCCTCAACAACGTGAGTAGGCTACTAAACACTTCAAAGTACCCGGTAGTTTGTGCACCCCACCTTGGGTCTATCCTAGGAGCAAAAACAGTAAAAAGAAATAATGCAACGGTGGCTACAACCGCAACCTGGATGTGCCCCGCAAAATAATATTATGACATATTACAATTACATCAAATGAATGAATATAATAACCCATCTCAAAACCCCGGCTAATCATCACAACAATCCAATACAGTTCATAATCACAAACAGTTAAATCATTACAGAAATGTGCAACCCCCTGCCAACCGACATACTAGCAGTTAGGGGAGGTTTACGAACACATTATACAGTTCATAGATCTAATCAAATTAGCAAACATCATATTATTTCGATCGATCAAACACATTAGATTCTACTCCAAAACTTCTCTGTGCACCTGAGACTTGAGCAGAAAATAAACACTACAGAAAAGACAAAATATTCACAGAAGATTTACTGGGGAGATTTGGGGTGAATCGGTCTCAAATCGGCCGCGGATCCGCGGCGGATCGGTGGGATCGGCCGCGGTTCCGCGGCTGTTTGGCCGATTCATGCACCCAAATTTCTCCAGTGTTCTTAGGTTTCCCTGCTTGTATTTTTAGAGGTCCCTGAAAAAATTTTAGACCTCAATTTAAATTCGACAGAAACTATGTGAATACGATATGTTTTCCGGTTCGTTTTGCGTTCAAAATTCTTATGACTTTGCAAAAGAGTTAATTATTGTTTAGCGAGGATCTGATACTGTTAGTTATATGTATGCCCTAGAGACCATTATTATATATGAGATGTATATTGTAGAGGATGCTTGGACATATATAGGGAGGACTTTCTTGCTCGACATGATAGTATGCTATCTGGTTACTCTTTACCTTAATGTGTACACTGATTGTCTTTCTGTTGCATGTTGGTAAAGCCCTTAGGATGTGTACTTGACTGCCTGGACTTTGATGCGGATCATACAAGTGGGGACATGGTAGTCCATAAGTACATCCTTCAAGGTCCCTAGTCGTGGGTGTATTGAGACAGGGCATCGATGCACCAGAGTAGACTGGCGTATACGCATCTTGACCCATATGATGGGCGATGGATGATCCCATATCCATCGGTGTTTGACATCAAGGATGGTGTACGGGTGCTCAGTAGAGACTAGGTACACGGGACGGACTCACCGAGAACTCCCAAATGGTATTATACCTTACGTCACATGGAAGTTCTCTGGTGACACTAGTACAACTTAGTCTGTTGACCCGAGATCATCATAGAGTCTTGTGTGATTCCCACTGTGCTTTGATTTCCATCATACCACGTCCAAGAGGGCGTGCAAAAAGGTGGTTTTTGGGTACAGTCTCGAATCACATGGAGGCCATGAGCGATAGGAGGGGATTCGTCTCTCCCGGTATAAGGAGTTGATGTTCCGCTGTGTTCGATTGGCTATAACCGGAAATCCCTGGCCAGTGTTGCTGAGATTTACTGGTAAGTGTTATCAGTAGTTTCTCGAACTGTTATAGACCTCATATCGACACGACTTATCAAGCTATTGGGGTCTGACGTTCACCTCCCCTATGCGAGATATGCGACATATCAGTCGACGAGACCGGACTGTACGGGAGTGTTACTTATTGGATTCACAGGAGAACTAGCGGGCTTGCTTGTTGTTCTTCTGATCGCTCAATACCCGGGTGGCCGTTATGTTTAGCAGACCGCTTGCGGCTTGTGGGTGTTTGATATGATCATCACCAACTGCCGGCGTATTGACGAGTCTTTAGAGTCCTACACAGGGGTTTCCTTGCTCAAGCGAAATGGAGTAGGAGCACATATGTGATATGTGCAAGACCGGAATTAATACGATATGAGATACCGTATTCTATTCTCGCAATTCGTGACATTGATCGGTTGTATGCGATATAGCCGGGTTATCGGATCAAGTGTTGATTCGATAAGTTGTTACTATTGATATTAGTCGGTTATAGCCGGATTATTAAATCAAGAGTTGATTTAATAATTTAATGTATAATTATATATTTGATATATTACATTACATTAACTAGTATTAGCTCACTTATGGTTTATCTTCTCACTAGATTGTGCACATTGTTTATATGTGATATATGCAAGTGTATATGTTTGTATCATGCTTGATGATACATACAAGTTGGGTGTATGAGACTAAAACCAAGTCAAGGTTAAATTAGGGTTTACTAATTTCCTAACAAATAACAATAGAGATGAGACTTTGGTCAAAGTTATCAAGCTTCATGAAGCTTGATAGACATTGACAAAATCAACTCTTTTGTCATTCCTTAAGATATTAGTTAACCCAACCCTTAACCTCATACTTTGGTTAATTCTCTACATGAGTTAAGCATGAGGGCTTAACTCAACCATGGTGCAATAATTCATTGGATAAGTTTTCATTTGGATGAATTATTCACTTCTTCTTCTTCTTCATCAAGCTCCATGAAAAGCTTGCTAGCTTTAATGGTGCCATGAGAAAAAGTGTGAGAAAATCAATTCTAAAGTGAGCCCACTTCCTACTTTTTCATCCTCTACCACTTGCCATGTAGTAGAGTGTGTTCTCTTCACAAAGTTTTTGACCTAGTGAAGGAATAGCTTGAGTTAGTGTCTCCCCGACGTAGATCATCTTGGGCCTCGAAGTCATCGAAGCAAGCACGTTCGTTCTTCTTGTGAAGCTTCTCTAGAGTACGGAGTTCACGATCGAAGCGATGGGAACATCTACACGGAGCTTAAGAAGTGAAGGACCGGATCTACAAAGGTTGTAATCCCTCTCACTTAGTGTTAAAGTGTTTAACATGTTAGTTTTCGCCTAAACCCTAGTTTAAAGATCCGGCTTCGGGTTGTTCGGCACGGCTAAAATCTTAATCGGGCATGGTTGATGCCTCGTAGACCCTCATGAGCGTGCCTAGCAATCCTACAGATACCACAGTAAGTCGATGTATAACACCCCACGAGTTGCGGGGAGGCTGAAATATGAAAAACAATCTTGTTCTATATGCAAACATCGACTAACCAAAGAATCTTTGCTAAACAATAACTAACAAATACATAGAAGTTGTTAACTACTATGAGAAGAGATTATACCTAGTGAACCTTGTCCTTCGTCTTTTCATTCTCTACGTCCTCCTCGGCCTCCACTACGTGATAGATGATCCACCCGAGAGCTTCTATTCCAAGCTTCACCTCTAATCTTGAGGTAACTAAGTTTCTTTAGTTGCTAATCAAAGGAACCTAGGTGATATAGAGTGAGGTTATAGATTAATTAGTCTATTCTAATCCTTGATCTCAACACATGAGTGGTAGGATTAGGGTTTGAAGAGAGAGTGAGCTTGAGGAGAGAGAAGGTGAACATGATAATTTTCTTGAAAATGTTTCTCACTTGAATATATATTAAGCATAATGTTTTATCAAATAAATGAATAAATATGATTAATCATCATGATTCATTAATTCTATATATGTGATTCACTATATGAGTCATTAACCATTTAATGATGCATTAATGATATGGATGAATCACACAAATGAGTCACAATTGCATTTAATGAAAATGCCACCTAAACCCTCAAGTCACCATACTTCTAGAAGCTTCCCGCAAAATTACGAGAACGCCCCTCCTATCCATGAAAACACGGAAAAACATTAGACTGTATAAATCCAATAACCTGATACTAGAATCTGGCTTAAACCAAAGCCGGCTAGTAAAAACTGTCCGAACGTCGTACGCGCGTAAACACACGTATGCGTTCGAACCCTTGTCGTAAAACCATACGACCTCTATATCGTTTCGCCTGGAACAGGGAAAACCCTCTGTGTGGGACTCTAAAGACTCGACTACTACGCTGGCATTGGGTTTAACCACAGACCGCAAGCGGCACTAGCTGTACGTAACGGTCCCCAGGTAGATGTCAATAAGAAGGCTGATGAGGAAACCCATCAGAACTCCTACTGAGCCTGTCCGTGACAATATCCGCGTAGTCCGTTCTGTTCGTCTTAGAGTATCGCATGTATGGTCTAGGGAGGTGGTGAATGTCAGAACCCTAATAACCGTACAAGTCGTGCCGGTATGGCTCAAGACCATCCGAGAATTCACTGATCTGTCGATCAGTAATTCTCAATCAGCCCTGGCCAGGGACTTATGGTAATGACCAACCGATCACAGTGCGATATCAACTCCCTAGACCGGGAGAGACGAATCCCAAACAGTCGCTCACTGCCTCCACGTGGCTCGGGACTGTGCCCAATTAAAACCTGTTTGCACGACTCCTTTGAGCCGTGGTAGGGTAGTAATTAAAGCACAGTGGGAACTCACACGAGACAAATGACGAGCTTAAGTCAACAGACTATCTGCTCACATGTCACCTGAGAACTGCTATCTGACGTCAGGTATAATACCATCCAGTTAGTTCTCGACGAGTCATGTCCGGTGTACTCACACGAAGTGAGCATCTGTATACAATCTTAGGTGCACATCACCAATGGCCACGGGACCAATCCATCGCCCCTTGTCAGGGTCTAGATATGTATACACTAGTCTACTCTGGAGCATCGATGCCCAGTCTCGATACTCCTACGACCAGGGACATTTAAGGATGTGCCTATTGACTATCCAGCTCCCACAAGTATGACTGCCATCATAACGCCGGTAGTCAGGCAAACACCCTATGGGCTTTATCAACATGTTTATAAGTAAAATATATCACACGTTTAAGATAAAGACAAACCAAATAGCATACTATCATTAGCAAGATTGTCATGTACATACATATCCCTAACAGTCTATACAATGAAGGCCTCTAGGGTATATATATATCCAACAGGTACTTCCGAGATGGGGATGATGTCACCATTGTATATTATTTACTTTTCCGCATTAAGTAGACCCAAGGCGGGGAGCACAAGTAACCGGGTTCTAGGGTCCAGTGGAAGACCATCTCGAGGAGTCGAGACTGGGTCTCCTAACTCTAGAATTGGCAGTGTTGCTTGCTGCTCTCATAGGGGTCTAGGAATGTGGGTTTTGCTATTCATCGTGACCGTAGAATCCGTGTTTTATACAGGCTCGTATTGAAAACACGGACATCCTAGTATATCCAATATTTCATATATGTTCTTCTGCTGCAATGTTCTGTGATGAGATCATATTACTGCCTAAGATGAATGTTTATATTATATATATGAGATATATGTTATATTGCAGATTTCGTTTCAAAAGTGATGCTTGTGAAGCATAATAAAATGGGACTTCATTAATGAGATTAATGAAATAAAAAGAAACCTAAAGATGTTGTAGAAACTTTTTTAAAAATAGGTAGCTCTAGTTCTTGCTTTGCATAGCGGTGTTCCTTGTAGAACATCCAGCACCTTATTCGATAAGGAAAGAGCCGAGATCCCTTCACCGGGAGTGACCTCTTTAGTGAAACTAGCAGATGCTACATACCAGGTTTGTCTTTTGATTGCTTCTATAGTTTTTGCTTTGCACAACGGTATTTGTAAAATATCCTGCACCTTATTCGATAAGGAAAGAGCCGATGATCCTTTCACCGGGAGTGACCTCATTAGCAAAACTAGAAAAGCCTCAAAAAAATTACATTCAAAATCACTCGATTCTACAACGATATAAAATTCATTACGCAAAAGGTTTTCTTAGAAACCTGTCGTAGCCCTCCGTCATTTCAGATAAGTAGTCTTTAGTATTCGTGCTGCGTTTGTTGACTTAGTCAAGGCATAGTGTGCAGTAGCTGATTAGTGCTTATCTGCAAAGCATATGATGCGATTGGATTAGGGTAGTCGTGCGGCCTTGTTGACTCAGTCAAGGATCGTGTGTGTGGGTTTAATTCAATCGGGAAATGACGGGTTGAACTTTACTTCCGGTCTATGGTTTGTTGACTTAGTCAAGGTCATAGATCGCTTGGGGTAAAATATTATTGGGAATTTCAAGTGTTGAAATTTGCAATGAGATTGCATACCTTCTATAAGATAGTTGGATCCCGATACCCGCTGCGAGTAAGAGTTACTCCTGAGAGAGTTTTACACATTACAATTAGCCGATCAAGTAGGTGTCTAAAAAGGTGTCAACGGGATTATGCCTCTGGGAAAACGAGGTTTACTTTAATTAGGTTCGTGCGAAAGCACGGGGGACCACCCTCAAAGTACCGACACTGGCCTGGCTGAAAGATTGGCGAACTTGTACCGTGTAATTAATCCCGGCTAGTCTTTCCTTTTAGGGTTTGAAGGAAGATTTGACTAAAACAGTGGGAGCCATACTGATTAGATAAATTGATAACCAATCTAATCTTGTAAAAGCGCATGCTGAGTGTTTTCTTCTCTCTCTCTCTCCTGGTTACGACTATGTCACGCCTTAATCAAGATAATAATACAGATTTATTGACCGAACCCGCTTGTTATACTGAGCTAGGGAACGTTGGTCCCGCTCCAACTTATAATTGTTATAAGACACAACAGGAAATAGGGGATTACCAGAATTCCCGTGCCGCCCAAACGAAGAAAGTACATGTTGATGCATCTTCTTCGGGTGTGTTCATTACACAGAACTGTTTCTCAATATCCTTTACGTTCTGGGTATTTGATACCAGATCAGGATCCCACATATGTAATTTGTTACATGGGCTACAGATAGGTAGAGAATTGAGAACGGGTGATAAATTTCATGAGATAGAAACGGTGCAAGTGTTGCAACCAAGTCTGTTGGTAGTTATCACCCTATATTACCAGAATACATTGATTCAGAACGAATGTTATTAGATACTGAGCCTGATATACAACATCATATCAGTCTCTTTATTAGTAAAGAAGGATATAATTTTGTATTGTTGGATAATGTTTTAGACATTTCCTATATCAAGAGTTGATCGGTTCAGGCACGTTATCTAAAAGCATTGACGTTCTAAATCAAACCACAGTTCTTAACGTACAGAACACACACAAGAGGAAGAGTTCAGAAATGAACGAATCCTTCATGAGACATTGTAGACTAGGTCATATCGATACGACCCGACTAGCTAAAGAAAAATAAAGATCCATATTTAAATTAGTTTCGATTTACATCTTGTAAAACTTTCCAGTCATGTCACAGAGATAAGATGACCACAGCTCGGTTTAATGGAAACAGAGAAAGAGTTAGTGAACTCTTGGGATTGATACATACTGATATATGAAGGTCCCCTGTCTACACATGCCAAGACCGGTTCTTTGTACTTCATTACATTCACTGATTATCTCTCAAGATCCGGACATATGTTCTTGTTGAAACACAAGTCTGGAACTTTTAAGAAATTCAATGAATATAAGTTAGAAGTAGAGAACAAAAAAGGGGTATAAGTATTATGTCCTTTGATGAGATCAAGGAGGAGAATACTTGAGCACGGAAATCCTGGACTATTCTAAAGGTGAATGAGATTCTATCTCAGCATTACTCCACCGTATACACCACAGCACTTCGGTGTATCGGGACGGAGCAATTACACCATATGTGACATGGTGTGCTCTATGATGAGTATTACTGAGTAGCCTATTTCCTTTTGGGAGTTATGCACTTGAGAAGCTCCATACCTATTGAATAGGGTTCAAATCAAATCAGTTGCCTACCACTTCATATGTGATATGGAATGGGAAGAGCCCATATCTTAAGTATGTTAAGATTTGGGGTTGTCCAGCTTATGTCTTAAAGCATAATCCGGACAAGCTCGAGGAAAAGTCAGTTCTGTAGAAGTTTGTTGGATATCCCAAGCATACGCAAGGGAATATCTTCTACCTAACCGAGGAACAAAAGATATTTTGTTTCTCAACATGCCACCTTTGTGAAAGGGAATTTCTTGTGAAGAAATTATTGGTCATGAGGTAGAACTGGAAGGAGTTCCAGCTATACAAACTGCAGCTGATGATTTGGTAGAACAAAAAGATTCAATAGTTTCCAATGAACCTCAGCCTCTTCGCCGATCTAGTAGGGTTCCTCACCCACCTGAGAGATACTTCGGTTTCTCTATGACAGTGGGAGCGAGGATTGCATCATGAGATGATGACCTAACTAGTTTCGAGCAGGCCATCAAGAGTGGGACTCTGTAAGAATGGCTGGATGCTTAGCGATCTGAGATGGAATCCTTTTACACCAACGAAGTATGGACTTTGGTTGCTTTATCTGAAGGGTTAAATCCCCATCAGGAGCAAGTATATCTTGAGAAGATTACTTGGTGTACATGGAAAAGTTGAGACTTTCAAAACTATACTTAAGTCCATCCAGATCCTACTTGCCACGGTTACATACCATGACTACGATATCTGGTGGTTGGGTGTCATGACTACTTTTCTAAATGTTGATTTGGAAGAGAGCATCTATAAGTACACAGCCAGAGGGCTTCGTAGACAGTGGGAGCAGCGGAAACGTGTGCAAGATGTTTTATGTAATAAATCAGGCATCGCGGAGTTGGAACATTTGTTTTGATGTGGTAGTCAAAGAGTTTGACTTCATCAAAATGGTAGATGAACCTAGTATATATAAAAAGGTAGTAGGGAGTATGGTGGTGATCCTCGTAGAGTACGTGGATGACATACTCTTGATAGGGAAGGAGTTTCCTATGCTATGCTCAGTCAATCTCTACTTATCACAATGATTCTCCATATAGGATCAAAGTGATACCTCATAAATTCTGGGTTTTGGATCTATCAGATAGTTCTAATTATATTTTAGGATTCTCACTAGTTGTAGTGAGATGGTATCAATCGATCCTGGGGAGAATGACTGGAAACGGTTCCAGGGTGTTAGTTGTATGTATGCCCTAGAGGCCAGTATTGTATAGATGATGTATATTATATTGGATGCTTGGACATATATAGAGATGACTTTCTTGCTCGATATGATAGTATGCTATCTGGTTGCTCTTTATCTTAACATGTATACTTGTCTCTTTATACTGTCTTATAGTTACATGTTGATAAAGCCCTTAGGATGTGTACTTGACTACCTGGACTATGATGCGGATCATACTAGTGGGGACATGGTAGTCCATAAGTACATCCTTCAAGGTCCCTAGTCGTGGGTGTATCGAGACGGGGCATCGATATACCAGTGTAGACTGGCGTGTACGGTTCTGGATCCATGAGATGGGCGATGGATGATCTCATATCCATTGGTGTTTGACATCAGAGATGGTATACGGGTGCTCAGTGGAGACTGGGTACACTGGACGGACTCACCGAGAACTCCCAGATGGTATTATACCTCACGTCAGATGGCAGTTCTCTGGTGACACTTGTGCAGGTTAGTCTGTAGACCCGAGATCGTCATAGAGTCTTGTGTGATTCCCACTGTGCTTTGATTTCCACCTTACCACGTCCATGAGGGTGTACAAAACGGTAGTTTTTGGGTACAGTCCCGAGTCACATGGAGGCAATGAGCGATAGGAGGAGTTTCATCTCTCCCGGTATTGGGGGTTGATATTGCGCTGTGCTCGATTGGCCGTAACAGGGAAGTCCCTGGCCAGGGATGATTACAGATTTACTGGTAAGTGTTACCAGTAGTTTCTCAACCCGTTATGAGCCTCACATCGGCACGACTTATCGTTTATTGGGGTCTGACGTTTACCACCCCTAGACTTGATATGCGACATATCAGACGAGGAGACCGGACTGCACGAGTAGTGTTGCCCGTTGGCTCGACGGGAGTTGTAGCAGGGTCGCTTGTTTTCTTCTAATCGCTCAATACCCGGGTGGCCGTTACGTTTAGCTAACCGCTTGCGGCTTGGGGGTGCTTGATATGATCATCACCCACTGCCAGCGTATTGACGAGTCTTAGAGTCCCACAAAGGAATTACCTAGTCCAGGCGAAACGTTGTGGTGCGCGTATGCGATATGCGCATGGACCCGGTTAAAATGCGCGTATGAGATACCGTATATTAATCGGGCGGCTTGCTTTTGGTTGGGTCATATGTGATATGGCCGGATTGATAAATCAAGTGTTGATTTATCATTTAACCATTAGATTCTCACTAGAAATCCTTTCTTGTATTTTTGGATGTATGCATGCATGTATGCATTCTTTCTTGATTCATGCACATATGGATGTGCATTCACACATACATACATACATCATCCTTCATGGTTGTATATACAAAAAAAATGGTGGCAATATAAGACTCACACCATGGTTTTATATATATATCTGATTATTATTGCATTTGTTTTAAAACAAAAGAAAAAGGAAAGGATAATTCATGGTTTCTTTCTACACTCTTCTTTGACCTAACCATGCTCACCCACCATTTAACCATGGATTAACTTTCCTTTTGTGTTTTAACTCAAGTTCAATAATATCTTTATTGTTTAACCATGGTTTGAGATGAGAAGTGGAAAATATATATTCATATATTTTCTATTTTTCAAAGTGGATTATTTTTCTCTCTTGTTCTAAAAGGCCATCATCTTCTTCCTCCTTCTTCCTTTGCTCTTTAGATTTTTCTAGTGAGCAAAACACCCACCAAGTTAGGATTTTGAAGTGAGAAAAGCCATCACAACATCATTCTACACAAGTCTTGCCCACTTGTTTAGAATGTTAGCTTCATTTCTTTCTCTTGATCTTGTGAAGTTGCAAGCTTGGACAAAGCAAACTCCGGGTGGATCATCGTGGACCTAGAGGAGTTCAAGTGGACTTTTTCCAAACCCCAAGTAGCCGAGGAGTCAAGCGTAGGGAGCTACAAAGGTTGTACTCTCAAAACCCTAGCTTAATCTACTTGTAAAGAAGTGTTGTTTTTGAAACCCTAATTTTTCTAGGAATGATTCTTTGTATACTTACTTAGCACCCTAAAAATTTAATCTTTGGTACATGTGATGCTTCCAAACCCTTCATGAGGTTCTAGGTAAACCCAACATTGGTATCAGAGCCATCCTAGAACATTAGGCGACACTTTGGCGAAGTTAAAACCCCGATCGAACCAAATACGAACTTTTCGGACACTCTCTGGACAATTTTTAAAACCTGGTTATTTTCAGAATTAAAAATATATAAAAAAATTCAGCAGGTAAATATAAGAAACACAGTTAAAAACGATGCAGTGAACAGTCATTCTTGCCGCGGAAACGCGGCCAAAGCTTGCTTGGGCCGCGGTTCCGCGGCCGTACACATGAATTAGTGCATGATTTTTATACAGTAATGCTTATGTCTGCTTGTATATTTTTTGGGGTATTTTTAATCTGAATTTTGTGCTGTTTGTTCTGGAGATTGTTTTGGAGTCGGTAATTCGATCGGAATTTTGATTTCGTGTCTTTTCCGGGTAAATTAGAAAGTATTGAATTGTTCGAACGAGTATCATTTGCTCACTTTTCACGGGGTTTAAATCTTGCGGAAATACGTGCAAGTTTTGTGGTGGACCCTCTAGAAGACAACAGACCTTAACTCGATTATGTGACTGTCTTGAACTGCCTTTTGAACCTTAGGGTTTGGGGCAGTACGGCGTGCCACATGTGAGGTGTTGGCTTGACCCTTCTACGGCTGGACCGCTACTACTGTGACACACTCCGGGTTTTTGAACTCCGCTCAAGTGTTGAGCTTTAGTGAATTTTGAGTATTTGATCATTCGTTCGAAAACTTTAATACTGTCTATTTATCTGGAATGTGATGTAATGTGTGGAATTCATATAGCTAGACATGAAATACGAAGTATGTGATATTTCGCATTTACGATGTCTAAAGAGAATGTGGATTCCAGATATTGCAGTTTTACACTTTCTTTTCTTTGACCGTAAGTGTAGTATTTATTTACCGATTGTCGTTGCTATAAATCGACGATGATCAGTGTATGCATACTTACTTACGTTGATGATATAAGATATTATGTGTTGCTGAGATATGATGTGTAGGATTGTCGCGATTGAATAGCCGGGGGGTTTTATGTGAGATGAGAGTTTTATATTTTCATTCATTTAAATTCAAATGTAATGTAATATTCTTTTATTTGGGGCACTTCCGGGTTGAGGTCGATGCCACCAGTGTTGTATATTATTTAATTTTCCGCATTATGATGGACCCAAGGAGGGGAGCACAGGTGACCGGGTTCTGGGGTTCAGTAGGAGGCCATCTCGAGGAGTCGAGACCGGGTCTCCTAAACTCCAGAATTGGTAGGGTCGCTTGCCGCTCTCGTAGGGGTCCAGGGTGTGGGCTTGGCTATTCATCGCGACTGTGGAATCCGTATTTTCTATTGTTGGCTAAATACTAATTACGGACGTCCTAGTATATCCCACATTATATTTATGTTTCTGCTGCGATATCTGTGATGTGATCATTTGATATGTTCTGATGGATACAGTATATATGATATATTATATAGACGTTACTTATGTTTTACACCCGCACTAGCCCTGCCCTGCTCTGTCGTTAGTTACCTAACCTAACGGTGCACGAGTGGACATCAAGGCGAATGCGGATGGCATAAGTGTACGTCGTATTTATCTGTGATGTTTAGGTGACTTAATTGATGGGACTTCATTAATGTGATTAATGAAAGAAAAGAAACCTAAAAGATGTTGAAGAATCAAATTTTTCATAAAAGGGTAGCTACAGTTTTGCTTTGCATAGAGATATATATGATATATCCCGCACCTTATTCGATGAGGAAAGAGCCGAGATCCCTTCACCGGGAGTGACCTCTTTAGCGAAACTGGCAGATGCCACAACACTCGGTTTGCTTTTGATTGCTTTTGGAGTTTTGTTTTGCATAGTGATATATATGATATATCCTGCACCTTATTCGATGAGGAAAGAGCCGAGATCCCTTCACCGGGAGTGAGCTCTTTAGCAAAACTAATAAAAGCCTCAAAATCACTCCATTTCAAAATTCACTAGATTCTACAACGATATCAAGTTCATTACGCAATAGGTTTTCAGAAAAACCTGTTGTAGCCCTCCGTCATTTCAGATAATTTGTATATAGTATTCATGCTACATTTGTTGGCTTTTGTCAAGGTGTAGTGAGCGGTAGCTATATGCTGCTTATCTGCTGCATATGATGCGACTGGATTAGGGTAGTCGTACGGCTTTGTTGGCTTTCGTCAAGGGTCGTGCGGGTGGGTTTAATTCAGTCAAGAAATGTACAGGTTGAATTTGACTAGCGCGCTATGGTTTGTTAGCTTTAGTCAAGGTCATAGCAAGTTAGGGGAAAAATATTATCGGGAATTTCAAGTGTTGAAATTTGCAATGAGATTGCATACCTTCTATGAAATAGTTGGATCCTGATACCCACTGCGAGTAATTGTTACTCCTGGCAGAGTTTTACAGAGGACAATTAGCCGATCAAGTAGGTGTCTAGAAAGGTATCAACGGGGTTACGCCTCTGGGAAAATGAGGTTTACTTTAATTAGGTCCGTGCGAAAGCACAGGGAACCTCCCTCAAAGTACCGACACTGGCCTGGCTGAAAGATCGCTAAAGTTATAGGGTGTAATTAATCCCGGCTAGTCTTTCCTTTTAGGGTTTGAAAGAAGATTTGATAAAAACAGTGGGAGCCATCCTGATTAGATAAGATAATAACCAATCTGATCTTGCAAGAGCATACGCTAAAGTGTTTTCTTCTCTCTCTCTCCAGGTAGCGACCATGTCATGTGATCGCACGCTTTTGGCGTGTCGGATGTTCAAAGAATTTAAGTGTAACCGCGATCAGGACGGTGTCGCTTTGCAGCTAGCCGGTGAGCACGGGTCGGTCCACAGGGAGATGGTGGTATCTTACCTTCTTGTTTTAGACGAGTCAATAAAGAATCTGTTTGTTTGTTTTTTCTAACCTAAGTGTAATATTTGCAAGTATAAAGTTGTTAAGAAAAGATACGAGATTGTAAGCTAAGAAATCCGTACTCAAAACCTTTGAGCCGAGTCTTGACCAATTGAAGCTAAGCAATCGGCAACAACGTGGATTAGGGGATTTAAGCGCGGTATTCGTGGAATCCGGCTTATTTACCCTTGTCCTTCCGTTCTTGTCTCTTTCTTTCGCCTCCGGCCAAACCGAACGCAACCGGTCGCGGTTAGGAATCACCGTTACCTTGTCAGGGTACGGTGCCTAACGGAGCGCTTGCGTATGGTTCGGGCGGAGTTCAAATGGAAAATAACGGGAAAAGGAATTGGCAAAGAAATGTGTTAACTTACAATACCTTATTCATTCTTAACAACGACGATAATTACAACATTCACAAAAGAGAACCAAAAAGAGAGAACAAAAAGAGAAGAACAAAGAAAAGAAAAGATACAAGTAATTAAAGTACATGGAATTTAAATGCATGAAATAAAAGCAAGTAATAAAAGACAAGGTAATAAATTGCGAATAATAAAAAGCGATAAAAAGAATACGGAACTAGGACTCAAGACAAGTATGTGCTCAATAGCCAACCCTTAAACTTGCAAACTCAATGAAGAGATTGCAAGATCAAGGGAAGGGTAGAAAACGCATGTGAAATGAAGTGCTAGTCCCGCGAGAAAATACGACCCTTGAGATCAATAACTAACCCTTACCCATTCAAGCTCAATGAAGAGGTTGAATGAGCAAGAGAAAGCAAAAATCTCAAGGGGAAGAAGAAACACAAGAGAATGATACAAAACCCTCATCTTCATTAATCTCCCACTCAAAAGCTCTCACTACAATTTCATGGAAAAAGAATGAAGAAGAAGAAGAAAAACTATACAAAAAACTACAAAAGAGTGGACACAAAATTGGACCATTGGCTTAGCTCAAAACTGCTGTATTTATAGGCAGGAGAATGGAATTCTAGGGCATCCACCAGAACATATTTGAAGTACCCAAAACACCCCTGAAGTTCGACAGTGAGAGGGCACCGTACGGCCGCGGATCCGCCGCCTATAGCCCCCTATGGCCGCGGATCCGCGCCCCTACTGTGGGTTTAGGGTGTGGGCTTCTGTGGCCTGCCCTGGTTTTCTGTTTCCTGTTGTTTAGTACATGTAGTTTCTGATAATCTTTCCAGAATATCTTCAGAATTCCAAGTCCAAGATTGCATTATCTTTTCTTCACTTTTGACTTTATCTCCCTCGAGCTCCACGCACCCATTGATTCTTGTGCAGCCCAACTCGTGCTCTGTGCTTGTCCCAGACATGAATGACCACTGTCATATGTCTTGTATCGGGAACCGGTACTCGGCACTGGAAGGATATGGATGACCGGAACCCGGCTTTTATCTGCTGTCGACAGATGTTCTGCTTTTAGCGTAACTGTGGAGATTTTATCCTGATTTGCAATATTTGTACTGGAAACCTGTATTCTGTAAACATGTAACAAACACGGATTAAAAGTACCTACCTATAAACACACAAGCGTAAGAATGGGCGGTATAAAATGCAATATTCTGCTATGAACAAATACCCCCAAACTTAACTTTTGCTCGTCCCGAGCAAAACCAATTATTCACAAAAATAAAATGATAACCGCACTTTCACAGGGAACGCGATTGCACTGAGCATGTGCAACAAGCCGTTAAACCTCTAGGTGTCCCTAGTAGGTGGAGTGTTGTCTCCTGAGGGTTTTCAGCGGATACTACCCACAAAATCCGGTCAAGCTAGTTTTGTAAAATAACTAAGATTCAAGCCCCTAAAGTTTTGTTTCAGAAAATAACAATTCTATAATCCTAAGTTTAGACTATCGAACCTTTATTTTTCACATCTCTCTTCTTATTTAACTACAGATTTTATATGTCTTTACGTGCAGTGCAAAATAGTGTCGTTAAGTTCCCGAAAGGTCGAATAAAGTCATTATGTCACACAATAAAGCCCAGATAACAATTTTAAAAGGATCACATAAGTTTTATAAAGAGTTAAGCATTTTTCAAGTTTCATTTTCCAGTAAAGTTTCAACTTCAGAATTTCTATCTTCCCTAACAGGAAACTAGGTCTTATTCTTCACTCCACCTTTTTCTTGTTTTCATTTCATACACACCTCTGTGAACGTGCAATAGTCTTTATCATAGAATAAAACCTTCATATCTCCGTTAAATTTTTTTTTATAAAAGCTTGTCTTTTATCAAGATTATTCTCACACAAAGAACCGTTAGGAATTTTAACTCGGAGAGAACACTTGCTTGACTTTGTTTTAATCTGGACTTTCTAGGCTTCTTAGCGAGCTTTGGGCCAATGCACCCAAACCAGTTGGTTTTAGGGCATTAGGTGTAGAAACACCCCAGCGGACTTAATTACTCAAGTTACCTAGGTCCAAAAACAAAAGACAGTTTGGCGTGAAAAACATGATGATTCAATACGAACGGAGATATAACCGGTAGTTCAATTATTGTTTTGGATAAAAGACGTGTTTAGTGGGTTCGGTGTGTAATCATTCTAATCAAGTTTCAGATGGGTTATTTTTCAGACTTAGTTCCAATTAAGGCATCAATAACATTCCTTCATATTCACTTACTTCATAAACTATTCTTGATATATTACTTATTTCAGAACAAACCTATTTGATCCTCAGAAAATCATTTATCTATTTAAAAGTTTTTTAAACATAAAAGACTTGTCATCTAATTTCCAAGACTCACAACACGTGTAGTGTGATGTAAAGACGTATATCAGCCATAGTTAACTTCAAAGGAGAGTTATCTTTCAGGTTTTCAAAATCTAAACATAAGATTTAGTTATTCCTATTTTTTCAAACAAAAACCGTCGAATGTTGATCAGAGTTCTTCCACAATCTAACTTGACAAAAAGTTTTTATAATTTTTGGAAATTTTTCGATTTTTGTGGGTTTTTAATAAGGTATGGAAATGCAAAATATACAAATGAATGCGACGGAAGAGAGCTTACCGAGCACACCCCCAAACTTAAACTTGACAGTGCCCTCACTGTCAGGCTATACCAAGAGGGTCAAAATTGCCGGCGCTCCCTAAAAACAAATTATATACAACAAAGAAAACAAAAAATATATACAAAAAAATGTCCCCCCCAAACTTAAGTAAAACAGTGTTTCCACTGTTAAGCGTTGAAATTCAGGATTAGGGGGGAAAGAACAGTATCCATCTATACAAGGCCTTACACATGCCAAAAGTTAACACCAACCATTCAAAGATTTTATCATGGTAAAGCAGTGGTTGGTGAAAGAAGGTGAAGAGGAAAGAGATGGAAAATACGCGAGACCGCTTGTGGAGAGAAGTAGAATGCGGTCTCGGTAGATGAGAAGAAGAAGAATGGCGGACGGGAAAAAGAAGTGGAGTACGAACTTGAGGGTGCAAATGGAGTAAATAGATTAGCGCAATTTGTGATGAGCGATGTGTAAACAGCGATTGTGCCAATCTATTAACTCGTCGAGAGATTGGGTCAAATCCCTCAAGATTCGTAAGAAACCATGGGTACGCCGAACTTGGTAAACCAGACATATGAAATGAAAATGATACGGGTTCTTGCAAGGTCGGAACGACGGATATGATGGAGGGAAGTGGTTGAGGAAGGGTATCGGTTAAAGTTTCGGGAGGGTGTACACAGTCAATGAAAGGAACAGGATGAATTGGAAAATCCGACTCATCATCTAGAACTGTTTCATCCTCAAAAATATCCTCAAAATTCTCCTCAAAATTTATCTCATCCATGCTTATTTCATCAACATCCAGACGCAAATGAAGTTCGGGAAAAACAGTTAAAGACTCGGGATGATGACTTGAAGAGAAAAACTCAGCCAAATCTACAGGTTCATCATCCAAAATGTTCCCAGCGTCAATATCCTCAATCCAGTGAAAATCAAAATTCTCTGACACCTCAACCAAAGCATGGATATTAATCAATTCAGGTTCTAAGATGGAGGTGTAAAGGTCAAAAGGTTTAGGATCGGTTTCACTTGGAAGGGACCCTTCACAATCGGGCAAATCAAACACTACAAAGTCGCACAACTCATTAAACATTCTATCTTCAATTGATAATTCATTTGGGACATTTGATAGACTTTCAACACAGGAGTTGTGGGATTCAATTTGGGACGGGTAGGTTTGATTTGGAAGGGGGTACATCTCACTCTCTCCACTCAAATTCACAGCCTGTCCTGCCGCCGCATCATACATTGAAAAAGTTGGAGCTAGTTGAAAACTAGCTACCGGGTCAGTAGGTTGCATGAGGGCGGCCAAGGACGCATTCAAATCCATCATCTGTTGGCTTGACGCTACCCTAAAGTCTTCCAACGACTGTTCTAGACTAGACATTGGTTGTGAAGGGGTTTCAGTGAAAGATTCAAAGTTGTTTGGATACTGAAAACTCCCAAAAGGCTATTCTGAAGCAATGTCTAGGGAAGGTGCAAAAGTAGGGTAGGATTGGTAGGAATTGAATGGCTGGACAGGAGTGGGATCAACATTGGGATAAGAAGGTGAATGGAATTGTTGATCCCAAGAATTTGTAGTGGTGAAAGGAGTGAAAGATCGGCTACGAGATTGTTCCATACGTTCAGCGATGGACAAAGGACGACTTGCAGAAGGGGTATCAACATAAGCGGGAGTGAATGTTTGAAACGGTTGATACGAAGTGGAATGAGGAGTGCAAGTGTTTGTCCTAGACGCTGCTATGCGATCTTTCAGTGAAACTTTGGGCATGGAGGGGTCGTTCGATGTTCGGCCAAAGCAAGAACCGTATGAGGTAATGTCTGGTTGCGGGTACCAAAGTTCGGCAAGAGTTTTGCGAGGTGGGGTACCCATGATATGAAGAGAGAAGGAAAGGAAGGAAGAGAAAAGGAGGGGAAAATGAATGTGATTTTTTTTTTTTAAGTTAGTTGTTAGCAAAAGAATGAAATATACACAAAAAATATGGACAAAAATAATCACGACACAAAAATACCACACACCTAATCGTTCTAGGGTTCACCTAGGTCAACTAGACCTGCTCGAGAACTTGATTGTCGAAGTAAAACTGTGTCGAGAAACAGGCTCAAGATACACTGATCACGAGGCCAGGTAAGTGCAGAGATAAGGGGAGGTTTTCCAACGCTTTCGCGAAGTTCCTTAATTAAATAACCCTTTCTCTTTTGGCGGTTTCGCCGTTAACACTTTCCTAGACACCCCGTAAACAATATACCGTTAAGCAAGCTTCTAAATACAGTTAACTTCTCCTAGTGAGCGTGAAGTCCTTAAGGCTTAAAGTCTAGTTTCTTTTAAATTTGTGTGGGTAAACGTTATGCGCAAGTTCGTGATTTGTGGGCCACGGAAAAGGTGATGAAATCCTTTACCGTATGTTGTGGGGTTCGCTTGCCCTTAAGTCCGTATTAATGTATGCAATGCGCAATTCAAAAATTCTTTAAAGAATCAAACAATCGTTGTTTTTTTTAATTTTAAGCGCGGCGCTGCAACAAATACGGGTTAGTCAATTTTGGCGTTTGCTAGCGAACTTGCAAAGAATCCTGCAAAAGAATAGTACATTGGAAACATCGGATTTGAGAAGAAGGTGTTAGTAAAGTACGTACCGTTTAAGTTTTGGGTTAGGAAACCCCCGTTGAATCAAATCCGGTAAGCTTGAAAGGTTCGCTTGCGCGGGTCAAACTACCCGGATCTTTGGCACTGTACTCTGTAATCACCTTAACTTTGAATGTACACTTTGCTCCCACAATCGCAGTTTGCAAATCTGCAAAAATCTGCACACTTGCCCACAAAAATATTGTCCAAAAAAAACAAAAAGAATATTTTTTTTATATATATACAAAAAGAATATTAACCCGAATAACAAGAAAGAAAATACGCTACCGTCTCCCCGGCAACGGCGCCATTTGATCGCACGCTTTTGGCGTGTCGGATGTTCAAAGAATTTAAGTGTAACCGCGATCAGGACGGTGTCGCTTTGCAGCTAGCCGGTGAGCACGGGTCGGTCCACAGGGAGATGGTGGTATCTTACCTTCTTGTTTTAGACGAGTCAATAAAGAATCTGTTTGTTTGTTTGTTCTAACCTAAGTGTAATATTTGCAAGTATAAAGTTGTTAAGAAAAGATACGAGATTGTAAGCTAAGAAATCCGTACTCAAAACCTTTGAGCCGAGTCTTGACCAATTGAAGCTAAGCAATCGGCAACAACGTGGATTAGGGGATTTAAGCGCGGTATTCGTGGAATCCGGCTTATTTACTCTTGTCCTTCCGTTCTTGTCTCTTGCTTTCGCCTCCGGCCAAACCGAACGCAACCGGTCGCGGTTAGGAATCACCGTTACCTTGTCAGGGTACGGTGCCTAACGGAGCGCTTGCGTATGGTTCGGGCGGAGTTCAAATGGAAAATAACGGGAAAAGGAATTGGCAAAGAAATGTGTTAACTTACAATACCTTATTCATTCTTAACAACGACGATAATTACAACATTCACAAAAGAGAACCAAAAAGAGAGAACAAAAAGAGAAGAACAAAGAAAAGAAAAGATACAAGTAATTAAAGTACATGGAATTTAAATGCATGAAATAAAAGCAAGTAATAAAAGACAAGGTAATAAATTGCGAATAATAAAAAGCGATAAAAAGAATACGGAACTAGGACTCAAGACAAGCATGTGCTCAATAGCCAACCCTTAAACTTGCAAACTCAATGAAGAGATTGCAAGATCAAGGGAAGGGTAGAAAACGCATGTGAAATGAAGTGCTAGTCCCGGGAGAAAATACGACCCTTGAGATCAATAACTAACCCTTACCCATTCAAGCTCAATGAAGAGGTTGAATGAGCAAGAGAAAGCAAAAATCTCAAGGGGAAGAAGAAACACAAGAGAATGGTACAAAACCCTCATCTTCATTAATCTCCCACTCAATAGCTCTCACTACAATTTCATGGATGAAGAAGAAGAAGAAGAAGAAAAACTATACAAAAAACTACAAAAGAGTGGACACAAAATTGGACCATTGGCTTAGCTCAAAACTGCTGTATTTATAGGCAGGAGAATGGAATTCTAGGGCATCCACCAGAACATATTTGAAGTACCCAAAACACCCCTGAAGTTCGACAGTGAGAGGGCACCGTACGGCCGCGGATCCGCCGCCTATAGCCCCCTATGGCCGCGGATCCGCGCCCCTACTGTGGGTTTAGGGTGTGGGCTTCTGTGGCCTGCCCTGGTTTTCTGTTTCCTGTTGTTTAGTACATGTAGTTTCTGATAATCTTTCCAGAATATCTTCAGAATTCCAAGTCCAAGATTGCATTATCTTTTCTTCACTTTTGACTTTATCTCCCTCGAGCTCCACGCACCCATTGATTCTTGTGCAGCCCACCTCGTGCTCTGTGCTTGTCCCAGACATGAATGACCACTGTCATATGTCTTGTATCGGGAACCGGTACTCGGCACTGGACGGATATGGATGACCGGAACCCGGCTTTTATCTGCTGTCGACAGATGTTCTGCTTTTAGCGTAACTGTGGAGATTTTATCCTGATTTGCAATATTTGTACTGGAAACCTGTATTCTGTAAACATGTAACAAACACGGATTAAAAGTACCTACCTATAAACACACGAGCGTAAGAATGGGCGGTATAAAATGCAATATTCTGCTATGAACATCATGCCTTAATCAAGATAATAATATGGATGTATTGACCGAGCCTGCATGTTATACTGTGCTGGGGAACTTTGGTTCCGTTCTTTCTTATAAGAGTTCTAGGATTGAACAGGACATAGGGGAATACCAGGATCCCCATGCCACCCGAATGAAGAAAGTACATGATGATGCATTTTCTTCGGGTGTGTTCGTTGCAGAGAACTGTTTCTCCATTTGCCCTACGTCCTGGGTATTAGATACCGGGTCAGGATCCCATATATGTAATCAGTTACATGGGCTTAAGAAAGGTGGAGAACTTGGAGAAGGTGATAAAGACATAAGGGTTGGAAATGGTGCAATTGTTGCAGCTAAAACCGTCTGGGAATATCACCTTGTATTGCCAACTGGTAATACATTATTCTGAACGAATGCTATTACATGCCGAACCTGATATGCAACATTATATCGGTTTCTTTGTTGAGTAAAGAGGGATATAATTTTGTATTACAGGATAATGTTATGAACATTTTCCTTAACCAAAAGTTGGTTGGATCAGGCACGTTGTGCAATGGCATTTATGTTCTAAATCAATCAACAGTTCTGAGCATAACAAACACACATAAGAGGAAGAGTTCAGAACTGAACGAATCCTTCTTGTGGTATTGTAGACTATGTCACATCAATACGACACGACTAGCTAAGTTGCATAAGGATGGATATTTGAAACCGTTCGAAATCTTATGACACTTGCCAGTCATATCTCAAAGGGAAGATGACCAAAACTCCGTTTACGGGACACGGAGAAAGAGTTACCGAACTCTTGGGACTGATACATAGTGATGTATGCGGTCCCATGTCTACACATGCCAGGGATGGTTCTTCGTACTTCATTACATTCACTGACGATCTCTCAAGATACGGACAAGTGTTCTTAATAAGACACAAGTCTGAAGCTTTTGAGAAATTTAGAGAATATAAACAAGAAGTCAAGAACCAAACCGGAAAAAGTATTAAAATCCTACGATCTGATCGAGGAGGTGAATACTTGAGCAATGAATTCCTGGACTTCCTAAAAGAGAATGGGATTCTCTCTCAGCTGACTCCTCCATATACACCACAGCACAACGGTGTATCGGAACGGAGGAACCGCGCCCTATTAGATATGGCGCGCCCTATTAGATATAGTGCGCTCTATGATGAGCACAGCTGAGTTACCTATTTCCTTCTGAGGGTATGCACTAGAGACAGCCATACATCTACTGAATATGGTCCCCACCAAATCTGTGCCTACCACTCCATATGAGATATGCAAAGGGAAGAGACTATGTCTTAACTATGTTAAGATATGAGGTTGTCCAGCTTATGTCAAACGAAAAAATCCGGACAAACTCGAGGCACGGTCTGTTCCATGCAAATTTGTAGGATATCCCAAGAATTCACAAGGGTATATCTTCTACCACACTGAGGAACAAAGAGTTTTTGTTTCTCGGCATGCCACCTTTTTAGAAAAGGAATTTCTAGCAAAAGAGATTAGTGGTCATGAGGTAGAACTGGAAGAGGTTCCAGCTACAAAAGCTGCAACAGAAGATCTGGTGGAACCAGAGGATTCCGTAGTTCCCGATGAACCCCAACCACTCCGCCGATCTAGTAGGGTTTCTCACCAACCTGAGAGATACTACGGTTTTCTCATGGATGGTGGGAGCGAGGATTGCATCAAGGAGGATGATGACCCAACTAGCTTCAAACAGGCCATCACGAGTGGGGACTCAGTGAAATGGCTGGATGCAATGCGGTCCGAGATGGAATCCATGTACACCAACAAAGTATGGACTTTGGAAGATGCTCCTGAAGGGGTAAAACCCATTGGGAGCAAGTGGATCTTCAAGAAAAAATTTGGTGTAGATGGCAAAGTGGAGACTTTCAAAGCTAGACTTGTTGCAAAGGGTTTTCATCAAAGACCAAGTGTGGACTATGACGAAACCTTTTCTCCAGCGGCTATGCTTAAATCCATCCGGATCATGCTTGCCATCGCTGCATATCATGATTACGAAATCTGGCAAATTGATGTTAAGACCGTCTTTCTAAACGGTGATTTAGAAGAGTGCGTGTACATGACTCAGCCAGAGGGCTTCATAGATAGTGGGAGCAGCGGGAAGGTGTACAAGCTACTTAAATCCATTTATGGATTAAAGCTAGCACCGCGGAGTTGGAACATCTGCTTTGACGTCATTATCAAAGAGTTTGATTTCGTCAAAAACGTAGATGAACCTTGTATCTACAAGAAGGTGGCAGAGAGTAAGGTTGTCTTCCTCGTATTGTACGTGGACGACATAGTCTTGATAGGAAATGACATTCCTATGCTGTAATCGGTCAAGCTCTTGTTATCACAAAGATTCTCAATGAAAGATCTTGGTGATGCCTCCTGCATATTGGGAATTAAGATCTATAGAGATAGATCCAAACGGATATTGGGATTGTCCCAATCCAGGTACATTGAAACCATACTAAAAAGGTTTAGTATGGAAGAATCCAAGCGTGGGAACTTACCCACGATCTCTGGAGTCACTCTCTCCAAAGAGATGTCTCCCAAGACTGATTTGGAGAGAGCTCGCATGCAAAGGATACCCTATGCTTCGGCTGTAGGCTCTATCATGTACGCGATGCTATGTACCAGACCCGATGTAGCATACTCACTAAGTGTAGTGAGCAGGTATCAAGCTGATCCTGGAGAGAGTCACTGGACAGCTGTGAAGAGCATTCTCAAGTACTTATGAAGGACTAAAGAGATGCTCTTGGTGTATGGTAACGGAGAACTCCAAGTGGAGTCCTTTACCGATTTGAGCTTCCAGAGTGATAAGGACGACTCTAAGTCGCAGTCGGGATTTGTCATTAGCCTTTACGGAGGGGCGGTTAGCTGGAAGAGTTCCAAGCAGGAAACCGTGGCAGTCTCGACGATGGAGGCCGAATACATCGCTGCCAACGATGCTGCCAAAGAGGCTGTCTGGATCAAGAAGTTCATTACTGAACTTGGAGTGGTTCCATCCATTGAGAATCCAATACCTTTGTATTGCGATAACAATGGAGCGGTGGCTTTAGCCAAGGAACCCAGGTCCCATCAGCGATCCAGGCATATTCTGAGGCGGTATCACCTTGTCACGACCCAAAATTGGCCCGTGACGGCCCTAATACTACGCAACGCCCTAAGACGTAACGTAGTAAAAGAAATCCAAAACCCAGAAGTCTAAACCATAAAAAATACGGAAAAGATAATATAAGTTTTGAAACATTTGAAATCGCAACCCAAATTCTTTAAAAGTCTTACTTTCCTTCTTTAAAATTTGGCAACACCCTTTTTTGTAAAAATCAGCCAAGATGAATACAATGCAAATATACGACACCGTAGCGAAGAAATAAAGACAGTAGAGAGAAAGCTGTATATAAAAGACAACAAATCCATAATAATACACAGTAACGTCCTCACCAAGTCTCTAAGTCCACAATACAATAGTAGATGGAGAGTATAAATACAACGAAGGTACAATAGGAAATACAAATAATCATCTAACCCACCTAAGCAAAACGGTATACTGTGAGCTGATGCGGTATCTGTGGCAAACGATAGTAGCTGAATAGAGAAATAGCCTGCCTCGACTACTCAGGGGAACAACCTGAAACACCTGTGGCACAACGGGGGTGAGTTGCCAACTCGTGAATAGTATAAAACATATGCAGGTAATCGCAGGAATGCACGTACAACATGAATCTAAGATATGCGATTACAGTAATAACATGTCATGCAAATGCTGAATAAAGGAGAGTACACTAGCAGGTACAGTCAATATATGAAGCAATAGTAACATGACAATAATATGCAATAACCATGCAGTAGGGATATGAGAATGTAAATATGCAACTAACATAAGGGTACACTAACAGGTACTACCAATATATGAAACTGTGCATAAAATAGATAAGGGTGAGGTATAGGGTGGAATATGTCATTTCCACAGAAACCTGACATCGTGGCAGGATCACAATCCATCAAGACACTCAAATCCCAAATCCTCAAATCAGCCCCCACATTGGGCACTCACATCCTATAAGTCTCACATCTCCTCAATATACAGTATCGAGTAATCTCCTATACCCCGAATGTACAAATCAGCAACACATAGGTATGTCCAATATCCAATGTCAATGAATCACCTATATCCCAAGTCGAATCTCAAGTAAGTGTATAACATCCTAATGGTAATTACACAGAAATAAGTATGATGGGGGCAATACACATATATTAGCGTCCCATTCCACTAATATTGGTGTAAGGGTATATATAACAACGGCTAAATCCCCTGTAATATATACAAAGGTGTTAAAGAAATATCATGAAAACAGTGTGCCAAGCATCGACACAGAAATCATGACCACGTATCATACGCTATCCCGAAAGCACGAGTGCCTAGCTCTGACCCTCGCCTTTCGACGTATGCATACGTACATGACTCCAAGCGGTGTCTCCGTGATCCCCCGCCGAGTCATGGGTACTATCACCGGTAGGTACTCGCCCGCCTCCAGGCTCAATCGGCAAAATCCATCGATCTTCTTGCCGAGGGGAACCATACCGGGCCCCACCATGTACTCTCATACGGCAACCACACCTCGTATGGAGTATATAATCAGCACCGATAAAACTCATGGTGGACGCGCAAATATCATCTCAAGGAAAACCGGGTTCTTCAATGTATGCATAATTTCATGAACTCCCGCGGTTCCCAAATCCAGAAATCATCATGTGAAATCCAAATAACAATGCGCAAATCCAGGAATACATATATGCGATATATCAGAAATACGAGCATATAAATGAGAATATGTAGCTGAAACCAGATGTATGTGAAACCAATAAGGTACAGCTAAGTAACATCAGTAACTGTAAATATGCGACATCAACTGAATATGTGTATAACATACAGGTGTAGCAATGTATAGGTATCTACCTATAAGAACTGATGTCGTATACCCCCCTGGGTATAAGAAGAATATGAGTAAGATATCCCCCCGGTATAAGTAAAATATGTAAAAGGTATACCGATAAGCTAGATGTCATGTGTGGTAAGCAATAGTAGCTATAAGGGGTAGTGTGTGACATGGCAATTATTGACGGTGTGTGTGTAGCATACAATCCGTGCTCGTGCAACATGAACCGTCAATAATATGTGCAGTGTCCTACGGCTACTAGTCACAGTATATCTATGTCAAGGAAATAAAGTAAAGGCGCAATTCTACAAAGACGTAGAATGTGCGACAGGTATTTGAATCCTAGCCCAGACGCATAACGCCATGAGGGCGATTCCCCTGTAGAAGTTAAATCTACTCACCTATACTCCACGTTAGGTGAATCCTACCATCTGTTCCCCCTGTAGGTGTGTCCATAGCTCCTGCCTGCAAAACTGCAAATACGACAAGAAATCATATATAAGCCAAAATATTCCGCGAAACGCGATATCGAATCGAAATGAGAAACTCGCGTCGCGAACTAATCGCCCGTGTGCACGATACGCTGAATCGTGTGTGTACGCGTCTAAAACCATCGCGACACGCCGCGATACGCTCGATCACAGAACCCTCTCACGTATCGCGCGTATCGCGCAAACACAACGGACACCAAAAACGATATATGACCCCAGATTTTCCTACAGGTAAGATATCACAAAACTAGACATGCCAAAGACCTAGACAACACATCAGGAAACCCTACACAAAACCCCAACACCCCTGCCCCCTACTTGGCCGCAAATTGCGGCCAAAACCATGAAATTGGCGGCCTGGTTTGGGAATTGGGGGCTCGTGTTCTAGTGGTGGTATCTAGACCTAGCAAGAATGTTCCAGTTCCCCAATTTTGTTTTGTAAGGTCCGGGCCAAAAGCAGATTCCTGATTGACAATATATCGCTTTAGAATCACTAAATTGTACAAAACACAAACCCTATGGTATTTTAGTGTAATCTGGGGTATTTCTCAGTGAAGTGACCCAAATAACACTTAAATAGGTAGGGTTATCTAACACAATCATCAATTTATCACCACATCTCACAAATCACCAAAACTAGCACTAAATTAACTAATTTTAACACTAATCGAGCTAATTAACACACAAGCTACACAAACAAGCAATAGGGTTCCAAAAATATACCCTATAGGATCTCAAGAAGCAGGAGGAGAAGTGGAGAGGAGCTGCTACTGCTGCTGGGGCTCCTGATGCTGCTGTTGCTTCCTGCTGCTCCTGCTGCTGCTGTTCTTGCTGCTGCTGTTGTTGTTGTTGTTATTGTTATTGTTGCTGCTGCTGTCTTCTGTGTGTGAGTGTGTGTGCGTTGTGTGTGAGTGAGAGAGTGAGTGAAAAGAGAGAACAAAGAGAAATGAGAGGAAATGCAAAAACCCCCTCCACTCTCTTTCTCTTCCCTCATAATGAGGCATGGCTTACACCATGCTTCCCATGCCCCCTCTCTCACACAAAGTCAACATTTCACCAAAATAAAACCCTTTTGCAAATTCATTTTCCATTTTTAAAAGAACAACCATAACACTTAAACAAAACATAAAACTAACTTAAGACAATGGTTAGCTAATCATGATTGCTAATCATGGTTAAACCCCCAAAACAACCCTAGTTATCATGCACAAGTGTGTGTGTGCCTAACAAAATTCTAATAAAATACTCAATAAATAGGATAAAATATTTAAAAACCAATTTGGTAAACTTTTTATTAAAAACCATATATTAAAATATAATTAGCTACAAAACACATTCTAAGGTGTTACAATCTCCCCCCCCCCTTAAAAGAAATTCGTCCCCGAATTTAAAACTTATACTGTTACGTGTACCTTCAAAGAGAAGATTAAAATCCTCAAATCTCGCTCGCAGCCTTTCAAGTGACTAACTCACTATACGGCTACGTCCAAGGAAACCCTTCACAGATGGCAAGACCCTTGACCGATGTCCCTCCACCTGCCGAGCCATTAACACACATGGCTGCTGGTGAACGGAAGATCGCGTCCAGCTAAATGGTCTGGTGCCAAATCATGTAAGAAAGGTCATGAAGGTAATTGTAAAGTATCATCACAAGGAATACGGGGTGAAAATCCAATAATCTGGGCGGAAGTGCTAATTTAAAGGCAACAAAACTAACTCGCCTATCGGATCTTAAAAGGACCTAAATCCTGGGACAAACTTCCCAAAATCCAACACCGTCATTCTTCGGAAAGTCCATAGGAATACATGATCTGTCCTACGAACTCGAGTCTATGACCAACACAGTCGTCATAAGACCTCAGTTCGAAATGGACAATCCCCATCCTGACCTAACACAACTGGACCGTCTCCGAAGTCTCTAGACTAGCTGGGGTCCAAAGTCCTACTTACGCGGAGTCAGAAGAACAACAGACTGGTGATCGACACGACCTAACCCCTAAGCCTAAGGGTGGCCAATTGGAGTGTCTCCTGATAATAGCTATCGAAGGAGAACCCTAACGATGGCGAGTGACGACCCCTAACTGTTGACGACAAACAAAACAAACACACAACTTAACAAAACAACTGAGCACATTGAGTATAACCGGACGACAAGAATCCGAATGGAGTCACACCCTGACCAAACTTGGGTAGAAACCATAAAGAAATTCGTAGAGATATGCTCCCATTCCTACTTCGGAACGGTAAAAGGTTGCAACTCTCCAGCCGGCCTCAGATGCTCGACTCAAGCACACAACAAGACTGACACCTTGAAACGAAACCTGAAACATCTCTTTACATCCCTGTCACCCGTAAGTATCTCACAAGTCACGTTAAATGTTGGTGGAACTTGAATGCATATAGAGAGTTGACAGATGTGCACGTTCTAGGATTACACGTCCCTACCCGATGAAACCAGGTACACAAACGCGTCCCTAACTTAGCACATCATTGTCACCAATCAAGGTCTCCGAATCATTACCCAGCCGAATATGCTCAAGTATCTCTGACGACGAGCATCGACGGGCAGTGTCTCGCGAAAACGATTTAAGGGAAGTGGTCGGGCGCGTACATGAGCAAGCTGTCCCCTCCGTAGAGACGAACTTAAGCTGTACTCAACGATCACACAAAAATTGTAAATCTGCAGAAGACTAACACAACAATCAAAATCTGCTGCAGGAAGATGTACATTAAGCTCTAGTGGTCCGTGGAAAATCTGACACGACCCTCAAACAAGTAGTGTCTCCAAATTTCCAACGCAAAAGCACCGCGGCCATCTCCAGATCATGAGTGGAATATCCTTCTCGTACTTCCTCCAAATGTAGGGAAGTAAAAGCGATGACTCTGTAGGGTCACATCAGTACACCCTCGAGCCCACTCAAGAAACATTACAGTTAAACAACAAAGTCGCCCGAACCAAAAGCAAAGAAAGACTGATGCAGTTGTTAACCGAATCTCCAACTGCCGAAAACTCTGTATACATGCCTCAGTCCAAAGAAAAGAAACCTCCTTACTGGTCAATTCAGTCGACGGTGCAGCACCACTCTAGCAATCCTGCATGAAACGGCGGTAAAACCTGCTAAGCCCAACAATCTGCGGATCTCCGTCCTGCACATAAGTCTGGACCTAAGCTGTACGGCTACGATCTCCCTCGGGACCATACAAAACCGTCTCCCGTGACTACAAGACCTAGGAGTCAACACAAACAAGCCTGAAGAAACACTCCGAGAATTTAGCAACTGCTGGTGCTCTCCCAGTATCTGCATAACAAATCCTCAAGTGCTACTACTGTCCCTCAAGACACATTAGATAGACCAGAATGTCGTAAATAACACAACAGAAACTGGTCGAGGAACGGCCTGAAGAAATCTGGTTCATCACATCTACGAATGCTGCTAGGGAAACAGTGAATCCAACGACTCACCAAAAACACACAAAGCCCGTAGCACGCACAAGGCAGTCTTCGGAATGCCGTCACTCCGAATCCGCAATAATGATGACCTGATCCCAAACAAACTTAGAAAATGTCTCGCACTCTGGAGCTGATCGAAGAAATCGTCACGGCGAGATGAAGGATACCTATCCGCACATTAAGCCGGTTCAATTGACGATCCGTCGATACGCAACCCTAAACTGCCGTCTTTCTCCTTGACGAACAGAAATAGGAGCTTCCAAAAGCGATACACTCCGACGCACAAAACTCCCCAAACCAAAACTCTGCAGCTGATCCTTTAGCTCCCAAGCTTCGCCGGCTCACCCGGAACTACGTCGGAAAAACTCTCGCACGAAAGGAACCCGGTCCAACGATCCCACTATGGCTCCGGTATCACGAATGAACGCCAAGAATCCATGACATCTCCTCAGTAGCCGACTAGCGAAAAAGGCTGAATTCAAGCTGTGAGAGGTGGCACAACTATCCACCTGCACAACAAGAACTGACTTGCCGGGGAAAACAAAACCCAACTTGTTTCCTCACGGTAGTCCACAGACGCCTAGCACGCAATTAACCAATCCGTGCCCAGGAGAACGTCAAATCCAACATCTCTAGAAGGACCAAAACGACGGACGAATCTCTATCTCCTATCCGATTGGCACAAAACTGAAATACGTGTCGCGCAACAAAAGAATCGCTGACAGAAGTTAACACCACTACGACTAATCTACCCAACCACGGTACAAGCAAGAAAACAAACGAATACTTGGAAAGAACATAAAAATCAAGGGTACCTGAAAACTCCACATTGGACGTCTACGCGTCCCGATGAGTAGAAGCAAACTCCTGTGTCTGCCCTCTACTCGCAGCTGGATGAACTCCTTTGGTAGACTGAGCCCTCTGAGCGAATCTTCCACGTCCACAGCCTCTCTGAAAACGATCCTGACGAGGTGCCAAGGAACAATCCCTAACGAAGTGCTGAAGGCTCCCGCATCGAAAACATCCACGTGCTGACTGCTGACCACCCTGGGGCTGAGAGCTGAACGTCTGTCCTCGTCCTAAGGCTCTGCTACTCCTGCGACGGCCACGAAATCTGTCTCGACGACCAAACCTCTGCCTCTAGGCTGGTACACTGGTACGAGTCCTCCACTGTCCCGGAACTCTCTGAGCCTCTGGAATATGTGCCTTGTCAACTGGAGCTGCAACCACTGGTGCTATGTAGGTGACGGATTGTTGCATGCTGACCGTAAGCGACAACTGAGTAACAGGGATAACAACCTCCTATCGTAGCTCCCGAACGACATCAACCAGTGAACTCATCGTCTGGCGGAAATCCTGCATCTCTGCCAAAAGTGTATCAATCGTATAGGTTGTAGGCTGATCCGTCTGCACCTGTGCAACTAGAGTGCCATCCTGGTCAGTACTCGTCTCACCCGAGCCAACTCTGACCTCGGCCCTCGCTGCATCACTCTGAACCCCCATAGTCATCGGCGGCAAGGCTATAGATAGATATAAGATCCGATGAGAATAAGGAAATCGAATCTTAAGGATAGGAAATCATCAAGGAAGGAATTTCAAGCAAATTTGTACTTAGGTCACTTAATGCGAAGTACCGCACCGTGGGTATGCTGCAGACATACACACACTACGTCACTTTGCTTAAGCTACCTACTCCATCATACTAAGGTCATCCTACACTCCGAAAGGTAAAACCTAACGCTCTGATACCAACTTTGTCACGACCCAAAATTGGCCCGTGATGGCCCTAATACTACGCAACGCCCTAAGACGTAACGTAGTAAAAGAAAGACAAAACCCAGAAGTCTAAACAATAAAAAATACGGAAAAGATAATATAAGTTTTGAAACATTTGAAATCGCAACCCAAATTCTTTAAAAGTCTTACTTTCTTTCTTTAAAATTTGGCAACACCCCTTTTTGTAAAAATCAGCCAAGATGAATACAATGCAAATATACGACGCCGTAGCGAAGAAATAAAGACAGTAGAGAGAAAGCTGTATATAAAAGACAAAAAATCCACAATAATACACAGTAACGTCCTCACCAAGTCTCTAAGTCCACAATACAATAGTAGATGGAGAGTACAAATACAATGAAGGTACAATAGGAAATACAGATAATCATCTAACCCACCTAAGCAAAACGGTATACTGTGAGCTGATGCGGTATCTGTGGCAAACGATAGTAGCTGAATAGAGAAATAGCCTGCCTCGACTACTCTGGGGAACAACCTGAAACACCTGTGGCACAACGGGAGTGAGTTGCCAACTCGTGAATAGTATAAAACATATGCAGGTAATCGCAGGAATGCACGTACAGCATGAATCTAAGATATGCGATTACAGTAATAACATGTCATGCAAATGCTGAATAAAGGAGAGTACACTAGCAGGTACAATCAATATACGAAGCAATAGTAACATGACAATAATATGCAATAACCATGCAGTAGGGATATGAGAACGTAAATATGCAACTAACATAAGGGTACACTAACAGGTACTACCAATATATGAAACTGTGCATAAAATAGATAAGGGTGAGGTATAGGGTGGAATATGTCATTTCAACGGAAACCTGACATCGTGGCAGGATCACAATCCATCAAGACACTCAAATCCCAAATCCTCAAATCAGCCCCCACATTGGGCACTCACATCCTATAAGTCTCACATCTCCTCAATGTACAGTATTGAGTAATCTCCTATACCCCGAATGTACAAATCAGCAATCACATAGGGATGTCCAATATCCAATGTCAATGAATCACCTATATCCCAAGTCGAATCTCAAGTAAGTGTCTAACATCCTAATGGTAAATACACAGAAATAAGTATGATGGGGGCAATACACATATATTAGCGTCCCATTCCACTAATATTGGTGTAAGGGTATATATAACAACGGCTAAATCCCCTGTAATATATACAAAGGTGTTAAAGAAATATCATGAAAACAGTGTGCCAAGCATCGACACAGAAATCCTGACCACGTATCATACGCTATCCCGAAAGCACGAGTGCCTAGCTCTGACCCTCGCCTATCGACGTATGCATACGTACATGACTCCAAGCGGTGTCTCCATGATCCCCCGCCGAGTCATGGGTACTATCACCGGTAGGTACTCGCCCGCCTCCAGGCTCAATCGGTAAAATCCATCGATCTTCTTGCCGATGGGAACCATACCAGGCCCCTCCATGTACTATCATACGGCAACCACACCTCGTATGGAGTATATAATCAGCACCGATAAAACTCATGGTGGACGCGCAAATATCAACTCAAGGAAAACTGGGTTCTTCAATGTATGGATAATTTCATGAACTCCAGTGGTTCCCAAATCCAGAAATCATCATGTGAAATCCAAATAACAATGCGCAAATCCAGGAATACATATATGCGATATATCAGAAATACGAGCATATAAATGAGAATATGTAGCTGAAACCAGATGTATGCGAAACCAATAAGGTACAGCTAAGTAACATCAGTAACTGTAAATATGCGACATCAACTGAATATGTGTATAACATACAGGTGTAGCAATGTATAGGTATCTACCTATAAGAACTGATGTCGTATACCCCCCTGGGTATAAGAAGAATATGAGTAAGATATCCTCCCGGTATAAGTAAAATATGTAAAAGGTATACCGATAAGCTAGATGTCATGTGTGGTAAGCAATAGTAGCTATAAGGGGTAGTGTGTGACATGGCAATTATTGACGGTGTGTGTGTAGCATACAATCCGTGCTCGTGCAACATGAACCGTCAATAATATGAGCAGTGTCCTACGGCTACTAGTCACAGTATAACTACGTCAAGGAAATAAAGTAAAGGCGCAATTCTACAATGACGTAGAATGTGCGACAGGTATTTGAATCCTAGCCCAGACGCATAACGCCATGCGGGCGATTTCCCTGTAGATGTTAAATCTACTCACCTACACTCCACGCTAGGTGAATCCTACCATCTGTTCCCCCTGTAGGTGTGTCCGTAGCTCCTGCCTGCAAACCTGCAAATACGACAAGAAATCATATATAAGCCAAAATATTCCGCGAAACGCGATATCGAATCGAAACGAGAAACTTGCGTCGCGAACTAATCGCGCGTGTGCACGATACGCTGAATCGTGTGTGTACGCGTCTAAAACCATCGCGACACGCCGCGATACGCTCGATCACAGAACCCTCTCACGTATCGCGCAAACACAACGGACACCAAAAACGATATATGACCCCAGATTTTCCTACAGGTAAGATATCACAAAACTAGACATGCCAAAAACCTAGACAACACATCAGGGAACCCTACACAAAACCCCAACACCCCTGCCCCCTACTTGGCCGCAAATTACGGCCAAAACCATGAAATTGGCGGCCTGGTTTGGGAATTGGGGGCTCGTGTTCTAGTCGTGGTATCTAGACCTAGCAAGAATGTTCCAGTTTCCCCAATTTTGTTTTCTAAGGTCCGGGCCAAAAGCAGATTCCAGATTGCCAATATATCACTTTAGAATCACTAAATTGCACAAAACACAAACCCTATGATATTTTAGTGTAATCTGGGGTATTTCTCAGTGAAGTGACCCTAATAACACTTAAATAGGTAGGGTTATCTAACACAATCATCAATTTATCACCACATCTCACAAATCACCAAAACTAGCACTAAATTAGCTAATTTTAACACTAATCGAGCTAATTAACACACAAGCTACACAAACAAGCAATAGGGTTCCGAAAATATACCCTATAGGATCTCAAGAAGCAGGAGGAGAAGTGGAGAGGAGCTGCTACTGCTGCTGGGGCTCCTGATGCTGCTGTTGCTTCCTGCTGCTCCTGCTGCTGCTGTTCTTGCTGCTGTTGTTGTTGTTATTGTTATTGTTGCTGCTGCTGTCTTCTGTGTGTGAGTGTGTGTGTGTTGTGTGTGAGTGAGAGAGTGAGTGAAAAGAGAGAAATGAGAGGAAATGCAAAAAACCCCTCCACTCTCTTTCCCTGCCCTCATAATGAAGCATGGCTCACACCATGCTTCCCATGCCCCCTCTCTCACACAAAGTCAACATTTCACCAAAATAAAACCCTTTTGCAAATTCATTTTCCATTTTTAAAAGAACAACCATAACACTTAAACAAAACATAAAACTAACTTAAGACAATGGTTAGCTAACCATGATTGCTAATCATGGTTAAACCCCCAAAACAACCCTAGTTATCATGCACAAGTATGTGTGTGCCTAACAAAATTCTAATAAAATACTCAATAAATAGGATAAAATATTTAAAAACCAATTTGGTAAACTTTTTATTAAAAACCATATATTAAAATATAATTAGCTACAAAACACATTCTATGGTGTTACACACCTGATCCGGGAGATAGTTGATCGCCGGGAGATCGAGGTCAGGAGGGTTGACACGAAGAATAACACAGCGGATCCACTCACGAAGGCCATTCCCCAGATGCAGTTTGAGAGACTCTTCGGGATGCTCGGTATGCGATACTACAGCAGCTGGCCCTAGTGCAAGTGGGAGATTGTTAGTTGTATGTATGCCCTAGAGGCCAGTATTGTACAGATGATGTATATTATATTGGATGCTTGGACATATATAGAGATGACTTTCTTGCTCGATATGATAGTATGCTATCTGGTTGCTCTTTATCTTAAAATGTATACTTGTCTCTTTATACTGTCTTATAGTTATATGTTGGTAAAGCCCTTAGGATGTGTACTTGACTACCTGGACTATGATGCGGGTCATACTAGTGGGGACATGGTAGTCCATAAGTTCATCCTTCAAGGTCCCTAGTCGTGGGTGTATCGAGACGGGGCATCGATATACCAATGTAGACTAGTGTATACGCTTCTCGACCCATGAGATGGGCGATGGATGATCCCATATCCATTGGTGTTTGACATCAGAGATGGTATACGGGTGCTCAGTGGAGACTGGGTACATTGGACGGAATCGCCGAGAACTCACAGATGGTATTATACCTCACGTCAGATGGCAGTTCTCTGGTGACACTTATGCAGGTTAGTCTGTAGACCCGAGATCGTCATAGAGTCTTGTATGATTCCCACTGTGCTTTGATTTCCACCTTACCACGTCCATGAGGGCGTGCAAAACGGTGGTTTTTGGGTACAGTCCCGAGTCACATGGAGGCAATGAGCGATAGGAGGGGTTTCGTCTCTCCCGGTATTGGGGGTTGATGTTGCGCTGTGCTCGATTGGCCGTAACAGGGAAGTCCCTGGCCAGGGATGATTAGAGATTTTCTGGTAAGTGTTACCAGTAGTTTCTCGACCCGTTATGAGCCTCACATCGGCACGACTTATCGGTTATTGGGGTTTGACGTTTACCACCCCTAGACTTGATATGCGGCATATCAGACGAGGAGACCGGACTGCACGGGTAGTGTTGCCGGTTGGCTCGACGGGAGTTGTAGCAGGTTCGCTTGTTTTCTTCTGATCGCTCAATACCCGGGTGGCCGTTACGTTTAGCTGACCGCTTACGGCTTGGGGGTGCTTGATATGATCATCACCCACTGCCGGCGTATTGATGAGTCTTAGAGTCCCATAAAGGAGTTACCTAGTCCAGGCGAAACGTTGTGGTGCGAGTATGCGATATGCGCATGGACCCGGTTAAAATGCGCGTATGAGGTACCGTATATTAATCGGGCGGCTTTCTTTTGGTTGGGTCGTATGTGATATGGCCGGATTGATAAATCAAGTGTTGATTTATCATTTAACCATTAGATTCTCACTAGAAATCCTTTCTTGTATTTTTGGATGTATGCATGCATGTATGCATTCTTTCTTGATTCATGCACATATGGATATGCATGCACACATACATACATACATCATCCTTCATGGTTGTATATACAAAGAAAATGGTGGCAATATAAGACTCACACTATGGTTTTATATATATATATGTATTATTATTGCTGAAGGGTTTACCTAGCACCCTATGAGAGGTTTGGAAGCATCACATGTCACAAAGATCAAGTTTTTATGGTGCTAAGTAAACATACAAAGGATCTATCCTAGAAAATTAGGCTTTCTAAAACTTTCATATCATCTCATGAAAGAAAAACTAGGGTTTTGAGAGTACAACCATTGTAGCTCCCTACGCTAGACTCCTTGGCTACTTGGGGTTTGGAAAAGCTTCGCTTGAACTCCTCTAGGTCACCGATGATCCACCCAGAGTCCGCTTTGTCCAAGCTTGCAACTTCACCCGATCAAGAGAATGAAATGAAGCTAACACTCCAAACAAGTGGGCTAGACTTGTATAGAATGGTGATGTGGTTCTCTTTCTCACTTCAAAATCCTATCTCGATGAATATTTTGCTCACTTGAAAATTCTAGAGAGCAAGAGCTCAAGGTTGAAGAAGATGATGGATATTTTTGAAAAAGAGAAGAATAACTCTTAATAGAAAAAGAAAAATATAAGAATATATATATTTTTCTTTCTTCATCTCAAACCATGGTTATCTTTTATGGATATTTTATTTTACATTAGTTAAACACAAGAGAAAAATTAAACCATGGTCAAAAGGTTGGTGAACAAGGTTAGGTCACAAGAAGAGTGTAGAAACTTTTGACCATGATTTAATCTTATCTCTTTTCTTTTGTTTTAGAAAAAATAGAAATAATGATCCGTAATATAAACCATGGTGTGAGTCTTATATATCCACCATTTTCTATGTATAAACAACCATGATAGATGATGTATGTATGTATGTGTGCTTGCACATCCATATGTGCATGAATCAATAAGGAATGCATACATGCATCCATACATCCAAAGATACAAGAAAAGATTTCTAGTGAGAATCTAATGGTTAAATGATAAATCAACACTTGATTTATCAATCCGGCCATATCACATACGACCCTAACCAAAAGCAAGCCGCCCGATCAATATACGGTGTCCCATACGCGTATTTTAATCGGGTCCATGCGCATATCGCATATGCGCACCACAACATTTCGCCTGGACTAGGTAACTCCTTTGTTGGAATCTAAGACTTGTCAATACGCCGGCAGTGGGTGATGATCATATCAAGCAACCCCAAGCCACAAGCGGTCAGCTAAACGTAACGGCCACCCGGGTATTGAGCAATCAGAAGAGAACAAGCGAACCTGCTACAACTCCCGTCGAGCCAACCGGCAACACTACCGTGCAGTCCGGTCTCCTCGTCTGATATGTCGCATATCAAGTCTAGGGGTGCTAAATGTCAGACCCTAATAACCGATAAGTCATGCCGATGTGAGGCTCATAACGGGTCGAGAAACTACTGGTAACATTTACCGGCAAATCTCAGAATCAGCCCTGGCCAGGGACATCCCTGTTACGGCCAATCGAGCACAGCGCAACATCAACCCCCAATACCGGGAAAGACGAAACCCCTCCTATCGCTCATTGCCTCCATGTGACTCGGGACTGTACCCAAAAACCACCGTTTTCCACGCCCTCATGGACGTGGCAAGGTGGAAATCAAAGCACAGTGGGAATCACACAAGACTCTATGACGATCTCGGGTCTACAGACTAACCTGCACAAGTGTCACCTGAGAACTACCATCTGACGTGATGTATAATACCATCTGGGAGTTCTCGGCGAGTCCGTCCAGTGTACCCAGTCTTCACTGAGCACTTGTATACCATCTCTGATGTCAAACACCGATGGATATGGGATCATCCATCGCCCATCTCATAGGTCGAGAAGCGTATACGCTAGTCTACACTGGTATATCGATGCCCCGTCTCGATACACCCACGACTAGGGACCTTGAAGGATGTACTTATGGACTACCATGTCCCCACTAGTATGATCCTCATCATAGTCCAGGTAGTCAAGTACACATCCTAAGGGCTTTACCAACATGTAACTATAAGACAGTATAAAGAGACTAGTATACATGTTAAGATAAAGAGAAACCAGATAGCATACTATCATATCGAGCAAGAAAGTCATCTCTATATATGTCCAAGCATCCAATATAATATACATCATCTGTACAATACTGGCCTCTAGGGCATACACACAACTAACAATCTCCCACTTGCACTAGGGCCAGCTGCTGTAGTATTGCATACCGAGCATCCCGAAGAGTCTCTCAAACTGTATCTGGAGAATGGCCTTCGTGAGTGGATCCGTTGTGTTGTTCTTCGTGTCAACCCTCCTGACCTCGATCTCCCAGCGATCAACTATCTCCCGGATCAGGTGATACCGCCTCAGAATATGCCTGGATCGCTGATGGGACCTGGGTTCCTTAGCCAAAGCCACCGCTACATTGTTATCGCAATACAAAGGTATTGGATGCTCAATGGATGGAACCACTCCAAGTTCAGTAATGTACTTCTTGATCCAGACAGCCTCTTTGGCAGCATCGTTGGCAGCGATGTATTCAGCCTCCATCGTCGAGTCTGCCACGGTTTCCTGCTTGGAACTCTTCCAGCTAACCGCCCCTCCGTAAAGGGTAAAGACAAATCCCGACTGCGAATTAGAGTCGTCCTTATCATTCTGGAAGCTCGAATCGGTGAAGGACTCCACTTGGAATTCTCCGTTACCATACACCAAGAGCATCTCTTTAGTCCTTCGCAAGTACTTGAGAATGCTCTTCACAGCTGTCCAGTGATTCTCTCCAGGATCAGCTTGATACCTGCTCACTACACTTAGTGAGTATGCGACATCGGGTCTGGTACATAGCATTGCATACATGATAGAGCCTACAGCCGAAGCATAGAGTATCCCCTGCACGCGAGCTTTCTCCAAATCAGTCTTGGGAAACATCTCTTTGGAGAGAGTGACTCCAGAAATCGTAGGTAAGTTCCCACGCTAGGATTCTTCCATACTAAACCTTTTGAGTATGGTGTCAATGTACCTGGATTGGGACAATCCCAATATCCATTTGGATCTATCTTTATAGATCCTAATTCCTAATATGCAGGAGGCATCACCAAGATCTTTCATTGAGAATCTTTGTGATAAGAAGAGCTTGACCGATTGCAGCATAGGAATGTCATTTCCTATCAAGAGTATGTCGTCCACGTACAATACGAGGAAGACAACCTTACTCTCTGCTACCTTCTTATAGATACAAGGCTCATCTACATTTTTGACGAAATCAAACTTTTTGATAACGACGTCAAAGCAGATGTTCCTACTCCGCAATGCTTGCTTTAATCCATAAATGGATTTAAGCAGCTTGCACACCTTCCCGCTGCTCCCACTATCTACGAAGCCCTCTGGCTGAGTCATGTACACGCACACTTCTAAATCACCGTTTAGAAAGGCGGTCTTAACATCCATTTGCCAGATTTCGTAATCATGATATGCAGCGATGACAAGCATGATCCGGATGGATTTAAGCATAGCCACAGGAGAAAAGGTTTCGTCATAGTCCATACCTGGTCTTTGACGAAAACCTTTTGCAATAAGTCTAGCTTTGAAAGTCTCCACTTTCCCATCTACACCAAGATTTTTCTTCAAGATCCACTTGCTCCCAATAGGTTTTACCTCTTCTGGAGCATCTTCCAAAGTCCATACTTTGTTGGTGTACATGGATTCCATCTCAGACCGCATTGCATCGAGCCATTTCACTGAGTCCCCACTCGTGATGGCTTGCTCGAAGCTAGTTGGGTCATCATCCTCCATGATGCAATCCTCGCTCCCACCATCCATGAGAAAACCGTAGTATCTCTCAGGTGGGCGAGGAACCCTACTAGATCGGCGGAGTGGCTGGGGTTCATTGGGAACTACGGAATCCTCTGGTTCCACCAAATCTTCTGTTGTAGTTTTTTTAGCTGGAACCTCTTCCAGATCTACCTCATGACCACTAATCTCTTTTGCAAGAAATTCCTTTTCTAAAAAGGTGGCATGCCAAGAAACAAACACTCTTTGTTCCTCAGGGTGGTAGAAGATATACCCTTGTGAATTCTTGGGATATCCTATAAATTTGCATAGAACAGACCGTGCCTCGAGTATGTCCGGATGTTGTCGTTTGACATAGGCTGGACAACCCCATAACTTAACATAGTTAAGACATGGTCTCTTCCCTTTCCATATCTCATATGGAGTGGTAGCCACAGATTTGGTGGGGACTATATTCAATTGATGTATGGTTGTTTCAAGCGCATACCCCTAGAAGGAAATAGGTTGTAGGGTTCCTAGGCACTCTTGTGAAGGTTCAAAAGGCATCAAACATGCTCGGATAAAAATTTAGACGTGCCGAACAACCCAAAGCCGGGATCTTTGCTAGATTATTAGGTTTAAACATGCAAGATGAAAACTTTTATCTAAGTGTGAGGGATTACAACCTTTGTAGTCCGCTCCTTCACTTCACAAGCTCCGAGTAGAAGTCCCTTTGCCGCGATCCATGATCTCCCGGACTCATGAGAGGCTCCACGACTCGAACGATCCATGCTAGCTCGAAGTATTCCAAATCTCCGATGATCTACCTTGAAGTTGCAACGACTCAAGCTTTCTCACTCAAAAGAGATGAACACACTAATCCCATGGGCTAGATGAGATGAGGATGAGAGAGTAGTAATTTTGCTTTCTTTTTATATCATTTTCTCATATTTATTCATCACTTAAGGATTTTCTAACAAGCTTTTCAAGAGAGAAGAAGATGATAATGAAAATGAATAATCATTATAATCCTTTTGTGATGAATAGAATATAAACCATATGATTGAATTGCAAACCATGGTCAAGGATGAGTGGTCAAGATTTTGTAGAGAAATAACTAGAGTTAGGGTTTGGTTGAGTTAAAGAAAGTGTCATCCAAAATATCTTAAGAATGACAAAAGGAAAAGCTTCTAGAAGATGCATGAAACATCTAACCCAAATCAAACCCTAATCTCAATTAATCATCCTTAAACATGTTTAACAATTAATCATATCATGTCACAATAATATATATCACATATATATTATATATTTGCAACAAAAGAAAATAATACAATTAACATATATCGCATATATATCAATGTATCATCCAATGAGAAAATGAAATAATAAAGCGAGCCAATATTAGATAATGTAATATAATATATCATATATATTATTATACATTAAATCATCGAATCAACACTTGAATCGATGATCCGGCTATATCGAATATTACCGACTAATATATCATGTACCGATTCATCGAATCAACACTTGATCCGATGTCCCGGTTCATATCTAAATATCGCGAGAATATAATACATTATCCCATATCGCATTATTCTCGGTCCTGCACATATCACATATGTGCCTCTACTCCGTTTCTCCAGAGCCAAGAAACCTTTGTGTAGGACTCTAAAGAATCGTCAATACGCCGGTAGCAGGTGATGATCATATCAAACACCCACAAGCTGCAAGCGGTCAGCTAAACGTAACAGCCATCCAGGTATTGAGCAATCAGAAGATCAACAAGCTAGCCTGTGCGTTCTCCTGTGAATCCAACCAGTAACACTCCCGTACAGTCCGGTCTGTTCGTCTGATATGTCGCATATCAAGTCTAGGGGTGGTATACGTCAGACCCCAGTAACCGATAAGTCGTGTCGATGTGTGGCTCATAACGGGTCGAGAAACTACTGGTAACACTTACCAGTATATCTCTATATCAGCCCTGGCCAGGGACTTCCAGTTATAGCCAATCGAACACAACACAACATCAACTCGCTATACCGGGAGAGACGAATCCCCTCCTATCGCTCATTGCCTCCATGTGATTCGGGACTGTACCCAAAAGCCACCGTTTTGCACGCCCTCTTGGACGTGGTAAGGTGGAAATCAAAGCACAGTGGGAATCACACAAGACTCAATGACGATCTCGGGTCTTCAGACTACCCTGTACCTGTGTCACCGGAGAACTGCCATCTGACGTGTGGTATATCACCATCTGGGAGTTCTCGGCGAGTCCGTCCAGTGTACCCAGTCTCCACTGAGCACCCGTACACCATCTCTGATGTCAAACATCGATGGATATGGGATCATCCATCGCCCATCATATGGGTCAAGATGCGTATACGCTAGTCTAATCTGGTGTATCGATGCCCTGTCTCGATATACCCTCGACTAGGAACAATTATAGGATGTACTCATCGACTACCGCGGCCCCACTAGTATGATCTCATCATAGTCCCAGTAGTCGAGTACAAGTCCTAAGGGCTTTATCAACATGTGAGAGTAAAACAGAAAACCAATACAAGTCAACATGTTAAGATAAAGTGAAACCAAATAGCATACTATCATGACGAGCAAGAAAGTCCTCTCTGTATATATCTAAGCATCCATCATAATATTCATCATATGTACAACAATGGCCTCTAGGGCATATACATAACTAACAATCTCCCACTTGCACTAAGGCCAGCTGCTGTAGTATCGCATACCTAGCATCCCGAATAATCTCTCAAACTGTATCTAGGGAATAGCCTTCGTGGATGGATCCGCAGTGTTGTCCTTCGTATCTACTCTCCTGACCTCGATCTCCCGACGATCAACTATCTCCCTGATCAGGTGATACCGCCTCAGAATATGTCTGGACTTTTGATGGGACCTGGGTTCCTTGGCTAATGCCACAGCTCCATTATTATCGCAATACAGAGGTATTGGATGCTCAATGGATGGAACCACACCAAGTTCACTAATGAACTTCTTGATCCAGACAGCCTCTTTGGCAGCATCGTTGGCAGCGATGTATTCAGCCTCCATCGTCGAGTCTGCAACGGTATCCTGTTTGGAACTCTTCCAACATACCGCCCCTCCATTGAGGGTAAAGACAAAACCCGAATGCGACTTAGAGTCGTCCTTATCACTTTGGAAGCTGGATTCGGTAAAGGACTCCACCTGGAGTTCTCCATTACCATACACCAAGAACATCTCCTTAGTCCTGCGCAAGTACTTGAGAATGTTCTTCACAGCTGTCCAGTGACTCTCTCCAGGATCTGCTTGATACCGACTCACTACACTTAGTAAGTATGCTACATCGGGTCTGGTACATAGCATCGCATACATGATAGAGCCTACTGCCGAAGCATAGGGTATCCCTTGCATGCGAGCTCTCTCCAAATCAGTCTTGGGAGACATCTCTTTGGAGAGAGTGAGTCCAGAGATTGTGGGTTGGTTCCCACGCTTGGATTCTTCCATACTAAACCTCTTTAGTATGGTGTCAATGTACCTGGATTGGGACAATCCCAGTATCCGTTTAGATCTATCTCTATAGATCATGATTCCCAATATGCAGGAGGCATCACCTAGATCTTTCATTGAGAATCTCTGTGATAAGAAGAGCTTGACTGATTGCAGCATAGGAATATCATTTCTTATCAAGAGTATGTCATCCACGTACAATACGAGGAAGACAACCTTGCCCTCTGCTACCTTCTTATAGATACAAGGTTCATCTATATTTTTGATGAAGTCAAACTCTTTGACTACAACATCAAAACAGATGTTCCAACTCCGCGATGCTTGCTTTGACCCATAAATGGATTTAAGCAGCTTGCACACCTTTCCACTGCTCCCACTATCTATGAAGCCCTCTGGCTGAGTCATGTACACGCACTCTTCTAAATCACCGTTTAGAAAGGCGGTCTTAATATCCATTTGCCAGATTTCGTAGTCATGGTATGCAGCAATGGCAAGTAAGATCCGGATGGACTTAAGTATAGCCACTGGAGAAAAGGTTTCGTCATAGTCCACACCTGGTCTTTGACGAAAACCTTTTGCTACAAGTCTAGCTTTGAAAGTCTCAACTTTTCCATCTACACCAAATTTCTTTTTAAATATCCACTTGCTCCCAATGGGTTTTACCCCTTCAGGAGCATTTTCCAAAGTCCATACTTTGTTGGTGTACATGGATTCCATCTCAGATCGCATAGCATCCAGCCATTTCACAGAGTCACCACTCGTGATGGCCTGCTCGAAACTAGTCGGTTCATCTTCATCCATGATGCAATCCTCGCTTCCACCATCAATGAGAAAACCGTAGTATCTCTCAGGTGGATGAGAAACCCTACTAGATCGGCGGAGAGGCTGGGGTTCGTCGGGTACTACTGAATCCTCTGGTTCCACTAAATCATCTGTTGTAGTTTGTTCTACTGGAACTTCTTCCAGTTCTACCTTAGAGCCACTAATCTCTTTTGCAAGAAATTCCTTTTCTAAAAAGGTGGCGTGTTGAGCAACAAACACTCTTTGTTCCTCACTGTGGTAGAAAATATACCCTCGCGAATGCTTGGGATATCCAATAAACTTACATAAAACAGATCTTGCCTCGAGTTTGTCCGGGTTTCGTCTTTTGACATAAGCCGGGCAACCCTATATCTTAAAAAAATTAAGATATGGTCTCTTCCCTTCCCATATCTCATATGGGGTGGTAGGCACAGATTTGGTAGGAACTTTATTCAGTATGTATGCAGCTGTCTCCAGTGCATATCCCCAAAAGGAAATAGGTAACTCAGCCTCGCTCATCATAGAGCGTACCATATCTAATAGGGTGCGATTCCTCCGCTCAGATACACCGTTGTGCTGTGGTGTATAAGGAGGAGTAAGCTGAGAGAGAATCCCATTCTCTTTTAGATAATCTAAAAACTCACCGCTTAAGTATTCACCTCCTCGATCAGATCGAAGAATCTTAATACTTTTGCCCGTTTGGTTCTCTACTTCGTGCTTATATTCTCTGAATTTCTCAAAAGCTTCAGACTTGTGTTTCATCAGAAACACATATCCGTATCTAGAGAGATCGTCAGTGAATGTAATGAAGTAGGAAGAACCGTTCCTGGCATGCGTAGACATGGGACCGCATACATCACTATGTACCAGTCCTAAGAGTTCGGTAACTCTTTCTCCGTGTCCACTAAACGGAGCTTTGGTCATTTTTCCTTTGAAACATGAATGGCAAGTATCATAAGATGATAATTCGAACGGATTCAAATAACCATCCTTATGTAACTTAGCTAGTCGTGTCGCATTGATATGACCAAGTCTACAATGCCACAAGTAGGATTCGTTCACATCTGAACTTTTCCTCTTGTGTGTGTTTTGTATATTTAGGACTGTATTCTGATTTAGAATGAATATGCCATTATGTAACGAGCCTGATGCAATCAACTTTTGATCTAGGAATATGTTCATAACATTATCCTGTACTACAAAATTATATCCCTCTTTACTAAATAAAGAAACTGATATAATGTTGCACATCATATTCGGTATATAATAGCACTCATTTAGAATCAGTGTATTACGACTTGGTAATACAAGGTGATATTCGCCAACTGCTTTGGCTACAATACTTGCACCGTTCCCTACTTCAACGGAATGATCACCTTTTCCCAGTTCTCTACCTTTACGTAGTCCATGTAACTGTTTACATATGTGGGATCCTGATCCGGTATCTAATACCCAGGACGTAGGGTGAACTGAGAAACAGTTCTCAATAACTAACACACCCGAAGAAGATGCATCAACATGCATGTTCTTTTGGGCGGCTTGAGAATCTAGACATTCTCCTGTTTCCTGTTCAGTCTTATAACTCTTATAAGAAAAAACGGGTCCAACGTTCCCCTGCTCAGTATAATAAGCGGGTTCAGTCAATACATCAATATTATTATCTTGATTATGGCCTGACATGGTCGCTACCTGGAGAGAGAGAGAAGAAAAACACTTTAGCGTATGCTCTTGCAAGATTAGATTGGTTATTATCTTATCTAATCAGGATGTCTCCCACTGTTTTTATCAAATCTACCTTAAAACCCTAAAAGGTAAGATTAGCTGGGATTAATTACACCCTACAATTTCGTCAATCTTTCAGCCAGATCAGTGTCGGTACTTTGAGGGAGGTTCCCCGTGCTTTCGCACGAACCTAATTAAAGTAAACCTCGTTTTCCCAGAGGCGTAACCTCGTTAACACTTTTCTAGACACCTACTTGAATGACTAATTGTCCTGTGTAAAACTCTCCCAGGAGTAACTCTTACTAGCAGTGGGTATCGGGATCCAACTATCTTATAGGAGGTATGCAATCTCATTGCAAATTTCAACACTTGAAATTCCCGATAATATTTTGCCCCTAGTGTCCTATGACCTTGACGGAGGTCAACAAACCATAGGCTACTAGTCAAGTTCAACCTGTCATTTCTTGATTGAATTAAACCCACCCGCACGACCCTTGACGGAGGTCAACAAGGCCGTACGACTACCCTAATCCAATCTGCATCATATGCATAAGCAGGTAAATACTAATCAGCTACCGCACACTACGCCTTGACGGAGTTCAACAAACGTAGCACGAATACTAACTAGTCTTTATCTGAAATGACGGAGGGCTACGCAGGTTTTTCAGAAAACCCTGAGCGTAATGAACTTGATATCGTCGTAGAATCGAGTGGTTTTTGAAAAGGAGTGTTTTTTAGGCTTTTCTTAGTTTCGCTAAAGGGGTCACTCCCGGTGAAGGGATCGTCGGCCCTTTCCTCATCGAATAAGGTGCAGGATATATCATATATACCGCTGTGCAAAGCAAAACACTAAAAGCAATCAAAACACAAACCGTGTTTTGTAGCATCTGCCAGTTTTGCTAAAGGAGTCACTCCCGGTGAAGGGATCTCGGTCCTTTCCTCATCGAATAAGGTGCAGGATATATCATATATATCACTTTGCAAAACAAAACTGTAGCTACCCTTTTTATAAAGTTTTTGATTCTACAACATCTTTAGGTTTCTTTTCTTTTATTAATCTCATTAATAAAAATCCCATCAGCTTATGCTTCCTAAGCATCACAGAAGAAACGAAAGCAGTAATATTTATATATCAGCATATATATATATATATATATATAGTATAAGCATTCGTCTCAGGCAGTAATATGATCTCATCACAGAACATTGCAGCAGAAGAACATATATGAAATATTGGATATACTAGGACGTCCGTGTTTTTAATATGAGCCTGTATAAAACACGGATTCCACGGTCGCGACGAATAGCCAAACCCACATCCCAAGACCCCTATGAGAGCGCCAAGTAACACTGCCAATTCTAGGGTTAGGAGACCCGATCTCGACTCCTCGAGATGGCCTCCCACTGGACCCCAGAACCCGGTTACTTGTGCTCCCCACCTTGGGTCTACCTAATGCGGAAAAGTAATTAATATACACTGGTGACAGCAACCGCAACCAGGAAGTGCCCAAAATAAAAGAATATTACATTACAAATGAATTTTACATGAATGAAAATAAAAACCCTCATCTAACATAAAACCCCGGCTATTCTGATCGCGACGATCCAATATAACATATCACAGCAACACATAATATCTCATATCATCAACGTAAGTAAATATGCGCATCCCAATTGTCGTTGACATATAGCAACGAAACCGGCGATATCACATATTATATTTACGGTCACAGAAAAAAAAGTGTAAAACTACAATATTTGGAATCCACAATCACTTTAGACATCGTAAATCCGAAATATCACATATTCCGCATTTCATGCCTAACTCTATGAATTCCACATATTGTATCACATTCCAGATAAATAGACAGTATTAAATTTTTCGAACAGATAATCAAATACCCAAAATTTCCCAAAGTGCTCAACTCTTGAGCGGAGTTCAAATAATCCCAGAATATGACACAGTACCGGTGATCCAGCCGTAGAAGGGCCAAGCCAACGCCTCAGATGTGGCATGCCGTACTGCCCCAAACCCGAAGGTTCAAAAGGCAGTTCAAGACGGTCACATAATCGAGTTAAGGTTTGTTGTCTTCTAGAGGATCCACCACTTAACTTGTATAATTTTTCGAAAGATTTAAACCCAGTAAAAATTCAACGCTTGAAAGTTTGCCGTGCCGGGAAAAAGTCGGTTAATGATATCCGTTCAAATAATTTAACAGTTTCTAAATATCCGGAAAGAAATACGAACTTAAAAATTCCGATCGAATCTACTATTACAAAATAAACCCCAGATTTAAACAATACTGGAATCACTGTTAAAATATCCAGAAGCCTCAACAAGTACCTACGGTCATTACCAGAAAATCCATGTGTCACAATCCTATCAATCCGCCGCGGAACCGCCGCGCAAGGCATGCTTGCGCCGCGGTTCCGCCGCCGTTTGATCGAATTGGGGGCTCGGGTTTTATGGTAATTCTTAGAATTCCCTGCTGATTTTTTTACATATTTTTAATTCAGAAAAATCCCAAAATTTAAAAAATTTCCAGAGAGGGGTCTAATTTTGTCGTTCCGGGTTCGATCGGAGTTTTAACTTCGTAAACACATCGCCTAAAGCTCTAGCTAGGCTCTGATACCACTGTAGGGTTCCTAGGCACTCTTGTGAAGGTTCAAAAGGCATCAAACATGCTCGGATAAAAATTTAGACGTGCCGAACAACCCAAAGCCGGGATCTTTGCTAGATTATTAGGTTTAAACATGCAAGATGAAAACTTTTATCTAAGTGTGAGGGATTACAACCTTTGTAGTCCGCTCCTTCACTTCACAAGCTCCGAGTAGAAGTCCCTTTGCCGCGATCCACGATCTCCCGGACTCATGAGAGGCTCCACGACTCGAACGATCCATGCTAGCTCGAAGTATTCCAAATCTCCGATGATCTACCTTGAAGTTGCAACGACTCAAGCTTTCTCACTCAAAAGAGATGAACACACTAATCCCATGGGCTAGATGAGATGAGGAAGAGAGTAGTAATTTTTCTTTCTTTTTATATCATTTTCTCATATTTATTCATCACTTAAGGATTTTCTAGCAAGCTTTTTAAGAGAGAAGAAGATGATAATGAAAATGAATAATCATTATAATCCTTTTGTGATGAATAGATTATAAACCATATGATTGAATTGCAAACCATGGTCAAGGATGAGTGGTCAAGATTTTGTAGAGAAATAACTAGAGTTAGGGTTTGGTTGAGTTAAAGAAAGTGTCATCCAAAATATCTTTAAGAATGACAAAAGGAAAAGCTTCTAGAAGATGCATGAAACATCTAACCCGCGGCGGTTTAATGGATTTGTGGGCCCGTGTTTCATGGTAATTCTTAAAATTCCCTGCTGATTTTTTTACGTATTTTTAATTCAGAAAAATCCAAGTTTTTGAAAAATTTCCAGAGAGGGGGTAAATTTAGTCGGTTCGGGTTCGATCGGAGTTTTAACTTCGTAAACACAACGCCTAATGCTCTAGCTAGACTCTGATACCACTGTAGGGTTCCTAGGCACTCTTGTGAAGGTTCATAAGGCATCAAACATGCCCGGATAAAAATTTAGACGTGCCGAACAACCCAAAGACAGGATCTTTGCTAGATTATTAGGGTTAAGCATGCAAGATAACATCTTTTTATCTAAGTGTGAGGGATTACAACCTTTTTAGTCCGCTCCTTCGCTTCACAAGCTCTGAGTAGAAGTCCCTTCGCCGCGATCCTCGATCTCCCGGACTCAAAAGAGGCTCCACGACTCGAACGATCCATGCTAGTTTGAAGTGTTCCAAATCTCCGATGATCTACGTCGAAGTTTCAATAACTCAAGCTTTCTCACTCTAAAAAGATGAACACACTAATCTCATAGGCTAGATGAGATGAGGATGAAGGAGTAGTATTTATGCTTTCTTTTTAATTCACTTTCTCACAATTTATCATCACAAATGGAATTTCTAGTGAGCTCAAAATCAAGAGAGAAGAAGATGATAATGGAAAAGATAATGATAATTCCTTTTGTGATGAATAGAAAAGAAAACTATATGATTGATATATCAACCATGGTCAAGGATGAGTGGCTAAGAGTTTGTAGAGAATAAACTAGAGTTAGGGTTTGGTTAGGTTAAGTTATGAGTCATGCAAAAATATCAACCATAATATCTTAAGCATGACAAAAACAAAGATTCTAGAAGGTGCAAGAAGAAGCTAACCATAATCAAACCCTAATCCCTTTTAGTCATCCTTAAACATGTTTAATAATAAATCATATCATGTCACAATAATATATATCACATATATATTATATATTTGCAACAAAAGAAAATAATACAATTAACATATATCGCATATATATCAATGTATCATCCAGTGAGAAAATGAAATAATAAAGCGAGCCAATATTAGATAATGTAATACAATATATCATATATATTATTATACATTAAATCATCGAATCAACACTTGAATCGATGATCCGGGTATATCGAATATTACCGACTAATATATCATGTACCGATTCATCGAATCAACACTTGATCCGATGTCCCGGTTCATATCTAAATATCGCGAGAATATAATACGTTATCCAATATCGCATTATTCTCGGTCCTGCATATATCACATATGCGCCTCTACTCCGTTTCGCCTGAGCCAAGAAACCTCTGTGTAGGACTCTAAAGAATCGTTAATACGCTGGTAGCAGGTGATGATCATATCAAACACCCATAAGCTGCAAGCGGTCAGCTAAACGTAACAGCCACCCAGGTATTGAGCGATCAGAATATCAACAAGCTAGCCTGTGCGTTCTCCTGTAAATCCGATCAGTAACACTCCCGTACAGTCCGGTCTGTTCGTCTGATATGTCGCATATCAAGTCTAAGGGTGGTATACGTCAGACCCCAGTAACCGATAAGTCGTGTCGCTGTGTGGCTCATAACGGGTCGAGAAACTACTAGTAACACTTACCAGTAAATCTCTATATCAGCCCTGGCCAGGGACTTCCAGTTATAGCCAATCGAACACAGCACAACATCAACTCCCTATACCGGGAGAGACGAATCCCCTCCTATCGCTCATTGCCTCCATGTGATTCGGGACTGTACCCAAAAGCCACCGTTTTGCACGCCCTCTTGGACGTGGTAAGGTGGAAATCAAAGCACAGTGGGAATCACATAAGACTCTATGACGATCTCGGGTCTACAGACTACCCTGTACCAGTGTCACCGGAGAACTGCCATCTGACGTGTGGTATATCACCATCTGGGAGTTCTCGGCGAGTCCGTCCAGTGTACCCAGTCTCCAATGAGCACCCGTACACCATCTCTGATGTCAAACACCGATGGATATGGGATCATCCATCGCCCATCATATGGGTCAAGATGCGTATACGCTAGTCTACTCTGGTGTATCGATGCCCTGTCTCGATATACCCTCGACTAGGAACAGTTATAGGATGTACTCATCGACTACCGCGGCCCCACTAGTATGATCTCATCATAGTCCCAGTAGTCGAGTACAGATCCTAAGGGCTTTATCAACATGTGAGAGTAAAACAGTAAACCAATACAAGTCAACATGTTAAGATAAAGTGAAACCAAATAGCATACTATCATGACGAGCAAGAAAGCCATCTCTGTATATATCTAAGCATCCATCATAATATACATCATATGTACAACAATGGCCTCTAGGGCATATACATAACTAACATAGGTAACTCAGCTGTGCTCATCATAGAGCGCACCATATCTAATAGGGTGCGGTTCCTCCGTTCTGATACACCATTGTGCTGTGGTGTATATGGAGGAGTCAGCTGAGAGAGAATCCCATTCTCTTTTAGGAAGTCCAGGAATTCACTGCTCAAGTATTTACCTCCTCGATCAGATCGAAGGATTTTAATATTTTTTCCGGTTTGGTTCTCGACTTCTTGTTTATATTCTCTAAATTTCTCAAAAGCTTCAGACTTGTGTCTTATCAAAAACACATGTCCGTATCTTGAGAGATCGTCAGTGAATGTAATGAAGTACGAAGAACCATCCCTGGCATGTGTTGACATGGGACCACATACATCACTATGTATCAGTACCAAGAGTTCGGTAACTCTTTCTCCGTGTCCTGTAAATGGAGTTTTGGTCATCTTGCCTTTGAGACATGACTTGCAAGTGTCATAAGATGAAAATTCGAACGGTTTCAAATATCCTTCCTTATGCAACTTAGCTAGTCGTGTCGCATTGATGTGACCCAGTCTACAATGCCACAATAAGGATTCGTTCAGTTCTGAACTCTTCCTCTTGTGTGTGTTTGTTATGCTCAGAACTGCTGATTGATCTAGAACATAAATGCCATTGCATAACGTGCCTGATCCAACCAACTTTTGGTTACAGAAAATGTTCATAACATTATTCTGTAATACAAAATTATATCCCTCTTTACTTAACAATGAAACCGATATAATGTTGCATATCAGGTTCGGCATGTAATAGCATTCGTTCAGAATCAATGTATTACCAGTTGGTAATACAAGGTGATATTCCCCGACGGTTTTAGCTGCAACAATTGCACCATTTCCAACTCTTATGTTTTTATCACCTTCTCCAAGTTCTCTACCTTTCCTAAGCCCAAGTAAATGATTACATATATGTGATCCTGACCCGGTATCTAATACCCAGGACGTAGGGTAAATGGAGAAACAGTTCTCTGTAACGAACACACCCGAAGAAAATGCATCAACATGTACTTTCTTCATTCGGGTGGCATGGGAATCCTGGTATTCCCCTATGTCCTGTTCAGTCCTATAACTTTTATAAGAAAGAACGGAACCAACGTTCCCCAGCATAGTATAACTTGCGGGTTCGGTCAATACTGTAAGTGCACGGCGGCGTCCCGGCCGTCGATCCGACGCCGGAATGCGGAAGCGGTGATTTACTTTAACTTTTCAAACCGGCACCACCGCGCACTAAATACCCGGATCGTGCCATTAAACTAGTCCTAGCTAAACTAGAGAAGGGGTTGAGAAATATACCGAGTGATCCAAGTTCCCCGGTCTTCTCGTCGTCGTCCCGATCTCCCGCGGAATCTCCGGTCTCCACCTCCTCGACGGAAGGGCGCCACGTCGCCGGCTTCTTTTACGGGCTCCCACCTCTTGACCGAGGCAACTCGGGCACGAAGATGGCGAGTCGACGTGCCCAAGGTTTGCTGTAGAATACGTGTAGAACTCATGTCTCATTTTGGGGTTACTTGAAGTCGCCTTTTGGTAGAGGAAATGAAGTGCACCTTTTGGAGAGGGAACTTGGGGATTTTTGCAAGCAAATGAGACCAAAAATCCCCATGAAAAATTTGGGACAGCCCCCACCTTAGAATGGCCGGCCTCGCATGGTGGGAGTGGAGAGAATGAAAGAGGGAGTGAGAGCCACACAAGAATAATGCAAGAGAGTGGTAAAATGTTATCATGAAACATGATCACAATCAAAGCCCACACTCCACCAACCAATCAACAACCATGATTGCTTTAAAAAGTCAAGCATTCATGAACTCAAGAAAGTCAAGGGAGGCTAAACCATCATGAAGCCACAATATGCAAAGACAACCCTCCAAAATGCTTATTTGCACAAATGCAAATAAGCCCTCCTCCAGCAATCTTCGGCCAATGAAAGATACAAAGAAATATGGCCAAAACGGAAAGCAAACTGGCAACTCCAAAAACTGATCCCGTAATAAATTACAGGAAAACCCCGCTACTGTATATACATACCCGCATTTGTATTCCGACCGAAATACAAATGCAATGAGACAAAATCTACACTATACTATACTAGGATCCGGCTTAAACAAAAACCCGCTAGTATTTTCCGTCCGATCACAATCCGTGCAATACCGCACGTATCTGATCGAACCCTGCCATATCTCCATACGGCCTCTATAGCGTTTCGCCCGAAAACTTGAGCAACTGAATGTGGGGGACTCTAAAGACTCGTCAATACTATGGCTGTGGATTTAACCACTAGCACGTCAGAGGTATTAGCCATACGTGACGGGATACCAGCTATTGACTAAAAGGGACGTCTTTGAGCGAACTCATCCTGACACCCTACTGAGCCTGTCAATGAAAATATCCGTACAGTCCGGTCCGTTCGTCTATGAGCATCGCATGGCGGGCCTAGGGGGTTGGTAAAAGTCAGACCCCCAAAAGCGGTACAAGTCGTGTCAGAGATCAGCCCAGAACACCCTGAGATACTACTGGAATACCTACCAGTAAATCTCCTGCCTTGGCCAAGGAATTTTCATGTTCTGGCTCTCCTAGACACAGCGCGACCTCACCCCCAATACCGGGAGAGACGAACCCCCGAAGATCCGCTCACTGCCTCCATGTGGCTCGGGACTGTACCCAACTAAAACCTGTTTGCACGTCTCCTTTGAGAGTGGTAGGGTAGTAATCAAAGTACAGTGGGAACTCACACGAGACAAATGACGATCCTCAGGTCGATGAACTAACCTGTACACATGTCACCAGGGAAATGCTATCTGACGTCAGGTATAAGACCAACTAGCATGTTCCCAGCGAGTCCTGTCCGGTGTACTCATAACCCAATGAGCACCTGTATACATCTTAGGTGATCCAACTGACACCAGTGGCTTGTGAGACCGGCCACCGCCCCTCATCGGGGTCTCGACTGTATACACTAGTCTACTCTGGAGTATCGATGCCCTGTCTCGAAACTCCCACGACTAGGGACCTTTTAAGGATGTGCTTATAGACTACCAGCTCCCACGTATATGATCGCCCTCATACTGCTGGCAGTCAAGCAAGAATCCTAGGGGCTCTATCAACATACAATAGTGACCTGTAAGGTCACCTGAAGCAGTACACGATGATAAAGGTAAACCAGATAGCATACTATCATCTTGATTAAAACTGTCCTACCGGGATAGGTCCTCCCTCAATCATTGCAATCACGTGCCTGTGATCCAATAATTGACTCTGAGCGCTCTATCTCCAACAAATACATCCATATTATTATCTTGATTAAGGCATGACATGGTCGCTACCTGGAGAGAGAGAGAGAAGAAAACACTTTAGCGTATGCTATTGCAAGATCAGATTGGTTATTATCTTATCTAATCAGGATGGCTCCCACTGTTTTTATCAAATCTTCCTTCAAACCTTAAAAGGAAAGACTAGCCGGGATTAATTATACCTTACAACTTCGCCGATCTTTCAGCCAGGCCAGTGTCGGTACTTTGAGGGAGGTTCCCCTTGCTTTCGCACAGACCTAATTAAAGTAAACCTCGTTTTCCCAGAGGCGTAACCCCGTTGACACATTTCTAGACACCTACTTGATCGGCTAATTTTCATGTGTAAAACTCTCCCAGGAGTAACAATTACTCACAGTGGGTATCGAGATCCAACTATCTCATAGAAGGTATGCAATCTAATTGCAAATTTCAACACTTGAAATTCCCGATAATATTTTGCCCCTAACGTGCTAGGACCTTGACGAAAGCCAACAAACCATAGAGCGCCAGTCAAGTTCAACCCGTACATTTCTTGACTGAACTAAACCCACCTGCACGACCCTTGATGAAAGCCAACAAAGCCGTACGACTACCCTAATCCAGTCGCATCATATGCAGCAGATAAGCAGCATATAGCTACCGCTCACTACACCTTGACGAAAGCTAACAAATGTAGCACGAATACTATATACAACTTATCTGAAATGACGGAGGGCTACGACAGGTTTTTCTGAAAACCTATTGCGTAATGAACTTGATATCGTTGTAGAATCATGTGAATTTTGAAATGCAGTGATTTTGAGGCTTTTATTAGTTTTGCTAAAGAGGTCACTCCCGGTGAAGGGATCTCGGCTCTTTCCTCATCGAATAAGGTACGGGATATATCATATATATCACCGTGCAAAGAAAAACTCCAAAAGCAATCAAAAACCAAACCGAGTTTTGTAGCATCTGCCAGTTTTACTAAAGAGGTCACTCCCGGTGAAGGGATCTCGGCTCTTTCCTCATCGAATAAGGTGCAGGGTATATCATATATACCGCTATGCAAAGCAAAACTGTAGCTACCCTTTTATTTGAAAATTTGATTCTACAACATCTTTTAGGTTTCTTTTTTTTTATTAATCACATTAATGAAGTCCCATCATTTATGTTACCTAAACATCACAGATAAATACGACGTACACTTATGCCATCCGCATTCGCCTCGATGTCCCCTCGTGCACCGTTAGGTTAGGTAACTAACGACAGAGCAGGGCAGGGCTAGTGCGGGTGTAAAACATAAGTAACGTCTATATAATATATCATATATACTATATACTGTATCCATCAGAACATATCAAATGATCACATCACAGATATCGCAGCAGAAACATAGATATAATGTGGGATATACTAGGACGTCCGTATTTAGTATTTAGCCAATAATAGAAAATACGGATTCCATAGTCGCGATGAATAGCCAAGCCCACACCCTGGACCCCTACGAGAGCGGCAAACGACCCTACCAATTCTGGAGTTTAGGAGACCCGGTCTCGACTCCTCGAGATGGCCTCCCACTGAACCCCAGAACCCGGTCACCTGTGCTCCCCTCCTTGGGTCCATCCTAATGCGGAAAAGTAAATAATATACAACAATGGTGGCATCGACTTCAACCCGGAAGTGCCCCAAATAAAATAATATTACATTACATTTGAATTTACATGAATGAAAATATAAAACTCTCATCTCACATAAAAAAAGCCCCGGCTATTCAATCGCGACAATCCTGCACATCATATCTCAGCAACACATAATATCACATATCATCAACGTAAGTAAGTATGCATACCCCAATTGTCGTTGATGTATAGTAACGAAACTGGCGATATTGACATACTACACTTACGGTCACAGAAAAGAAAGTGTAAAATTGCAATCTCTGGAATCCACATTCTCTTTAGACATCGTAAATGCGAAATATCACATACTTCGTATTTCTTGTCTAGTAATATGAATTCCACACATTGCATCACATTCCAGATAATTAGACAGTATTAAAGTTTTTCGAACGAGCGATCAAATACCCAAGTTCGCTAAATCTCAACTCTTGAGCGGAGTTCAAAAACCCGGAGTGTGACACAGTAGTAGCGGTCCAGCCTTAGAAGGGTCAAGCCAACGCCTCATATGTGGCACGCCGTATTGCCCCAAACCCTAAGGTTCAAAGGGCAGTTCAAGACGGTCACAAAATCGAGTTAAGGTTTGTTGTCTTCTAGAGCGTCCACCACAAAACTTGCACGTATCTCCAAAATATTTAAAACCCCATGAAAAGTGACCAAATTACACTCGTTCGAACAATTCAATACTTTCTAATTTACCCGGAATAGCAAAACAAAATTAAATTCTCCGATCGAATCGACAATTACAAAATGAACCCCTGAATACTCAATACTTGAGTCAGTTTAAAAATACCCATAAAATAAAACATTCAGTTAAAAGAATTACTGCGCAAACCTACTGCAAAGATCTCACTGTACGGCCGCGGTTCCGCGGTACAAGCAGGGTATTGCCGCAGAAGCGCGGCGGTCCGTACAGATCACTTCATCATTTTTGCTCCGTAATTCTTAGAAATCCCTGCTGTATTTTTAAGTATTTTTAATTCCTAAAAATTCCAGATTTTAAAAATTGTCCAGAGAGGGGTTGATTTTGTCGATATCGATTTCGATCGGGGTTTTAACTTCGGCAAAGTGTCGCCTAATATTCTAGGTCGGCTCTGATACCAATGAAGGGTTTACCTAGCACCCTATGAGAGGTTTGGAAGCATCACATGTCACAAAGATCAAGCTTTTAGGGTGCTAAGTAAACATACAAAGGATTTATCCTAGAAAATTAGGGTTTCTAAAACTTGCATATCATCTCATTAAAGAAAAACTAGGGTTTTGAGAGTACAACCTTTGTATCTCCTTACGCTAGACTCCTTGGCTACTTGGGGTTTGGAAAAGCTCCGCTTTAACTCCTCTAGGTCACCGATGATCCACCCGGAGTCTGCTTTGTCCAAGCTTGCAACTTCACCCGATCAAGAGAATGAAATGAAGCTAACACTCCAAACAAGTGGGCTAGACTTGTGTAGAATGGTGTTGTGGTTCTCTTTCTCACTTCAAAATTCTATCTTGATGAATATTTTGCTCACTTGAAAATTCTAGAGAGCAAGAGCTCAAGGTTGAAGAAGATGATGGATATTTTTGAAGAAGAGAAGAATAACTCTTAATAGAAAAAGAATAACATAAGAATATATATATTTTTCTTTCTTCATCTCAAACCATGGTTATCTTTTATGGATATTTTATTTTACATTAGTTAAACACAAGAGAAAAATTAAACCATGGTCAAAAGGTAGGTAAACAAGGTTAGGTCACAAGAAGAGTGTAGAAACTTTTGACCATGATTTAATCTTATCTTTTCTTTTGTTTTAGTAAAAATAGAAATAATAATCCATAATATAAACCGCGGTGTGATTCTTATATATCCACCATTTTCTATGTATAAACAACCATGATAGATTATGTATGTATGTATGTATGTGTGCTTGCACATCTATATGTGCATGAATAAATAAGGAATGTATACATGCATCCATACATCCAAAGATACAAGAAAAGATTTCTAGTGACAATCTAATGTTTAAATGATAAATCTACACTTGATTTATCAATCCGGCCATATCACATACGCCCCTAACCAAAATCAAGCCTCCCGATCAATATACGGTATCCCATACGCGCATTTTAATCGGGTCCATGCGCATATCGCATATGCGCACCACAACATTTCGCCTGGACTAGGTAACTCCTTTGTGGGACTCTAAGACTCGTCAATGCGCCGACAGTGGGCGATGATCATATCAAGCACCACCAAGCCGCAAGCGGTCAGCTAAACCTGACGGCCACCCGGGTATTGAGCGATCAGAAGATAACAAGCGAACCTGCTACAACTCCCGTCGAGCCAACCGGCAACACTACCGTGCAGTCCGGTCTCCTCGTCTGATATGTCGCATATCAAGTCTAGGGGTGGTAAACGTCAGACCCCAATAACCGATAAGTCGTGCCGATGTGAGGCTCATAACGGGTCGAGAAACTACTGGTAACACTTACCAGCAAATCTCAGAATCAGCCTTGGCCAGGGACTTCCCTGTTACGGCCAATCGAGCACAGCGCAACATCAACCCCCAATACCTGGAGAGACGAAACCCCTCCTATCGCTCATTGCCTCCATGTGACTCGGGAATGTACCCAAAAACCACCGTTTTGCACGCCCTCATGGACGTGGTAAGGTGGAAATCATAGTACAGTGGGAATCATACAAGACTCTATGACGATCTCGGGTCTACAGACTAACCTGCACAAGTGTCACCTGAGAACTGCCATCTGACGTGATGTATAATACCATCTGGGAGTTCTCGGCGAGTCCGTCCAGTGTACCCAGTCTCCATTGAGCACCCGTATACCATCTCTGATGTCAAACACCGATGGATATGGGATCATCCATCGCCCATCTCATGGGTCGAGAAGCGTATACGCTAGTCTACACTGGTATATCGATGCCCCATCTCGATACACCCACGACTAGGGACCTTGAAGGATTTACTTATGGACTACCATGTCCCCGCTAGTATGATCATCATCATAGTCCAGGTAGTCAAGTACACATCCTAAGGGCTTTACCAATATGTAACTATAAGACAGTATAAAGAGACTATTATACATGTTAAGATAAAGAGCAACCAGATAGCATACTATCATATCGAGCAAGAAAGTCATCTCTGTATATGTCCAAGCATCCAATATAATATACATCATCTGTACAATACTGGCCTCTAGAACATACACACAACTAACAATTGCATTTGTTTTAAAACAAAAGAAAAAGGAAAGGATAGTTCATGGTTTCTTTCTACACTCTTCTTTGACCTAACCATGCTCACCCACATTTAACCATGGATTAACTTTCCTTTTGTGTTTTAACACAAGTTCAATAATATCTTTATTGTTTAACCATGGTTTGAGATGAGAAGTGGAAAATATATATTCATATATTTTCTATTTTTCAAAGCGGATTATTTTTCTCTCTTATTCTAAAAGGCCATCATCTTCTTTCTCCTTCTTCCTTTTCTCTCTAGATTTTTCTAGTGAGCAAAACACTCACCAAGTTAGGATTTTGATGTGAGAAAAGCCACCACAACATCATTCTACACAAGTCTTGCCCACTTGTTTAGAGTGTTAGCTTCATTTCTTTCTCTTGATCTTGTGAAGTTGCAAGCTTGGACAAAGCAGAATCCGGGTGGATCATCGTGGAACTAGAGGAGTTCAAGTGGACTTTTTCCAAACCCCAAGTAGCCGAGGAGTCTAGCGCAGGGAGATACAAAGGTTGTACTCTCAAAACCCTAGCTTAATCTACTTGTAAAGAAGTGTTGTTTTTGAAACCCTAATTTTTCTAGGAATGATTCTTTGTATGCTTACTTAGCCCCCTAAAAATTTAATCTTTGGTACATGTGATGCTTCCAAACCCTTCATGAGGTGCTAGGTAAACCCAACACAGGGTGATGAGGACGACTGAAAGTCAGTCGCAAGCATTGTCATTACCCTCAGTGGAGGGACGGTATGTTGGAAGAGTTCCAAGCTAGATATGGTGAGTTACTAGACGATTAAAGGCAAGATACATAGTTACCAAGGATGCTACCAAAGAGGCAGTCTGGATATATAAGTTCATGAGATGAACATTGTTCCTACCATTGTGTGACAATGGAGTTCTGGCTTATGGCAAGGAACCCCGTCCCATCTGAAATCCAGATATAATTCTTAGGCAGTATCACCTGATCATGGAGATGGTTGATCTCTAGGGAAATCGAGGTTAAGAGAGTAGACACAGAGGACAACAGCGCGGATCCACTCACAAAGGCCTTTTTCCCAGTAGAGACCTTTTATGGGATGGTTGAGTATGAGATACTTCAACCACAGCTAATTGTTGGGTATGTGATACCACAACAGATGGCCCTAGTGCAAGTGGGAGATTGTTAGTTATATGTATGCGCTAGAGGCCATTACTGTACATGCGTTGTATATTGTAATGGATGCTTGGACATATATAGGGAGTACTTTCTTGCTCGACATGATAGTATGCTATCTGGTTGTACTTTATCTTAACATGTACTCTGATTGTCTCTATGTTACATGTTGATAAAGCCCTTAGGATATGTACTCGACTACTGGGACTATGATGAGATCATACTAGTGGGGCCACGGTAGTCGACGAGTACATCCTATAACTGTTCCTAGTCGAGGGTGTATCGAGACAGGGCATCAATACACCATAGTAGACTAGCGTATACGCATCTTGACCCATATGATGGGCGATGGATGATCCCATATCCATTAGTGTTTGACATCAAGGATGGTGTACGGGTACTCAATGGAGACTGGGTACACTGGACGGACTCCCCGAGAACACCCAGATGGTATTATACCTCACGTCAGATGGCAGTTCTCTGGTGACACTAGTACAGGTTAGTCTGTAGACCCGAGATCTGTAAGTGCACGGCGGCGCCCCGGCCGTCAATCCGACGGCCAAATGCGGAAGCGGTGATAAACTTTAATTTTGCGAACTTAGCAAACCGGCACAACCGCGCACTAAACAACCGGATCGGACCATTAAACTAGTTCTAGCTAACTACAAGATGGGAAGAGATATACCGAGTGATCCGAGTCCTCCGGTCTTCTCGTCGTCGTCCCGATCTCCTGCGGAAACTCCGGTCGTCGCCTCCTCGCCGGAAGGGCACCACATCGCCTGCATCTTTTACGGGCTCCCACCTCAATACCGAGGCAACTCGGGCGCGAAGTTGGCTGGCCGACGCGTCCAAGATTTGCTGTAGAATGTGTAGTGTAGAGGCTATGCCTCATTTGGGGTTTGTTGCCATTTGAAGATGATGGAGGAAACAAGATAAGAAAAATGGTGCTTGCATTTTTCTTAACATGAAAAGAGATCAAAATGCTACCCTCTCAAAATGAAGCTCTCATCTTCTCCTCTCTCAAATGTGTTCAACCATTTCAATATGAGAATGGTGGAGGAAGGAATGCAAAATACAAGAGGGAGGTGAGTGTAGGAAAAGGCAAGAGGTGACCATATCCTAAACATCATCATAACAATCTCCCATCAACTCCAAATCACTTCTAATCAACAAAAAGCAAGTGATAATGATGGATAAGAAAGGTATCAAAAGATGCTTTCATAATTAATACATTTGCAAGAAAATCCCTCCACAATGTGTTATTTGCAAACTTGCAAATAACCCCCCTCCATCGGAAAAGTCCGGCCGGGAAAGAACAAAGGAAAACCGGCCGGAACGGAATGCAAACTGGCAACTCCAGAAAACTGGTCCCGTAATAAATTACAGGAAAACCCCCATACTGTGCATACACACCCGCATCTGTATTCCGTCCGGATACAAATGCAATGAGACAAAATCTACACTGTACTATACTAGGATCCGGCTTAAACCAAAGCCGGCTAGTAATATCCGTCCGATCCTGATCCGTGCAATACCGCACGTATCTGATCGAACCCTGCCATATAACCATACGGCCACTAGTACTAACCGTCCGATCCTGATCCGTGCAATACCGCACGTATATGATCGGACCCTGCCATATCTCCATACGGCCTCTAGAGCGTTTCGCCCGAAAGCTTGAGTAACTGAAAGTGTGGTGGACTCTAAAGACTCGTCAATACTATGGCTGTGGATTTAACCACTAGCACGTCAGAGGTATAAGCCAATACGTGACGGGCCACCAGCTATTGACCAAAAGGGACGTCGATGAGAGAACTCATCCCGACACCCTACTGAGCCTATCAGTGACAATATCCGTACAGTCCGGTCCGTTCGTCTATGAGTGTCGCATGTCGGGCCTAGGGGGTTGGTAAAAGTCAGACCCCCAAAAGCGGTACAAGTCGTGTCGGAGCGTAGCCCAGAACACCCTGAGATACTACTGGAATACCTACCAGTAAATCTCCTGCCTCGGCCGAGGGCTTTGTGTAATGGCTCTCCTAGACACAGCGTGACCTCACCCCCAATACCGGGAGAGACGAACCCCTGCAGATCCGCTCACTGCCTCCATGTGGCTCGGGACTGTACCCAACTAAAACCTGTTTGCACGACTCCTTTGAGCCGTGGTAGGGTAGTAATCAAAGCACAGTAGGAACTCACACGAGAAAAATGACGATCTCAGGTCGATGAACTAACCTGTACACATGTCACCAGGGAACTGCTATCTGACGTCTGGTATAAGACCAACTAGCATGTTCCCGGCGAGTCCTGTCCGGTGTACTCATAACCCAATGAGCACCTGTATACATCTTAGGTGAACCAACCAACACCAGTGGCTTGTGAGACCGGCCACCGCCCCTCGTCGGGGTCTCGACTGTATACACTAGTCTACTCTGGAGAATCGATGCCCTGTCTCGAAACTCCCACGACTAGGGACTTTTTAAGGATGTGCTTATAGACCACCAGCTCTCACGTATATGATCGCCATCATACTGCCGGCAGTCAAGCAAGAATCCTAGGGGCTCTATCAGCGTGTAATAGCGACCTGTAAGGTCACCTAAAGCAGTACACGATGATAAAGGTAATCCAGATAGCGTACTATCATCTCGAGTAAGACTGTCCTACCGGGATAGGTCCTCCCTCAATCATTGCAATCACGTGCCTGTGACCCAATAATTGACTCTGAGGGCACTATCTCCAACAATCTCCCACTTGCACTCAAGGCTAATTATTGCGATGTCGCATACTCACAGCCTGTGTGATACCGAACACCCAACTCCCCTACTAGTCAGTCTCACAAAATCCGTTTGTGAAACTATTGCGGTCGAGGAATAGCCTAAGTGAGTGGATCCGCCTAGATGTTTCTTTCTATGTCTCTCTATATCTCAAGTTCGCAGAGAAAGCCATCTCCCGAAATGAGCAATACCTGTCTTAGAATGTCTGGATGTCTGATGGGACCTAGCTCATGAATGAACTCCAAATCCAAACTTCTTAGACTGTATCGAAAACTGAACTTAATCAGTATCCTGCGCCATGCCACCCTTAGTATTGCCTTGGACCACCTGTCCAAAATACTGCCCCTCGTCAGAAGGAAAACTATAACTCTGACAACCTCCTTGTCGTCCATGTCACCCTGGAAGCCTGGAATGATAACCGTCTCCCAAAGGAGGCAGCCGTTATCATACCCCTAGAACATTCACTTATGTTCTAAAACTGCTTCCGACTGTTTCTCCAGGATTGGATCAATGTCAACTTATTGCATCTACTGCAAGAACAATATCTGGTGTGGTACTTAACATCTCATGATTGACTCAATTGCCTAAGCAAGTGATCTGCCAATCATGAACATCCCTCTCCCCTTTAGTCTGTAAGACACCTTTAGAGAGGGTGACTCCATCACCTGCAGGTATACTACCGTGCCAGGAGTCGTCCATTCTAAATACTCTTAGAATGTTGTCTAAGTACCCAGATTGGGAAACCACCCAAATCTAGATCTAAAACCATAGATCTAGTAACCAGTATGTCTGATATAATGTCCAAGTCTTTTGTGGAGAAACCACTGTGTGACGACCAAAGTATAACCGATCGTAGTATAAGAATGTCACTTCCTACTTTGTGTATGTCATCCAAAACCCGGATATCACACCCTACTACCTTCTCAACAGATCCATCCCCTATTCTGATGAAGTCAAACCTATGACTGTCACGTCAGAAATAGATGATCTATCTCCGCTACATCTGCTTTAGTCTATAAATAGACATAAGCCTGATGTCCACCAATGCTTCCGCTACTCCCACTGATTACGACAACCCTCTGGCAGAGTCATATAGACGTGCACTTCTAAAGCTAGTTTAGAACGACGCTATACTCATCCTCCCACCGGGTCTCGCAGCCTGGAACAACAGCAATGGCAAGTTTGGGTAAACAAGAACCTCCCTGCGACCGTCCTTAAGGCTACTGGAGTACCTCTCGGGTGCCTGAGGTTACCCACCTTATCTGCGGAGTGGCCAATGGAATGTCAAATCAGATTGAATCTTTAGGTTCCTTATCAAATCTTCAGTAATCGTTTGCGGCTCTGGAATCACTTCCAGTTCTACCATACTCCCACTACTGTTTTTGAAAAAATCCATTTTTAATAAACTGTGGCGAGTCTAGAACAATATTTCAATTGATCTGCCAGATGGTAGAAAGTCAACCCTCGTCATAGCCTGGGTCAACCCACAAACAGCCATTACAGAAACGTGCCTTGAGTTGTCCAGTGTCTGGTTTTAATCATAAGCCGGACAACTCCCCGTACCTTAACAACGTTAAGATATGAACTGTTTTATATCCAATATAGAACCAGAGGCACTGATTTAATTTAACCAGATTTAAATCATGCAGCTGTCTCCAGTGCATGTCAACCAAATGGAGAGAGGCCGATCAGCGTTACTCAACTTAGGAATGCTTCCAATTATGAGCAACCTGAAAGAGAAGCAGTTTCTCTTTATCATTACTATCAACTGAATACCATACACAAGTATCTACATCTTCGATCACTTTGAAGAATCCCGATACTTGCTATACCTGGTTCTCTACTCTATTCAAATACCTATAACTCCTCAAAACTTAGACCCTGTGTTTCCACGAAACACAAGTCTAAGAACTAGAGAAGTTAAAAGTAAACAGAATATAGTATGAGGACCAACCCCTCTGTCCTAATGGACACTGGACAACATACAATACTCTGTATGAGTCCACTGAGTCTAACAACTCTTTCACTGTGTGTCGTAGGTTGAAAACTGTACTTATGGTTAAGAAGAATTACACCGCTGTTTAATGCTCCTTATCTAACCATCCACTGATATAGGTAAATGTCATCGACATAATATCAAAAGGTATATCTCACTCTATGAAAATAGACGTACAGATATATCAATTTGAAATTGGTGCACAACAGCGGATATTCAAAACCAAATATTTGCCGACCGGCAAACAGCCCAGGTGATCTCCTCAAATATCACCGATTACAAGGAATCCCGATATAATGAGGATGATCACCCAATTCCCAATGACTTACTCCCACTCATCATCTGTAAAACCATACAGATGTGAGAATCATACCTGGTAAATACATACCCTGGAGTAAGTATCTAATCGGGAAATCAGTTTTCTTTTAACATTACACAGTGAAACTGAAACATTGAAATGTTTCGCTGGGGTATCCCGGTATTCTTAGTAATGCCTCTTCCATTATCCAGATTCACAACTATAACCGTATAATTCTTTGCCACCTCTCCAAATCCTTTTATATGTCTTTAGTCATTACCTTCTGCACACCCCTTAGGCCAAATGGTTTTCTTCCTTCCCTACCGTTCGGCACCAGCCTATGGTTTGGAAGAAGACTATCCAGTAAGCATAATGGGTGTACTGTCCTAATCCCAGGAGCACTCGCAATGCGAGAGAAGGTGAAGATAAAAGACAACCGAATAAACCATATTCCTATATCTCCTGGACCATAATCCATCCCCGAACTGGAACAAGTTCCTTTCGAGTTCGTATATAACCATACGATGGAGTATCCAATAAACTGTGGATCTTCGTAGTGATACGGAGTGTCCTGGAGAAATACAAAGCTGATTTAGGATTGGCGAAGAAATACTTGGTTTGGTCGTGAATAGCAGTCGCATTTTACTTTGCCCTCTTACTAATCCCTTGCTTTGTCTTAATCTTAATACCTTCTGCATACCGTTTAGGCTAATTGGTTTTCTTCATTCCCTACCAGTCGGCACCAGCCTAAGGTTTGGAAGAAGACTATCCAATTTGCATAATAGGTGTACTATCTCCTAAACCAAGGAGTACTCACAAATTGAGAGAAGGTAAAAGGGAAAAGACAACTGAATAATCCTATCCGTTTTCTCCAGAACCAGAAACCATCCTCGAAGTCCTTCGAGTTCGTATATAACCATACGACGGTTTTGTCCAATGGAAGTGGACGTTCGTAGTAATACGGGGTGTCCTGGAGAAAAGGGTAAAAGTAGGAGTGGCAATGAGGTCTGCAACTCTGACAATCCAAAAGCCAGTGTTTAGAAGGTTCGGTCAACTTGGTCACTGAGTCATAGTCTTAGGGTCGGGTCAATGGTCGCTGCCAGAGAGAGAGAAAAGAAACACTCAGCGTGCACTCTATCCTAGATCAGAATGGTTACCAATTTATCTAATATGGAGACCTCCCACTGTACCTCAAATTCTCCTCCAAACCTGAAAGAAGAACTAGTCGGGGTCACCCGAGGAGTAAACCAACTCATCAGTGGGAATCGGGATCCAACTATCATCGCATGATAACTTGACGGAATCCACTCAAGTCACCACACTCCAGAAGGTATGCGCATATCTGGCAAGTTTCAGTTCTTTTGAAACTCCCGATGTGATTTTTACCCCTAGGACCCAAGTGACCTTGACACAGTCAACAAATCAAAGAGTCCTAGTCAAGTTCAACCCGTCATTATCCTGGATTGCATTAAACCCATCCGTACGAGCCCTTGACACAGTCAACAAGGCCGCACGACTGTCCTAACCAATCCCATTAATATGCTACAAACAAACACTACTTAGCTACCGCACACTACGCCTTGACACAGTCAACAAACGCAGCACGAATACTAAGTAATACTTGTAAGAAATGACGGAGGGCTACGTCTAGTTTTTGGCGAAAAACTTTTAACGTAATGAACTTGATATCGTTGAAGGAACTGCATAGCCTTTTATAAAAATATAGTGACGAAAACCTTTACTAAAGAGGTCACTCCCGGTGAAGGGATCTCGGCTCTTTCCCCGTAGAATGAGGTGCAGGATATTCCAACTGAATACCACGATGCAAAGCAAAAGTAATCGGCTATAGTGAAGTTATTGCCCTGACGCAAACTTCTGTCCAAGGGGTCACTCCCGGTGAAGGGATCTCGGCCCTTGCCTCATCGATTGAGGAGCAGGATATTCCAAATGAATACCACGATGCAAAACAAAAGTGAACGTCCTTGCAATAACAGCTTTTTTTTGAAAAGTGTTCCAACAACATCAGAATAGGTTTGTTTATCTTGCATTGATCCGAATCAACGCAGTCCCATCAATGGATCACACCATAAAGAACGAAAATATACTGATGTACGTATATGCCATCCGCATTCGCCACTGGGTCCCGTCATTACCCGTTAGGTTAGCTAACTAACGACAGAGCGGGGACTGGACTTGCGCGGATGTAAAACATATACAACATTTACTAATATATATACCAATATATTATATTCGCTCAAGGCGTGATAAAATGCAACATCACAGAAATATACAGCATCACAGAACAATACAGATATCTGGAAGCCCCGGGTTTCACAGAGCCGCTGCTGAAACCCGACGTTCCCCTGGTCATGTGGATAGCCTGTGCAATGAAATCCTAGACCCTTACGGGCGCGGCAAGTCACCCGCCAAAACCTGAAGCGAGGCAGCCCCCTTCAGCACCGTGAATGGACCACCCAGCACTTCATGGAATCCGGTAACTTGGGCACCCCTCCTGGGTCAACCTGTACCCCCTACGAGTGCGACAAATAGCCCGCCAATCCTGGAGTGAAGCCCCCTCCGTCTCAATGCCATGAGATGCGGTCCCGTTGCCCTCTAGAACCCGGCTATCCGTGCACCCCTCCGCGGGGTAATCCTAGTATAGAAAGTAAAATATACATACAACGGGTACATCGACCGCAACCAGGTCGTGCCCCAAAAGAATAATACAATCAGGCAGTGACGGCAGTCCACATATCGGACGCTCGCCCCGCAATATCAAATGTACATAATACAACAAAAACTGTACAAGCATTGCATCCAGGCTATCCCCCACGACCGATCCGCAACATCACAGCAAAATCACAAAACATCAACGTGAAAGTCACGTTCGCAAATCCGTCTAACCGGGCTATAGCAGTTAGACTGGATTTACCGATCGAGTGACATTCACGGTCGCAGATATAATGTAAATACTGTGAACTAATGTGTTTAAAATATCTGATCGATCAAATAATTAACAAGTGGGCTCCCAAGCAATACTGTAGCACTCACAGAAATTCTGGGCCCAATTTTAATATTCCAAAACCCCTAAAATTAGCCCAGAAGCCCACTGGAAAAATATGATGCAGTGAGGACACCAATGTACGGCGGAACCTTGGCCCAAGGGGGGTTTGGCCGCGGTTCCGCGCTTCAGTGGTCGACTCACTGTGTCGAACTTTTCCAGTATTCTTAGAATTTCTTGTACATCAGTTTTCTACAACCTGAAAAATTTTTGGAGCAAGGAAAAAATCGACAGAAAACTGATGTGAGAAAAACGCGAGTTTTTGGAATTTTGGTCGATCGGAAATGCAAACACATCAAACAAAGCTAGACGAAGTTAATGGCGAGGCTCTGATACCACTGTAAGTGCACGGCGGCGCCCCGGCCGTCAATCTGACGGCCAAATGCGGAAGCGGTGATAAACTTTAATTTTGCGAACTTAGCAAACCGGCACCACCGCGCACTAAACAACCGGATCGGACCATTAAACTAGTTCTAGCTAACTACAAGATGGGAAGAGATATACCGAGTGATCCGAGTCCTCCGGTATTCTCGTCGTCGTCCCGATCTCCTGCGGAAACTCCGGTCGTCGCCTCCTCGCCGGAAGGGCACCACATCGCCTGCATCTTTTACGGGCTCCCACCTCAATACCGAGGCAACTCGGGCGCGAAGTTGGCTGGCCGACGCGTCCAAGATTTTCTGTAGAATGTGTAGTGTAGAGGCTATGTCTCATTTGGGGTTTGTTGCCATTTGAAGATGATGGAGGAAACAAGATAAGAAAAATGGTGCTTGTATTTTTCTTAACATGAAAAGAGATCAAAATGCTACCCTCTCAAAATGAAGCTCTCATCTTCTCCTCTCTCAAATGTGTTCAACCATTTCAATATGAGAATGGTGGAGGAAGGAATGCAAAATACAAGAGGGAGGTGAGTCTAGGAAAACGCAAGAGGTGACCATATCCTAAACATCATCATAACAATCTCACATCAACTCCAAATCACTTCTAATCAACAAAAAGCAAGTGATAATGATGGATAAGAAACGTATCAAAAGATGCTTTCATAATTAATACATTTGCAAGAAAATCCCTCCACAATGTGTTATTTGCAAACTTGCAAATAACCCCCTACATCGGAAAAGTCCGGCCGGGCAAGAACAAAGGAAAACTGGCCGGAACGGAATGCAAACTGGCAACTCCAGAAAATTGGTCCCGTCATAAATTACAGGAAAACCCCCATACTGTGCATACACACCCGCATCTGTATTCCGTTCGGATACAAATGCAATGAGACAAAATCTACACTGTACTATACTAGGATCCGGCTTAAACCAAAGCCGGCTAGTAATATCCGTCCGATCCTGATCCGTGCAATACCGCACGTATCTGATCGAACCTGCCATATAACTGTAATTGCACGTCGGCGCCCCGGCCGTCAATCCGACGCCGGAATGCGGAAGCGGTGATAAACTTTAATTTTGCGGACTTAGCAAACCGGCACCACCGCGCACTAAACCCCGGATCGGGCCATTAAACTAGATCTAGCAACTAACAAGAAGGGGAAGAGATATACCGACTGATCCGAGTCCTCCGGTCTTCATCTCCACTCCGATCTCCTCGCGGGATCTCCGGTCGTCGCCTCCTCGCCGGAAGGGCACCACGTCGCCTGCATCTTTTACGGGCTCCCGCCTCTATACCGAGGCAACTCGGGCGCGAAGTAGGCTAGCCGACGCGTCCAAGATTTGCTGTAGAATAGCGTAGAATAGCTGTCTCTTTGGGGTTTAGGAGGTTGCCAATTTGGAGGGATTTGTACACTAGAATTTCATGGATGCTTGATGGAGGAATTGAGCATGCAAAAATGGGAATGTGTGAGCTCGGCCAACAGAGGAAAAAGCTCACTGGAAATATGTATATTGGTGAAGTCAATTAAAACCATGCTTTAATTAAAATCATGCTTCAAGCATGAAACACTTCACAGCACACTCAAAACAAAGGGGGGGCCCACTAATTAAGCATGATGGAATAAATACACACACTCCTCAAGAATTCTCCTTCACACTCATCCTCACACAGTGGCCGTCCCATACCAACATCCAACACCAAATCACACCAAAACCATATCCTTTCAAATCTCAATCATAACCTACAATGGTCAAGCCATCAACATAAAGCTAGAAGTCAAAGGATGGGCTCCATCATGAAACCATCATGATATAACAAGATGCAAAGAACCCCCTCCACTAATGCCTATTTGCAACAATGCAAATAAGCCCTCCTCCACCAAACTTCGGCCAATTAACGGAACAATGGAAATCGGCCGAAACGGAAAGCAAACTGGCAACTCCATAAAACTGGTCCCGTAATAAATTACAGGAAAAACCCCGATACTGTGCATACATACCCGCATCTGTATTTCGACCGAAATACAAAATGCAATGAGACAAAACTACACAATCAAATACTAAGATCCGGCTTAAGCCAAAGCCGGCTAGTAAAAACCGTCCGATCACGATCCGTGCAATACCGCACGTATCTGATCGAACCCTGCCATATCTCCATACGGCATCTACAGCGTTTCGCCCGAAAGCTTGAGTAACTGAAAGTGTGGTGGACTCTAAAGACTCGTCAATACTATGGCTGTGGATTTAACCACCAGCACGTCAGAGGTATAAGCCAATACGTGACGGGCCACCAGCTATTGACCAAAAGGGACGTCGATAAGCGAACTCATCCTGACACCCTACTGAGCCTGTCAGTGACAATATCCGTGCAGTCCGGTCCGTTCGTCTATGAGCATCGCATGGCGGGCCTAGGGGGTTGTTAAAAGTAAGACCCCCAAAAGCCGAACAAGTCGTGTCGGAGTGTAGCCCAGAACACCCTGAGATACTACTGGAATACCTACCAGTAAATCTCCTTGCCTTGGCCAAGGACTTCGTGTAATAGCTCTCCTAGACACAGCACGACCTCACCCCCAATACCGGGAGAGACGAACCCCTGAAGATACGCTCACTGCCTCGATGTGGCTCGGGACTGTACCCAACTAAAACCTGTTTGCACGACTCCTTTGAGCCGTGGTAGGGTAGTAATCAAAGTACAGTGGGAACTCACACGAGACAAATGACGATCCCCAGGTCGATGAACTAACCTGCACACATGTCACCAGGGAACTGCCATCTGACGTCTGGTATATGACCAACTAGCATGTTCCCGGCGAGTCCTGTCCGGTGTACTCATAACCCAATGAGCACCTGTATACATCTTAGGTGATCCAACTGACACCAGTGGCTTGTGAGACCGGCCACCGCCCCTCGTCGGGGTCTCGACTGTATACACTAGTCTACTAAGGAGTATCGATGCCCTGTCTCGAAACTCATACGACTAGGGACCATTTCAGGATATGCTTATAGACCCCAGCTCCCACTTATATGATCGCCCTCATACTGCTGGTGGTCAAGCAAGAATCCTAGGGGCTCTATCAACGTGTAATAGCGACTTGTCAGGTCACCTAAAACAGTACACGATGATAAAGGTAAACCAGATAGCATACTATCATCTCGAGTAAGACTGTCCTACCGGGATAGGTCCTCCCTCAATCACCGCAATCACGTGCCTGTGATCCAATAATTGACTCTGAGGGCATTATCTCCAACAATCTCCTACTTGCACTCAAGGCTAATTATTGCGATGTCGCATACTCACAGCCCGTGTGATACCGTACACCCAACTCCTCTACTCGTCAGTCTCACAAAGCTCGCTTGCGAAAACTATTGCGTTCGAGGAATAGCCTTAGTGAGTGGATCCGCCTTGATGTCACTTTCTATGTCTCTCTATATCTCAAGTTCGCGGAGAAAACCCATCTCCCGAAAAGAGCAATACCTGTCTTAGAATGTGTCTGGATGTCTGATGGGACATAGCTCATAAATGAACTCCAAATCCAAACTTCTTAGACTGTATCGTCAACTGAACTTAATCAGTATCCTGCGCCATGCCTCCCTCAGTATTGCCTTGGATCACCTGTCCAAAATACTGCCCCTCATCAGAAGGAAAAACTATAACTCTGACAACCTTCTTGTCGTCCATGTCACCTTGGAAGCCTGGAATGATAACTGTCTCCTGGATAAGGCTGTCGTTATCATATCCCTAGAACATTCACTTATGTTCTAAAACTGCTTCCGACCGTTTCTCCAGGATTGGATTAAAGTCAACTTATTGCATCTAGTGCAAGAACAACATCTGGTGTGGTACTTGACATCTCATGATTGACTCAATTGCCTGAGCAAGTGATCTGCCAATCATGCACATCCCTCTCCCCTTTAGTCTATAAGACACCTTTGGAGAGGGTGACTCCATCTTCTGCAGGTACATTACCGTGCATGGAGCCGTCCATTCTAAATACTCTTAGAATGCTGTCAAAGTACCCTGATTGGGAAACCACCCAAATCTAGATCTAAAACCATAGATCTAGTAACCAGTACGTCTGATATAAAATCCATTTCCTTTGTGGAGAAACCACTGTGTGACGACCAAAGTATAACCGACTGTAGTATAGGAGTTTCTTTTCCTACTCTGTGTATGTCATCCAAATACCAGGATATCACACCCTACTACCTTCTCAACAGATCCATCCCCTATTCTGATGACGTCAAACCTATGACTGTCACATCAGAAACAGATGATCTATCTCCGCTATATCTGCTTTAGTCTATGAATAGACATAAGCCTGATGTCCCCCAATGCTTCCGCTGCTCCCACTGACTACGAAAACCCTCTGCCAGAGTCATATAGACATGCACTTCTAAAACTAGTTTAGAACGACGCTATACTCATCCTCCTGCCAGGTCTCGCAGCCTGGAACAACAACAATGGCAAGTGTGGGTAAACAAGAACTTCCCTGTCACCGTCCTTGAGGCTACCGGAGTACCTCTCGGGTGCCTGAAGTAACCCACCTTATCTGCGGAGTGGCCAATGGAATGTCAATCCAGATTGAATCTTTAGGTTCCTTATCAAATCTTCAGTAATCGTTTGTGGTTCTGGAATCACTTCCAGTTCTACCATACTCCCACTACTGTTTTCTGAAAAAATCCATTTTTAATAAAACTGTGGCGAGTCTAGAACAATATCGCTATTGTTCATCCAGATAGTAGAAAGTCAACCCTCGTCATAGCCTGGGTCAACCCACAAACAGCCATTACAGAAACGTGCCTTGAGTTATCCAGAGTCTGGTTTAAATCATAAGCTGGACAACTCCCCGTACCTTAACAACGTTAAGATACGAACTGTTCTATATCCCATATAGGACCAGAGGCACTGATTTAACTGAACCAGATCCAAATCATGCAACTGTCTCCAGTGCATGTCAACTAAATGGAAGGAGGCCGATCAGCGTTACTCAACTTAGGAATGCTTCCAATTATGAGTAACCTGAAAGAGAAGCAAGTTCTCTTTATCATTACTATCAACTGAATACCATACACAAGTATCTACATCTTCGATTGCTTTGAAGAATCCCGATACTTGCTACACCTGGTTCTCTACTCTATTCAAATACCCATAACTTCTCAAAATTCGGACCCTGTGTTTCCACGAAACACCTGTCTAAAAACCAGAGAAGTCATAAGTAAACCGAATATAGTACGAGGACCAACCCCTCTGTCCTGATGGACCCTGGACAACATACAATACTCTGTATAAGTCCCTTGAGTCTGATAACTCATTCACTGTGTCGTAGGTTGAAAACTGTACTTATGGTTAAGAAGAATTACACCGCTGTTTAATGCTCCTTACCTAACCATCCACTGATATAGGTAAATGTCGTAGACATAATTTCAGAAAGGTATATCTCACTCTATGAAAATAGACGTACAGATATATCAATTTGAAATTGGTGCATAAAAGCGGATATTCAAAACTAAATATTTGCCGACCGGCAAACAACCCAGGTGATTTCCTCAAATATCACCGATTACAACGAATCCCGATATAATGAGGATGATCACCCAATTCCCAATAACCTACTCCCACTCATCATCTGTAAAACCATACAGATGCGAGAATCATACCTGGTAAATACATACCCTGGAGCAAGTGTCTAATCGGGAAATCAGTTTTCCATTAACAGTACATAGTGAAACTGAAACATTTAAACGTTTCGATAGGGTATCCTTGTATTCCTAGTAATGCCTCTTCCATTATCCAGATTCACAACTGTAACCGTGTAATTCTTTGCCACCTCTCCAAATCCCTTCATATGTCTTTAGTCATTACTTTCTGCACACCCCTTTAGGCCAAATGGTTTTCTTCCTTCCCTACCGTTCGGCACCAGCCTATGGTTTGGAAGAAGACTATCCAATAAGCATAATGGGTGTACTGTCCTAATCCTAGGAACACTCGCAATGCGAGAGAAGGTGAAGATAAAAGACACCTGAATAAATCTTATTCCTATTTCTCCTGAACCAAAATCCATCCCCGAACTGGAACAAGTTCCTTTCGAGTTCGTATATAACCATATGATGGAGTATCCAATAAACTGTGGATCTTCGTAGTGATACGGAGTGTCCTGGAGAAATACAAAGGTGATTTTAGGATTGGCGAAGAAAAACTTGGTTTGGTCGTGAATATCTGTTGCAATTTACTTTGCCCTCTTACTAATCCCTTGCTTTGTCTTAACTTAATACCTTCTGCACACCATCGTTTTGCTAATTGGTTTTCTTCATTCCCTACCGGTCGGCACCAGCCTATGGTTTGGAAGAAGACTATCCAATTTGCGTAACAGGTGTACTACTCCTAAACCAAGGAGCACTCGCAACCTGAGAGGAGGCAAAAGGAAAAGACAACTGAATAGTCCTATCCGTTTTCTCCAGAACCAGAAACCATCCTCGAATAAATCCCTTCGAGTTCGTATATAACCATACGATGGTTTTGTCCAATGGAAGTGGACGTTCATAGCAATACGGGGTGTCCTGGAGAAAAGGGTAAAAATAGGAGTGGCAATGAGGTCTGCAACTCTGACAATCCAAAAGCCATTGTTAAGAAGGTTCGGTCAACTTGGTCACTGAGTCATTGTCTTAGGGTCGGGTCAATAGTCGATGCCAAAGAGAGAGAGAAAAGAAACACTCAGCGTGCACTCTATCCTAGATCAGAATGGTTATCAATTTATCTAATCTGGAATCCTCCCACTGTACCTCAAATTCTCCTCCAAACCTGAAAGAAGAATTAGTCGGGGTTACCCGAGGAGTAAACTAACTCATCAGTGGGAATCGGGATCCAACTATCATCGCATGATAACGTGACGGAATCCGCTCACGGTATCACACTCCAGAAGGTATGCGCATATCTGGCAAGTTTCAGTTCTTTTGAAACTCCCGATGTGATTTCTGCCCCATGCTCTTATGACCTTGACTTTGGCCAACATATCATAAGTCACATGTCAAGTTCTACCCGTCATTCTCCAGGTTAATTTGAATCCACTCGTACATACCCTTGACTTTGGCCAAAATGGCAGCACGACTGTCCCAAACCAACGCATATATCTATGCTGCATATGAATACCCAATAGCTACCAATCACTGTGCCTTGACTTTGGCCAACATACACAGCTTGAATACTATTGACCACCCATATGAAACGACGGAGGTCTACGAATGGTTTCTGGCGAAAACCTTTAACGTAAAGAACTTGATATCGTCGAAGGAACGGATAGCTTTTAAAAAATACAGTGACGAAAACCGTTGCTAAAGAGGTCACTCCCGGTGAAGGGATCTCGGCTCTTTCCCCGTAGAATGGGGTGCAGGATATTCCAAATGAATACCGCGATGCAAAGCAAAAGTAATCGGCTATAATGAAGTCATTGCCCTGATGCAAACTTTTTGTCCAAGGGGTCACTCCCGGTGAAGGGATCTCGGCCCTTGCCTCATCGACTGAGGAGCAGGATATTCCAACTGAATACCACGATGCAAAACAAAAGTGAACGTCCTTGCAATAACAGCTTTTTGAAAAGTGTTCCAACAACATCAGATTAGGTTTGTTTTTAAACTTGCATTGATCTGAATCAATGCAGTCCCAACAATTGAGCACACCAAAAAGAACGAAAATATACTGACGTACGTGTATGCCATCCGCATTCGCCACTGGGTCCCGTCATTACCCGTTAGGTTAGCTAACTAACGACAGAGCGGGGACTGGACTAGCGCGGATGTAAAACATATACAACATCTACTAATATATATACCAATATATTATATTTCGCTCAAGGCGTGAAAAGAAATGCAACATCACAGAAAATGTACAGCATCACAGAAACAATACAGATATCTGGGATCCCCGGGTTTCACAGAGCCACTGCTGAAACCCGACGTTCCCCTGGTCGTGTGGATAGCCTGTGCAATGAAATCCTAGACCCCTACGGGCGCGGCAAGTCACCCGCCAAAACCTGAAGCGAGGCAGCCCCCTTCAGTACCGTGAATGGACCGCCCAGCACTTCACGGAATCCGGCAACTTGGGCACCCCTCCTGGGTCAACCTGTACCCCCTACGAGTGCGGCGAATAGCCCGCCAATCCAAGAGTGAGGCCCCCTCCGTCTCAATGCCATGAGATGCGGGCCCGTTGCCCTCTGGAACCCGGCTATCCGTGCACCCCGCCGCGGGGTAATCCTAGTACAGAAAGTAAAATATACATACACCGGGTACAACGACCGCAACCTGGCCGTGCCCCAAAATAATAATACAATCAGGCAGTGACGGCAGTCCACATGTCGGACGCTCGCCCCGCAATATCAAATGTACATAATACAACCACAACTATACTAGCATTGCATTCAGGCTATCCCCCACGACCGATCCGCAACATCACAGCAAAAACAGAACATCAACGTGAAAGTCACGTTCGCAAATCCGTCTAACCGGGCTATAGCAGTTAGACCGGATTTACCGATCGAGTGACATTCACGGTCACAGATATAATGTAAATACTGTGAAAAATGTGTTTAAAATATACGATCGATCAAACTTTAACAAGTGGGCCCCCAAACAATACTGTAGCAGATACAGAAATTATGGGCCCAAAATTAATATTCCAAAACCCATATTTTAAGCCCAGAAAGCGACTGAAGAAATTTGACAAAGCAAGGACACCAGTCGGCGGCGGAACCGCGGCCCCAGGGGGGGTTTGGCCGCGGTTCCGCGCTCAGGTCGTCGACTTACTTCGTCGAATTTCTACAGTGGGCTTACAACCTGCAGTGCATCACTATTTTACAACCTGAAAAATTTTTCGACACCAAAAATTTCCAACAGAAAACTGATGCTAACAAAAATGTAGTTTTGGAACATTCGATCGATCGAAACAGAAAAACACACTACACCAAGCTAGACTAAGTTAATGGCGAGGCTCTGATACCACTGTAAGTGCACGGCGGCGCCCCGGCCGTCAATCCGACACCGGAATGCGGAAGCGGTGATAAACTTTAATTTTGCGGACTTAGCAAACCGGCACCACCGCGCACTAAACCCCGGATCGGGCCATTAAACTAGATCTAGCAACTAACAAGAAGGGGAAGAGATATACCGACTGATCCGAGTCCTCCGGTCTTCATCTCCACTCCGATCTCCTCGCGGGATCTCCGGTCGTCGCCTCCTCGCCGGAAGGGCACCACGTCGCCTGCATCTTTTACGGGTTCTCGCCACTATACCGAGGCAACTCGGGCGCGAAGTAGGCTAGCCGACGCGTCCAAGATTTGCTGTAGAATAGCGTAGAATAGCTGTCTCTTTGGGGTTTAGGAGGTTGCCAATTTGGAGGGATTTGTACACTAGAATTTCATGGATGCTTGATGGAGGAATTGAGCATGCAAAAATGGGAATGTGTGAGCTCGGCCAACAGAGGAAAAAGCTCACTGGAAATATGTATATTGGTGAAGTCAATTAAAACCATGCTTTAATTAAAATCATGCTTCAAGCATGAAACACTTCACAGCACACTCAAAACAAAGGGGGGGCCCACTAATTAAGCATGATGGAATAAATACACACACTCCTCAAGAATTCTCCTGCACACTCATCCTCACACAGTGGCCGGCCCATACCAACATCCAACACCAAATCACACCAAAACCATATCCTTTCAAATATCAATCATAACCTACAATGGTCAAGCCATCAACATAAAGCTAGAAGTCAAAGGATGGGCTCCATCATGAAACCATCATGATATAACAAGATGCAAAGAACCCCCTCCACTAATGCCTATTTGCAACAATGCAAATAAGCCCTCCTCCACCAAACTTCGGCCAATGAACGGAACAATGGAAATCGGCCGAAACGGAAAGCAAACTGGCAACTCCATAAAACTGGTCCCGTAATAAATTACAGGAAAAACCCCGATACTGTGCATACATACCCGCATCTGTATTTCGACCGAAATACAAAATGCAATGAGACAAAACTACACAATCAAATACTAAGATCCGGCTTAAGCCAAAGCCGGCTAGTAAAAATCGTCCGATCACGATCCGTGCAATACCGCACGTATCTGATCGAACCCTGCCATATCTCCATACGGCATCTACAGCGTTTCGCCCGAAAGCTTGAGTAACTGAAAGTGTGGTGGACTCTAAAGACTCGTCAATACTATGGCTGTGGATTTAACCACCAGCACGTCAGAGGTATAAGCCAATACGTGACGGGCCACCAGCTATTGACCAAAAGGGACGTCGATAAGCGAACTCATCCTGACACCCTACTGAGCCTGTCAGTGACAATATCCGTGCAGTCCGGTCCGTTCGTCTATGAGCATCGCATGGCGGGCCTAGGGGGTTGGTAAAAGTCAGACCCCCAAAAGCGGTACAAGTCGTGTCGGAGTGTAGCCCAGAACACCCTGAGATACTACTGGAATACCTACCAGTAAATCTCCTTGGCTTGGCCAAGGACTTCGTGTAATGGCTCTCCTAGACACAGCACGACCTCAAACCCAATACCGGGAGAGACGAACCCCTGAAGATACGCTCACTGCCTCCATGTGGCTCGGGACTGTACCCAACTAAAACCTGTTTGCACGACTCCTTTGAGCCGTGGTAGGGTAGTAATCAAAGTACAGTGGGAACTCACACGAGACAAATGACGATCCCCAGGTCGATGAACTAACCTGCACACATGTCACCAGGGAACTGCCATCTGACGTCTGGTATATGACCAACTAGCATGTTCCCGGCGAGTCCTGTCCGGTGTACTCATAACCCAATGAGCACCTGTATACATCTTAGGTGATCCAACTGACACCAGTGGCTTGTGAGACCGGCCACCGCCCCTCGTCGGGGTCTCGACTGTATACACTAGTCTACTAAGGAGTATCGATGCCCTGTCTCGAAACTCACACGACTAGGGACCATTTCAGGATATGCTTATAGACCCCAGCTCCCACTTATATGATCGCCCTCATACTGCTGGGGGTCAAGCAAGAATCCTAGGGGCTCTATCAACGTGTAATAGGGACTTGTCAGGTCACCTAAAACAGTACACGATGATAAAGGTAAACCAGATAGCATACTATCATCTCGAGTAAGACTGTCCTACCGGGATAGGTCCTCCCTCAATCACCGCAATCACGTGCCTGTGATCCAATAATTGACTCTGAGGGCATTATCTCCAACAATAACCATACGGCCACTAGTACTAACCGTCCGATCCTGATCCGTGCAATACCGCACGTATATGATCGGACCCTGCCATATCTCCATACGGCCTCTACAGCGTTTCGCCCGAAAGCTTGAGTAACTGAAAGTGTGGTGGACTCTAAAGACTCGTCAATACTATGGCTGTGGATTTAACCACTAGCACATGAGAGGTATAAGCCAATACGTGACGGGCCACCAGCTATTGACTAAAAGGGACGTCGATGAGCGAACTCATCCTGACACCCTACTGAGCCTGTCAGTGACAATATCCGTACAGTCCCGTCCGTTCGTCTATGAGTGTCGCATGTCGGGCCTAGGGGGTTGGTAAAAGTCAGACCCCCAAAAGCGGTACAAGTCGTGTCAGAGCGTACCCCAGAACACCCTGAGATACTACTGGAATACCTACCAGTAAATCTCCTACCTCGGACGAGGGCTTTGTGTAATGGCTCTCCTAGACACAGCGTGACCTCACCCCCAATACCGGGAGAGACGAACCCCTGCAGATCCGCTCACTGCCTCCATGTGGCTCGGGACTGTACCCAACTAAAACCTGTTTGCACGACTCCTTTGAGCCGTGGTAGGGTAGTAATCAAAGCACAGTGGGAACTCACACGAGACAAATGACGATCTCAGGTCGATGAACTAACATGTACACATGTCACCAGGGAACTGCTATCTGACGTCTGGTATAAGACCAACTAGCATGTTCCCGGCGAGTCCTGTCCGGTGTACTCATAACCCAATGAGCACCTGTATACATCTTAGGTGAACCAACTGACACCAGTGGCTTATGAGACCGGCCACCGCCCCTCGTCGGGGTCTCGACTGTATACACTAGTCTACTCTGGAGAATCGATGCCCTGTCTCGAAACTCCTACGACTAGGGACTTTTTAAGGATGTGCTTATAGACCACCAGCTCTCACGTATATGATCGCCATCATACTGCCGGCAGTCAAGCAAGAATCCTAGGGGCTCTATCAACGTGTAATAGCGACCTGTAAGGTCACCTAAAGCAGTACACGATGATAAAGGTAAACCAGATAGCGTACTATCATCTCGAGTAAAACTGTCCTCCCGGGATAGGTCCTCCCTCAATCATTGCAATCACGTGCCTGTGACCCAATAATTGACTCTGAGGGCACTATCTCCAACAAGATCGTCATAGAGTCTTGTGTGATTCCAACTGTGCTTTGATTTCCATCATACCATGTCCAAGAGGGCGTGCAAAAAGGTGGCTTTTGGGTACTCTCCCAAATCGCATAGAGGCAATGAGCGATAGGAGGGGATTCGTCTCTCCCGGTATAAGGAGTTGATGTTGCGCTGTGTTTGATTGGCTATAACTGGAAATCCCTGGCCAGGGTTGCTGAGATTTACTGGTAAGTGTTATCAGTAGTTTCTCGAAATGTTATAGACCTGATATCGACACGACTTATCGAGCTACTGGGGACTGACGTTTACCACCCCTAAGCGAGATATGCGACATATCAGACGAAGAGACCGGACTGTACGGGAGTGTTACTGACTGGATTCACAGGAGAATGTACATGCTTGCTTGTTGATCTTCTGAGCGCTCAATACCTGGGTGGCTATTATGTTTAGCTGACCGCTTGCAGCTTGTGGGTGTTTGATATGATCATCACCTACTCCAGGCGTATTGACGATTCTTTAGAGTCCTACACAGAGGTTTCTTAGCTCAGACAAAACGGAGTAGGAGCACCTATATGATATGTGCGGGACCGAGAACAATACGTGTATGTGATACCGTATTAGATTCTCACGATATGAGATATCGGCCGGGTTTATGAGATATAGCCGGGTCATCGGATCAAGTGTTGATTCGATGAACTGATACAGATTATATTAGTCGGTTATTTATGAAATATCCGGATTATCGAATAAAGTGTTGATTTGACAATTTAATGTATAATTATATATTTTATATATTAAATTACATTAACTAATATTAGCTCACTTATTGATTCATTTTCTCACCGGGGAATACATTGATATATATGCGATATATGTTAATTGTATTATTTTCTTTTGTTACAAAATATATTATATATGTGATATATAATATTGTAACATATTATTATTACTAATGCAACATGTTTAGTGGAGATTAAACAAGATTAGGGTTTGATTTGGGTTAGTTCCTTCTTGATGTTTCTAGAAGGTTTCTTTTTGTTTTGAGCTAAGATATTATGTTTGATATTTTTTGTGACTCATTCTTAACCCAACCCAAACCCTTAGCCCTAGTTAAATCTCTACATGAGTTAGCCTTGTCATAGTTGACCATGGTTGCATTTGTAACGATATTATCATTTGCATTATTCATCACAAAAGGATTATTATCATTGTTCATCTTCTTCTTTCTTCTTGCAAAGCTTTCTAGCTTTGATTCTTGTGATGAAAATGGGTGAGATTATGAAAATAAATGAGAGCTAAAATCCTACTTCATCATCCTAATCTATCCTAGCCATTTGAATTAGGGTGTTCACTTCATTTAGTGAGTGAGAGCATGTGTTAATGAAACTTCATGGTAGATCATCTTTGTTATCGAAGATCGGAAGCAAGCTTGCATCTTTCTCTTCGTGGAGCCTCTCGAGTGTCGGGAACTTGATGATCGCAGTGAAGGTATCACAACACGGAGCTTATGAAGTGAAGGACCGGACTATAATGGTTGTACTGTAAGTCCACGTTACCTCTCCCGGTACTTACGGGCTTGCGAAAATGATGAAAAACGATTTTTCTTTTGGTGGTAACATGGACTCAAAATACGGATCTTTGTTAAATAACTATCTAACAATCCTAACAAGGGTTTTACCTACTCGGTTAGGGGTTATACCTTAACTTGAACTCCTTCTCTTGGTCTCCTTGTGGTGGTCGGATGGTTCTCTCCTCGTCGTCTCTTTGTGCCGAAGATGGATCCACCTGAAAGCTTCTACCTTTGGCTTCACTTCAAACTAGAAGAAACTAGAACACTTGGTTTGCTAAACTTTGTGAACTAGGATGAGTAAAGGAGTGTGTTGGGTTTTATCTCAATGGTTCTTGCTTCTCAACACATGAGACAAGTGAACCATGAACTAGAGAGAGAGCAAGAGGAAGAGGGAGAGCTCAAGCATGAGAGAGAAAGGAAATGAAAGAATGAGCAAGACTTTTGCCATCTAAGCTCTCATAATCCAAAATCATGATAACAAGTAATAATAATTGAGTATTATGTGATGGCTGTTATCATATCAAATGGCAATATCATTTCTTGCGTTAAATGCAATTTGTGAACAAAACAAGCAAGCTAAAGTCAATGCCAAGAAATGATAGCCATTATCATGATGGTGGTCAACAAGTCCAACCTAGTCAACCGGTCAACAAAGTCAACAAGTCAACAAGGTCAACCCTTCAACCCAACCATGTCACAATAATACTTAATTAATATTATTGTTAATCATATTTCTTATTCTTATTAGGGTTTAGCAAAAGTCAACAGTCAACAACCCTAATGAGAATCCTCTGCCTCTGTCTATCTGTCAACCGTGCATACACACCCACATCCGCGTTCCGAGGAACACGAATACAAGCGAGATAAAACCAATCTCAAAACGTACACTAGGATCTGGCTTAAACCAAAGCCCGCTAGTGATAACTGCCCGGACACTAACCGTTCACAAGTGCACGGATGTGACCGAACCCTGTCGCAAAACCATGTGACCTCTACACTTTTGCCTAAAGGCGAATATCTTTCTGTGTGGGACTCTAAAGACTCGACACTACGCTAGCAGTGGGTTTAACTACAGACCGCAAGTGACACTAGCTGTGCGTAACGACCCCCCAGGTAGATGCCGATAAGAAGACGGACGAGGTGAAACCCATCTGAACTCCTACTTAGCCTTAATGTGATAATCTGCGTACAGTCCGGTCTGTTCGTCTGAGAATATCTCATGGCGGGCCTAGGGGCGGTAAACGTCAGTCCGCTAATAGCGGTACAAGTCGTGTCGGGGTGTAGCCCAGAACACCCTGAGATAACACTGAAAACCTACCAGTATATCTCGCTTGCCCTGGCCAGGAACTTTGTGTAATGGCTCTCCTAGACACAGCGCGATATCAACCCCTAATACCGGGAGAGACGAATCCTGTCTAACCGTCACTGCCTCCAAGTGCTTCGGGACTGCACCCAACTTCTACCTGTTTGTAAGACTCCTTTGAGCCGTGGTAGGGTAGTAATCTAAGTACAGTGGGAACACACTCGAGGTGAAGTGACACTGTCAAGTCAGCGGACTAAGCTGTACTCATGTCACCTGGGAACTGATAACTGAAGATAGGTATAGTACCAACCAACAGTTCTCGACGAGTCTTGTCTAGTTTACTCGTAACCTAACGAGCACCCGAATACTATCTCAAGTACGACGTACTGACGGCTGTGGGACAGACCGTCTCCCACACTGGGATGAGAAGCGCATACGCTAGTTTACTCCGGAGTATCGATGCCCTGTCTCGATAGTCCTACGACTAGGGACCTGCATAAGGATGTGCTTGTGGATTACCCAGCCCCCACGGGTGTGACTGCCATCACAACGCTGGTAATCAACCAAAGATCCTAAGGGCTCCACTAATGTGTATAGGTGATATACTAAAATAAACACATGTACACATTAAATTAGAAACAAACCAAGTAGCATACTACTATTTTGAGCAAGATTGTCTATACAAGGTGAATATCCCAATCTTCCATTAAGTAATATACAAACTAGTATGATACAGTAATGGCCTCTAGGGCATATACACTAACAATCTCCCACTTGCACTAAGGCCATGTACTGGCGTATCGAAGACCTATCATCTCGATCAGCCGCTCGAACTGAGTCTGGGGTAAGGCCTTCGTGAATGGATTAGCAGTGTTATCTTCCGTTTTCTCTCCGAACCACGATCTCCCTGATCAGGTGGTACCGCCTCAAAATGTGCCTGGACTTCTGATGGGACCTAGGTTCCTTCGCTAAAGCTATAGCGCCATTGTTGTCACAATACAGTGGTATTGGATCAACACTGGTAGGAACCACCTGAAGCTCCGTGAGGAACTTCTTCATCCAGACAGCTTCCTTTGCGGCATCGCAAGCAGCTACGTACTTCGCTTCCATAGTTGAGTCAGCAACGGTTTCCTGCTTGGAGCTCTTCCAGCAAACCGCCCCTCCATTGAGAGTAAAGACATAACCCGACATGGACTTGGAGTCATCCTTGTCACTCTGGAAGCTGGAGTCAGTAAAGGCCTCGATCTGGAGGTCTTTTCCGCCATACACCAAGAACATCTCTTTAGTACTCCTCAGGTACTTGAGAATGTTCTTTACCGCTATCCAGTGCTTCTCCCCTGGGTCCGACCGATACCGGCTTACAACGCTTAATGCGTATGCTACATCTGGTCTGGTACACAACATCGCATACATAATAGAGCCTACCGCAGATGCGTAGGGTATTGATGACATGCGAGCCCTTTCCAAATCAGTTTTGAGAGACATCTCATTGGAGAGGGTGATTCCGTGACAAGCCGGTAGATTACTGCTCTTAGAATCTTCCATACTGAATCGTTTCAGTATGGTGTCAATGTACCTGGACTGTGAAAGTCCCAACATCCTCTTAGATCTATCACAATAGATCTGGATCCCCAGAATGTAGTTGGCATCGCCCAGGTCCTTCATGGAGACAAGAATCGTTTGACTGACTGTAGCATAGGAATATCATTTCCTATTAGGAGAATGTCATCCACGTACAAGACGAGAAATACCACATATCTCCCTACAATCTTACTGTAAATGCATGGTTCATCTGGGTTTTTGATAAAGTCGAATTCTTCGACAGTATCATCAAAGCAGATGTTCCAACTTCGCGATGCCTGCTTCAGTCCATAGATGGACTTGAGCAACTTGCACACTTTACCGCTGCTCCCATTCTGAATGAATCCTTCTGGATGATCCATATAAACATACTCTTCCAAATTTTCATTTAGGAAAGCCGTCTTTACGTCCATCTGCCAGATTTCATAATCGTGGAAGGCAGCAATGGCAAGAAGGATCCGAATGGATTTGAGCATAGCTACTGGAGAAAAGGTCTCGTCATAGTCCAAAGCAGGTCTTTGACGAAAACCCTTTGCAACAAGCCTATCATTATAGGTTTCAACCTGCCCATCTACACCAATCTTCTTTCTGAAGATCCATTTGTAGCCTACGGGTTTTATCCCTTCTGGAGCAAAGTCCAAAGTCCAAACTTTGTTGGTGTACATGGACTCCATCTCGGTCCGCATTGCATCCAGCCATTTTACCGAGTCACCGCTCTGAATGGCTTGCTGGAAGCTAGTAGGCTCATCATAATCAATAGTGCAATCCTTTCTATCCCCGTCTATGAGAAAACCGTAGTATCTCTCCGGCGGATGAGACTGCCTACTACTCCTGCGGAGGGGCACAGGAATGTCCGGTTTTCCTGAAAATTCTAGTTCTTCCAAGCTTTCAGTAATAGCTTGTGGTTCTGGAATTTCTTCCATTTCTATTGCGCTCTCACTTATCTGATTTTCCAAAAATTCAGTTTCCAAGAAGTGGGCATGCTGAGAAACAAAAACTTTTTGTTCCTCTGCGGAATAGAAAAGATACCCCCTGGAGTTCTTTGGGTATCCCACAAACTTACACAGTACTGAGCGTGCCTCGAGCTTGTCCGCATGCTGCTTCTTTATAAAAGCTGGACATCCCTATGTCTTAAGATACATAAGACAGGGTTTCTTCCCACTCCACATCTGATATGGGGTGGTAGGCACAGTCTTGGTTGGAGCCTTGTTCAAGAGATATGCAGCCGTTTCTAGTGCATAACCCCAGAAAGATTGTGGTAACTCAGCCTTACTCATCATGGAACGAACCATATCCAATAGGGTTCGATTCCGCCTTTCAGATACACCGTTGTGTTGTGGTGTGTATGGAGGAGTACGCTGAGAGAGAATTCCATTCTCTTTTAAGTAGTCCAGAAACTCGGCACTCAAGTATTCACCACCTCGATCAGATCTTAGTATCTTTATACTTTTGCCTGTTTGTTTTTCAACTTCATTCTTGTATTCCCGAAATTTCTCAAAGGCCTCGGATTTGTGCTTCATTAAGAAGACATGTCCATACCTAGAGAAATCATCTGTGAAAGTAATGAAGTATGAATAACCACTTCGCGCATGTGTAGACATTGGACCACACACATCACTGTGTATGAGTCCCAAGAGCTCGCTCGCTCTTACTCCGTGTCCAGTGAACGGCGTCTTTGTCATCTTTCCTATGAGACAAGATTCACAAGTGGCATAAGACTGATACTCGAATGGATTCAAATATCCCTCTTTATCTAACTTAGTTAATCGTGTCTCATTAATGTGACCCAGTCTACAATTCCATAAGAAAGCCTGATTTGTTTCCGGAGACTTTCTTTTAAGTGTGTTCTGGACACTGAAAATCTGAGCTTGATTCAATACGTATATCCCGTTATTTAATGTACCTGACCGAATCAGAACTTGATTTAGGTAGATGTGGATCACATCGCTTACAAAAGTAAAATCATATCCTTCTTTAGAAAGTAAGGATACAGATATGATATTACAAGTCGCACCTAGTACATACAAACAGTTACGCAGAACCAATATCTGCCCAGTTGTCAGTCCAAGATGATATTCCCTTACGGATTCAGCATCCATGCTCATTCCGTTAGCAACCCTGAGAGTCATATCACCTTTCCTGATAACCCTACGGTTTCTCAGAGCCTGTAATGAATTACAGATGTGAGTTCCTGATCTGGTATCCAATACCCAGGAAGTAGGGTTAACTGACATACAGTTCTTTATTACAAACACACCCGAAGCGAAGCCACAACATGCTTTGAATTCTGGCTACTGGCTTTGCTAGCCCTGCAATCCTTCTGCCAATGTTCATTCCCGTAACAATAGGAATGTCCTTCTATTAATACTTCCAGTCCCAAAACTTTTGCCCTTCCCTTTCCTTCTTCTTCCCTGGTTTCCTTCAGGGTATAAGCAGAGGGCAGGGACTGTAGAATCAAGTCAGTATTTCAACCGTTCTCCAACGTGGTCTTCAGGTCCGTGAGCATAAAATAGCTGGTCTCTGTAAGGACGTTGCCCCCTACAGATGACCCGGCAGCCAACCTCACTAGAAGCAATTCGTTCGAGGTCTCATATCTTGCGACACGAGATTGCTCTCCATATAAATCTTTGTTATGGTGGAAGATAGAAACTGAGTCCATCTTCTCGTGCTGCCTCTGGTTTGCACCATCAACTGAGGCTAACACGAGGCACTTGGCTTTCGCACAGTCTTTTTCCGATGTCATACGGATGTCAATGTCCGTGACAGGGGAAACTGGTCCTGAGATGGCAGGGGTTTGATTAGTTAAGAGGTGTCCCGGCTTGTCAGGGGTAATGGATATCTGGACAGACCTTTGCCAATCATAACAGTCAGGTTCAGTCATTTTATTATCTAGATGTAACCTATGTGTGGACACTGGGTCGCTGCAATTAAGAGAGAGAGAAGAAAACACTCAGCATGATGCTCTTGCAAGTTTAGATTGGTTTTTAATTTATCTAAACAGGATGACTCCCACTGTCTCTCTAATCCCTCCTCAAACCAAAAAGGAAGAATTAGTCGGGATCAATCTCATCGTACAATACTTGCTTAACCGTTCAGCCAGGCCAGTGTCGGTACTTCGAGGGAGGTTTTCCAACGCTTTTGCGAAGTTCCTTAATTAAATAACCTCTTTTCCCTGTAGGCGTAGCCCCGCTAACACTTTTCTAGACACCTACTTGGTTTATAGCATCGATCGTTAAGTAAGAAAGTTCCGGAGGAGTAGCATATACTCCAGTAAGATCGGGATCCAAATATCATCGTGTGATAAAACTGAAGGAATCCTACCAGAATCATCACACTCCAAATGGTATGCAGCGCTAGAAAGTTTCAGGTTCTTTTGAAACTCCCGATCGATTTTTGCCCCATGCTCTTATGACCTTGACGAAGGTCAACAAATCATAAGTGACATGTCAAGTTCTACCCGTCATTGTCGAGGTTAATTTGAACCCACTCGTATATACCCTTGACGAAGGTCAACAAGGTAATACGACTGTCCCAAACCAACGCATCTATCTATGCTACATATGAACACCCAACAGCTACCAATCACTATGCCTTGACGAAGGTCAACAAACATAGCTTGAATACTATTGAATATTCATACGAAACGACGGAGGGTTACGAATGGTTTTGGCGAAACCGTAAACGTAGTGAACTTGATATAATCGAAGGAACCTTGATAGCTTTTAAAAAGGACTGGCTTAAGCTCCGCGTTTAAAAGTTGTTTTTGAAAAGAAATCGAGTGGTTTTTGAAATTGTTCCAACGACTTTTACTTGGTATATTTTCTTACATTAATTTTAATGCGTCCCATCTTTTAATCCTACCATTGCAGAAAACAACGAAAATATGACGTACGCTTATGCCATCCGCATTCGCCACGGGGCCTCGTCATTACCCGTTAGGTTACTTAACTAACGACAGAGCGGGGGCTGGACTAGCGCGGATGCAAAATATAAGCAACGCCTAAATAAATATCAAATATAGATATACTCATTCGTCACATGCAATGATAGCCATTCCAGATCTCAGATGACACATTAGATATACTAGGAATCCGCATTTCATACGAGCCTGTAATGAAGAGCGGATTACACGGTCGCGACGAATAGCCAAGACCCCACCCTAGACCCCTACGGGTGCGGCAAACTACCTGCCAAGTACCCGAATCGAAGCAACCTCCCTCAACACCGTGAGTAGGCCACTCGGCACTTCGAGATACCCGGTAGTTTGTGCACCCCACCTTAGGTTTATCCTAGGAGCAAAAACAGTAAAAGAAATTATACAATGACGGCTACAACCCCATCCCGGCTGTGCGGCCATATAAATAATATTACATCAATTACAAATTACATGAATTAAAAGAAAAAAGAAAACTCCCATCTCACAATCCCCCGGATATTCATCCGCGACAATCGAATGAATTCATATACACATACCATCAATATTATAGATCACAGATATGTATAACCCCCACTAATCGACATATAGCGATTAGCAGATGTTCAATACATATATCACATCACAGATATAACCCGTTAGCTTAAGTCTTTAGAAGTTCGATCAAAATACGGATTTTTAAACCCCAAAAACAATTTTTTTCTTTCTGGAAAATCTGGGCAGAAAAATCACATCCCAAAAATCCCAAAACACCCCACTGAACACACTGCAGGAAACATTGACTACGACCGAGTCAACTTGGCCGCGGATCCACGGCGGGAGCATGCTCCCACTGCGTTTCCGCGGCTCTTTGACCTAGTCGATGGACTATTTTTCTTGGGTGTGTTTTAAAAAGCCTGAGCCAATTTTTAGTGCAAGATTAATTAATTTTTGAACAGGGAAAAATGGGCAGAAACTATACATTTCGGGCGTGTTTCGTCACTTTTTCTCCGATCGAACATCTAGTTACTTTGCTAAAAAGTTAGATAGTGTTTAACTAGGCTCTGATACCACTGTAAGTCCACATTACCTCTCCCGGTACTTACAGGCTTGCGGAAATGATGAAAAACGATTTTTCTTTTGGTGGTAACATGGACTCAAAATACGGATCTTTGATAAACAACTATCTAACAATCCTAACAAGAGTTTTACCTACTCGGTTAGGGGTTATACCTTAACTTGAACTCCTTCTCTTGGTCTCCTTGTGGTAGTCGGATGGTTCTCTCCTCGTCGTCTCTTTGTGCCGAAAATGGATCCACCTGAAAGCTTCTACTTTTGGCTTCACTTCAAACTAGAAGAAACTAGAACACTTGGTTTGCTAGACCTTGTGAACTAGGATGAGAAGAGGAGTGTGTTGGGTTTTATCTCTATGGTTCTTTCTTCTCAACACATGAGATAAGTGAACCATGAACTAGAGAGAGCAAGAGGAAAAGGGAGAGCTCAAGCATGAGAGAGAAAGGAAATGAAAGAATGAGCAAGACTTTTGCCATCCAAGCTCTCATAATAACAAGTAATAATAATTGAGTATTTTGTGATGGTTGTTATCATATAAAATGGCAATATCATTTCTTGCATTAAATGCAATTTGTGAACAAAACAAGCAAGCTAAAGTCAATGCCAAGAAATGATAGCCATTGTCATGATGATGGTCAACAAGTCCAACCTAGTCAACCGGTCAACAAAGTCAACAAGTCAACAAGGTCAACCCTTCAACCCAACCATGCCACAATAATACTTAATTAATATTATTGTTAATCATATTTCTTATTCTCATTAGGGTTTAGCAAAAGTCAGCAGTCAACAACCCTAATGAGAATCCTCTGCCTCTGTCTCTCTGTCAACCGTGCATACACACCCGCATTCGCGTTCCGAGGAACACGAATACAAACGGGATAAAACCAATCCCAAAACGTACACTAGGATCTGTCTTAAACCAAAGCCCGCTAGTGATAACTGCCCAGACACTAACCATGCACAAGTGCACGGACGTGACCGAACCTTGTCGCAAAATCATGCGACCTCTACTCTTTTTCCTAAAAGCGAATAGCTTTCTGTGTGGGACTCTAAAGACTCGACACTACGCTGGTAGTGGGTTTAACCACAGACCGCAAGCGTCACTAGCTGTGCGTAACGGCCCCGCAGGTAGATGCCGATAAGAAGACGGACGAAGTGAAACCCATCTGAACTCCTACTGAGCCTGTATGTGACAATCTGCGTACAGTCCGGTCTGTTCGTCTGAGAATATCGCATGACGGGCCTAGGGGGACGGTAAACGTCAGTCCCCTAATAGCGGTACAAGTCGTGTCTGAGTGTAGCCCAGAACACCCTGAGATAACACTGGAAACCTACGAGTATATCTCGCTTGCCCTGGCTAGGGACTTTGTGTAATGGCTCTCCTAGACACAGCGCGATATCAACCCCCAATACCGGGAGAGACGAATCCTGTCTAACCGTCACTGCCTCCAAGTGCTTCGGGACTGCACCCAACTACTACCTGTTTGCATGACTCTTTTTATCCGTGGTAGGGTAGTAATCTAAGTACAGTGGGAACACACTCGAGTCAAAGTGACAGTGTCAAGTCAGTGGACTAAGCTGTACTTATGTCACCTGGGAACTAATAACTGATGATAGGTATAGTACCAACCAACAGTTCCCAACGAGTCCTGTACAGTGTACTCGTAACCTAACGAGCACCCGAATACTATCTCAAGTACGACGTACTGACGGCTGTGGGACAGACCGTCTCCTACACTGGGATGAGAAGCGCATACGCTAGTCTACTCCGGAGTACAGATGCCCTGTCTCGATAGTCCTACGACTAGGGACCTGCATAAGGATGTGCTTGTGGATTACCCAGCCCCCACGGGTGTGACTGCCATCACAACGCTGGTAATCAAGCAAAGATCCTAAGGGCTCCACTAATGTGTATAGGTGATATACTAAATAAACACATGTATACATTAAAGTAGAAACAAACCAAATAGCATACTACTATTTTGAGCAAGATTGTCTATACAAGGTGAATATCCCAAGCTTCCATTAAGTAATATACAAACTAATATGATACAGTAATGGCCTCTAGGGCATATATGTAAGTCCATGCTACCTCTCCCGGTACTTACGGGCTTGCGGAAATGATGAAAAATGATTTTTCAAGAGGTGGTAACATGGACTCTAAATACGGATCTTTGCTAAACAACTATCTAACAACCTAACTAGAGTTTTGCCTACTCGGTTAGGGGGCTATACCTTTCTCGAACTTCTTCGTCTTCAACTTTTTCCGTTGTACAGATCGGCCTCACCTCGTCGTCTCCTTGCGCCGAAGATGGATCCACCTGAAAGCTTCTACCTTTGGCTTCTTCTTCGAACTTGAAGAAACTAGAACACTTGGTTTGCTAAACCTTGTGAACTAGGATGAGTAGAGAAGTGATTTGGGTTTTCTTTTATCTCAAAGGCAATATTTCTCAACTCATGAGAGGGTGTTGCCTTGAACTAGAGAGAGAGCTCAAGCAAGAGAGAGAAATGAAATGAGAGAATGAGTAACTCTTTTGCCACCCAAACTCTCATAATCCAAAACCATCATAACAAAATAGTAATCAAGTATTATGTGATGGTTCAAGTCAAAATGGCTATATCATTTCATGCACTCATTTTGCAAAAACAAACAAGCAAGCAAAAGTCTTTGCCATGAAATGATAGCCATTGTCATGATGATGGTCAACTAGTCCAACCTAGTCAACAGGTCAACAAAGTCAACAAGCCAACAAAGTCAACCCCTCAACAACTATATCACTATAATACTTAATTAATATTATTGTTAATTATATTTCTTATTCTCATTTGGGTTTAGCCAAAAGTCAATAGTCAACAGTCAACAACCCCAATGAGAATCTTCTGCCTCTGTCTCTCTGTCAACTGTGCATACACACCCGCATTTGCGTTCCGAGGAACACGAATACAAACGAGATAAAACCAATCCCAAAAAGTACACTAGGATCTGGCTTAAACCAAAGCCTGCTAGTGTTAACTGTCCGGACACCAAACGTGCACAAGTGCACGGATGTGACCGAACCCTATCGCAAAACCATGCGACCTCTACTCTTTTGCCTAAAGGCGAATAGCTTTCTGTATGGAACTCTAAAGACTCGACAATACGCTGGCAGTGGGTTTAACCACAGACCGCAAGCGGCACTAGCTGTGCGTAACGGTCCCCAGGTAGATGCCGACAAGATGACTGACGAGGAGAAACCCATCTGAACTCCTACTGGGCCTGAATGTTACAATCTCTATACAGTCTGGTCTGTTCGTCTGATACATCGCATGGAGGGCCTAGGGGGCGGTAAACGTCATTCCCCTAATATCGGTACAAGTCGTGTCGGAGTGAAGCCCAGAACACCCTGAGATAACACTGGAAACCTACCAGTATATCTCGCTTGCCCTGGCCCGGGACTACTCGTGTAATGGCTCTCCTAGACACAGCACGATGTCAACCCCCAATACCGGGAGAGACGAATCATGTCTAACTGTCACTGCCTCTAAGTGCTTCAGGACTGCACCCAACTACTACCTGTTTGCACGACTCCTTTGAGCCATGGTAGGGCAGTAACCTAAGTACAGTGGGAACACACTCGAGGTGAAGTGACAGTGTCAAGTCAACGGACTAAGCTGTACTCATGTCACCTGGGAACTGATAACTGACGATAGGTATAGTACCAACCAACAGTTCCCGACGTGTCCTGTCCAGTGTACTCGTAACCCAACGAGCACCCGCATACTATCTCAAGTACGACGTACTGACGGCTGTGGGACAGACCGTCTCCCATACTGGTTTCCTGTTTGGAACTCTTCCAACACACCGCCCCTCCATTGAGGGTAAAGACATGTTGGAGATAGTGCCCTCATAGTCAATTATTGGATCGCAGGTACGTGATTGCAATGATTGCGGAGGACCTATCCCGGTAGGACAGTCTTACTCGAAATGATAGTATGCTATCTGGCTTGCCTTTATCAGTCGTGTACATGTTCAGGTGACTGATTGCATGTTACACTTTGATAGAGCCCTTAGGATCTTGCTTTACTACCAACTGTATGATGGCGATCATATACGTGAGAGTTGGGTAGTTTATATGCATATCCTTAATTGTGGTCCCTAGTCGTGGGAGTTTCGAGACAGGGCATCTATACTCCGGAGTAGACTAGTGTGTACAGTCAAGACCCCGACGAGGGGCGGTGGCCGGTCTCACAAGCCACTGGTGTAGTTGGATCACCTAAGATGTATACAGGTGCTCATTGGGTTATGAGTACACCGGACAGGACTCGCCGGGAATCTGCTAGTTAGTACTATACCTATCGTCAGATAGCAGTTCCCTGGTGACATGTGTACAGGTTAGTTCATCGACCTGAGGTCGTCATTTGTCTCGTGTGAGTTCCCACTGTGCTTTGATTTCTACCCTACCACGGCTCAAAGGAGTCGTGCAAACAGGTAGCTTTTGGGTACAGTCCCGAGCCATATGGAGGCACGTGAGCGGATCGGCAGGGGATTCGTCTCTCCCGGTATTGGGGGCGAGATCGTGCTGTGTCTAGGAGAGCCATTATGCAAAGCCCTCGGCCGAGGCAGGAGATTTACTGGTAGGTATTCCAGTAGTATCTCAGTGCGTTATTGGGCTTCACTCCGACGCGACTTATACTGCTATTGGGGGTCTGACGTTGCTAGCCCCCTAGGCGGATATGCGATACTCATAGACGAACGGACCGGACTGTATATACATTGTCACTGTTAGGCTCAGTAGGGTTTTCGGAGGAGTTCGCTCATCGGTCTCCCTTGAGTTCGCTCCTCGGCCACCCTTGAGGTCAGTCCATGGGCAGCCGTTACGCATAGCTAGTGCCGCTGACGGTTTGTGGTTAAACCCACTGCCAGGGTGCTGACGAGTCATTAGAGTCCCCCACAGACTGTTTCCCAAGTTCGGGCGAAACGTTGTAGAGGCCGTATGGTTTTATGGCAGGGTTCGGAAAAATGCACGTGCGTTTACGCACGTGTCGATTTTCGGACAGATGATACTGGTCGGCTTTGGTTTAAGCCGGATCCGAGTATTATATTGAGTAGGTATAATATCTTTGTCTCAGTTGCATTTGTATTCGGTCGTAATACAAATGCGGGTATATTTATACAGTTTCGGGGTTGTCCTGAAATTCGTTTCAGGATCACTTTTGGAAGTTGCCAGTTTCCAGTTTTCTATCAGCCGTCTTTTAACATTTGGTTAAAGGCGGATTTATCTTTTCATGGATGAGAGTGAGTCGTGCTTCTAGAAGGTTCTAGAAGGTTCTAGAATTTGTGACTAAGCTTTGTGACTCATGCTTTGATTTCATTACTTTCTTGTTTTGCTTAAGATATTTAAGCAAGATATTTTCTTTGTGTTCACATAAGCTTTATGCTTAAGGTCACCCCCTCTCTCCTACGGTCACCCTCCTCCTTCTCTATATAAGAAAGGCCCCTCCCCTCTCTCATTTGGACACTTGATTGAAGAGAGAAAAGATTATGATAGTATTCGGGGTGTATGGAATTTTACAGTTCATTTCATTCCATCACCCGATTTCCACGGCAACTTCATTAACCGATCGTCCACGGATTTGGACAAAGTGAGACAAAGTCATCTACTCATTCTCTACATCAATCTTGGTCGTCTCTTTTAGCAAACTTGACGATCGAGTTGCCTCGAGTCAGAGGCGGGAGCCCGTTTAAAGAACCGATCATGTGGTGCCACTTCGACGAGGACATCGGAGATCGACGAGATCGGAGCAGCCGCAACGGAGCGTGGGATGATGGTTGAAGAACGAAGGACTCGGATCGTTCGGTATAACATTCCTACACTCTTTACAGTTTGTTAGTTTAGCAATAATGGCAGATCCGGGTTAAAGTATACGATAGCGCCAAGTTTAAAAGTTTTTGTTCCGCATTTGGCGTCTGTAGACGGCCGGGGCGCTAGCGTAGACTTACAGTGGTATCAGAGCCTCACCATTTTGCTATACTAACTTGTGCTAACGCGTTTAAAACATCGATCCGACCGAAAATCGAAAAACACAAAAATCCTAGCCGACAGTTTCTGTTGATTTTAAACGGTGTCAAAATTGATTTCTGTATATCTTAAAAATCAGTGCAGGGTTTTCTAAGACATCTGAGAAAAGACGGTCACGTGATCCCACTAAAGCGCCGCGCTTCCGCGGTCAAACCTAGGGTTTGACCGCGGAACCGCCGCGCTTCAGAGGGAACAGTGCACCAGTTTTTCTCAATTGGCTTTATTTGGGATTTTGTGATTTTTGGTATATATCATTTACGCCCAGGTTTTGTTACTGTTCACCAGTAAGCCGTGGGGCCCATTTTTTGATATTTGGTCTTTGGTCGATCGTAATTTAAACACGTTAGTTTACAGTGCTTACATTATATCTCCGACCGGGAATGTCATTTGATCGGTAAACCGCGTTTGATTGCTATAGTTCTTTTAGACGGGTTTGCGAACGTGACATTCGCGTTGATGTTCTGTGTTGTGCTGTAATGTTTCGGATTTGTCGTGGTGGATAGCAGTGTGCAATGATTGTACAGTTTGAGTTTATTTGTACATTTGATATTGCGGGGCGAGCGTCCAACTTGTGGACTGCCGTCACTGCCTGTTGTATAATATTCTTTTGGGGCACGACCAGGTTGCGGTCGATGTACCTGTTGTACTATTTTTCATTACTGTACTAGGTTTTGCCCCGAGACGGAGTGCACGGATAGCCGGGTTCGGGAAAGCAACGGGTCCGCATCTCATGGCTTTGAGAGGCAGAGGGGCCCCACTTCAGAATTGGCAGACTATTCGCCGCACTCGTAGGGGGTACAGGTTGACCCAAGGAGGGGTGCTCAATTTACCGGATTCCGTGAAGTGCCGGGTGTTCCATTCACTATGCAGTGGGGACTACCTCGCTTCAGGTTTTGGCGGGTAACTTGCCGCACCCGTAGGGGTCTAGGTTTCATTGCACAGGCTATCCACACGACAGGGGAACGTCGAGTTTCAGCAGCGGCTCTGTGAAACTCGGGGATCCCAGATATCTGTATTGTTCTGTTATGCTTATTACTTTTCTGTAATGTTGCATACTATCACGCCTGGAGCGATTATTGTATATTGGCTTATATACTATTAGATGTTGTATATGTTTTACACCCGCGCTAGTGCAGTCCCCGCTCTGTCGTTAGTTAAGTAACCTAACGAGTGATGACGGGACCCAGTAACGAATGCGGATGGCATATACGTACATTTTATTTTCGTTCTTTTCTGGTGTGATTGATTGATGGGACTGCGTTGATTCTGATCAATGCAAAGTAAAACAAACCTGTATACAGTTGTTGGAACAATTTAAAAAGTGTTATTGCAAAGACGTTTCCTTTTGTTATGCATAGCGGTATTCAGTGGAATATCCAGCACCTCATTCGACGAGGCAAGGGCCGATATCCCTTCACCGGGACCGACCCCTTGGACAGAAGTTTGCATCAGAGTAATAACTTCACTATAGTCGATTACATGTTGCTTTGCATAGCGGTATTCAGTGGAATATCCTGCACCTCATTCCACGAGGAAAGAGCCGAGATCCCTTTACCGGGAGTGACCTCTTTAGCAAAAGGTTTTCGCCACTATATTTTAAAAAGCTATCAGGTTCTTTCAGCGATATCAAGTTCACTACGTTAAAGGTTTTTCGCCAAAAACCAACCGTAGCCCTCCGTCGTTTCTTATGGATGGTCAGTAGTATTCAAGCTATGTTTGTTGGCATACGTCAAGGCATAGTGTTTGGTAGCTGCTGGGTATTCATTTGTTGCATAGATAGATGAGTTGGTTTGGGACAGTCGTATTACCTTGTTGGCATACGTCAAGGGTATGTACGGGTGGGTTCAAATTAACAAGATAATGACGGGCAGAACTTGACATGTGACTTATGATTTGTTGGCATACGTCAAGGTCATAAGAGCATGGGGCAAGAAAATGATATCGGGAGTTTCTAAAGAAACTGAAACTTGCCAAGTATGCGCATACCTTCTGGAGTATGAATAACGTGGATGCATTCCATCACGTTAACATGCGATGAGAGTTGGATCCCGATTCCCACTGATGAGTTGGTTTACTCTTCGGGTGATCCCGATTGATTCTTCTTTAGGTTTGGAGGAGAATTTGACAGGACAGTGGGAGGTTTCCGGATTAGATAAAGTGATGACCATTCTGATCTAGGTTAGAGTGCACGTAGAGTGTTTCTTTTCTCTCTCTCTCTTTGGCAGCGACCTTTGACCGACCCTAGACTATGACTCAGTGACCAGGTTGACCGAACCTTCTTAAAATACTGGCTTTTGGATTGTCCGAGTTGCATAAGTCATTGCCACTCCTTTTTCTACCCTTTGAATTTCTCAGAACACCCGTATTACTACGGATATCCACTTCCATTGGATAGATCCATCGTATGGTTATATACGAACTCGAAGGGACTTCTTCGGGGATGGATCCAGGTTCAGGAGAAATAGAATTGGTTTATTCAGTTGTCTTTTATTATCACCTTCTCTCAGGTTGCGAGAGCTCCTTGGTTTAGGAGAGTACACCTATTACGCCTATTGGATAGTCTTATTCCAAACCATAGGCTGGTGCCGAAAGGTAGGGAATGAAGAAAACCAATTAGCCTAAGTAGGGTGTGCAGAAGGAAATATGTAAAGACAAAATAAAGGGATTAGAAAGAGGACAAAGTAAATTGCGACTGATATCATTCACGACCAAAACCGCGTACTTCATCGCCGCTCCTATTTCACCTTTAAAAAGAATAAGGTATTATTCAGTTGTCTTTTATCGTCACCTTCTCTCGAGATGCGAGTACTCCTTGGTTTAGGAGGGTACACCTATTATGCTTACTGGATAGTCTTCTTCCAAACCATAGGCTGGTGCCGAACGGTAAGGAAGGAAGAAAACCAGTTAGCCTAACGATGGTGTACAGAAGGTAACGACTAAAGACAAATAAAGGGTTTGGAGAGATGGCAATAAAATATACGGTTGAAGTCATGAATTGGATTATGGAAGAGGCATTGCTATGAATACCAGGATACCCCTACGAAACATTTTCATGTTTCAGTGCATTGTTAAAGAAAAACTGTTTTCCCGATTAGACACTTACTCCAAGGGTATGTATTTACCAGGTTTCATTCTCATATCTATATGGTTTTACAGATGATGAGTGGGAGTAAGATATTGGGAATTAGGTGATCATCCTCATTATATCGGAATTCGTTGCAATTGGTGATATTTGAGGAAATCGCCAGGGTACAGTTTTCTACCTACGACGCACAGGTTTTGAGTTGTTTAACTCAGCGGACTTATACAGAGTATTGTATGTTGTCCAAGTGTCCATCAGGACAAAGGGGTAGGTCCTCGTACCATGTTCTGTTTACTTATAACTTCTCTAGTATTTAGACAAGTGTTTCGTAGAAATACAAGGTCTAAGTTTTGAGAAGTTGTGGGTATAAGAATAAAGTAGAGAACCAGGTATCACAAGTATCGGGATTCTTCAAAGAGATCGAAGATGTAGATTCTTGTGATTGGTATTCAGATAATAGTGATGGTTTTGAGAAACGAGTTTTTCTCTTTCAGGTTACTCATAATTGGATGGTTTCCTAAGTTGAGTAATGCTGATTAGCCTCTTTCCATTAAGTTGATATGCACTGGAGACAGATGCATGGATTTGAATATGGTTCCAAATTAAATTAGTGCCAAAGTTTCTATATTAGATATAGAATAGTTCGTACCTTAAAAGAAATTAAGGTACGGGGAGTTGTCCAGCTTATGATTAAAACCAGACACTGGATAACTCAGGGCACGTTTCTGTAATGGCTGTTTGTGGGTTGACCCTGGCTATGACGAGGGTTGATATTCTACCATTTAGAAGATCAATAGTGATATTGTTCTTGACTCGCCACAGTTTTAGTAAAAATGGATCTTTTTCAGAAAACAGTAGTGGGAGTATGGTAGAACTGGAAGTGATTCCAGAACCACGAACGATTACGGAAAAATTTAATAGGACCTATACATTCAATCAGGTTTGACATTCCAATAGCCACTCCGCAGGTATGGTAGGTAACCTCAGACACCCGAGAGGTACTTCGGTAGCCTCAAGGACGGCGACAGGGAGGTTCTTATCTACCCAGACTTGACACTACTGTTGTTCCAGGATATGAGACCCGGTAGGAGGGTTGTCGTAGTCAGTGGGAGCAACGGAAGCATGGTGGGCAAGTAGCTTATGTCTATTTATAGACTTGAGCAGTTATAGCGGAGATAGATCATCTAATTTTGATGTGACAGTCATGAGTTTGACTTCAATCAGAATAGGGGATGGATCAGTTAAGAAGGTAGTAGGGTGTGATGTCATGGTATCTGGATGACATGCACAGAATAGGAAGTAAAATTTCTATACTACGATCGGTTGTACTGTGGTCGTCACACAGTTGTTTCTCCAGACAGGATATGGATATAATATTTGACATTTTGGTTTCTAGATCTATGGTTTTAGATCTGGATTTGGGTAGTTTCCCAATGTGGGTACTTTGACAGATATTCTAATGGTTTTTGGAATAGTTGACTCCTAGCATGGTGGTGTACCTGCAGGTGATGGGGTCACCCTCTCTAAAGGTGTCGTACAGACTAAAAGGGAGAGGGATGTGCATGATTGGCAGATCACTTGCTTAGGCAATTGAGTCAATCATGAGATGTCAAGTACCACACCAAATGTTGGTTTTGCACTAGATGCAATAAGTTTGTTTTAATCCTATCCTGGAGAAACATAAGGAAGCAGTTATAGAACATAAGTACATGTTCTACGGATTTGATGACGGCAGCCTCCTTCGGGAGACGATTATCATTCCAGGCTTCAAAGGTGACGTGGATGACAGAGTGACTGTCAGAGTTTTAGTTTTTCCCTCTGACGAAGAGGGACAGTATTGTGGACAGGTGGTCCAACAGGATACTGTAGGAAGCAAGGTGCCCGATACTGATTAGGTTCAGTGATCGATTCAGTCTAAGAAGTTTGGATATGGAGTTCATTTATGAACTAAGGTCCCATCAGATATCCAGACATATTCTAAGACAGGTACTACTCAATTCGGGAGATGGCTTTCTCCGCGAACTTGAGATTAAGAGAGATACAGAAAGATACTTCTAGGCGGATCCACTCACCGAGGCTATTTCTCGAACACAATAGTTTTACAAACGGGCTTTGTGAAACTGATTAGTAGAGGAGTTGGATGTTCGGTTTCACACGGGCTGTGAGTAGTCGACATCGCAATATTAGCCTTGAGTGCAAGTGGGAGATTGTTGGAGATAGTGCCCTCATAGTCAATTATTGGATCGCAGGTACGTGTTTGCAATGATTGCAGAGGACCTATCCCGGTAGGACAGTCTTACTCGAAATGATAGTATGCTATCTGGCTTGCCTTTATCAGTCATGTACATGTTCAGGTGACTGATTGCATGTTACACTTTGATAGAGCCCTTAGGATCTTGCTTTACTACCAACTGTATGATGGCGATCATATACGTGAGAGTTGGGTAGTTTATATGCATATCCTTAATTGTGGTCCCTAGTCGTGGGAGTTTCGAGACAGGGCATCGATACTCCGGAGTAGACTAGTGTGTACAGTCGAGACCCCGACGAGGGGCGGTGGCCGGTCTCACAAGCCACTGGTGTAGTTGGATCACCTAAGATGTATACAGGTGCTCATTGGGTTATGAGTACACCGGACAGGACTCGCCGGAAATCTGCTAGTTAGTACTATACCTATCGTCAGATAGCAGTTCCCTGGTGACATGTGTACAGGTTAGTTCATCGACCTGAGGTCGTCATTTGTCTCGTGTGAGTTCCCACTGTGCTTTGATTTCTACCCTACCACGGCTCAAAGGAGTCGTGCAAACAGGTAGCTTTTGGGTACAGTCCCGAGCCATATGGAGGCACGTGAGCGGATCGGCAGGGGATTCGTCTCTCCCGGTATTGGGGGCGAGATCGTGCTGTGTCTAGGAGAGCCATTATGCAAAGCCCTCGGCCGAGGCAGGAGATTTACTGGTAGGTATTCCAGTAGTATCTCAGTGTGTTATTGGGCTTCACTCCGACGCGACTTATACTGCTATTGGGGGTCTGACGTTGCTAGCCCCCTAGGCGGATATGCGATACTCATAGACGAACGGACCGGACTGTATATACATTGTCACTGTTAGGCTCAGTAGGGTTTTCGGAGGAGTTCGCTCATCGGTCTCCCTTGAGTTCGCTCCTCGGCCACCCTTGAGGTCAGTCCATGGGCAGCCGTTACGCATAGCTAGTGCCGCTGACGGTTTGTGGTTAAACCCACTGCCAGGGTGCTGACGAGTCATTAGAGTCCCCCACAGACTGTTTCCCAAGTTCGGGCGAAACGTTGTAGAGGCCGTATGGTTTTATGGCAGGGTTCGGAAAAATGCACGTGCGTTTACGCACGTGTCGATTTTCGGACAGATGATACTGGTCGGCTTTGGTTTAAGCCGGATCCGAGTATTATATTGAGTAGGTATAATATCTTTGTCTCAGTTGCATTTGTATTCGGTCGTAATACAAATGCGGGTATATTTATACAGTTTTGGGGTTGTCCTGAAATTCGTTTCAGGATCACTTTTGGAAGTTGCCAGTTTCCAGTTTTCTATCAGCCGTCTTTTAACATTTGGTTAAAGGCGGATTTATCTTTTCATGGATGAGAGTGAGTCGTGCTTCTAGAAGGTTCTAGAAGGTTCTAGAATTTGTGACTAAGCTTTGTGACTCATGCTTTGATTTCATTACTTTCTTGTTTTGCTTAAGATATTTAAGCAAGATATTTTCTTTGTGTTCACATAAGCTTTATGCTTAAGGTCACCCCCTCTCTCCTACGGTCACCCTCCTCCTTCTCTATATAAGAAAGGCCCCTCCCCTCTCTCATTTGGACACTTGATTCAAGAGAGAAAAGATTATGATAGTATTCGGGGTGTATGGAATTTTACAGTTCATTTCATTCCATCACCCGATTTCCACGGCAACTTCATTAACCGATCGTCCACGGATTTGGACGAAGTGAGACAAAGTCATCTACTCATTCTCTACATCAATCTTGGTCGTCTCTTTTAGCAAACTTGACGATCGAGTTGCCTCGAGTCAGAGGCGGGAGCCCGTTTAAAGAACCGATCATGTGGTGCCACTTCGACGAGGACATCGGAGATCGACGAGATCGGAGCAGCCGCAACGGAGCGTGGGATGATGGTTGAAGAACGAAGGACTCGGATCGTTCGGTATAACATTCCTACACTCTTTACAGTTTGTTAGTTTAGCAATAATGGCAGATCCGGGTTAAAGTATACGATAGCGCCAAGTTTAAAAGTTTTTGTTCCGCATTTGGCGTCTGTAGACGGCCGGGGCGCTAGCGTAGACTTACAAGACATAACCCGACATGGACTTGGAATCATCCTTTTCACTCTGGAAGCTGGAGTCAGCAAAGGCCTCGATCTGGAGGTCTTTTCCGCCATACACCAAGAACATCTCCTTAGTCCTTCTCAGGTACTTAAGAATGTTCTTTACCGCTATCCAGTGTTTCTCCCTAGGGTTTGACTGATACTGGCTTACCACACTCAGTGCATAAGCTACATCTAGTCTAGTACACAACATCGCATACATTATAGAGCCTACCGCAGAAGCGTAGCGTATAATAGACATGCGATCCCTTTCCAAATCAGTCTTGGGAGACATCTCTTTGGAGAGGGTGATCCCGTGACAAACCGGTAGATTACCGCGCTTGGAATCTTCCATACTGAATCTTTTCAGTATGGTGTCGATGTACCTAGACTGTGAGAGTCCCAGTATCCTCTTGGATCTGTCACGATAGATCCGGATCCCCAGAATGTATGAGGCATCACCCAGGTCTTTCAAGGAGAACCTGTGTGACAAGAACCCTTTGACAGATTGTAGCATAGGAATGTCATTTCTTATTAAGAGAATGTCATCCACATATAAAACGAGGAATACTAAAGTTCTCGCTACAAATCTACTATAAATGCATGGTTCATCTGGATTTTTGATAAAGCCAAATTCTTTGACCGTCTCATCAAAATAGATGTTCCAACTCCGCGATGCCTGCTTTAGTCCGTAGATGGACTTAAGCAACTTACACAACTTTCCGCTGCTCCCACTCTGAATGAAACCCTCTGGCTGGTCTATATAAACACACTCCTCTAAATTTCCATTTAGAAAAGCGGTCTTTACGTCCATCTGCCAAATCTCATAATCATGGAAGGCAGCAATGTCAAGAAGGATCCGAATGGATTTCAGCATAGCTACAGGAGAAAAGGTCTCGTCATAGTCCAAACCAGGTCTTTGACGAAAACCCTTTGCAACCAGTCTAGCTTTATAGGTTTCAACCTGTCCATCTACACCAATCTTCCTTTTGAAGATCCACTTGCATCCTACGGGTTTTACCCCATCTGGAGCAACGTCCAACGTCCATACTTTGTTGGTGTATATGGACTCCATTTCGGTCCGCATTGCATCCAGCCATTTTACCGAGTCAACGCTCTGAATGGCCTGCTGGAAGCTAGTCGGCTCATCATAATCAATGATGCAATCCTCTATATCCCCGTCTATGAGAAAACCGTAGTATCTCTCGGGCGGATGAGACTGCCTACTACTCCTGCGGAGCGGCGTAGGAATGTCATGTTCTATTGAACCCTCTGGTTCTACTAAGCTTTCAGTAATAGTCTGTGGTTCTGGAATTTCTTCCAGTTATTTCGCTCCCACTTGTTTCCTTTTCTAAGAACTGGTGTTCCAGAAAATGGGCATTACGAGAAACAATGATTTTTTGTTCCTCTGCGTAATAGAAGAGATACCCCCTGGAGTTCTTTGGGTATCCCACAAACTTGCACAGTACTGAGCGTGCCTCAAGTTTGTCCGCATGCTGCTTTTTGAAAAAAGCCGGACATCCCCAGATCTTCAAATATTGAAGATAGGGTTTTTCCCACTCCATATCTCATATGGTGTGGTAGGCACAGTCTTAGTTGGAACTCGGATCAAAAGGTATGCAGCTGATTCTAGTGCATATCCCCAGAATGATCGCGGTAACTCAGTGTTACTCATCATGGAACGTACCATATCCAATAGGGTCCGGTTCCGTCTCTCCGATACACCGTTATGTTGCGGAGTGTATGGAGGAGTAAGCTGAGAGAGAATTCCATTCTCTTTTAAGTAATCCAGGAACTCGGCACTCAAGTATTCACCACCTCGATCCGATCTCAGTGTCTTAATACTTTTGCTGGTTTGTTTTTCTACTTCATTCTTATATTCCTGGAATTTTCCAAAGGCTTCGGATTTATGTTTCATTAAGAAGACATAACCGTACCTTGAAAAGTCATCCGTAAAAGTAATGAAGTAAGAATAACCGTTTCACGCATGTGTAGACATTGGACCGCACACGTCGCTGTGTACGAGTCCCAAGAGCTCGCTCTCTCTTACTCCGTGTCCAGTGAACAGAGTCTTTGTCATCTTTCCTTTGAGACAGGATTGACAAGTGGCATACGATTGATATTCGAACGGATCCAAATATCCCTCTGTATGTAACTTCGTCAATCTTCTCTCATTGATGTGACCCAGTCTACAATGCCATAAGAAAGTCTGATTTATTTCCAGAGACTTTCTTTTGTGTGTATTCTGGACATTGAAAATCTGCAGTTGGTTTAATACGTATATACCATTACTTAATGTACCTGACCCAATCAGAACTTGAATAAGGTGAATGTTTACAACATTACTTACAAATGCAAATTCATAACCTTCTTTAGATAATAAAGATACAGAAATGATATTAGAAGTTGCATTGGGTACAAAATAGCAATTACGCAAAACCAAAACGTGTCCATCTGACAACCCCAGGTGATAGTCCCCCACGGCCTTAGAATCCATGCTAGCTCCGTTTGCAACTTTGAGGGTCATGTCACCTGCCTTCAAAACCCTACGGTTTCTCAACGCCTGCAAAGAATTACAGATATGAGATCCTGATCCGGTATCCAATACCCAGGAAGTAGAGTTTATTGATAGACAGTTTTCAATAACATACACACCTGAAGCTGAAGCCGCAACTTGCTTCAGATCCTGTGTTCTGACTTTCCAAGCCCTGCAATCTTTCTTCCAGTGCCCACTCTTATGACAGTAAAAGCACTCTTCCTTCCCCACAAGTTTCCCCGCTATCTTTGTTGCTTTTGCCTTTCCCTTCGTATCCACTTTACTAACACCGCCCCTTGGTTTGGCGAGGGTTTTCTTCTTCTTTCCCTTGGCTTTCGCCTTGGACCTAAAAGAGGAAGATCCTCTTACAAACAAAGTGGATATTTCCCTACCTTTCTGTAGGGTGCCCTCTGCAATCCTCAGCATGTTGAGGAGTTCTGAAAGTTCAACTTCCTTTTCTTGCAAGCTGAAGTTCAGGATAAACTGGGCGTAAGTGGAAGGAAGGGACTGGAGAATCAAGTCCGTATAGAGCTCGTTCTCTAACGTGGCCCCAAGGTCCGCGAGCTCCTCAATGAAGCCAATCATCTTAAGCACGTGTTCCGCTACCGATGATCCGACGGCCAACCTTGCCGAAAATAACTTTTTCGACACTTCATATCTTGCGATACGAGATTGCTCTCCATACAGTTCTTTTGTATGGAGAAATATGGATTCGAGGTCCATATTCTCGTGCCTCCTCTGATGTTCGTTGTCCATAGAGGCAAGCACGAGGCACTTGGCCTTCGCGCAATCGATTTCCCAGGTCTTACGGATTTCCTTATCCGCGACGCTGGTTTTGGGACCTGGGACAGGGGAGCTTTGGTGGTAAGGAGATACCCTAACTTGTCATAAGTGATTGCCATTTTGACATTCCTGAGCCAATCTTTGTAGTTTGGCCCTGTCGGTATATTTTTATCTAGTAATAACTTAAGTCCGGTCATGATGTTTAGTCGCTGCAATTAGGAGAGAGAGAAGAAACACTTTAGCATGATGCTCTTTCAAGTTTAGAGTGGTTTTTAATTTGTCTAAACAGGATGGCTCCCACTGTCTCTCGAATCCCTCCTCAAACCAAAAAGGAAGAATTAGTCAGGATCAATCTAGCCGTACAATACTTGCTTAACCGTTCGGCCAGGCTGGTGTCGGTACTTCGAGGGATGTTTTCCAACGCTTTCGCGAAGTTCCTTAATTAAATAACCTCTTTTCCCTGGGGGCGTAGCCCCGCTAACACCTTTCTAGACACCTACTTGGTTTATAGCATTGATCGTTAAGTGAGAAATTTCCCGAGGAGTAGCATATACTCACAGTAGGATCGGGATCCAAATATCATTGCGTGACAAAACTGAAGGAATCCTACCAGAATCATCACACTCCAAATGGTATGCTGCGCTAGCAAGTTTCAGTTCTTTTGAAACTCCCGATGTAGATTTTTGCCCCATGCTCTTATGACCTTGGCGTGAGGTCAAAATGTCATAAGTCACATGTCAAGTTCTTCCCATCATTGTCCAGGTTAATTTGAACCCACCCGTACCTACCCTTGACGTAGGCCAAAATGGCAGTACGACTGTCTCAAACCAACGCATTCTATCTATGCAACAGATAAATATCCGGCAGCTACCAATCACTATGCCTTGGCGTGAGGTCAAAATACATAGCTTGAATACTACCGAATATTTAACTGAAATGATGGAGGGCTACGGATGGTTTTAGCAAAACCTTGAACGTAGTGAACTTGATATGATAGATGGAACGAGATAGCTTTTAAAAGGAGTGGCTTAAGCTCCGCGTTTAAAAGTTCTTTTTGAAAAGAAACCGAATGGTTTTTGAAAGTGTTCCAACGACTTTTACATGGTTTATTTTTTCTTGCATTAATTCCAATGCGTCCCATCATTTAATCTTACCATTGCAGAAAACAACCAAAATATGACGTACGCTTATGCCATCCGCATTCGCCACGGGGCCCTGTCATTACCCGTTAGGTTACTTAACTAACGACAGAGCGGGGGCTGGACTAGCACGGATGTAAAACATAAGCAACGCCTAAATAATATCATAAATAGTTATATTGCAATGATAGCCATTTCAGATCACAGATGAACACATTGGATATACTAGGAATCCGCAATTCGCACGAGCCTGTAACCAAAATCGGATTACACGGTCGCGATGAATAGCCAATACCCCACCCTAGACCCCTACGGGTGCGGCAAACTACCCGCCAAATATCCGAAGCGGAGCAACCTCCCTTAACGACGTGAATAGGCCACTCGGCACTTCGAGATACCCGGTAGTTTGTGCACCCCACCTTGGGTCTATCCTAGGAGCAAAAAAAGTAAAAAGAAATTATACAATGACGGCTACAACCCCGACCAGGTTGTGCGGCCAAAAATAATATTACATCAATTTACATATTACATGAATTGAAAGATAAAAGAAAACTCTCATCTCACAACCCCCCGGCTATTCATCCGCGACAATCCAATGAATTCATATACACATACCATCAGTCATTACAGATCACAGATATGTATAACCCCCACTAATCGACGTATAGCGATTAGCGGACGTTCAATACATATATCACATCACAGATATATACCCGTCAGCTTAAGTCTTTAGAAGTTCGATCAAAATACGGATTTTCAAGCCCCAAAAACTAATTTTTCTTTTTGTAAAATCTGGGCAGAAAAAACATATCCCAAAAATCCCAAAATAGCCCCAGAAACACTCTGCAAGAAACCTTTTCCTCGACCGAGTCAACTCGGCCGCGTTTCCGCGGCGCTTTGACAGATTCGATGGACCAAATTTCTTGGGTGTTTAAACAAAAGCCTGAGCCGATTTTTAAGATAAGATTTATCATTTTTTGGACAGAAAAAAAATTCGGCAGAAACTTGATTTTACGGGTTCGTTTCGCGACTTCTTCTTCGGTCGAACTTCTAGTTACTTTGCTAACATGTTAGATAGTGTTTAACTAGGCTCTGATACCACTGTAAGTCCATGCTACCTCTCCCGGTACTTACGGGCTTGCAGAAATGATGAAAAATGATTTTTCAAAAGGTGGTAACATGGACTCAAAATACGGATCTTTGCTAAACAAGTATCTAACAACCTAACTAGAGTTTTGCCTACTCGGTTAGGGGGCTATACCTTTGTTGAACTCATTCGTCTTTAACTCTTTCCGGTGTTCGGATCGGCCTCACCTCGTCATCTTCTTGCGCCGAAGATGGATCCACCTGAAAGCTTCTACCTTTAGCTTCTTCTTCGAACTTGAAGAAACTAGAACAATTGGTTTGCTAAACCTTGTGAACTAGGATGAGTAGAGAAGAGATTTGGGTTTTCTTTTATCTCAAAGTCAATGTTTCTCAACTCATGAGAGGGTGTTGCCTTGAACTAGAGAGAGAGCAAGAGCAAGAGCAAGAGCAAGAGGGAGAGCTCAAGCAAGAGAGAGAAATGAAATGAGAGAATGAGTAACTCTTTTGCCATCCATGCTCTCATAATCCAAAACCATCATAACAAAATAGTAATCAAGTATTATGTGATGGTATAAGTCAAAATGGTTATATCATTTCATGCACTCATTTTGCAAAAACAAACAAGCAAGCAAAAGTCTTTGCCATGAAATAATAGTCATTGTCATGATGATGGTCAACTAGTCCAACCTAGTCAACCGGTCAACAAAGTCAACAAGTCAACAAAGTCAACAAGTCAACAAAGTCAACCCCTCAACAACCATGTCACTATAATATTTAATTAATATTATTGTTAATTATATTTCTTATTCTCATTAGGGTTTAGCCAAAAGTCAATAGTCAACAGTCAACAACCCCAATGAGAATCCTCTGCCTCTGTCTCTCTGTCAACTGTGCATACACACCTGCATCCGCGTTCCGAGGAACACGAATACAAACGAGATAAAACCAATCCCAAAAATTACACTAGGATCTGGCTTAAACCAAAGCCTGCTAATGTTAACTGTCCGGACACCAAACGTGCACAAGTGCATGGATGTGACCGAACCCTGTCGCAATACGACCTCTACTCTTTTGCCTAAAGGCGAATAGCTTTCTGTGTGGGACTCTAAAGACTCGACACTACGCTGGCAGTGGGTTTAACCACAGACCGCAAGCGGCACTAGCTGTGCGTAACGGTCCCCAGGTAGATGCCGACAAGAAGACTGACGAGGTGAAACCCATCTGAACTCCTACTGTGCCTGTATGTGACAATCTTCGTACAGTCATGTCTGTTCGTCTGATACATCGCATGGCGGTCCTAGGGGGGAGGTAAACGTCAGTCCCCTAATAGCGGTACAAGTCGTGTCGGAGTGAAGCCCAGAACACCCTGAGATAACACTGGAAACCTACCAGTATATCTCGCTTGCCCTGGCCAGGGACTACTCGTGTAATGGCTCTCCTAGACACAGCGCGATGTCAACCCCCAATACCGGGAGAGACGAATCCTGTCTAACCGTCACTGCCTCCAAGTGCTTCGGGACTGCACCAAACTACTACCTGTTTGCACGACTCCTTTGAGCCGTGGTAGGGCAGTAATCTAAGTATAGTGGGAACACACTCGAGGCGAAGTGACAGTGTCAAGTCAGCGGACTAAGCTGTACTCATGTCACCTGGGAACTGATAACTGACGATAGGTATAGTACCAACCAACAGTTCCCGACGAGTCCTGTCCAGTGTACTCGTAACCCAACGAGCACCCACATACAATCTCGAGTACGACGTACTGAAGGCTGTGGGACAGACCGTCTCCTACACTGGTATGAGAAGCGCATACGCTAGTCTACTCCGGAGTATCGATGCCCTGTCTCAATAGTCCTGCGACTAGGGACCTGCATAAGGATGTGGTTATAGATTACCCAGCCCCCACTAGTGTGACTGCCATCACAATGCTGGTAATCAAGCAAAGATCTTAAGGGCTCTACTAATGTGTATAGGTGATATACTAAAATAAACACATGTACACATTAAAGCAGAAACAAACCAAGTAGCATACTACTATATTGAGCAAGATTGTCTATACAAGGTGAATATCCCAAGCTTCCATTAAGTAATATACAAACTAGTATGATACAGTAATGGCCTCTAGGGCATATACACTAACAATATACACTAACATGTAATCCCTAACTCTTAGATGTTAAAGTATTTAACATGCTTTGTTTCGCCTAATCTCTAGTATAAAGATCTTGTTTAGGGTTGTTCGGCACGGCTAAATTTTAAATCTGGCATGGTTGATGCCTTATAGACCCTTGTGCGTGTGCCTAGTAACCCTACAACAAAGTCATGTCTAATCATCAATGATGCAGTAATCAAAACGATATATAATTCGTAACCATCCTATAGTACGAGTGTCATGGCAATCGCTAACGGTGTTAGTGTAACATACAAATAGTGCTCGTGCAGCTTGAACCATTAATGACAGTGCTGTGTTATATAACTACCATTCTATATGCAACAAAAGATGGTATGCTACAATAGTATATATAAATATATACGACTAAAATATCCTATCACTCCCTGACGCTTAACGCCATACGGGCGGTTTCCCCATAGATGTTAAATCTACTCACCTAGTCTCGTGCTAAGCGTAGCCGACCACTTGTTTCCCCTTCTTTGCGGCGTCCGACGTACCCGCCTGCGAACCTAGAATTTACAAAAAGAATACACATAAGCAAAATCCTGCAAAAACGCGATATCGAAATCAAACGAGAAACTCACGTCGCGAACTAAACGCGCGTGTATCCGATACGCTGAAACGTATGAATACGCGTCAGTAACTATCCCGACACGTCGCGACATGCAGCAAACACTAAACCCACGCACGTATCACACGTGTCGCGCAACAAAATGTATTGAAAAAACGGTATATCGCTCGAGATTTTGACTCGGGTACAAAAGTGAAAATTTGCATGTACCACAGGCCATAAAAATGCAGCAGATACCAACCCAACAAACCCAGACACCCAGATCCCGCAACTGGCCGCAAATTGCGGCCAGAACGAATATTTCGGGGGCCACACTGTGGAATTAGAGGTTTGTGCTTCGTGTGTGTGGTCTAGGTCTAGTGTGCATGATCCAGTTATCTCAGATTTTGTCTGAAGCATACGGGTCAACAGCAGATCACAGAAATGCTAAACTTTACTTTAAAACGTTAAATTTTGCACTAAATGAAACCCTATGGTATTTTAGTGAAATCTGGTGCAAGACTAGGTTTACGTGGCCCTAACAATACTTAGTTAAGCTAGGCTAACCATCAAAATCACCACTTGGCCAAAACTCCACACAAATCACCATTTCTAGCACTAAATCTCATATTTATCACTAACCGATGCTAATTAACACATATGTTTAGCAAGCAAGGAAGTTGGCCAAGAATTATACCTCACTTGACCCTAGGTGCAAGGAGAAGGAGGAGAAGAAGAAGATGTGCTTGCTGTTGCTGCTGCATGGTGCTGCTACTGCTTGCTACTGCTGTTGCTGGGGCTACTGCTACTTGGGCTGCTGCTGCTACTTCTTGTTGTTGTTGCTGCCTGCTGCTGCTGCTGCTGAGGCTCCTGCTGCTGCTGCTTCTTCTGCTGCTGCTTGTTGTATGAGAGAGAGTGAGAGAGAAAATGAGTGAGTCAAAAGAAAACAAAGAAATGAGAGAGATATGAGAGCATAGAATAGTCAACCCCCCTCTCTCTCCTAATTAAATGTGAGCATGGCTCAAGCCATCATGCCCACTCTCTCTCTCTCTCTCTCCAAGTCAACCAAAACTAAATCATTTTTCATTTAAAAAAAACGATTAACCAAAACACTTAATTAAAATCAAATTAGCTTAATGAGAATATTTTAGTCCACCATGGTTGTTAAACATGGTTTAACCCTAATTTAACCCTAGTTTACATACACATGTGTGTGCAAGCCTAAATAAATTCTATTAAAATATTCATTAATTTTGATAAAATATTTAAAGATCGTTTTGGTAAACTTTTTACTAAAACCCATACAATGAAGTATAATTAGCCACTAATCACAATCTAAGGTGTTACAGACGTTGTCCCCTATAGATGACCCAATAGCCAATCTCGCTTGAAGCAATTCTTTCGAGGTCTCATATCTTGCGATACGAGATTGCACTCCATATAAATCTTTGTTATGGAGGACGATGTAAGCTAAGTCAATCTTCTCGTGCTGCCTCTGGTTTGCACCATGTACTGAGGCTAACACGAGGCACATAGCATTCGAACTATCCTTTTCCTTTGTCTTACGGATATCTACATCCGTGGCGTTGGAAACTGAACCTGGGACGGCAGGGGCGTGAGTAGTAAAGAGGTATCCCAGCTTGTCATGGGTAATGGTCATCTGGACAGACATTTGCCAGTCATTATAGTCAGATTCAGTCATTTTATTATCTAGATGTAACCTATGTTCGGTCACTGGGTCGCTGCAATTAAGAGAGAGAGAGAAGAAAATAATTTAGCATGATGCTCTTGCAAGTTTAGATTGGTTTTTAATTTATTTAAACAGGATGGCTCCCACTGTTTCTCGAATCCTTCCTCAAACCATAAAAGAAGAATTAGTTAGGATTAATCTCACCGTACAATACTTACTTAACAGTTCAACCAGGCTAGTGTCGGTACTTCGAGGGAGGTTTTACGACGCTTTCGCGAAGTTTCATAATTAAATAACCTCTTTTCCCTAGAGACATAGCCCCGCTAACACTGTTCTAGACACCTACTTAGTTTATAGCATTGATCGTTAAGTGAAGAATCTCCCGAGAAGTATCAGATACTCATAGTAGGATCGGGATCCAAATATCATTGTATGATAATGCTGAAGGAATCCTACCAACATTATCAAACTCCAAATGGTATGCAGCACTAGCAAGTTTCAGTTTCTTTAGAAACTCCCGATGTGGATTTTTGCCCCATGCTCTTATGACCTTGACGAAGGCCAACAAATCATAAGTCACATGTCAAGTTCTACCCATCATTATTCAGGTTAATTTGAACCCACCCATATATACCCTTCACGAAGGCCAACAAAGTAATACGATTGTCTCAAACCAACGCATCTATCTATGCTACATATGAACACCCAGCAACTACCAATCTGTAACATTCTGAAGTTTTTGAAATAAATAAAAGTAATTAATTAAATAATAAAAGGTTAAATTAAAAAGTTTTTAAAACCAAATAAGACAATTTCTTAAGATGTATGTTAAAAAAATTAAATTAAAATTTTAGTATGCAACATAAACAAATTATAAGGGTTTTAATGTAAAATTTAGCTTCATTTTTAAGTAAAATAGTGTTATATAATAGCATAGTTAGTGAAGGGTCTTTGTGTATAATGTTAAGAAAGATGTGCAAGTTAAGAAATGTGGGGGTTATAAGTGAAAAAGGGTAGATAAAGTTTAATTCGGAATTTTATTAAAGATAATTCATTTTTGAAATGATAAAGCATTGCCACCACCTCCTCTCATGCATAACACACTACCCACACCTCCTCCTTGCATGAAACTACCACATCTTGCTTGATGATACCTCCTCCTTCACCTTATCCTTCCTTTTTATCACATATCTCCTGTGATCAGATCATTCATCTAGTTTAAAATCTCAAAATTTAAAAGATAGAAAAAGAAAACAAAGAAGAACCAAAGAAAATAGAAGAGATGAACTAAGCCTAGGATTTCCTCACCATCAAGCTAGGAGCTAGGAGCTAAGGGTTTGGGTGTCTTGGAGGAAGCTTTTCAATCATCTTCAATTGGTAAAATCCTAACTCAGTAGAATAGATTTCGGTTTTTGTTTAAGTTTGAAATCATAGTGTCCATAATATCGTATTTTAGCAAAACAGAACTCTGTTAAAATCTGCTTTAGTTTAGATAAAAACCAAATTAACAAAACAGTGCCAGAATGATATATGTGGGACCTAGAACAAACAATTGGATGACGGACCCAGGGGATCGGATTTTGGCCGGCGACACTAAGAGGAATTCCGGCGTCGCCGGATTTGTAGGAGGCTTGAGTGTTTTGGCTTGTTGGGTAGGTCTCTGTGTAGAACTTTGGATCATTTAGTATTGTTTAAATGAGTTAGGTTAAATCTAAATAAAATCTGGGAGCAAATATCGGAAATAGGTATCTAAAAACCATAATACGACACGGGTAAAACGTAACGCGATCTGTTTTCTGTCGCGATGCAGAATTGGGTTAGATTCCAGAGAGGTCAAGTGCTGGATAGTTGAAATAGTCGTACGCAATATAACTAGAACGTACGACTTGTGTTTTCATGATTTTGTCGTGTCGGAATAGCCGTTTCCTTATACAAGTTATTGCTATGTTAGATTCAAATACGGAGACTTTGGAGGCTGCGAGGAAAGAAAAAAGGATTGGCGATTCCTGAAAAGATACGACGTATTTCCGGTGAGTAGATTTACATCTACGGGGGAAGTCGGGTGGATGGCGTATAGCACCCCCGCAACCTTATAATTATTGTTATGATATCTACTTAGGTTTAGCTTTTCGTCAAAGCATTTATATGATATTGCATCTTGTATACCTCCATGTGCATAAGTTTCATATGTAGTTTTAAATAAGATATACGTGATATTTGATCCATGCGATGTGGGTATGAATTGATAAGTTGTACGAGGGATCATGCCGTACTTAAGATGATATGGATATAGCGATATGATGAGCTATAATACAAGGATTTATACGTATCGTAAATGATGAACTTTGTATGCCGAATAACGGCTAATTTATTCTTTTGACTCGCAGAGATAGATTATGCTCTGTTTTAGGATGTAATACTGGTATGAGCTATATTATTTTAAAAACCCCGGTTGTAACATTTCAAAAAGATAAAATATTAATTTTGGGAATTTTTATAATTTAATATTATTTTATTGAATATTTTAATATTTTGGTATTATTATATACAAATAAATAGGAAACATTTGAGAAAAATTATGGAAAATTCTAAAATTGGGTAATTATTGGAATTAAGGTATTTTTAGATTTTTATGATCATTTATATGCTAATTTAGTGCTAATCGCGATTAAAAATTTCTAATCGGATTTTTTTTCTTTCTTGCGTTTTTGTGCAAAACATGCACACATCCTTTTTCCTACACTTGTGCATTTTCTTGCCATGCTTTTCATTTGGGTTTACTATTTGAGTGAGAAGGGTTTTAAAAGGAAAAAAAGAAAAGGAAAAGAATAAAGAAATGGGTAGTTGGTGAGAGAGGGGGTATGGGCTTCATTGACTAAGCACTTAACCATTTCTCCCCTCATTTCCCTCCCTCTTCTCCCTTCTCCTGCTGCTGCTGCTGCTCCTGCACCTCCTTTCCCTCCCCTCTTCAAGCTCCAAAACACCTCTAAAACAACCCCAAAACCCAATCTCCATTTCATTAAATGTGTGCACAATCCTTAGATCTACACTTGGAGCTAAAGAAGCAAGGATTTTGGCCACTAGGAGCAACTCAAGAATTTTCTTGAGTTGCCAAATGAGGTAATTTCTGGATCATTAGATTAGTTTTTGCATTACTTATACCCCTATGTTAAAAGTGAATCGATATCGGGTGGTGTTGTGGACTTAAAGGAAACCTAGTTAGGGTTTAAGGAAATTGTGAGTTGTAGTGTGAAATTGAGTTCAGTAGAGGCTACACCAACACCTTAGTTCTATAATTGAGACCCAACCCTGAAGCTTAAACACAAAATACGGATTTTAGAAACCGATATCGGGGAAATTGTGAAATCTGTGCAGAGTATTTTGAATCTGCCATCACCTGAGACACCCTAAACTAAAATTGATTGGACAGTGACATGTGCAGGCACCCAGGAAGCTACCACCAAGACCCCAGGCCCTAACTCCTTTTCCCGGCCGCAAATTTTCCCCTTTTGGCCGCAATTTGCGGCCTGGACCCCACCAATTTGGCTCGTTTTGGTATTGGTGTTTCCTTATCCGTAGATTAGGACCCTGGTATACATAAAATTGTCTAATTGGACCTAGGGTGAAATCTGGAACATATTTCCTAAGTTGCTGTTTTGGATTCGTGTTTCCGTATTCCGTATTTTTAAGTCTGAATTTGTGTCTTGTGTTTTACCTTGACTATTTGGCGTTTATACGACGATATAGAGGATTTATTGATGGTTTTGAAGGCGTGCCATAGGTTCTAACCTATAGGCCCCTTATCGTATCGTTTTAGATTTCGTGTGCCGTTTTAGCTTTGATTTGGTTTTAATGCGCATATACGACACTTGATGTATAGGTACCACATGAAGACTTCGGGATGACAAGCAAACGCGTGGTGGCATCGAAAGATAAAGACGCAAGGTGAGTAGATTATATCTACTGGGGGAAGTCGGGTGGATGGCGTATAGCACCCCCGCATTCCGTAGTTGTTATTATTATGATAGTTAGGTATATATTGGATAGTGTTGGGTTAGAAGTGACTAGTGTAGTTCATAGTCGCGAACCCTAGAATAGAATTACACCTGCACGCACACCCTTGCATATTACCTATACTTACACGGTGTTAAATGATGATATTGGATGACTTTGGAGATGAGTCGATGATATTGGGCTTTGTGCCGCGAGATCGGTGATGTGATATGATTCGTATTTGGGATACGAAATGTGTTTCTTGCGGGCTTGGGATGTGTGTTTACCCCCCGCATTCATACTTTGTAGATGGCATCAGTTGTACAAGACTTAGATCAGTACCCCAGCTTATGTGATACGATAATAGTGATACCTGAGATGTGATGAGATAGTGTGATATTGACCCGTACCCAGCGATTGGGATGCCGTACGACGATTTACCATATGAGCTTTACATTGACGATAGATCCGAACTCATGACTTGAGGATGTCATATGATATACTGTATCATACGCGATACTATTGAGGCGGGATCACCGACTTATATATATTTATATATATCGACTCAGATGTTAGGCGGTTTCCTTACCTGTAGCTCAGCTTGTTAGTTCAGCTGTATAGTTTAGTGTAGTTGTTAGATTTGATTAGACTCCTACCTATTTCAAAACTAGCGGGTCGTGGGTTTTTTTTAAAAAAAAGACAGGTCAAGGGATCTACGGACATTTCAAAAGGCGTATCTTTTCATAAAAACTCCGTAGCCCCTATTTTCAAAACCCCATGATTCGTGATATTTCAAAAGGCACCATTTGTAGGACTTATATTAGATTAATGTAGATTAGTTATAGTTGCGTCCTGTATTCAGCTCTCACTCTTTTTTTGGTGGTTCGCTTTGCATCGCATTCTCATATTATGTTTCATACTCCATTGTTGATATCATGCTGTTAGGACACCAACACCATTACCGATGTTGCGTATGTACCACGTACACTTACTTGCCGGCTCACACACATCTTCATCGGTAATTGCCATGTCACGTACACCTTAGAAAATACTATTGCTTGACATAACCTATTAGCTAATAGTTTGGACATTGTAGTTATTACCTGCTACTTCATGCATACTGTTATTCATTGTTATGCCGCATTCATGGATTCTCATGCATATATTCACTATTTTACGTGTTACTGAGGTTTTGGATTTGGATTTCCGTGAGATTTTCTGGATTTGGAGGAAAACCGCAAAAACACAAATAAACATTTTCTCTCTTTTAAAATAAAAAGTGCGGTTTTTTTCCCATGATGTATGAGTCGTCCACCATGAGTTTGCTGATGGATTTGGAAACCCGATTCGAGGAGACGGATGAACCGTTTCGGGTACATGGTGGATCCGGTGTGGTACCCCGGGGCAAGAGGAATGTGGTGATGACGTTGAGCCTGGCAGGGGAGCACTACCGACCGGTGATTTTACCTGACGCGTCGGATATCCGGAGGATACCGTCGTGGTCTTGAGATTGATGGTAGGGGTCGGTCTGGACTGACGGCGCCCTAGACTTTTGTGATTGAGACATTGCGATTTCGAGATATTGAGGTACAGAGACTGTGATACAGAGATATCGAGATATTTGGATTACGTTTTGTGCCGATGTTAGGCAATGTTTTATGCTGATTTCATTATGATACCTCATTTTAAAAATACAAAGGAAATCTCACTAAATTATGAAAATAGTTTCTTCATTTACATGTATTCTGTTCTCATGCATTCATACCTCATTCATATGATATATTGCTACCTGAGGCACTGACACAGGTACATGAGATTATACTCGGGTTAGATATTTACCCTAGCCTTGTTATAGGCTGCATGTTTTATATTGAGGGTTTTGTACTGATCGTTTTGACCTAGGATTATGTCTTGCTTTCGGTTTCTGCTTGTAGATATTCTCTATTCACGAGTTGGCAACTCACCCCCGTTGTGCCACAGTTCTTGCAGGTTTTGCCGTACATGTTCCATTGCGGCATTTCTGGCACACTACTTTCTTGCGGGTGAATTGCTTTTGGTAGGTGGATTCTTTTGTATCAAGAACCACCATTGTTTTTATTTTATTCATTGTATCTAGAATTTCCATCAACCAAAACTTGTATATGGTTTCAGACTCAGACTTTAGTGATGTTTTATTTGACCTTAGAGTCGCGCTTAGTAGTATTGCGGTTTTCATGCTTACTGTGTTTCTTTTGGATTTGATCCTCGTCTTTCGGCGTTGTATATTATTGTATCTTGCGTGGTTGTGACCGTCGATTGACGAAGAGCTAGCTCCCGCTTGGGGATGTCTTTTATCATTGTATATATGTTGTGCTTGTTGTACCCCGTTCGGGGCCAGTATTTACAAAAGAAACTCTGCCGAAATTTTTAGAAAAGACTTTACCTTTTAAAAATGCACATTCGGCTTAGTTATTTAAAGACCTTGACCTCAAACATATTTTCCTTCACTTCTTTAAACCAGTTTTCTTTACTTATTCTTTAAATGGTTTTAGATTTCTGGGCTTTTAGCTTACTTGGATCAGATGGAGTCCTATAGACTTCATATGGTTCAAGGGCCAGTCACGTGCTCTTTCGGGTCGTGACAAAGTTGGTATCAGAGCGCTAGGTTGACCTTGGTTCGAGTCTAAGTTTAAATATGTGGAGCCTAGGGCGTTTATATATATGCGGAACTTAGGCTTGACCTTACGGAACTTAGACTTAGTCGAGGGGGTATTAGACCCGAACTTTCGTCGTATAGGATGACCCTTGGTTGATGGAATAGGTGACTAAAGTAGAGTGACGTACCGTTGGTATGTTCCGCGGCATACTTACGACACACCACTCCGCTTAAGGAACCTTAGGATGTACATATTTTCGAGATCAGTGATTCTCTTTATATCCATGATTATACATTCCTTTGAGATCCCCGATTCTATTAGTCCATGATCATACCTTCATTGATGTTGTTCCTTCTTATGATCATTTATCCACTCTGGATCTGTTGTTTCCTTTCTTGTCATTGATCTGCTCTCTTCGATACTCGATTGAGGTTCCTGTCGCCATGTTTGAGCGCAGTTTGGGCTGCTGCTAGGGTTACGGTCAGGGCGAGCTCGTTTGGTACGAGGGCCGACCATTGTGTTTTCTGGTGACATGGGAACGTCTCGAGTTAGTATTGATGACTGTGACCTCAAGTGGAGGTGAGTGCTTGGTTTGCACCGGATGATCGGGCCATTGTTAGAGTTGCCAGTTGAGAGAGGACTGTTGTTGTACATCATACCTCAGAGATTATGATGTCGTCTACCGTGCAGACAGAGGGACCAGCTGTTGCTGAGATTGACGGCATGTCGCTTTCGGAGCTTACGAGCTTAGATTGTCGGAGTTTCCAGGCAGATATGAGACAGATTATAGCTAGTCTACCCGAATTGAGAAACGAAGGTGATTCGTCCGATTTATGCACCGGAGCGGGCCCAGTTGAGTTGAAGATTTCCAGTATGGAGAGTCTTACTCAGATCTAGAGCAGACCGATTCAGAGATGACCGCCAATGTGTCGCCTTTCCTGGAGGATTGAGGCGCTGTTCGGCGTACAGGTGAATGAGCCAGTTATTGCTGCAAATGACGAGATATCGCCCAGATGGATGGAGCTACTACAGCGTGAGCTTATACTTAGAGATATGATGGACGGTCGCTAGTCACCTGAGGACTAATGACTAGGACATGTGGTTCGTTCGGTTACCGATGCGAGGTCATCAGATAGATTGTTTCCAGCTGGAGACGACTTCGCGCAGATTCGTTGAGAGTCGATAGAGACGATCGAATGTCAGGAGCCCATTTTCCAAGTTTAAAGTATACGGAAAGACATGCAGGTATTCTATGGACCCTCTAGAAGAATGAAACCCTAACTTGACTTAATGACCGTGTGAAAGCCTTTGAACCTTAGGGTTTGCGGCAGTTCCTCGGCGCCATTAGTGAGGCTTGGGTTTGCCCTTCTACGGCTGGACCACCGACGCTGAGGCATGTACTCGATACTATTAAACTGTACTCGAGATATTGATCTCTTGGGGGATTATAAGGTTCTGACGAGTCGATCGAATGTTTCGACATCATTCGGATATCATGTGATGGGATGCTTGCTTGGGAGACTCCAGATACGAGTATAGCCGTTGGAGCACTGTCCATGCAGCCGCGATGAGACGAGTCCGAATCAGTCGATAATGAAGCAGAGTGAAGAAAAGAGTTCGCAAGAGATTTCGACAAGATGACGTCCCACTCCGCTGACATCAGAGATGTGATACGCATCCAGAGGCGTTGTATATGGATATATCTTCCAGAAAGAAGCGTGATAAGTATGTAGCCGTTCCGGAATAAGAATTAGCTTCAGCAATGGATGGTGACTTCCGGGCAATTCGGCAGGAATGAGATTTGAGAGAGAAACCTCGACAGGACCTTTGTGGAAAACGATACGAGAAGACCTAGACCCAGGAGTGGTCATATTGCGCACAACCAGCAGGCCAGAGTTGGCATTGTCGACGAGGTAGTTGACCAGATTCGGATAAAGGAACTTACCCAGATGCGTTGCGAATCGATCAAGGACGGACGAGTATTGAGTATTCCTCCGATGGTTGGGACGTGTTCCCGAGGACCTGTTCGGCCTGACATCTTCTACAGAATGATGAAGCTACAGAGTACGCGATTTCGAGTCCGTGCGAGAGACTTCAGATTGACCGTGGCCGAGAACAGTGCAGTGCGTAGATAGCATGGCGTGACGTCATAGTGGACGACGATAGAGACAGGTGGAACCAGAGGTTCGGGCGAGACGCTGACGAGCTGTCATTGCTTCCCGTCGAGACCAGAGGTCAGATATGCTTACAGAAGCATTGGGATGCGACCAGATTCCGAGAAATATTGTGCTGAGGACACAGCTGTCTATCGAGTGAGATGAGATTATGCAAGAGAGCCAGCCTCCGTACAGTTCGGCATAGGCAAGATCGGAAGAGACCTTGAGCAGGATTCCTTTCAGGACATTGCTGCAATGATATTGCACCCAGGATCAGATGTGTGATGTGCATTCAGAGAGCCAGAGGCCGACGCCAGTGATATGCTGCTTATGAGTAGTCGTGAGGATTGACCGAGAGACGACCAGAGAAGTGCCAGAACGGAATCGTCCCCGTTAGCACACCTGACAGGGCTGATGAGCCGATTGATTGTGAGATAGGGATCCGCAGAGAAGATAAGGACCCAGAGTCAGAGGACGCCAGACCGTGAGCAAGAGGCAAGTAGATATCTTGCGCTGCTAGCTTTGGATGCACTAACTCCTTCTCGACCTCGAAGGAGGAACTACCGAAGACGGTATTTATGATTTGTGATTTTGAGATTCGATTATCACGTATTCGTCGTTTGGGATTTCGGTATTTTGTGCGTTCGGTTTGCATGATTTAGTTTGATGACTGAGTTTCATGATATTCGTTTCATGCACCCACTGGATATTTATATATTTTGCGCATAGTTATTACATTCGAGGTATTGATTGTGAATTCACGCCCATCTTATACAGTGATTTGATTTACACTTCCAGCAGAGTTTTCATGCACCTTTAGTGTTTTGATATACGATTTTGGTGCACGCCAGATGCACTAAATCGGGATTCTTCGTGCATGTCACATGCACCTGATTTTTTTTTTACTGTCAGGCACACACGTTGCCTACGACAGATGTTTCGTGCACACCAGTTGCACCTAGATGTTGTTTTGTACACCTGTTTGACACATATATGGATTTTGATTCCTTGCGTACCAGACGCACATGATATTCTTATATACGCATTTCGGGAATTGATTTCTAGTAGAGCAGTACATTTTTATGATATTCTCTATGTATTGATGTTTTCGGAGCCCCGACAAATTGGAGTATTACTAAAATTGTTTTAGTATTGGGGGTTTAAATTTAAATTCGGGGACCGAATTTCTTTAAGGGGGGTAGATTGTAACATTTCAAAAAGATAAAATATTAATTTTGGGAATTTTTATAATTTAATATTATTTTATTGAATATTTTAATATTTTGGTATTATTATATACAAATAAATAAGAAACATTTGAGAAAAATTATGGAAAATTCTAAAATTGGGTAATTATTGGAATTACGGCATTTTTAGATTTTTATGATCATTTATATGCTAATTTAGTGCTAATCGCGATTAAAAATTTCTAATCGGATTTTTTTTCTTTCTTGCGTTTTTGTGCAAAACATGCACACATCCTTTTTCCTACACTTGTGCATTTTCTTGCCATGCTTTTCATTTGGGTTTACTATTTGAGTGAGAAGGGTTTTAAAAGGAAAAAAAGAAAAGGAAAAGAAAAAAGAAATGGGTAGTTGGTGAGAGAGGGGGTATGGGCTTCATTGACTAAGCACTTAACCATTTCTCCCCTCATTTCCCTCCCTCTTCTCCCTTCTCATGCTGCTGCTGCTGCTCCTGCACCTCCTTTCCCTCCCCTCTTCAAGCTCCAAAACACCTCTAAAACAACCCCAAAACCCAATCTCCGTTTCATTAAATGTGTGCACAATCCCTAGATCTACACTTGGAGCTAAAGAAGCAAGGATTTTGGCCACTAGGGGCAACTCAAGAATTTTCTTGAGTTGCCAAATGAGGTAATTTCTGGATCATTAGATTAGTTTTTGCATTACTTATACCCCTATGTTAAAAGGGAATCGATATCGGGTGGTGTTGTGGACTTAAAGGAAACCTAGTTAGGGTTTAAGGAAATTGTGAGTTGTAGTGTGAAATTGAGTTCAGTAGAGGCTACACCAACACCTTAGTTCTATAATTGAGACCCAACCCTGAAGCTTAAACACAAAATACGGATTTTAGAAACCGATATCGGGGAAATTGTGAAATCTGTGCAGAGTATTTTGAATCTGCCATCACCTGAGACACCCTAAACTAAAATTGATTGGACAGTGACATGTGCAGGCACCCAGGAAGCTACCACCAAGACCCCAGGCCCTAACTCCTTTTCCCGGCCGCAAATTTTCCCCTTTTGGCCACAATTTGCGGCCTGGACCCCACCAATTTGGCTCGTTTTGGTTTTGGTGTTTCCTTATCCGTAGATTAGGCCCTTGGTATACATAAAATTGTCTAATTGGACCTAGGGTGAAATCTGGAACATATTTCCTAAGTTGCTGTTTTGGATTCGTGTTTCCGTATTCCGTATTTTTAAGTCTGAATTTGTGTCTTGTGTTTTACCTCGACTATTTGGCGTTTATACGACGATATAGAGGATTTATTGATGGTTTTGAAGGCGTGCCATAGGTTCTAACCTATAGGCCCCTTATCGTATCGTTTTGGATTTCGTGTGCCGTTTTAGCTTTGATTTGGTTTTAATACGCATATACGACACTTGATGTATAGGTACCACATGAAGACTTCGGGATGACAAGCAAACGCGTGGTGGCATCGAAAGATAAAGACGCAAGGTGAGTAGATTATATCTACTGGGGGAAGTCGGGTGGATGGCGTATAGCACCCCCGCAGTCCGTAGTTGTTATTATTATGATAGTTAGGTATATATTGGATAGTGTAGGGTTAGAAGTGACTAGTGTAGTTCATAGTCGCGAACCCTAGAATAGAATTACACCTGCACGCACACCCTTGCATATTACCTATACTTACACAGTGTTAAATGATGATATTGGATGACTTTGGAGATGAGTCGATGATATTGGGCTTTGTGCCGCGAGATCGGTGATGTGATATGATTCGTATTTGGGATACAAAATGTGTTTCTTGCGGGCTTGGGATGTGTATTTACCCCCCGCATTCATACTTTGTAGATGGCATCAGTTGTACTAGACTTAGATCAGTACCCCAGCTTATGTGATACGATAATAGTGATACCTGAGATGTGATGAGATAGTGTGATATTGACCCGTACCCAGCGATTGGGATGCCGTACGACGATTTACCATATGAGCTTTACATTGACGATAGATCCGCACTCATGACTTGAGGATGTCATATGATAGACTGTATCGTACGCGATACTATTGAGGCGGGATCACCGACTTATATATATTTATATATATCGACTCAGATGTTAGGCGGTTTCCTTACCTGTAGCTCAGCTTGTTAGTTCAGCTGTATAGTTTAGTGTAGTTGTTAGATTAGATTAGACTCCTACCTATTTCAAAACTAGCGGGTCGTGGGTTTTTTTTAAAAAAAAGACAGGTCAAGGGATCTACGGACATTTCAAAAGCGTATCTTTTCATAAAAACACCGTAGCCCCTATTTTCAAAACCCCATGATTCATGATATTTCAAAAGGCACCATTTGTAGGACTTATATTAGATTAATGCAGATTAGTTATAGTTGCGTCCTGTATTCAGCTCTCACTCTTTTTTTTGTGGTTCGCTTTGCATCGCATTCTCATATTATGTTTCATACTCCATTGTTGATATCATGCAGTTAGGACACCAGCACCATTACCGATGTTGTGTATGTACCACGTACACTTACTTGCCGGCTCACACACATCTTCATCGGTAATTGCCATGTCACGTACACCTTAGAAAATACTATTGCTTGACATAACCTATTAGCTAATAGTTTGGACATTGTAGTTATTACCTGCTACTTCATGCATACTGTTATTTATTGTTATGCCGCATTCATGGATTCTCATGCATATATTCACTATTTTACGTGTTACTGAGGTTTTGGATTTGGATTTCCGTGAGATTTTCTGGATTTGGAGGAAAACCGCAAAAACACAAATAAACATTTTCTCTCTTTTAAAATAAATAGTGCGGTTTTTTTCCCATGATGTATGAGTCGTCCACCACGAGTTTGCTGATGGATTTGGAAACCCGATTCGAGGAGACGGATGAACCGTTTCGGGTACATGGTGGACCCGGTGTGGTACCCCGGGGCAAGAGGAATGTGGTGATGACGTTGAGCCTGGCAGGGGAGCACTACCGACCGGTGATTTTACCTGACGCGTCGGATATCCGGAGGATACCGTCGTGGTCTTGAGATTGATGGTAGGGGCCGGTCTGGACTGACGGCGCCCTAGACTTTTGTGATTGAGACATTGCGATTTCGAGATATTGAGGTACAAAGACTGTGATACAGAGATATCGAGATATTTGGATTACGTTTTGTGCCGATGTTAGGCACTGTTTTATGCTGATTTCATTATGATACCTCATTTTAAAAATACAAAGGAAATCTCACTAAATTATGAAAACTGTTTCTTCATTTACATGTATTCTGTTCTCATGCATTCATACCTCATTCATATGATATATTGCTACCTGAGACACTGACACAGGCACATGAGATTATACTCGGGTTAGATATTTACCCTAGCCTTGTTATAGGCTGCATGTTTTATATTGAGGATTTTGTACTGATCGTTTTGACCTAGGATTATGTCTTGCTTTCGGTTTCTGCTTGTAGATATTCTCTATTCACGAGTTGGCAACTCACCCCCGTTGTGCCACAGTTCTTGCAGGTTTTGCCGTACAGGTTCCATTGCGGCATTTCTGGCACACTACTTTCTTGCGGGTGAATTGCTTTTGGTAGGTGGATTCTTTTGTATCAAGAACCACCATTGTTTTTATTTTATTCATTGTATCTAGAATTTCCATCAACCAAAACTTGTATATGGTTTCAGACTCAGACTTTAGTGATGTTTTATTTGACCTTAGAGTCGCGCTTAGTAGTATTGCGGTTTTCATGCTTACTGTGTTTCTTTTGGATTTGATCCTCGCATTTCGGCGTTGTATATTATTGTTGCTTGCGTGGTTGTGACCGTCGATTGACGAAGTGCTAGCTCCCGCTTGGGGATGCCTTTTATCATTGTATATATGTTGTGCTTGTTGTACCCCGTTCGGGGCCAGTATTTACAAAAGAAACTCTGCCGAAATTTTTAGAAAAGACTTTACCTTTTAAAAATGCACATTCGGCTTAGTTATTTAAAGACCTTGACTTCAAACATATTTTTCCTTCACTTCTTTAAACCAGTTTTCTTTACTTATTCTTTAAATGGTTTTAGATTTCTGGGCTTTTGGCTTACTTAGATCAGATGGAGTCCTATAGACTTCATATGGTTCAAGGGCCAGTCACGTGCTCTTTCGGGTCGTGACACCGGTTCATTGTCTTTTAAATAAACTACCAGGATGCGTGCCAATTTCTAAAACAAACATCTCTTTTAAATCTTAGGCAGCTTCCTTATTTTAAACTTAACGTTCTGATCATTTCTAAAGATAATGGTATAGCTCATAACAAGTAATTACAATAAGTACGTTTAAACTTCTTATAGGGTTGTATTATGTATTCTATATTATATGCATCCGCGTTACGCACACTCTGGTAGAACACTACACAAATACCAATGAGTACTATGCTGCACAAACACTTAAAAATATGTTACACTACACCTTATTGGTACTGCAATGTCACTATAGAATCGTTCTGATATATATGTGTTAATATGTAGATTGTTCAACCGTAGAACACTTGCACAAATACTAATGACTTCCATATTGCACGAGCACAGACGCGTATGCTACACTACACATCATTAGTAGTGCCATGACACATTGGAATTGAAATTATTATGTTATGTGATAGGATTTCGTAACCTTTTCCTATTTATGATGTAGTATTATAGATTCTGTATTTGATTTCTTGGAATTTCTGAGTATTTTACTCCTGATGATATGTATATATATATCAGTGGTATGGGACATTGTTATATATATATACATATAATATATCATCAATACAAACTATGCAATTATTCTTATTCATTACTTGATATTTGATATGATGAGTAAAACGTCCACTATGAGTTTTGTGTTTTCTGGTTTTGTTCCGGACCGAGTGGGGGAGCTAAACTTGTTAGTGTATATGCCCTAGGGGCTATTATTATATCATACTAGGTTGTATATTACTTAATGGAAGCTTGGGATATTCACAGTTGTATATAACAGTCTTGCTAAAAATGGTATTATGCTATTTGGTTTGTGTCTACTTTAATATGTGCATATGTTTCTTGTAACGTATAACTTATACATATTAGTAGAGCCCATAGGATCTTTGCTTGATTACCAGCTTCGTGATGGCAGTCACACTAGTGGGGGCTGGGTAGTCTGTAAACAACATCCTATACAGGTCCCTGGTCGTTGGATTATCGAGATAGGGCATCGATATTCCGGAGTAGACTAAGTGCGTACGCTTCTCATCCCAGTTAGGGAGATGGTCTGTCCCACAGCCATCAGTACGTTGTACTGGAGATAGTATACAGGTGCTCGTTAGGTTACGGGTACACCGGACAGGACTCGTAGGGGAACTAATTGGTTGGTATTATACCCATCGTCAGTTAACAGTTCTCAGGTGACATGAGTACAGCATAGTCCGCAGACTTGACACTGCTACTTCGCCTCGAGTGTGTCCCACTGTTCTTAGATTACTACCCTACCACGGCTCAAACGAGTCGTGCAAACAGGTAGCAGTTGGGTGCAGTCCCGAGCACTTGGAGGCAGTGGAGGTTAGATAGGATTCGCCTCTCCCGGTATTGGGAGTTGATATCGCACTGTGTCAGAGAGCCATTACGCAAAGTCCCTGGCCAGGGCAAGCGAGATTTACTGGTAGGTTCTGTTAGTGTTTATACCCTAGAAGGCCATTACTGTATCATACTAGCTTGTATATTTCTTAATGGAAGCTTGGGATATTCACATGTATATAACAGTCTTGCTAAACATGGTAGTATGCTACTTGGTTTTTCTATCTTAATATGTGAGTGTACGTATTGATAGAGCTCTTAGGATCTTGCTTGTCTACCAGCGTTGTGATGGCAGTCACACTAGTGGGGGCTGGGTAGTCTACAAGCACATCCTTATTCAGGTCCCTGGTCGTTGGATTATCGAGACAGAGCATCGATACTCCGGAGTAGACTGGTGTGTACGCTTCTCATCCCAGTTGGGGAGATGGTCTGTCCCACAGCCGTCAGTACGTCGTACTGGAGATAGTATACAGGTGCTCGTTAGGTTACGGGTACACCGGACAGGACTCACAGGGAACTGTTGGTTGGTTTGATACCAGTCGTCAGTGAACAGTTCCCAGGTGACATGAGTACAGCATAGTCCGCAGACTTGACACTGCTACTTCGTCTCGAGTGTGTCCCACTGTTCTTAGATTGCTACCCTACCACGGCTCAAAGGAGTCGTGCAAATAGGTAGCAGTTGGGTGCAGTCCCGAGCACTTGGAGGCAGTGGCGGTTAGACAGGATTCGTCCCTCCCGGTATTGGGAGTAGATATCGTGCTGTGTCAGAGAGCCATTACGCAAAGTCCCTGGCCAGGGCAAGCGAGATTTACTGGTAGGTTCCAGTAGTTTCTCAGGGTGTAATGGGCTTCCCTCCGACACGACTTATACCGCTATTAGGGGACTGACGCTTGCCGCCCCCCTAGGCCCGATATGCGATAGTCTTGGACGAACGGACCGGAATGTATGGAGATTGTCACATCAGACTCAGTAGGAGTTCGGATGGGTTTTCTCATCGGCCTTCTTATCGACAACTACCTGGGGACCGTTACGTACAGCTAGTGCCGCTTGCGGTCTGTGGTTAAACCCACTGCAAGCGTAGTAGTCGAGTCTCTAGAGTCCCACACAGAGAGTTTCCTACTCCAGGCGAAACGATATAGAGGTTGCATGGTTTTGCGACAAAGGGTTCGGACGCATACGTGCGTTTACGCACGTACGACTTTCGGACAGTTTTTACCAGTCGGCTTTGGTTTAAGCCAGTTACTGGTATCCGGTTATTGGATTTTTACAGTCTAAAGTTTTTCCGTATTTTTGCGGATAGGAGGGGCGTTCTCGTAATTGTACGAGAAGCTTCTAGAAGATGTGACTAAGGAGGTTACTTTGGATGAGATTGTGAGTCATGAGGTGATTCATCATTATCATTAATTGCACCATAAATGATAATGACTCATGCTTAATGAATCACCATTAGATATTTGTGAAGCATGCTTATTCATCACTCATTTTCTTTTGTTGATAAATGAGAATGCTTCATAATATATTATGATACACTCTCTCTCTTCTCATTATCTTATCACACATTCTCTCTCCTCAAGCTCTCATCTTCAAACCCTAATCTTTACACCTCATGAGTTGAGATCAAAGGAGTAGTTAGACTAAACAATCCATAACCATCACTCTATCTCATCCTAACTTCTTTGATTAGCAATCCAAGAAGGTTAGTTGCCTCAAGTTTAGAGGTTTAGCTTGGAGTTTCGCTCTCGGGTGGATCGTCTACTACCTATAGAAGGCCGAGGAGAACAAGGAGATCGTAAAGACGAAGGACCGTTTTCATTAGGTATAATCCCTTAACACTATAGTTTAGTATAGCTATGTGTTTGGTTATTATTTGTTTAGCTTCGATTCAAGCGGTTAGTCGATGTTTGTTCTTTAAACTTGATCGTTTTTGAAAATTCCGCCTCCCCATAAGTACTGGGGTGTACTACATCGACTTACAGTGGTATCAGGGCCTCGCTAAACACTAAATAACTTAATCGCAAATTTGTACGATTTTCGAACGGAAAAACGAAGCCGGAAAACCCTAAAAAATGCAAGTTTCTGTCGAAGTTAAAATGATGTCCAAAAATTTTTCTGGTGAGTTCAGAGAGCTTGACATGACACCAGTAGAACGCCCAAGAAAAACAGTCAACTGAATCGTCGAACTCGCCGCGGAAGCGCGGCCTCAGCCTACTGAGTCGCCGCGCTTCCGCCGCCGAGTTGGCGAGTCAGTGGCCGATTTTTCTTCTGTTGCTTCTCTCTATAATTTGGGGTTTTCTGGAATATTTAATATTTGCTCAGGTTACTGTTTAACAGAGCAGATTTTGGAGCAATATTGATGTTGTTTAGTCGATCGAAATTGTACAGTATTTGCATATTGGATTATATCTGTGATTGTTTAATGTGTTCGTAAACCTCCCCCAACTGCTAGTATGTCGGTTGGCAGGGGGTTGCACATTTCTGAAATGGTTATATCTGTTTGTGCATATAAACTGTATTGGACTGTTGTGATGTATAGCCGGGGTTAGCAATGGGTTTTTGTTTAATTCATTTGTTGTAAATGTAATTTGTTGTAATATTATTTTTGCGGGGCACTTCCAGGTTGCGGTCGTAGCCACCGTTGTATTATTTCATTTTACTGTTTTTGCTCCTAGGACTGACCCAAGGTGGGGTACACAGACTGCCGGGTGGGTAGTTTGCCGTACCCGTAGGGGTCGAGGGTGGGGTAACGGCTATTCATCACAACTGTGTAATCTGTCTTTTCTTGCAGGCTCAAAAGAAATACAAATTGCTTGCAAATCCAATATTGTTTATCTGTGTTCTGGAATGAATATCATTGCGTCAGACGAATGTAAAATATCTATATTTATGATAGCTATTTAGACGCCACTTATGTTTTACACCCGCGCTAGCCCAGCCCCCGCTCTGTCGTTAGTTAAGTAACCTAACGGGTGATGACGGGACCCCGTGGCGAATGCGGATGGCATAAGAGGACGTTGTATTTTCGTTGTTTTCTGCAATGATAGGTTAATGATGGGACGCATTATCTATAATGCAAAGTAAATAAACCAAAGTTTTAATCGTTGGAACAATTTAAAAGAAACCACTCGGTTATTTTAAAAACAGATATTTTTAAATGCGGAGATTTAACCACTCCTTTTAAAAAGCTATCAGGTTCCTTCGGTTATATCAAGTTCACTACGTTCACGGTTTCGCCAAAACCAGTCGTAGCCCTCCGTCATTTCTTATGAATGGTCAGTAGTATTCAAGCTATGTTTGTTTGGCCCTTAGTCAAGACATAGTGATTGGTAGCTGCTGGGGTATTCATTTGTTGCATAGATAGATGAGTTGGTTTGGGACAGTCGTATTACTTTGTTGGCCCTTAGTCAAGAGTATACGGATGGGTTCAAATCAACAGGATAATGATGGGCAGAACTTGACATGTGACTTATGATTTGTTGGCCCTTAGTCAAGATCATAAGAGCATGGGGCAAAAATCCATATCGGGAATTTCTAAAGAAACTGAAATTTGCAAAGAGATGCATACCATTTGGAGTTTGATGAATGTTGGTAGGATTCCTTCAACATTATCATACGATGATATTTGGATCCCGATCCTACTGTGAGTATATGATACTTATCAGGATATTCGTCACTTAACGATCAATGCTATAAACCTAGTAGGTGTTCAGAAAAGTGTCAGCGGAGTTACGCCCCCAGAGAAAAGAGGTTATTTAATTAAGGAACTTCGCGAAAGCGTTGGAAAACCTCCCTCGAAGTATCGACACCGGCCTGGCTGAACGGTTAAGCAAGTATTGTACGGTGAGAATAATCTTGGCTAATTCTTCTTTTATGGTTTGAGGAAGGATTCGAGAAACAGTGGGAGCCATCCAGTTTAGATAAACTAAAAACCACTCTAAACTTGCAAGAGCATCATGCTAAAGAGTTTTCTTCTCTCTCTCCTAATTGCAGCGACCCTGAAAATGACTGGACTTAAGTTACTTTTAGAGAAAAATATACTGACGGGGCCAAACTATAAAGATTGGCTGCGGAATGTCAAAATGGCTTTGACCTATGACAAACTGGGGTACGTCCTCACCGCTACGGCACCTGCTGTCCCTGGTCCCAAATCCAGCAATGCGGATAAGGAAATCCGCAAAACCTGGGATTTAGATTGCGCGAGAGCCAAGTGCATCGTGCTTGCCTCGATGAACAATGAACATTGATCAGTCGAAAATATTGTATATTTTAGCCGGCAATTTCCTTAACATTTGCATACACTTAAAAGTGTTCAGCATTCATATTCTACATATTAAACAAATCTGTCACAAAATATGAGATTGCATGTATTAGACTTTTAAACTGACACTTTAAAGGAAATTAACCGCATTTCATGGCATCGCATCATTTTTGTATTTGCGCAACACTTGTCTTGAGTATGTGCAGGAAATACGGAAGGAAAACCAAAGAGCTGATCAACATTACGCCAGCTAAATCATTTCAGATCTGGTAGCATTTCAGAGGGAGAAATACAATTCTATATATCCAACAGAGGCCCATACATCAGACCCAGCAACCCACTGAAAGAACAAGCCCCAAAGCCCCAAGAGAGCCGCGCTTGCGTGGCAGGAGCAGGCTTGCGCCGCGCAAGCGCGGCGGTTATGCCACGTCAGCCGTCAAGTTTTGGGCACTATTCATTTCTCTGGTCCCACAGTCCATTCTGATACTTCAAAGTCCAGAACTATATCAAAGCTGCTGCCAGATCAGAAATGAAGATTAAGAAGGCTAATCCTAAATTAAGCTCCTAATTAATCCTATTCTAGAAGCTCCTCCTAACTAATTACATCTAGAACCTTCTCCCCTAACTAACTTTTGGAGGGAAATTTGAATTTCCCCCAACAAACTTTTGGAGGGAAAGTTAGAATTTGAAATCCTAGATCTAGGGTTAGTTATCTATAAATAGAGCACTAGATCTAAGGGTTAAAGGCTAATCAATGATCATTAGTTCATCATTAGTTCTTCATTAGTTAAATAATCTTTCCCTCTTTCATCATCTTCTTCCACAAGTCTCGTGACAAGGCTTGTGCGAAACCCTAACCCTAATTCCACTCCTAATCCAAGATCTTGAGTACTAAATCAAGCGAGAAGTCTTCAACCTTTTAGGAGCCGAGCCGATCTTCAATCGGGCAAGTGATCCAAGCCGATCCGCGATCCACGGAGACGAGCGAAGCCAAGTCGACGATCAAGTTCTTCCTCTTGTAGTTCTTGAGTGATTGTAACGAAATTGTTGATATAAATAAAAGGTAAAATTCGTTAATCTTGCTTTCTTTTAATTCTTGCATCATGATTAGATCTCAATTTGTAATTGTTGCTCTTGTTGTGATGTTTGAGTGAAACTCCGCTCGTTAAGGAGTCGAGACGATTGTAGAATGATGATGTAACAAATATTAATACGATTTTTAAGTCCTACGAGTTTTGTAAACCCTAGCAAGTTCAAGAATCGATGACCTAGTTTCGTAGCGATGCTTTCTTGATTGCGATCGCTCGAAATTAGGGATCTACGATCGGTTCTTGAATTTACTAGAGGCTAGAATACGAATGACATCGACGAAAGAACAAGGGATAAGATGAAACACTAGTTTCACAAGAAATCCCTAATTCTCATCGATGATCATCGATCTAGTATCAATTCATCGAAGGATAAGAATACGTAATTGTAAGATTACATCACATCTATAGATCCGATCGATTCCTATGAGCCTCATTTCGATTCTTGAGATTTGGTTTGGAAAAATCAACAAACGATCAATTCTTGATTCTATCTTTTAATGCTTTCTTAGATCTAGTTTTTTTTTCATTCTTGAACATCAACTATAAATCTTGAATTGTTTTGTTTTCTTTCTTTAAAGATTCAATTCATCTAATTCAAAAGACGAACGATTACACTTTCCCTGTGGACGATCCGCACTCACATACTAACTACAATCCGACACCGTAGTTGATTGCGGTCAAATAATCTTTGGTTGTGATTTCTTTACTATTTCATTCGATTTATTACAATCACAGAAATTATATTCAATCAAATGGCGCCGTTGCCGGGGACTATTTGATTCGATATTTCACAACAACATTTTATTACAATCAAATGGCGCCGTTGCCGGGGACAGTGCGCTAATAGTTCGTATTTTGAAATTTGAGTTGAACAATTTATTCCATTATAATTTTTAGATCTAAACTCGTACAAACCCTAATACGTGTTTTGTGATTTGTTGCGAGAAATTCTGGAATCATTGGAGCTGGAGAAAATTTTTTCTGAATTTTCCAGAGAGCTGAAGAGTTCAAGTTGAACAGTGCCAAGAATTTTGGTGCAGTGAACAGTTCTTTCCACCGCCCATCCGCGGCCTAGTAGGCTCATCCGCGGCGGATCCGCGGCAGCCCTAGCTCCTCTCTGCACCAAACTTCCTCTGTAAGCTACTAACTTTCTTATCTCCTTCTTTCTCTGCTCCAACTAATATTTTGTGCAGAATTCTTTGCAAATAAATCGCAGCGCCGCAAAGCAAAATAAATTTGTGCGTGTTTTTTATTCTTGTGGTTGTTGCATATTAATACGGAAATTTAAGGGGCACGACCAAATCCAAATTAGGTGGGGATTTCAATACCCTTCCTAGGCCCCGAAAATCGCAAAACTTGCATCCGCATTTACCCTCATTAATTAAAAGAAATCTAGAGATGACTCTAAGGACCGTCGCGCTCAATTAGGACAGAAGAAGGCCGTGTGTAATTCATTGTTTATCTGCGTTTTTCTGTGGTGCCTAAGGCGAGTGTGTCTAAGGCTAGTGGTTATTAATTAGGCCCACTGTAGTGGTGGTTCCTTCCCACTTACCTGGCACTTATCCGGCCACAGGGGAACAAAGAGGCAGTGGAGGATTCTATCCCGCGACTTGTCTTTTGGCAGTTAGGAGCGGTCTAGAGTTTGACCTAGGTGACCTCTAGATTTTAGGGTTTTGTGTGTTGCATTTGTTTTGTTGCATCATATTTTCAAAATCCGTCCAATTTTTCAAAACAAACACCACATTCATTCTTTCCCCTAATTATAAATTCACGCTGCCACTTGTACTAACCCTTTTTAGTGCAAGATAGGCTGGACACGGGTGTCTAGTGCCTATTAGTCCGCGTTTCCCTCATCGACCCAAAAGTCGGTATTTCTACACTTACTTTTCTTTCACCCACCACCACACCCACATCGATGGATCCACCTCCATCGAATTTCTTTTCCACTACCTTGCCGCCGTCCGTTGGTGCGCAGAATCCACCTCGCATCTCTCTCCAAGAGAGATGTTATCCTACACGAGGCCCACTTTCCACCTGTCTTTCCACACCACCAGCCAACGGGGAAAATTTTCAAATAAAACCCCAATACATCAACCTTTTACCAAAATTTCATGGTACCGAGTCTGAAGACGCATACATGTTTATCACGAAATTTGAAAATGTATGCGCAATGATGGGTACTTCACAGCTTTCTGTGGATGCTTTACGTCTTCGTCTTCTCCCATTTACCTTGTGCGATTTAGCTGAGAAGTGGCTATATAACACTACCGCACATTCCATTTCAAATTGGGACGAATTCGTCAAAGCATTCCTTAAGAAATTTTACCCACATCAAAAGACAGCTCGAGTCCGCAGCGAAATCTATCAATTCACCCAGCTTCCAAATGAAACATTTTCAAAATGTCTTGACCGTTTCAAGGATTTGTTAGTCCAATGTCCACATCACGGCATCCCGAGATGGGAATTGTGCCGAATCATTTATGAGGGCATTCTCCTTACACAAGACAGTCCCTTGAATCCATGTGTCAAGGCAATTTTATGACCAAAGATGATAGGGAAGCCTGGAAATTTCTAGAAGATTTCGCCGAAAAATCTTTACAGTGGGAGGGTGTGAGTCAATCGTCTAGGGATGGCAATGATATTTCCATAGGAATTAGAGCCGAAATTTCAGCTTTACACAAGAAATTTGACGCTATGGAAAATAAATTTTTAGCTGCCGCCCTAAGTCAAATATCACTCTCCAAAACTGTATGTGGTTGTTGTTCTGATCCGTCTCACTTGACGGAAGAATGTCCGTTTCAAGGTCATGAGCATACCAATGCCTCATTTCAAAGACCTAGAAACGATCCATCTTCCTCCACATATGATCAGGGTTGGAGGAATAACCCTAACTTTGCTTGGAACCAATCACAATTTCAAAAAACGGTTCCAACCCAACACAATTTCCAAAGGGCCCCTTCACCACAACAGCAGCCACCGCTTCAATTGAGTCAGCACCCCTTCCAAGCACAAAATTTCCAAAATCCGGCCAACACTTTTGCACCACATGAAAACTTTCTGCAATTGACTGGTACAGATAATATCTCTGCACTAGCACAAACCTTGGATACTTTCATGAAACAATCCATCCAAGGGACGGCAAGTTTGCAATCTTCCGTCGAAAATGTGATGAAGATCATTATCTCTCAAAATGAGAACATCAAATCGATGGAAGAACAAATTGCACAACTAAAAGCCGAAATGAGTGCAAGAGAGAAAGGGAAACTTCCAGCTCAACCTTTACCTAATTCTGGCTATTCACATCCTGTGGATGCAATCACGTTGAGATCTGAAAGAGTGCTTGACCATCACCTTGGGGAAGAGTTTGATGATATTAATAAATCAATCAATAACACCCCGGCTGAGACCTTTCCACACACTTCTTACCCCAGTTCTTCTACTCTACCATCTTCTTCCGAGCCTATTCTTCATTTCCCAAAAGGCTCGCCACTACAGCCCACCTCTTTTACCTCTCCACGGACGATCCCCACTTCTATTCCGGGATCGATTCCACACACACTTCCTTCTCCTATGATGGACCCAGCGCTTATTGCTAAAGCACCTTATCCTAATCGGTTATGGGCTAACACACCGAGTCCACATATGGAGAAGATCATGAACATTTTTAAGCAAGTAAACACCAACATCCCTCTCCTAGATGCCATCCAACAAGTTCCGTCCTATGCGAAAACTCTTAAGAACTTGTGCACTAGGAAGAGGAAGAATCCAGTGCCTAAGAAGATTTTCATGGAAAAAACAATAGACACGGCTTTCCCCCAACAATTACCGAGGAAACGTAAGGATCCAGGATATCCTACTATTTCCGTTTCTATTGGGGAAAAACACATCAACCGTGCTCTACTAGATCTTGGCGCTAGTGTTAACTTGCTTCCTTACTCAGTTTATGAGCAATTAGGGATCGGAGAGTTGAAGCCAACCAATTGCACTCTCCAGATGGCTGACCGATCAATCACCAAACCTAGGGGTGAACTGGAGGATGTGTTAATAAAAATCGGAGAATTTATATTCCCGGTAGATTTTATTGTAATTGATACACAGCCTGTAGCGAACCCACGGAATCAAATTCCGGTGATTTTAGGTCGCCCCTTTTTGGCCACTTCCAATGCTATTATCAACTGTCGTAATGGTTCTATGACCCTATCTTTCGGGAATAGGTCAATAGAGCTGAACATTTACAAGTTGGGAAGTGTACCCTCCGAACCTATTGCTCAGGTATGTTCTGTCGACTTAATGGATGTCGACAGCAGCGAATTTGATGATCCTCCTGATATCGATCTTGACTCTTTTTATACGTTATTGTTTGACCTAACTATGTATCATACACATACGGACTCTTCTACCGAGTTGTCCGGGTCAACAATTAATACGGATTATGAACTGTTCTTAGAGTCTGAAGATCACCCCGTACTTTGTGATGACATTATTCATTGGGGCATAGATGGAACTTTTGAGGAAATCTTCGCTGATGAACTCGCATTTTTAAATGACACGGGTGTTGAGATGAATCATCTCCCAATCAATGAAATTGAACCTCCACCCATTCTTATGAATTGTAAAAAGAATGCGAGTAATCCATCACATTCACTGCATCGTCTCTCCAAAATGAGACGCACACACATTCTATTCCACCACTTAACCTTTCCCCACTTCTTCTTCCACCAACCCGAGCACTGCATTGATAAAATTTTTGAATGGTTGGTGTTAACATTTGGTCTTTGCAAAGCTTGGCATCGACCAATGATTTTTGACCCCCACTTGTGATTTTAAAAGCTTAACATTGCATAACTCAAGTTTGGGGGGGCATTTCTATCGGGCTCTTGAAAAGAAAAGTTTTACAAAATTTTGAGCCAAAAATAAGTTTCAGGGAGGGTCTTCACTTAAATATTTTGCCCCCACTAATAAATTCCTCCCAAGCTTATAGGTTTTTCGAGATTTAGCAGAAAGCAACAGTGAGGACACTGTTGAAAACAAGTTTGGGGGAGGTTTGTGCTTATTTTTGCATCATTTGCATATCATCTGCATAAGCACAAAACATTTCTTTTAAAAATCTAAAAAAATTGAAAAATTTTCAAAACTATAAAAATATTTTTGTACATAAATAAGATAATAAAAGTTTAGATAGTGAAAAATTACATCCATGAGATTAGAAAAATTTAAGAAAACCAAGAAAATTAGAAGTTTTCTTATACGAACTAGTAATAAGTAGTTATGAGCCGTTGTCCCAAGGGTTAGTAAGATGAAGGACGTCACTAATCTGAGGATAAAAATAAGTCTGAAAAATAGTTTCTATTCTGGAAGCCAAACATTTTGAACGTTACTACCCTGCTATTCGCACTTACACACATCTTAAAGCCTGGGATAGTAGAGGATACCTTGAAATGCTCTTGTCTTAAAGCCAAAAGTATGAAGAAAAAAGAAAAATGTGTTTTAAAGTGGTGAAAAAAATGGATACTGGTTTTGTTATCACCAAGGGCAAGAAAAATATATAGCAAAGGGTGCTTCTTCACCTAGTGCCCTAAGGCCAACTGGTCTGGGAATCACTACTATGCCTGAGGTGGTGCAAGACGAGGAAAATACACCAAGCATGCAAGCACATTAGTAATCGGTCGGTTAGTACCTCAAGAAGTATTAACGGTCGCATGAAAGTGTGTAAGCAATCTCGTTTGTCAAGAAGTACTGAGGTTGATGGGCAAGAGTATGATAGCTTGAATTGAATTCTCCAGGTGTAGGGATGTCTTTACACACACGCAGGGTGATATGATCGATGTTTGGAATAAAGATAGGAATGAAGAATAAGACGATGTTTTATTGAGGGAGGACGTGATTTCTGACATCTTTTCATGACCATTAAGATAGGGCTCATGACAATCGAAAAGCTAGCTTAGTTGGAAACCCTAATTTTCGAAGTCTTTCTTTTACAATTCTTTTCTTTAAATGTAATATTCATGATCTTACTTTTATTATTGGATTTTGTGGGTGCAATCCGCTGAAAACCCTCAGGAGACAACACTCCTCCTACTAGGGACACCTAGAGGTTTAAAGGCTTGTTGCACGTGCTCAGTGCAATCGTGTTGCTTACGAAAGTGTGCTAGTTAGTTTTTCTCTTTCTTTATTTTCTCCTTCTCTTTTTAATAAAACATTCGCTCGAGACGATCGAAATTAAGTTTGGGGGTATTTGATCAGTCGAAAATATTGTATATTTTAGCCGGCAATTTCCTTAACATTTGCATACACTTAAAAGTGTTCAGCATTCATATTCTACATATTAAACAAATCTGTCACAAAATATGAGATTGCATGTATTAGACTTTTAAACTGACACTTTAAAGGAAATTAACCGCATTTCATGGCATCGCATCATTTCTGTATTTGCGCAACACTTGTCTTGAGTATGTGCAGGAAATACGGAAGGAAAACCAAAGAGCTGATCAACATTACGCCAGCTAAATCATTTCAGATCTGGTAGCATTTCAGAGGCAGAAATACAATTCTATATATCCAACAGAGGCCCATACATCAGACCCAGCAACCCACTGAAAGAACAAGCCCCAAAGCCCCAAGAGAGCCGCGCTTGCGCGGCAGGAGCAGGCTTGCGCCGCGCAAGCGCGGCGGTTATGCCACGTCAGCCGTCAAGTTTTGGGCACTATTCATTTCTCTGGTCCCACAGTCCATTCTGATACTTCAAAGTCCAGAACTATATCAAAGCTGCTGCCAGATCAGAAATGAAGATTAAGAAGGCTAATCCTAAATTAAGCTCCTAATTAATCCTATTCTAGAAGCTCCTCCTAACTAATTACATCTAGAACCTTCTCCCCTAACTAACTTTTGGAGGGAAATTTGAATTTCCCCCAACAAACTTTTGGAGGGAAAGTTAGAATTTGAAATCCTAGATCTAGGGTTAGTTATCTATAAATAGAGCACTAGATCTAAGGGTTAAAGGCTAATCAATGATCATTAGTTCATCATTAGTTCTTCATTAGTTAAATAATCTTTCCCTCTTTCATCATCTTCTTCCACAAGTCTCGTGACAAGGCTTGTGCGAAACCCTAACCCTAATTCCACTCCTAATCCAAGATCTTGAGTACTAAATCAAGCGAGAAGTCTTCAACCTTTTAGGAGCCGAGCCGATCTTCAATCGGGCAAGTGATCCAAGCCGATCCGCGATCCACGGAGACGAGCGAAGCCAAGTCGACGATCAAGTTCTTCCTCTTGTAGTTCTTGAGTGATTGTAACGAAATTGTTGATATAAATAAAAGGTGAAATTCGTTAATCTTGCTTTCTTTTAATTCTTGCATCATGATTAGATCTCAATTTGTAATTGTTGCTCTTGTTGTGATGTTTGAGTGAAACTCCGCTCGTTAAGGAGTCGAGACGATTGTAGAATGATGATGTAACAAATATTAATACGATTTTTAAGTCCTACGAGTTTTGTAAACCCTAGCAAGTTCAAGAATCGATGACCTAGTTTCGTAGCGATGCTTTCTTGATTGCGATCGCTCGAAATTAGGGATCTACGATCGCTTCTTGAATTTACTAGAGGCTAGAATACGAATGACATCGATGAAAGAACAAGGGATAAGATGAAACACTAGTTTCACAAGAAATCCCTAATTCTCTTCGATGATCATCGATCTAGTATCAATTCATCGAAGGATAAGAATACGTAATTGTAAGATTACATCACATCTATAGATCCGATCGATTCCTATGAGCCTCATTTCGATTCTTGAGATTTGGTTTGGAAAAATCAACAAACGATCAATTCTTGATTCTATCTTTTAATGCTTTCTTAGATCTAGTTTTTTTTTCATTCTTGAACATCAACTATAAATCTTGAATTGTTTTGTTTTCTTTCTTTAAAGATTCAATTCATCTAATTCAAAAGACGAACGATTACACTTTCCCTGTGGACGATCCGCACTCACATACTAACTACAATCCGACACCGTAGTTGATTGCGGTCAAATAATCTTTGGTTGTGATTTCTTTACTATTTCATTCGATTTATTACAATCACAGAAATTATATTCAATCAAACATCAGAGGAGGCACGAGGATATGGACCTTGATGGCATATTTCTCCATACAAAGGAACTTTATGGAGAGCAATCTCGTATAGCAAGATACGAGACCTCAAAGAACTTGTTTCGAGCGAGGTTGGCTGCCGGGTCATCGGTAGGTGAACATGTCCTACAGATGATCAGCTATATTGAAGAGCTCGCAGACCTTGGGACGACTTTGGATAATGAGCTCTATACAGACCTTATTCTCCAGTCCCTTCCTCACACCTACGCCCAGTTTATCCTGAACTTCAACCTTCAAAGAAAAGAAGTTGAACTTCCGGAACTCCTGAACATGTTAAGGAGTGCAGAGGGCACCTTGAAGACATCAAGGGAAACACCCGCTATGTTTGTTGGCGGTTCATCTTCTTCCGGGTCCAAGGCTAGGGCCAAAGGAAGGAAGAAGAAGGCCGCACCCAGACCTAGAGGAGGTGTTAGTAAGGTGGGAGGGAAGGGAAAGAAAAAGAAAGCAGTACCGATAGTTGGTCAGGATGAGTGCTTCCATTGTCACAGGAAAGGGCACTGGAAGAAGGATTGCAAGGCGTGGAACGCCAAGAACCAGGAACCGAAGCAAGCTGTGGCTTCGACTTCAGGTGTGCTTGTAATTGAGAATTGTCTGTCGATCAACTCTACTTCCTGGGTATTGGATACCGGATCAGGATCTCATATTTGCAATTCATTGCAGGCACTGAGAAACCGTAGAGTGCTGAAGGAAGGTGATATGATCCTCAGGGTTGCTAACGGAGCTAGCGTGGGAGCTGCGTCCGTCGGGGATTATCACCTAGGATTGACGAGTGGACACATTTTGGTTTTACATAACTGTTATTTTGTACCCAGCTTAACGTGTAATATCATATCAGTTTCCTTGTTATCAAATAAAGGTTATGATTTCACGTTTGTAAGAGATGTTGTCAACATCCACCTTAATCATGGTTTGATTGGGTCCGGTACATTAAATAACGGCATATATGTTTTAAACCAACTCCAAATTTTCAATGTCCAGAACACACTAAAAAGAAAGTCTCCAGATTTGAATAAAGCTTTCTTATGGCATTGTAGACTGGGTCACATCAATGAGAGAAGGTTGACTAAGTTGCATAGAGAAGGATATTTGGACTCGTTCGAATATCAATCTTATGACACTTGTCAATCCTGTCTCAAAGGAAAGATGACAAAGACTCCATTTACTGGACAAGGAGTAAGAGCGAGCGAGCTCTTAGGACTCATACACAGCGATGTATGCGGTCCAATGTCTACACATGCGAGAGGTGGTTATTCCTACTTCATTATTTTTACAGATGATTTCTCTAGGTATGGATATGTTTTCTTAATGAAGCATAAATCAGAGGCCTTTGAGAAATTCCTGGAATTCAAGAATGAAGCGGAAAACCAAACAGGAAAAAGTATTAAGACACTAAGATCTGATCGAGGTGGAGAATACTTAAGTGCCGAGTTCCTAGGTTACCTAAAAGAGAAAGGAATTCTCTCTCAGCTTACTCCTCCATACACTCCACAGCACAACGGTGTATCGGAGAGACGGAATCGAACCCTATTGGATATGGTACGATCCATGATGAGTAATGCTGAGTTACCGCGATCTTTCTGGGGTTATGCGCTAGAATCAGCGGCATATCTTTTGAACCAGGTTCCAACCAAGACTGTGCCTACCACACCATATCAGATGTGGAGTGGGAAGAAACCCTGTCTAAAACATTTTAGGACATGGGGGTGTCCAGCTTTTGTAAAAAAGCAGCATGTGGACAAGCTCGAGGCACGTTCAGTACAGTGTAAGCTTGTGGGATATCCAAAGAACTCCAAGGGATATTATTTCTATTACGCAGAGGAACAAAAGGTATTTGTTTCTCGTCATGCCACCTTCTTAGAAACTGAATTTTTAGAAAATCAGAAGAGTGGGAGCGAAATAGAACTGGAAGAAAGTCCAGAACCACAAGCTGCTACTGAAAGTTTGGTAGAACCAGAGGTTCAAGAAGAACAGAACATTCCCGCACCCCTCCGCAGGAGTAGTAGGCCGTCTCATCCGCCTGAGAGATACTACGGTTTTCTCATAGAAGGGGATAGAGAGGATTGCATCATAGATGATGATGAACCTACTGACTTCCAGCAGGCCATCCAGAGCGGCGACTCGGTACGATGGCTAGATGCAATGCGGACCGAAATGGAGTCCATGTACACCAACAAAGTATGGACTTTGGACTTTGCTCCAGATGGGGTAAAACCCATAGGATGCAAATGGATCTTCAAGAAAAAGATTGGTGTAGATGGACAGGTGGAAAACTATAAGGCTAGACTTGTTGCAAAGGGTTTTCGTCAAAGACCTGGTTTGGACTATGACGAAACTTTTTCTCCAGTGGCTATGCTCAAATCCATTCGAGTCCTTCTTGCTATTGCTGCCTTCCATGATTATGAAATCTGGCAGATGGACGTAAAGACGGCTTTTCTGAATGGAAATTTAGAAGAGAGCGTCTATATGGATCAGCCAGAGGGTTTCAATCAGAGTGGGAGCAGCGGGAAAGTATGCAAGCTGCTTAAGTCCATTTATGGACTAAAGCAGGCATCGCAGAGTTGGAACATCTGTTTTGATGAGACAGTCAAAGAATATGACTTTATCAAAAATCCAGATGAACCGTGCATATATAGTAAAGTTATGGCCAGAAGTGTCGTATTCCTCGTCTTGTACGTGGATGACATTTTATTGATAGGAAATGACATTCCTATGCTACAATCTGTCAAAGGATTCTTGTCACACAGGTTCTCCATGAAAGACCTGGGTGATGCCTCTTACATTCTGGGGATCCGGATCTATCGTGATAGATCCAAGAGGATGTTGGGACTTTCGCAGTCCAGGTATATCGACACTGTACTGAAAAGATTCAGTATGGAAGATTCTAAGCGCGGTAATCTACTGGCTTGTCACGGAATCACCCTCTCCAAAGAGATGTCTCCCAAGACTGATTTGGAAAGGGAACGCATGTCTATTATACCCTACACTTCTGCGGTAGGCTCTATAATGTATGCGATGTTGTGTACCAGACCAGATGTAGCTTACGCACTGAGCGTGGTAAGCCGGTATCAGTCAGACCCAGGGGAGAAACACTGGATAGCAGTAAAGAACATTCTCAAGTACCTGAGGAGGACTAAGGAGATGTTCCTGGTTTACGGCGGAAAAGACCTCAGGTTGGAGACCTTTGCTGATTCCGGCTTCCAGAGTGATAAGGACGATTCCAAGTCCATGTCAGGTTATGTCTTTACCCTCAATGGAGGGGCGGTGTGCTGGAAGAGCTCCAAGCAGGACACCGTTGCTGACTCGACGATGGAAGCGGAGTATATAGCTGCTTGCGATGCCGCAAAAGAAGCAGTCTGGATGAAGAAGTTCCTAACAGAACTTCAGGTGGTTCCTACCATAGTTGATCCAATACCTCTGTATTGCGACAACAACGGAGCTATAGCCTTAGCGAAGGAACCAAGGTCCCATCAGAAGTCCGGACACATCTTGAGGCGGTATCACCTGATCAGGGAGATCATTGATCGTCAGGAGATCGAGGTTCGGAGAGTTGCTTCAGAAGAGAACATTGCTGATCCATTCACAAAGGCCCTTCCTCAGATTCAGTTCGAGCTGCTACTCGAGATCATCGGTCTTCGATACGCCAGTACATGGCCCTAGTGCAAGTGGGAGATTGTTAGTGTTTATACCCTAGAAGGCTATTACTGTATCATACTAGCTTGTATATTACTTAATGGAAGCTTGGGATATTCACATGTATATAACAGTCTTGCTAAACATGGTAGTATGCTACTTGGTTTTTCTATCTTAATATGTGAGTGTACGTATTGATAGAGCTCTTAGGATCTTGCTTGTCTACCAGCGTTGTGATGGCAGTCACACTAGTGGGGGCTGGGTAGTCTACAAGCACATCCTTATTCAGGTCCCTGGTCGTTGGATTATCGAGACAGAGCATCGATACTCCGGAGTAGACTGGTGTGTACGCTTCTCATCCCAGTTGGGGAGATGGTCTGTCCCACAGCCGTCAGTACGTCGTACTGGAGATAGTATACAGGTGCTCGTTAGGTTACGGGTACACCGGACAGGACTCACAGGGAACTGTTGGTTGGTTTGATACCAGTCGTCAGTGAACAGTTCCCAGGTGACATGAGTACAGCGTAGTCCGCAGACTTGACACTGCTACTTCGTCTCGAGTGTGTCCCACTGTTCTTAGATTGCTACCCTACCACGGCTCAAAGGAGTCGTGCAAACAGGTAGCAGTTGGGTGCAGTCCCGAGCACTTGGAGGCAGTGGCGGTTAGACAGGATTCGTCCCTCCCGGTATTGGGAGTAGATATCGTGCTGTGTCAGAGAGCCATTACGCAAAGTCCCTGGCCAGGGCAAGCGAGATTTGCTGGTAGGTTCCAGTAGTTTCTCAGGGTGTAATGGGCTTCCCTCCGACACGACTTATACCTCTATTAGGGGACTGACGCTTGCCGCCCCCCTAGGCCCGATATACGATAGTCTTGGACGAACGGACCGGACTGTATGGAGATTGTCACATCAGACTCAGTAGGAGTTCGGATGGGTTTTCTCATCTGCCTTCTTATCGACAACTACCTGGGGACCGTTACGTACAGCTAGTGCCGCTTGCGGTCTGTGGTTAAACCCACTGCCAGCGTAGTAGTCGAGTCTCTAGAGTCCCACACAGAGAGTTTCCTACTCCAGGCGAAACGATATAGAGGTTGCATGGTTTTGCGACAAAGGGTTCGGACGCATACGTGCGTTTACGCACGTACGACTTTCGGACAGTTTTTACCAGTCGGCTTTGGTTTAAGCCGGTTATTGGTATCCGGTTATTGGATTTTTACAGTCTAAAGTTTTTCCGTATTTTTGCGGATAGGAGGGCCGTTCTCGTAATTGTACGAGAAGCTTCTAGAAGATGTGACTAAGGAGGTTACTTTGGATGAGATTGTGAGTCATGAGGTGATTCATCATTATCATTAATTGCACCATAAATGATAATGACTCATGCTTAATGAATCACCATTAGATATTTGTGAAGCATGCTTATTCATCACTCATTTTCTTTTGTTGATAAATGAGAATGCTTCATAATATATTATGATACACTCTCTCTCTTCTCATTATCTTATCACACATTCTCTCTCCTCAATCTCTCATCTTCAAACCCTAATCCTTACACCTCATGAGTTGAGATCAAAGGATTAGTTAGACTAAACAATCCATAACCATCACTCTATCTCATCCTAACTTCTTTGATTAGCAATCCAAGAAGGTTAGTTGCCTCAAGTTTAGAGGTTTAGCTTGGAGTTTCGCTCTCGGGTGGATCGTCTACTACCTATAGAAGGCCGAGGAGAACAAGGAGATCGTAAAGACGAAGGACCGTTTTCATTAGGTATAATCCCTTAACACTATAGTTTAGTATAGCTATGTGTTTGGTTATTATTTGTTTAGCTTCGATTCAAGCGGTTAGTCGATGTTTGTTCTTTAAACTTGATCGTTTTTGAAAATTCCGCCTCCCCATAAGTACTGGGGTGTACTACATCGACTTACAGGTTCCAGTAGTTTCTCAGGGTGTAATGGGCTACGCTCCGACATGACTTATACAGCTATTAGGGGACTGACGCTTGCCGCCCCCTAGGCTCGATATGCGATAGTCTTAGACAAACAGACCGGACTGTACGGAGATTTTCACATCAGGCTCAGTAGAAGTTCGGATGGTTTCCCTCATCGGCCTTCTTATCGACATCTACCTGGGGACCGTTACGTACAGCTAGTGCCGCTTGCGGTCAGTGGTTAAACCCTCTGCCAGCGTAGTGTCGAGTCTTTAGAGTCCCACACAGAGAGTTTCCCTGCTCCAGGCGAAACGATATAGAGGTCGTATGGTTTTACGACAAGGGTTCGGACGCATACGTGTGTTTACGCACGTACGACGTTCAGACAATTTTTACTAGTCGGCTTTGGTTTAAGCCAGTTTCTAGTATCAGGTTATTGGATTTATACAGTCTAAAGTTTTTCCGTGTTTTCACGGATTGGAAGGGCGTTCTCGTAATTTTCCGGGAAGCTTCTAGAATCATTGTGACTTGGGGGTTAAGGTGGCATATGCATTAATTGGATTAATGAGTCGTGTAGTGATTCATACATTGAGTTAATGATTCATTTAATGTTTTGTATGACTCATGTGATGAATCGCTTAGTGCATTAATGAAACATGGTGATAATTCATTGTTTGTTATTAACTTTTTATTATCATATGTTTCATATATACACAAATGACTTCATTCATCCAAAAGGATTCTTATCATCACCTTCTCTCTCCTCAAGCTCTCTCATTCTTGAAACCCTAACCCTAACCTCTCATGTGTTGAGATCAAGGGTTAGCTAGACTAATACATCCATAACCTCACTCTATATCCCCTAGGTAGCTTAGATTAGCACTTTGAGCAACCTAGTTATCTCAAGTTAGAGATAAAGCTTGGCGTAGGAGCTCTCGGGTGGATCGTCTTTGACTCGAGGAGGCCGTTGAGGTGCCGATGTTCCAAGGAGCCTACGAGGAGAGGAGGACCGCGATGAAGACCCGAAGGATAAGTAACGTGAGGTATAACTTCGAATCCGAGTAGTTAAACCTTTCGTAGTTTGCTAGTAACGGTTTAGAAATGATTCATGCGCTCAAGTCTGTGTTACGAAGCTTTGATAATCGTTTTTCATAAATTTTGCCTCCCCGCAAGTTCGTGGGGTGCGTGACATGGACTTACATTGGTATCAGAGCCAACTAAACCTTACTAGCTTGTTAGCAACTAATTAGAAGTTCGATCGACGGAAAACACGAAAAAAAAACCCTAACCCCTTAACAATTTCTGTTAATTTTAAACATGTCACAAAATTTTTTTTGACATACATTAAAATTCACAGCAGGGTATTTTAAGAATACTGGGAAAATACGAGCCAGTAACTTGGCAAAACGGCCGCGGATCCGCGGCAATAGAGTGCTTGTGCCGTGGATCCGCCGCCGAGTCAACGTCGAGTTGACTCGGATTTGCTCAGTAATTCCTATTTTGTGGTTTTCTGTTTTCTTGTTTGTTCTGTTTCTACCTAGGTTGCTTCTTTGCTGGTTTGCTTTTGGGGTAAACACGGAATATGGTAATCGATCGATGTTCTAAGATATTTGCTAATCGGGTTATTATCTGTAATGTTTAATGTGTTCGTAAACCTCCCCTAACCGCTAGTATGTCGGTTGGCAGGGGGTTTCACATTTCTGTAATGTTTACTGTTTGTGTATATGGACTTGATTGGAATGTTGTGATGATTAGCCGGGGTTTGAGATGGGTTTAATATTCATTCATTCGATGTAAATGTAATATGATGTAATATTCTTTTGCGGGGCACATCCAGGTTGCGGTTGTAGCCACCGTTGTATTATTTCTTTTTACTGTTTTTGCTCCTAGGATTGACCCAAGGCGGGGTACACAAACTACCGGGTACTTTGAAGTGTTTAGTGGCTTACTCACTTTGTTGAGGGAGACCGCTTCACTTCGGGTACTTGGCGGGTAGTTTGCCGTACCCGTAGGGGTCTAGGGTGGGGTAATGGCTATTCATCACAACTGTGTAATCCGTCTTTTATTGCAGGCTCAAAGAAAATGCGGATTGCTAGTATATCCAATAAAGTTCATCTGTGATCTGGAATGCTTATTATTGCGTCTGACGAATGTACAATATCTATATATGATAGCTATTAGACATCACTTATGTTTTACACCCGCGCTAGCCCAGCCCTCGCTCTGTCGTTAGTTAAGTAACCTAACGGGTGATGACGGGACCCCGTGGCAAATGCGGATGGCATAAGAGGACGTGGTATTTTCGTTGTTTTCTGCAATGATAGGATAACTGATGGGACGCATTATTATAATGCAAAGAAAATAAACCATTGTTTAATCGTTGGAACAAATTTAAAAGAAACCACTCGGTTATTTTAAAAGATTAGAATTTTTAAATTGCGGAGTTTTAACCACTCCTTTTAAAAAGTATCAGATTCCTTCGATTATATCAAGTTCACTACGTTCTCGGTTTTGCCAAAACCATTCATAGCCCTCTGTCATTTCATTTGGATATTCAGTAGTATTCAAGCTATGCATTTGACCAACGCCAGGGCATAGTGTTTGGTAGCTGCTGGGGTATTTCATTTGTTTGCATAGATAGAAGTGTTAGTTTAGGACATTCGTATTATCATTTGGCCAACGTCAGGGATATGTACGGATGGGTTCAAATTAACTAGGACAATGATGGGTAGAACTTGACGTGTGACTTATGACATTATGACCAACTCCAAGGTTATAAGATGATGGGGCAAAAATCTATATCGGGAATTTCTAAAGAAACTGAAATTTGCAGAGAGAGCATATCATTTTGGAGTTTGATGAATGTTGGTAGGATTCCTTCAACATTATCATACGATGATATTTTAGATCTCGATCCTACTGTGAGTATATACTACTTATCAGGAGATTCGTCACTTAACGATCAATGCTATAAACCAAGTAGGTGCTTAGAAAGGTGTCAGCAGGGCTACGCCCCCAGAGAAAAGAGGTTATTTAATTAAGGAACTTCGCGAAAGCGTTGGAAAACCTCCCTCGAAGTATCGACACTGATCTGGCTGAACGGTTAAGCAAGAATTGTACGATGAGAATAGTCCTGGCTAATTCTTCTTTTATGGTTTGAGGAGGGATTCGAGAAACAGTGGGAGCCATCCTGTTTAGATAAATTAAAAACCACTCTAAACTTGCAACAGCATCATGCTAAAATGTTTTCTTCTCTCTCTCTTAATTGCAGCGACCTTGTGACCACGACTAGGTTACATCTAAATAATAAATTGACTGAATCTTACTTTTATGACTGGCAAAGGTCTGTCCAGATGTCCATTGCCTATGACAAGCTGGACCACCTTATTACTACTCAAGATCTCGCCATCCCAGGTCTAGGTTCCACTGTCGCGGATATGGATATCCGTTAGACAAGGGAAAAAGATAAAGAGAAAGCTAAGTGCCTCGTGTTAGCTTCAGTTGATGGTATATACCAGAAGCAGCATGAGAAGATGGACTTATTTTCCATCTTTCTCCATAACAAAGATTTATATGGAGAGAAATCTCATATCGCAAGATATGAGACCTCGAACGAATTAATTCAAGCGAGGTTGGCTGACGGGTCATCTGTAGGGGACAACGTCCTTACAATGACTAGCTGTTTTGATGAGCTCCCGGACCTGGAGACCGCGTTGGGAAACGAGTCAGTTACTGACTTGATTCTACAGTCTCTGCCTCCTGCCTTGAAGGAAACCAGGGAAACAGAAGGAAAGAGAAGGGCAAAAGTTTCGGGACTGGATATAGTAAAAGAGGGACGTTCCTATTGTTACAGGAATGAACATTGGCAGAATGATTGCAGGGCTAGCAAAGCCAGTAGCAAGGATTCGAAGCATGTTGTGGCTTCAGCCTCAAGTGTAATTTTTATTGAGAATTGTTTGTCAATTAACTCTACTTCCTAGGTACAAGATACCGGAGCAGGATCTCATATCTGTAATTCAATACATGCTTTGAGAAACCGTAGAGTTATAAAGGTAGGTGATTGGTCTCTCAGAGTTGCAAACGGAATGAGCGTGGACGCTGAATCCGTGGGAGAATATCGCCTAGGTTTGACAAGTGGGCATATATTAATTCTACGTAACTGTTTGTATGTACCCAGTATGTCAGGTAATATCATATCAGTGTCCTCACTTTCGAGATAGGGATATGATTTTACATTCGTAAGTGATGTAGTTAACATCCACCTAAATCAAGTTATGATTGGGTCCGGTACATTAGATAACGGTATATACGTATTAAGTCAAGCTCAGGTTTTCAATATCCAGAACACACTTAAAAGAAAGTCTCCAGAAATAAATCAGGCTTTCTTGTGGCATTGTAGACTAGGTCACATCAATGAGAGAAGGTTAACTAAGTTACATAGAGAAGGATATTTGAATCCGTTCAAATATCAATCTTATGCTACTTATGAATCTTGTCTCAAAGGAAAGATGACAAAGACTCCGTTCACTGGACACGGAGTAAGAGTAAGTGAGCTCTTGGGACTCGTACACAGTGACGTGTGCGGTCCAATGTCTACACATGCACGAGGTGGTTATTCCTACTTCATTACTTTTACGGATGATTTCTCTAGGTATGGATATGTCTTCTTAATGAAGCATAAATCGGAGGCTTTTGAGAAATTCCAAGAATACAGGAATGAAGTAGAAAAACAAACAGGCAAGAGTATAAAGACACTGAGATCTGATCGAGGTGGTGAATACTTAAGTGCCGAGTTCCTGGGTTACTTAAAAGAGAATGGAATTATCTCTCAGCTTACTCCTCTATACACGCTACAACATAACGGTGTATCAGAAAGGAGGAATCGAACCCTATTGATATGGTTCGTTCCATGATGAGTAACGCTGAGTTACCGCGATCATTCTGAGGATATGCGCTAGAATCAGCGGCATATCTTCTGAACAGGGTTCCTACCAAGACAGTGCCTACCACCCCATATCAGATGTGGAGTGGGAAGAAACCCTATCTTCAGTATCTAAAGATTTGGGGATGTCCGGTTTTTGTTAAAAAACGGTATGCGGACAAGCTCGAGGCACGATCAGTACAGTGTAAGTTTGTAGGATATCCCAAGAACTCCAAGGGGTATCTGTTCTATAACGCAGAGGAACAAAAGGTTTTTGTTTCTCGTAATGCCCATTTTTTAGAACAGCAAGTTTTAGAAAAGGATACAAGTGGGAGCGAAATAGAACTGGAAGAAATTCCAGAACCACAAACTGCAACTGAAAGTATGGTAGAACCAGTAGTTCAAGAAGAATTGGACATTCCCACACCCCTCCGCAGGAGTAGTAGGCCGTCTCATCCGCCTGAGAGATACTACGGTTTTCTCATAGATGGGGATAGAGAGGATTGTGTCATTAATGAAGATGACCCTACTAGCTTCCAGCAAGCCATTCAGAGCGGTGACTTAGTAAAATGGCTGGATGCAATGAGGACCGAAATGGAGTCTATGTACACTAACAAAGTATGGACTTTGGACATTGCTCCAGATGGGGTAAAACCCGTAGGATGCAAATGGATCTTCAAAAAGAAGATTGGTGTAGATAGACAGGTTGAAACCTATAAGGCTAGACTTGTTGCAAAGGTTTTCCGTCAAAGACCTGGTTTGGACTACGACGAAACCTTTTCTCCAGTGGCTATGCTTAAATCTATTCGGGTTCTTCTTGCTATTGCTGCCTTCCACGATTATGAAATCTGGCAGATGGACGTAAAGATGGCCTTTCTAAATGGTAATTTGGAAGAGAGCGTCTATATGGATCAGCCAGAGGGGTTCATTCAGAGTGGGAGCAGCGGTAATGTATGCAAGCTGCTTAAGTCCATTTATGGACTAAAGCAGGCATCGCGGAGTTGGAACATCTGTTTTGATGATGCCGTCAAAGAATTTGACTTTATCAAAAATCCAGATGAACCATGCATATACAGTAAGATTATAGGAAGAGCTGTAGTATTCCTCGTCTTGTACGTGGATGGCATTCTCCTAATAGGAAATGATATTCCTATGTTACAGTCAGTCAAAAGATTCTTATCACAAAAATTCTCCATGAAAGACCTGGGTGATGCCACCAACATTCTGGGGATCCGGATCTATCGTGATAGATCAAAAAGGATGTTGGGACTTTCGCAGTCCAGGTACATAGACACCATTGTGAAGAGATTCAGTATGGATGATTCTAAGCGCGGTAACCTACCGGCTTGTCATGGAATCACCATCTCCAAAGAGATGTCTCCTAAGACTGATTTGGAAAGGGATCGCATGTCGATTATACCCTACGCTTCTGCAGTAAGCTCTATAATGTATGCGATGTTATGTACCAGACCAGATGTAGCATACGCATTGAGCGTTGTAAGCCGGTATTGGGCAAACCCAGGGGAGAAGCACTGGATAGCAGTAAAGAACATCCTCAAGTACCTAAGGAGGACTAAAGATATGTTCTTGGTGTATGGCGGAAAAGTCCTCCAGATTGAGGCCTTTGCCGACTCCGGCTTCCAGAGTGACAAAGATGGCTCCAAGTCCATGTCGGGTTATGTCTTTACCCTCAATGGAGGGGCGGTCTGTTGGAAGAGTTCCAAGCAGGAGACCGTTGCTGACTCAATAATGGAAGCGGAGTACATAGCTGCTTGCGATGTCGCAAAAGAAGCAGTCTGGATGAAGAAGTTCCTCACAGAACTTCAGGTGGTTCCTACAAGTGTTGATCCAATACCTCTGTATTGTGACAACAACGGCACTATAGCTTTAGCGAAGGAACCCAGGTCCTATCAGAAGTCCAGACACATCTTAAGGTGGTATCACCTGATCAGGGAGATCGTAGATCGCCGGGAGATCAAGGTGAAGAGAGTAGAGACGGAGAATAACATTGCTGATCCATTCACAAAGGCCCTTCCTCGGACGCAGTTCGAGAGGCTATTCGAGATGATGGGTCTACGATATGCCAGCTCATGGCCCTAGTGCAAGTGGGAGATTGTTAGTGTATATGCCCTAGGGGCCATTATTGTATCATACTAGGTTGTATATTACTTAATGGAAGCTTGGGATATTCACAGTTGTATATAACAGTCTTGCTAAAAATGGTAGTATGCTACTTGGTTTGTGTCTACTTTAATATGTGCATATGTTTCTTGTAACGTATAACTTATACATATTAGTAGAGCCTATAGGATCTTTGTTTGATTACCAGCGTCGTGATGGCAGTCACACTAGTGGGGGCTAGGTTGTCTGTAAGCAATATCCTATATAGGTCCCTGGTCATTGGATTATCGAGATAGGGCATCGATATTCCGGAGTAGACTAAGTGTGTACGCTTTTCATCCCAGTTAGGGAGATGGTCTGTTCCACAGCCATCAGTACGTTGTATTGGAGATAGTATACAGGTGCTCGTTAGGTTACGGGTACACCGGACAAGACTCGCAGGGGAACTGATTGGTTGGTATTATACCCATCGTCAGTTAACAGTTCCCAAGTGACATGAATACAACATAGTCCGCAGACTTGACACTGCTACTTCGCCTCGAGTGTGTCCCACTGTTCTTAGATTACTACCCTACCACGGCTCAAAGGAGTCGTGCAAACAGATAGCAGTTGGGTGCAGTCGCGAGCACTTGATGGCAGTGGCGGTTAGATAGGATTCATCTCTCCCGGTATTGGGAGTTGATATCGCACTGTGTCAGAGAGCCATTACGCAAAGTCCTTGGCCAGGGCAAGTGAGATTTACTGGTAGGTTCCAGTAGTTTCTCAGGGTGTAATGGGCTACGCTCCGACACGACTTATACAGCTATTAGGGGACTGACGCTTGCCGCCCCTAGGCTCGATATGCGATTGTCTTAGACGAACAGACTGGACTGTACGGAGATTGTCACATCAGGCTCAGTAGGAATTCGGATGGTTTTCCTCATTGGCCTTCTTATCGACATCTACCTGGGGACCGTTGATTAGTAGAGATTCTGCGTGTTCAAGTTTAGTTAATTACCGCAATCAAGACGGTTTTGCTTGTAGCTAGCCGGTTGAGTACGGATCGTCCGCAGGGAGATGGGAATCTTTTTCTAAGTGTTTTAACGAGTTAAGTCCAATTTTCCAGATTTTGTTGTGATTAATTAAGTGTTAAAATGATATGTAAAGAGAGCTTGTTAGGGTTAGGATTAGGTTAGTTTGAGTTAGGAGTCGCTCACCTCTTTCGTTGCCACTCTTAATATCGGTGTTACGGTAATCGGCAACAACGGGGATTAGCACGACTAGGAAGGAACTTGCGAGTATAAGCTAAGCTTTCCGACGCATAAGTTCTCCCTTTTGGTGCTTGTTCGTCCGTTCTTGGCTCTTTGCCATAACCTCCGGTTAATTCAACCACAACCGGTCTCACTACGGAATCACCTCCATCATGTAGGATAGGGTGCCGTAAGGAGCGGATTGTGGTTCAATTAACGGGAGTCGATTTAAGATGTTGGGCAAGGAAAGAGTGAGAGAGATTTCCTTCTCTCAAACTTCCCTTATCCTACCCTAACAAGTATGAAACTACTCACACATCATAATGAAAAGAAAACAAAACAAAAGAGGAAGATAGAAAGAAAGAGATTAGAAGATAACAACTAGCTATTTGCGACCTCACCTTGGTAAGGATCAAGCGTAAGCATCATGGTTGTTTTAATGATAAAAGAAAAGAGAAAAGAAAGAAACAACAAGAAATAACAACAACTAAGATAACAAATGAAAATTACAAGCAATTAACATAAGAGCAAGACAAGTATAATAATAAAATGAACTTCTTTATTCATCATTCTTCACTCACAAAAGCTCACTACAAGTTTTTCAATGGAGAAGAGATGAGAAGAGGAAGAAGAAACAAGTATTCTAAACCCTAAAAAATACAAGATTAAGCACCCTTGGCTTCACAAGGTTTTGGGCTATTTATAGGCAGGGAGATGAAAACCTAGAGCAAAATTCTGCCTCTATACAAAAAGTCCAAACTACCCCTGAAAAATGACCAACTGAGGCGCCAGTACGGCCGCGGATCCGCGGCCTATACCCCCTATTGGCCGCGGATCCACGGCCCTATGGTGGAGTTGGGCCCTCCAACTTTCTGTGCTTCCCTGGTTTTCTCTGTACTTTATTCTGATATATGTATTTTCTCAGATTTTCTTCACGATTTTTCCAGAATTTCTGTTGAGCAAAAGGTGATTTGATGTGGATCTTTTTGTTATGATTTCCTCGAGCTCCGCGTAGATTTCTTGGATCATGTGTTGCCATTGAGCCTTGTGCATGAAAATGACATTGATTTGCCATTTTGTCTCTTAAACTGGTGTGTGGCAACAGACGGATAAAGAGCGGAGATCCGTGTTTTATCTGTGGTTGGCAGGAACCCGGGTTTTGTCGTGTTTTTCCATGAATTTCACCGTTTAGAGCCGAGAACCTGTATCCTGTAATTGACTAGCAAACACGGCTCAAGAGTACCTACCGATATGGAATGTGATAAAAATTGGGCGGTATGAAAATGCAAAAATCTGATATGAACAAATACCCCCAAACTTATCATTTGCTCGTCCCGAGCAAAGCCAATTTATTCACAAAAAATTTCCTAACCTCACTTTCGCATTGAACGCGATTCCACTGAGCATGTGCAACAAGCCGTTAAACCTCTGGGTGTCCCTAGTAGGAGGAGTGTTGTCTCCTGAGGGTTTTCAGCGGATATTACCCACAAAATCCGGTCAAGTTGGTTTTGTAAAATAACTATGATTCAAACCCCTAAAGTTTTGTTTCAGAAAATAATCAATTCTATGATCCTAAATCTAGACTATCGAACCTTTATTTTTCACACCTCGCTTCTTATTTAACTAAAGATTTTATATGTCTTTACGTGCAGTGCAAATAGTGTCGTTAAGTTCCCGAAAGGTCGAATAAAGTCATTATGTCACACAATAAAGCCCAGATAACAATTTTAAAAGGATCACATAAGTTTTATAAAGAGTTAAGCATTTTTCAAGTTTCGTTTTCCAGTAAAGTTTCAACTTTAGAATTTCTATCTTCCCTAACAGAAAACTAGGTTTTATTCTTCACTCCACCTTTTTCTTGTTTTCATTACATACACACCTCTGTGAACGTGCAATAGTCTTTATCATAGAATAAAACCTTCATATCTCCGCTAAAATTTTTATAAAAGCATGTCTTTTATCAAGATTATTCTCACACAAAGAACCGTTAGGAATTTTAACTCGGAGAGAACACTTGCTTGACTTTGTTTTAATCTGGACTTTCTAGGCTTCTTAGCGAGCTTTGGGCCAATGCACCCAAACCAGTTGGTTTTAGGGCATTAGGTGTAGAAACACCCCAGCGGACATAATTACTCAAGTTACCTAGGTCCACAAACAAAAGACAGTTTGGCGTGAAAATCATGATGATTTAATACGAACGGAGATATAACCGGCAGTTCAATTATTTTTTTGGATAAAAGACGTGTTTAGTGGGTTCGGTGTGTAATCATTCCAATCAAGTTTCAGATGGGTTATTTTTCAGACTTAGTTCCAATTAAGTCATCAATAACATTCCTTCATATTTACTCACTTCATAAACTATTCTTGATATTACTTATTTCAGAACAAACCTATTTGATCCTCAGAAAATTATTGATCCATTTAAAAGTTTTTTTCGACATAAAAGACTTGTCATCTAATTTCCAAAAACTCACGACACGTGGAGTGTGATGTAAAGACGTATATCAGCTATAGTTAACTTCAAAGGAGAGTTATCTTTCAGGTTTTCAAAATCTAAACATAAGATTTAGTTATTCTTATTTTATCAAACAAAACCGTCGAAATGTTGAATCAGAGTCCTCCCACTAGCTAACTTGACAGAAAAGTTTTTATGTTTTTAGAAAATTTTCAGATTTTTATGGGTTTTATGGATTTTAAAATGCAGATGCAAAATATACATATGAATGCGAAGGTTAGAAATGCGTACTGAGTGTACCCCCAAACTTAAACTGGACAGTGTCCGCACTGTCATCGCATGAAGAGATCATTTGAAGGGTCAAAATTGTCGGTTAGCGATACAAATTTTTTTTTTTTTTTAAAGAAAAGAAAAAGAATATCCACAAATATATACAAAATGGTACATACCCCCAAACTTATTTGGAACAGTGTCCACTGTTCTTGGCTGGATAACCGAAGTTTGGAGGTAGGCAGAGGAAGATTATGCAGGGTAAACCGGCTCCTGTAAGAACAAGAGCTCCTCTGTTGGTTCGGTGCTAAGGTACGGTTTGAGTCAGTGTCCATTCACTTTGAAAAATGAACCGTCCTTTGGATTTTCCAAATCCACAGCGCCCTGCGGATACACATTCCGCACAAAATACGGCCCTTTCCAGCGAGATCTGAGCTTTCCCGGATGGAAGTGAAGTCGGGTGTCGTAAAGCAGTACCTGCTGACCAGGTACGAAGGTTTTGCGCAAAAGGTGTTTATCGTGAAACACCTTCATTCGATTCTTAATGACAACCGCGTTATCGTAAGCCTCATCCCTAAGCTCGCTCAGTTCGTTCAACTGCAGCTTCCGATGGCTGCCCGCATCTTCGAGAGACAGATTCAGCTCTTTTATCGCCCAAAATGCACGATGCTCTATTTCGATAGGTAGGTGGCAGGCTTTTCCGTACACAAGCCGATAGGGAGACATGCCAAGGTCGGTCTTATAAGCGGTTCGAAATGCCCAAAGGGCATCAGTGAGTTTCAGCGACCAATCCTTACGGTTCTTGGAAACCGTCTTCTCCAGTATCTGCTTGATTTGCCGATTTGAAACTTCGGCCTGCCCGCAGGTTTGGGGGTGGTAGGGCGTGGATAGCTTATGATTAATGGAGTATTTCCGCATCAAGGCCTCGAAAGTTTTGTTGCAGAAATGACTTCCATTGTCGCTAATGATCGCTCGGAGGTGCCCAAAACGGGAGAAAATGTTTTCTTTAAGAAACCTAACAACAACCTTGTTGTCATTAGTCCGGCTGGGCACAGCCTCAACCCATTTAGAGACGTAATCAACAGCGAGAAGGATGTACAAGTTCTCAAAAGATCTGGGAAACGGCCCCATGAAATCTATCCCCCAAACATCGAAAATCTCCACAACCAAGATCGGTTGGAGCGGCATCTCGTTCCTCCGGGATATCCGGCTCATGTGTTGGCACCGGGAGCAAGTCTTGCAATAGTCATGAGCGTCTTTGAAGAGTTGTGTCCAGTAGAAACCACATTGCAAGATCTTCTCAGTTGTCTTTCTTGGGCCAAAATGCCCGCCACACGCTTGATCGTGGCAAAATGACAGCGCACTCTTGAATTCATTGTCAGGGACACACCGATGAATAATCTGGTCGGGACAGTACTTGAACAGATAGGGTTCATCCTAGTAAAAGTGTTTTACTTGGGATAAGAAGCGAAGTCTGTCCTGACTTGACCATTCAGTCGGTAGTAACCCTGTGGCCAAATAGTTCACAATATCTGCGAACTAGGGTTCGCAAGATACTGTCAAGAGCTGTTCATCCGGGAAAACGTCGTTGATCGGAATTGGAAGCGAAGGCAAAGAAGGAAGTCGTGAGAGATGGTCGGCAACTACGTTTTCACATCCTCGTTAGTCCTTAATGACAAGGTCAAACTCTTGAAGCAAGAGGATCCAACGTATTAACCGAGATTTTGCATCTTTCTTCGCAAAAAGATGGCGCAGAGTAGAATGGTCTGTGTAGACAATGACTGGAGAGCCGATGAGGTAGGGCCTGAACTTTTCTAAAGCGAATACAACAGCCAAGAATTCCTTATCAGTTGTTGTATAATTGAGTTCGGCGTCGTTCAGGGTTCGGCTCGCATAATAGATTACGTGCGGCATCTTGTTGATGTGTTGTCCAAGGACAGCACCAATGGAAAAGTCGGATGCATCGCACATAATCTCAAATGGGTGCGTCCAGTCAGGTGAAGAAAGAACGGGAGCAGAAGTGAGTGAGCGTTTCAATGACTCGAATGCAGTCACACAGCTCGAGTTGAAGTCGAATGGCGTGTCCTTGGCCAGCAAAAGAGTCAAGGGCCTAGCAATCTTGCTAAAGTCCTTGATGAACCGTCTATAGAAACCGGCATGGCCAAGGAAGGCTCGGATATCTCTGACGCATCGGGGAGGAGGAAGATTGGAAATGACCTCAATCTTCGCTTTGTCAACCTCTATGCCATTTTGCGAGATGATATGTCCTAAGACAATACCTTCGCGCACCATGAAGTGGCATTTCTCCCAATTCAAAGTGAGATTCTTGTCTTTACATCTGGTAAGGACAGCGTCAAGATGCAGCAAACACTCGTTGAAGGAATCGCCGAAGATGGAGAAATCATCCATGAAGATCTCCAGAAATTTTTCCACCATGTCTGAGAAGATTCCCATCATACACCGCTGGAAGGTAGCGGACGCATTGCATAACCCAAAGGGCATGCGACGATATGCAAACGTTCCGAAAGGACAAGTGAATGTTGTCTTGTCCTGGTCTTTTTCGGCGATGGGAATCTGATTATAGCCGGAGTAGCCATCAAGAAAGCAGTAGTACTCGTGTCCGGCCAATCGTTCAAGCATCTGGTCAATGAAAGGTAGCAGAAAGTGGTCTTTCCGCGTTGCGGCGTTGAGTTTTCTGTAATCGATGCATACTCGCCACCCAGTTTGGGTGCGAGTAGGGATTAACTCGTTCGCCTCGTTGGTTATGACCGTTATACCTGATTTCTTGGGGACAACGTGAATGGGGCTAACCCATTGGCTATCAGAGATAGGTAAATGATACCAAAATCTAGACATTTTACGATCTCCTTCTTCATATCCTCTTTCATGACTGGATTGAGACGTCTTTGTGGATCCCGAGCTGGTTTGGCATCATCCATCAGATGAATGTGATGCTCAACGATCAGGGGACTAATCCCCTTGATGTCCGCCAAGGACCAGCCAAAAGCTTGCCTGTTGCTGTGCAAGACCGCAAGAAGGGCTTTCTCTTGCTCTGGAGCTAGAGAAGCCGAAATGATGACAGGGAGGGTCTCGTTCTCACCTAAGTAAGCGTACTTAAGGTGAGACGGCAAAGGCTTGAGTTTGAGCGCTGGGGGTGAAACGATTGATGGCAAGATTGGTGCAGAGGTCTCGAACTCAAAGGACTCCAGCAAAGGTTCAAAACGAGTGTAGGCGACCGAGTTGGATGGTTCAGGTAACTCATCCGGAAATTCGAAAGATTCAAACTCGGGTTGTGCACGGCTAAGATCGTTCGAGAACGTGAAACACTCGTAGTCGTTGTCGGGCGCAGAAACCGCAGCAGGTTCGAGGAGGAACGCACTAGTGGCGTTAAGATTATCGTGATCAAACAGAAACTCCTCGAATTCAGATTCTTCTGGGATGATCTCCTGGATCGAGAAGACGTCTAGTATATGAGCATTAGGTTCGGCGGGCTGATTCCCCAACCTAAAAATGTTGAGTTCAATCGTCATGTTTCCAAAAGAGAGGTTCATCGAACCATTGCGACAATTGATCACAGCATTTGAGGTTGCAAGGAATGGGCGACCGAGTATCACCGGAATTTGATTCCGGGGGTTAGCTACAGGCTGTGTGTCTAATACAATGAAGTCAACGGGGAATATGAAGTCCCCGACTTTTATTAACACATCCTCTAGCTCACCCCTAGGATGGGTGATCGATCGGTCGGCCATTTGTAGAGTGCAGTGTGTGGGTTTCAGCTCTCCTACGCCTAATTGCTCGTATACTGAGTACGGAAGCAGGTTAACACTGGCACCAAGATCTAATAATGCGCGGTTGATGTTCTTATCCCCAATAGTAATAGAAATCGTAGGACAGCCAGCGTCCTTCCGTTTTTATGGTAAAGATTGGGTAAGGGCATCACTCACAGCACTAGCCAAGAAAACTTTCTTGGGTACCTGAGACTTCCTCTTTTTCGTGTACAAGTCCTTTAAGATTTTCGCGTAGGACGGGACTTGTTGGACAGCATCTAAAAGAGGAATGTTAATATTAACCTGCTTAAATAACTCCAGAATCTTCTCCATCTGAGGATTTTGTTTATTAGACCTCAACCGGTTTGGAAATGGAACATTTTTAAAATTGGTTGAGTCTAATGTTGGAGGAGGAGATTGTGGAGTTGGAACGGATCCCAGAACAGGTGTTTTCGTGGAGTGAGATGTGGGTCCGTTCAGAGCAGAAGAAGAGGAAGGAAAGCCTTGTGAAGAACGGAGAATAGGCTCAGAAGACGAAGAAACAGGAGAAGAAGAAGAAGTAGAAGAAGAAGCGGCCGGGGTGTCATCGTTGATCCGTATGCCAATGTTGTTTTGCAGCATCCTTCCCGATCTCAATGTGGTCACGGCACTCACATTATGATTCTGTCGTTCAAGAGCAACATGTACATTATGTGGGTGACCAGGATTTGGGAGTGGCTGGGACGGGAGCTTCCCTTTTTCTCGCTCGCTTAAGGCCGCATTCAGCTGTGCAATCTGGGCCTCGATGGTCTTGATGCTTTGCCCGTGTGCGGCAGTGTGTTGCACTAAGGACTGAATGGAAGACTGGATGTTGGCAGTGGATTATGTCGATTGTTTAACGAACGCCTCCAGACTTCGTTCGAGCGAGGAAACCTTATCGTTGTTTGACGGAACAAAGTCGTTTGGTGGAAAAGAATTGTTGGGTGCAAAGTTGTTCGTCTGACTTTGGAAAGGTTGGGGTTGGAAGGGCTGATGAAACTGCTGTTGAGTTTGTTGTTGCGCTTGTTGTTGTGGCAGATGAGCCCTTTGGAAATTGTTGCCTTGGAATTGATTCTGATTCTGATTCCAGGCGAAATTGGGGTGGTTCCTCCAACCGGGATTGTAGGTGGAAGAGTATGGATCATTCCTCGGTCTTTACTGGAATGCAGCATTAACCTGATCCTGTCCTTGCGATAGTGGATTGTTAGGACACTCTTCAGTTAACTGAGAAGGATCGGAACAACAAGCGCAAATGGTACGAAGGGGAAGAACAGGGGTAGGAGCAGGAGAAGAGAATTTGCTCTCTATCGCTTCAAGCTTTCTCGTTATTGCAGCCATTTCAGCTTTCATCGCAATAGAGACATCAAGTTGGTGAATTCCTACCCTAGACTGACCGGTAGAAGTTGAGGTAGAAGAAGAAGAAGTCGGTCTGGTACTCTCCCATTGTAGCGTTTGCTCCGCAAGGTCGTCAAAGAATTGCCACGCTTCCTCGTCAGATTTTGATAGGAAGTGGCCCTGACAGATGGTTTCCAACAACTACTTCGTTGCTGGGTTCAGGCCCTCGTATAAGGTTTGGCAAAGTTGCCATTTCTCTATACCGTGGTGAGGACACTGAACAAGAAGGTCTTTGTACCGGTCAAAGCACTTCTAGAAGGGTTCAGAAGGAAGCTGAGAGAATTGGTTGATTTCATTGCGAATCCTTGCGGTTTTATAATTCGGATAGAATTTTTTTAGAAACGCTTTAACAAACTCGTCCCAGCTGGTTATTGAGTGGGAAGCGGTGCTATACAGCCATTTTTCAGCAAGATCGCATAAAGTGAACGGAATGACCCGTAGACGTATAACATCGTCCGACGGTTGGGTGGTTTTCATCATGGCACAAACGTTTTGAAATTTATTGATGAAGATATAGGCATCTTCAGATTCAAGCCCATGAAATCACGGAAGCATGTTGATGAAGTGGGGCTTAATTTCAAAATTATCCCCATTGGCCGGTGGAAGAGAATGGCAGGTGGGAAGTGCAGAACGGGTGGGATAAAAACGATCCTGGAGCGCGATTCGCTACGGCGCTACAACAGGCGGTGGTGGTGGGTTATTAGTCTCCGTAGGAGGTAGAGCCAATCCAGGGATAGTCAAAGAGATGTTCGGATTAAATCCTGACATCGCGGAAGAAGAGGTTGGTGATGGTGAAGGTGAAGATGTATGAACAGAATTCCGGTCAACGTCGGAGTTGGCCGGCAAAGGAAGGGGTGAAAGAGGCGTGGACGGAGTTTCGACGTCTGAGTCGATCGCGTAGTCGGTAGCGACTAACGTAACGCGGACTAGGCGGGCGCTAGTGTCCCGAGTCCAAGCGGACATACACTAAACGAGTTTAGTATAGTCAAAGCGGAGAAGGTGAGGGTAAGAAAATGTCAATGGAGAAAAACGATGGGTGGTGGGTGAAAAATGGATTTGGCGACAAAGGGCAAGTTTTTATAAAAGTTTTTGATTTTTTTCTTTCTTTGTTTTTTTTTAGAAAGAGCTTTATAGAAGTATGTACGGACTTACAGCTTTAAGCAATCACAAACAAGATATGCACAATCTCACCTAGATCTAGGGTCACCTAGGTCTGCTAGACAGCTCCTAACTGTTCCAGAGGGCTAGAAATAGGACCTCAAACCGCCTCTTCTCCGTCAAATGCGGCCAGATAAGTGCCAGGTAAGTGGGAGGTTATCCAACGCTTTCGCGAAGTTCCTTAATTAAATAACCACTTGCCTTCGTCACACTTGCCTAGACACCGCAAAAGTCAGATAGGATAAACGGCCGATGCCTGTAACTAGTCCTCTGTCCTATTGAGCGCGAAGTCCTTAGGGCTGAGTCTAGTATTTTTTAATTTAACAATGGTCAATGCATATGCTTTTTGTGATTTTTGGGGTCCTGGAAAGGGTGATGAAATCCCTACCCAATCTGAATTGGTTTCAAGCCCCTTAAGTCCGTATTAATAAATGCAAAGCAGTAACAAATCAACTGCAAACAATTTTTATTTTAGCGCGGCGCAAAGAATACTGCACAAAAACAGTTTATTGGAAGGGGGAAGAGAGTTTGCGCAAAGAATGCTGCAGAAAACACAGTTTATTGGAGTCCAGAGGAGTGGGAGAGAGGAGAGAAACACTTACAGGGATTTTGGCACGCAGAACGCACCAAGTGGCCACTGTTCCACGGCAATAGGGCCCTAATGCCGCGGTTCCGCGGCAGCAATGATGATTTGGTTCTTCATTTTTCTGGTGTGGGCTGTTTTGGGTGTCCTCTGCTGTTTTTAAGACCCTGAATCTGGATTTGCTCACTGAAACTGCTCCAGAATCTTACAGTAGACCGTTTGCTTTGTTTTGATCCGTCGCGGTGTAGCCGCGAAATATGGGTCTATCTTCCCACGTCTTTGGCACTGAACTCGAACTTCGTATTATCCTGCACACTTGCACAAAAACTAATCAAAAATAACAAGATGATTTTTTACAAAGTATTTTTTTTGTTTTGTTTTTCGGTTATATTCACGAGTTAACCCGAAATTACACAAAGAAATAAACTACCGTCTCCGCGGCAGCGGCGCCATTTGATTACTAGAGATTCTGTGTGTTCAAGTTGTAGGGTTCCTAGGCACTCTAGTGAAGTCTCACAAGTGATCAAACATGCACAAATCAAATTTTACGGGTGCCTACAAACCCGACTACGGATCGTTTACTAGATATTTAGGCGAAACAAGCAAACTAGTTAACATTTTAACTAAGGGAACGGATATACAACCTTTGTAGATCCGGTCCACCACCTCCACGGCTCCGCAATGAAGTCCCCTCACTGTCCAAATCATGTCTTGGGCTCTAGCGTCGGCATCATCGAAGAATGGGCGGGCTTGATCGTCGGTTCGATGCCGAAGATGATCTACGTCGAGGCATCGCTAGAACAAGCTCCAACTTCACCAAGTCGGAAAAACTTGTGAAGGAAACATCCTATACTACTTGGCAAGAGTAGAGGATGAAGAAATAGGAAGTGGGGAAACTTTAGTTTTGGATTTCTCACTAGATTTCATGACTTGCCATTGGAGTAGCAAGCTTTCTTCATTGAAGAAGAAGATGAAGAAAGAAGAAGATGATATGATAAGTCTTAATTAAAAATAAAAACAATATGATACTTATCATGTCAACAACCATGGTTTAGTGTAGAGATTTAACCAAGGTTATATAAGTGGTTAGGGTTAGAGAAAAGACAAGAATGGTGGACTTAGTCAAGGTTTCAAGAAGTTTCAACTAAAAACAAAATAAGTCCACCATTTATCTTTCTCTTTATCTTTTCTAAATGAAATAAATAAAAAGATAAATGAATAAGCAAATGAAAAGATACCCTAACCACTAACTAACCATGGTTCAATACTTTACACAAAATCAAGAAAGAATGTATCATCAAACATGATACAATGATGTGCACAAAAAATATATCACATATACAATGTGCACAATTCAAGTGAGAAAATCCTTTTAAAGTGAACCAATACTAGTTAACGCAAAGTAATATATCAAATATATAAATATGCACTAAATCATTAAATCAACACTTGATTTAACGATCCGGTCATATCGGATATAACCGACTAGTATCATATGTATCGGCTTATCGAATCAATCCTTGATTCGATAACTAGGTTATATCGCATATAACCAATCGATACATTCATCGTGAGAATAGAATGCGGTATCACATACACGCATTATTCTCGGTCCCGCACATATCTCATATTCTCTCCTATTTCGTTTCGCTTGAGCCAGGAAACCTCTGTGTAGGACTCTAAAGACTCGTCAATACGCCGGCAGCGGATGATGATCATATCAAACACCCACAAGCCGCAAGCGGTCTGCAAAACGTAACGGCCACCCGGGTATTGAGCGATCAGAAGATCGACGAGCAAGCCCGCTCACACTCCTGCGAATCCAACCAGTAACACTTACCGTACAGTCCGGTCTGTTCGTCTGATATGTCGCATATCTCGCCTAGGGGTGGTAAACGTCAGACCCCAATAGCTCGATAAGTCATGCCGACGTAAGGTCCATAACATTCGTGAAACTACTGATAACTCTTACCAGTATATCACTGCAACCCTGGCCAGGGATTTCCTGTTATGGCCAGTCGAGCATAGCACAACATCAACCCCCAATACCGGGAGAGACGAATCCCCTCCTATCGCTCATTGCCTCCATGTGAATTGGGACAGTACCCAAAAACCACCTGTTTGCACAACTCAGTAGAGCCGTGGTAGGGTGGAAATCAAAGCACAGTGGGAGACACACAAGACTCTATGACGATCTCGGGTCAACAGACTAAGCTGTACCAGTGTCACCAGAGAACTGCCATCTGACGTGAGGTATAATACCATCTGGGAGTTCTCGGCGAGTCCGTTCAGTGTACCCAGTCTCCACTGAGCACCTGCATACCATCTTCGATGTCAAACACCAATGGATATGGGATCATCCATCGCCCATGGGTCGAGAAGATATACGCTAGTCTACTCTGGAATATCGATGCCCCGTCTCGATATTCCCTCAACTAGGAACATTTCAAGGATGTACTCATGGACTATCCAGGCCCCACTAGTATGATCTGCATCACAGTCCTGGAAGTCGAGTACACATCCTAAGGGCTTTATCAACATGTAACAGAGAGACAGAAAGTATACACGTTAAGATAAAGAGCTACCAGATAGCGTACTATCATGTCGAGCAAGAAAGTCCTACCAATATATGTCCCAGCATCCACTACAATATACATCCAATGTACAGTAATGGCCTCTAGGGCATACATATAACTAACAATCTCCCACTTGCACTAGGGCCATCTGTAGCAGTGGTCGGAGTATCTAATACTCAACCATCCCCTAAAAGTCTCTCTTTGGGAAAAAGGCCTTCGTGAGTGGATCCGCCGTGCTGTCCTCTGAGTCTACTCTCCTAACCTCGATCACCCTGGAGATCAACTATCTCCATGATCAGGTGATGCTGCCTCAGAATATGTCTGGGTCACTGATGGGACCAGGGTTCCAGGGCCAAAGCCACACTTCCATTGTCATACAATGGCAGGAACCTAGTTCATCTTATGAACCAATATACACCCAAACTGCCTCTTTGGTAGTATCTTTAATAGCGATGTTACCAGCCTTTATCGTCTAGTTTGCCACGGTATCTAGCTTAGAACTCTTCCAACATACCGTCCCTTTACCAAGGGTAAAGATAATGCCTGTGACTGACATTCAGTCGTCTTTATCACCCTGGAACACTTCCAGTGATTCTCCCCGGGATCGATTGATACAATCTCACTATACCTAGTGAGAACCCTAATATCCCTTTAGATCTATCTCATAGGTCCAAATCTCAGGATTTAGGAGGTATCATCTTTATCCTATTTGGAGAATCCTAGTGATAATAGGAGATTGACCGATCGTAGTATAGGAAACTCTTTTCCTATCAAGAGTATGTTGTCTACGTACAATACGAAGATGACCACCTTACTCTCTACTACCCTTTTGTAAATACAAGGTTCGTCTACCATTTTGATGAAGTCAAACACTTTGACTATCACATCAAAACAGACGTTCCAACTCCGCGATGCCTGCTTCATTATGTAAAGTAACCTGCACACGTTTCCGCTGCTCCCACTGTTTACGAAGCCCTCTGGCTGTGTTCTTACAGACGTTCTCTTCTAAATCAGTATTTAGAAAAACAGTCATGGCACCCAACCGCCAGATATCGTAGTCATGGTCTGTAGCCGTGGTAAGTAGGATCTGGATAGACTTAAGCATAACTACTCGAAAAAGGTTTCATTATTATCCACGCCTGGTCAATGCCGAAAACCTTTAACAAGTCTAGCTTTGAAAGTCTCAACTTTTCCATCTACACCAAGTAATCTTCTCAAGATATACTTGCTCTTGATGGGGATTTAACCCTTCAGATATAGCAACCAAAGTCCACACTTTGTTGGTGTATAAGGATTCCATCTCAGATCACTAAGCATCCAGCCATTCTTACAGAGTCCCTACTCTCGATGGCCTGCTCGAAATTGGTTGGGTCATCATCTCATGATGCAATCCTTGCTCCCACTGTCATCAAGAAACCGAGATATCTCTCAGGCGGATGAGGAACCCTACTAGATCGGCGGAGAGGCTGAGGTTCGTCGGGAACTATAGAATCTTATGGTTCTGTCAAATCATAAACTGCAGTTTTGTATAGCTGGAACCTTTCCAGTTCTACAGAACCGATCCTGCCTCGATCTTGTCCGGATTTTGCTTTAAACATAGGCCGGACAACCCCAAATCTTAACTTACTTAAGAGATAGGATCTTCCCGCATCATATCTTATATGGAGTTGTAGGCACTGATTTGATTCGAACTTAATTCAATAGGTATGCAGCTTCTTAAGTGCATAACCCCAAAAAGGAAATAGGTAACTCAGTAATACTCATCATAGAGCACACCATATCTAATATTGTGCAATTGCTCCGCCCTGATACACCGTTGTGCTGTGGTGTATTCAGAGGAGTAGTACGGAGAGAGAATCTCATTCTCCTTTAGAATGGTCCAGGAATGCCATGCACAAGTATTCTCCTCCCTGATCTCATCATAGGACATAATACATATACCCGGTTATTGGTTCTCTACTTCTAACTTATATTCTGTGAATACCTCAAAAGGTGCGGACTTATGTTTCAACAGGAACATATGACTGAATCTTGAGAGATTATCAGAGAATATAATGAAGTATAAAGAACCAATCCTGGCATGTGTAGACAGGAGACTTTACATACATCATCATGTATCAGTCCCAAGAGTTTGCTAACTCTTTCTCTGTTTCTAATAAACAGAGCTATGGTCATCTAATCTTTGTGACATGACTGGCAAGTTTCAGCCAGTCGGGTCGCATTGATGTGACCTAGTCTACAATGCCTCAAGAAAGATTCGTTCATTTCTGAACTCTTCTTCTTGTGTGTGTTCTGTATACTAGGAACTGTAGTTTGATTTAGAACTTCAATGCTTTTAGATAACGTGCCTGAACCGATCAACTTTTGATATAGGAAATGTTCAAAACATTATCCAACAATACAAAGTTTTATCATTTCTTTACTGATAAAGAGACTGATATGATTTTGTATATCAGGTTCGGTATCTAATAACATTCGTCCAGAATCAATGTATTACAATACAGGGTGACAGTGACCGACAGACTTGGCTGCAACACTTGCCCCGTTTTCTGTCTCATGAAACTTATCACCCGTTCTCAGTTTTTCTACCCTTTTGTAGCCCTATGTAATATCTTAAATATCTGGGATCCTGATCCGGTATCACATACCAAGGATGCGGAGGATACTGAGAAACAGTTCTGTATAATGAACACACCCGAAGATGATGCATCAGCATGCACTCTCTTCGTTTGGGCGGCACGGGAAATCTGGTATTCCACAATTTCCTGCTCTGTCTTATAACAATTATAAGTTGGAGCGGGACCAACGTTCCCCAGATCAGAATAACAAGCGGGTTCGGTCAATACATCCGTATTATTATCTTGATTAAGGCGTGATATGGTCGCTACCTGGAGAGAGAGAGAAGAAAACACTCTGTGTGCGCTCTTGCAAGATCAGATTGGTGATATATTTTATCTAATCAGGATGGCTCCCACTGTTTTTATCAAATCTTCCTTCAAACCCTAAAAGGAAAGACTAGCCGGGATTAATTACACTCTACAAGTTCGCCAATCTTTCATCCAGGCCAGTGTCGGTACTTTGAGGGAGGTTCCCCGTGCTTTCGCACGGACCTAATTACTGTAAACCTCGTTTTCCCAGAGGCGTAACCCCGTTGACACCTTTCTAGACACCTACTTGATCGGCTAATTGCAAAGTGCAAAACTCTCCCAGGAGTAACAATTACTCGCAGTGGGTATCGGGATCCAACTATCATATAGAAGGTATGCAATCTCATTGCAAATTTCAACACTTGAAACTCCCGATAAAGGTTTTTACCCCTAGCACCTATGACCTTAACTATGGTCAACAAATCATAAGTACTAGTCAAGTTCTACCCGTCATTTCGTGATTAATTAGACCCACCCACATGACCCTTAACTAAGGTCAACAAAGTCACGCGACTGTCCTAACTAATCGCATCATATGCGGTGTAGGAAGACATCACTTAGCTACCGCACACTGTGCCTTGACTATGGTCAACAAACACAGCACGAATACTAAGTACTCTACTTCCTAAAATGACGGAGGGTTGCGGCTGGTTTTTGTGAAAACCTTTAACGCTTTGAACTTGATCTCGTTGCGGAATCAAATGGTTTTAAAATGGAATGTTTTTGAGGCTTTTCTAGTTTTGCTAAAGGGGTCACTCCCGGTGAAGGGATCGTCGGCCCTTTCCTCGTCGAATGAGGTGCGGGATATATCATATATATCACTGTGCAAAGCAGAAACTATAGAAGCGATCAAAAGACAAACCGAGGGGTTGCAGCATCTGCCAGTTATTGCTAAAGGAGTCACTCCCGGTGAAGGGATCTCGGTCCTTTCCTTGTCGAATAAGGTGCAGGATGTTCTACAAGGAACACCACGATGCAAAGCAAGAACTGTAGCTACCTGTTTTATTTTGAAATTCGATTCCACAACATCAATTAGGTTTATTTTCTTTCATTAATCTCATTAATGAATATCCCATCATTTAAATTACCTAAACATCACAGATAGATATGACGTACACTTATGCCATCCGCATTCGCCTCGATGTCCCCTCGTGCACCGTTAGGTTAGGTAACTAACGGCAGAGCGGGGCAGGGCTAGCGCGGGTGTAAAACATAAGTAACGTCTATATAATATATCATATATACTATATATAATATCTGCCACAGAACATCGCATGATCTCATCACAGATAAAGCACAGTAGAAGAAACATATGAAATATTGGATATACTAGGACGTCCGTGTTTTCAATACGAGCCAGTATAAAACACGGATTCCACGGTCGTGATGAATAGCCAATCCCACACCCCTAGACCCCTACGAGAGCGGCAAGCAACCCTACCAATTCTAGGGTTAGGAGACCCGGAATCGACTCCTCGAGATGGTCTCCCACTGGACCCTAGAACCCGGTTACTTGTGCTCCCCTCCTTGGGTCTATCCTAGTGCAGAAAAGTAAATAATATACAAACGGTGACTACTTCCGCAACCTGGAAGTGCCCCAATAAAAGAATATTACATACAAGTTTTTTTACATGAATGAAAATGAAAAACACTCATCTCACATAAAACCCCCCCGGCTCTTCAAACACGACGATCCAATATAACATATCCAGCAACACATAACATCACATGTCATCAACGTAAGTAAATATGCGCATCCCAATTGTCGTTGACATATAGCAACCAAACCGGCGATATCACATATTACACTTACGGTCACAGAAAAGAAAGTGTAAAACTACAACAGTTGGAATCCGCAACCACCTCAGACATCGCATGCCTGACCAAATGAATTACTTAGACATCACATGCCTAATAATTATAAACTCCACATTTCAGTCTCATTATCGAAAACTCTTTTCAATATCAAGTCGGGCAATTCAACAGGATCCCCGATATTCTGATCGAATGCTCGTCGCAAACTTCAATAGACGGCCGCACCCCCGACGCCGTCGACAAAGTGCACCAAGGCGGAACACCGCTACCGCGAGCACCCGAACGGATGCTTTCGGCGACGGGGTTCTCCTACAGTCACTTGGTCGGGGCTATGGAGTGAGGCTGTCTATTAAGTTTACCCGGCGAGTACCCGCGTACGCTACGTGATTGCGACGGACTTTTGATCACATCAAAATTCCGTGGCAACCGATCAAGTGAGACTAAACTGCTATGTTTATAACATTTATTCAGTTATCACATAACTTTTGTGAATTCCAATTATTGTGTCCCATTCCGGATAAATAGAAAATGTCAAACTTTCCGATCGAACAATCGAACACCCAAGTTTTCCCGATAAAGCTCAACACATGAAGTAAGTCTAACAACATTCAGTTCGTGCCTCAGTACCAACGGTCCAGCCATAGAAGGGTCAAGCCAACGCCTCACATGTGGCATGCCATACTGCCCCAAACCCGAAGGTTCAAAGGGCAGTTCAAGACGGTCACATAATCGAGTTAAGGTTTGTTGTCTTCTAGAGGGTCCATCGCGTTACTTGCACTACTTAGAACGTCGTCAAACTACGGAAAAATCCAACACTTGGAAATTTCCCGACAGGGGAAAAATTGGGTATTTATATCCGGTCGAACTTTTTAACATATTCTAAAATTTATCCGGAAAGCCACATAGACAAAATCTGATAATCCGATCGAACAATCGAATCCCCAAAACAACCCAAAACATTCAACTATGGAATAAATTTTAAATATTCCCAGAAAGTCCAGAATAATTAAATAGGAATTACTGTGCAAAAAAGATGTGATGACGTCACCAGGGGACCGCGGAACCGCCGCAGAAACTGGGCTTCTGCCGCGGTTCCGCCGCCGTTTAGATGAATCTTTCGCCTGAGTTTGCACAGTAATTCTTATAATTATTTATTGAATTTTTTAGGCATTTTTAATACACAAAAATCCGCATTTTCGGAAAAAGTCCAGAGAGCATATTCCGGGTAGGGTTTCGGTTCGTCCGGCTTTCAAACTCCGTCTAGACATCGCCTAAGGCTCTAGCTAGGCTCTGATACCACTGTAGGGTTCCTAGGCACTCTAGTGAAGTCTCACAAGTGATCAAACATGCACAAATCAAATTTTACGGGTGCCTACAAACCCGACTACGGATCGTTTACTAGATATTTAGGTGAACCAAGCAAACTAGTTAACATTTTAACTAAGGGAACGGATATACAACCTTTGTAGATCCGGTCCACCACCTCCACGGCTCCGCAATGAAGTCCCCTCGCTGTCCAAACCATGTCTTGGGCTCTAGCATCGGCATCATCGAAGAATGGGCGGGCTTGATCGTCGGTTCGATGCAGAAGATGATCTACGTCGAGGCATCGCTAGAACAAGCTCCAACTTCACCAAGTCGGAAAAACTTGTGAAGGAAACATCCTATACTACTTGGCAAGAGGTAGAGGATGAAGAAATAGGAAATGGGTAAACTTTAGTTTTGGATTTCTCACTAGATTTCATGACTTGCCATTGGAGTAGCAAGCTTTCTTCATTGAAGAAGAAGATGAAGAAAGAAGAAGATGATATGATAAGTCTTAATTAAAAATAAAAACAATATGATACTTATCATGTCAACAACCATGGTTTAGTGTAGAGATTTAACCAAGGTTATATAAGTGGTTAGGGTTAGAGAAAAGACAAGAATGGTGGACTTAGTCAAGGTTTCAAGAAGTTTCAACTAAAAACAAAATAAGTCCACCATTTATCTTTCTCTTTATCTTTTCTAAATGAAATAAATAAAAAGATAAATGAATAAGCAAATGAAAAGATACCCTAACCACTAACTAACCATGGTTCAATACTTTACACAAAATCAAGAAAGAATGTATCATCAAACATGATACAATGATGTGCACAAAAAATATATCACATATACAATGTGCACAATTCAAGTGAGAAAACCCTTTTAAAGTGAACCAATACTAGTTAACGCAAAGTAATATATCAAATATATAAATATGCACTAAATCATTAAATCAACACTTGATTTAACGATCCGGTCATATCGGATATAACCGACTAGTATCATATGTATCGGCTTATCGAATCAATCCTTGATTCGATAACTAGGTTATATCGCATATAACCAATCGATACATTCAACGCGAGAATAGAATGCTGTATCACATACACGCATTATTCTCGGTCCCGCACATATCTCATATGCGCTTCTATTTCGTTTCGCTTGAGCCAGGAAACCTCTGTGTAGGACTCTAAAGACTCGTCAATACGCCGGCAGCGGATGATGATCATATCAAACACCCACAAGCCGCAAGCGGTCTTCTAAACGTAACGGCCACCCGGGTATTGAGCGATCAGAAGATCAACGAGCAAGCCCGCTCATACTCCTACGAATCCAACCAGTAACACTTACCGTACAGTCCGGTCTGTTCGTCTGATATGTCGCATATCTCGCCTAGGGGTGGTAAACGTCAGACCCCAATAGCTCGATAAGTCATGCCGACGTAAGGTCCATAACATTCGTGAAACTACTGATAACTCTTACCAGTATATCACTGCAACCCTGGCCAGGGATTTCCTGTTATGGCCAGTCGAGCATAGCACAACATCAACCCCCAATACCGGGAGAGACGAATCCCCTCCTATCGCTCATTGCCTCCATGTGAATCGGGACTGTACCCAAAAACCACCTGTTTGCACAACTCAGTAGAGCCGTGGTAGAGTGGAAATCAAAGCACAGTGGGAGACACACAAGACTCTATGACGATCTCGGGTCAACAGACTAAGTTGTACCAGTGTCACTAGAGAACTGCCATCTGACGTGAGGTATAATACCATCTGGGAGTTCTCGGCGAGTCCGTTCAGTGTACCCAGTCTCCACTGAGCACCCGCATACCATCTTCGATGTCAAACACCAATGGATATGGGATCATCCATCGCCCATCGCATGGGTCGAGAAGATATACGCTAGTCTACTCTGGAATATCGATGCCACGTCTCGATTTTCCCTCGACTAGGAACATTTCAAGGATGTACTCATGGACTATCCAGGCCCCACTAGTATGATCTGCATCACAGTCCTGTAAGTCGAGTACACATCCTAAGGGCTTTATCAACATGTAACAGAGAGACAGAAAGTATACACGTTAAGATAAAGAGCAACCAGATAGCGTACTATGATGTCGAGCAAGAAAGTCTTACCTATATATGTCCCAGCATCCACTACAATATACATCCAATGTACAGTAATGGCCTCTAGGGCATACATATAACTAACACAAGTTTAGTTAATTACCGCAATCAAGACGGTTTCGCTTGTAGCTAGCCGGTTGAGTACGGGTCGTCCGCAGGGAGATGGGAATCTTTTACTTCATAAGTGCATAACTCCCTAAAAGGAAATAGGAAACTCAGTAGTACTCATCATAGAGCACACCATATCACATAGGGTGTTATTTATCCGTCCCGATATACCATCGTGCTATGGTGTATACGGAGGAGTAATGCTGAGAGAGAATCTCATTCTCCTTTAGAATAATCCAGGAATTCCGTGCTGAAGTATTCTCCTCCTTGATCACATCAAAGGACATAATACTTATACCCATATTTTGGTTCTCTACTTCTAACTTATATTCTATGAATATCTCAAAAATTTCGGACTTGTGTTTCAACAGGAACATATGTCTAAATCTTGAGAGATTATCAGAGAATGTAATGAAGTACAAAGAACCGGTCCTGGCATTTGTAGACATGGGACCTACATACATCAACATGTATCATCCCAAGAGTTTACTGACTCTTTCTCTGTTTCCAATAAACAGAGCTAGGGTCATCATATCTCTGTGACATGACTGGCAAATTTCACAAGATGTAAATTCAAACTAATTTAAATATGCATCTTAATGTAACTTCAGCTAGTCGGGTCGCATTGATATGACCTAGTCTACAATGCCTCAAGAAGGATTCGTTCATTTCTGAACTCTTCCTCTTGTGTGTGTTCTATATACTAAGAACTGTGGTTTGATTTAGAACGTCAATGCTTTTAGATAACGTGCCTGAACCGATCAACTCTTGATATAGGAAATGTTCAAAACATTATCCAACAATACAAAATTATATCCTTCTTTATCTAAATAAAGAGACTGATATGATTTTGTATATCAGGTTCGGTATCTAATAACATCTGTTCAGAATCAATGTATTCTGGTAATACATGGTGACAGTGACCAACAGACTTGGCTGCAACACTTACACTGTTTTCTGCCTCATGAAACTTATCACCCGTTCTCAGTTCTCTACCTTTCTGTAGCCCATGTAATTTATTACATATGCGGGATCCTGATCTGGTATCACATACCTAGGACGTAAAGGATACTGAGAAACAGTTCTGTGTAACGAACACACCCGAAGATGATGCATCAACATGCACTTTCTTCGTTTGGACGGCACGGGAATTCTGGTAATCCCCAATTTCCTGCTCTGTATTATAACAATTATAAGTTGAAGCGGGACCAACGTTCCCCAGCTCAGTATAACAAGCGGGTTCGTTCAATATATCTGTTTTATTATCTTGATTAAGGCATGACATGGTCGCTACCTGGAGAGAGAGAGAAGAAAACACTCTGCGTGCGCTCTTGCAAGATCAGATTGGTTATTATTTAATCTAATCAGGATGGCTCCCACTGTTTTTATCAAATCTTCCTTCAAACCCTAAAAGGAAAAACTAGCCGGGATTAATTACACGCTATAAGTTCACCAATCTTTCAGCCAGGCCAGTGTCGGTACTTTGAGGGAGGTTTCCCGTGCTTTCGCACGGACCTAATTACAGTAAACCTCATTTTCCCAGAGGCGTAACCCCGTTTACACCTTTCTAGACACCTACTTGATCGGCTAATTGTAATGTGTAAAACTCTCCCAGGAGTAACAATTACTCGCAGCGGGTATCGGGATCCAACTATCTCATAGAAGGTATGCAATCTCATTGCAAATTTCAACACTTGAAATTCCTGATAATTTTGCCCCGAACGATCTATAACCTTGACAAGGTCAACAAACCATAGACCGTAAGTCAAGTTCTAATCGTCATTTCTTGATTGAATTAAACCCACCCGCACGACCCTTGACAAGGTCAACAAGGCCATACGACTACCCTAAAACAATCTGCATCATATGCATAAACAGATAAATACTGGTTAGCTACCGCACACTGTGCCTTGACAAGGTCAACAAACGCATCACGAATACGAAGCAGGACTTATCTGAAATGATGGAAGGCTACGACAGGTTTTTCTGAAAACCTATTGCGTAATGAACTTGATATCGTTGTAGAATCAAATGATTTTAAAGTGGAGTGTTTTTTAGGCTTTTCTAGTTTTGCTAAAGGGGTCACTCCCTGTGAAGGGATCGTCGGCCCTTTCCTCATCGAATAAGGTGCAGGATATATCATATATACCGCTGTGCAAAGCAAGAACTATAGGAGTAATCAAAAGACAAACCGAGGGTTATAGCATCTGCCAGTTATTGCTAAAGGGGTCACTCCCGGTGAAGGGATCTCGGCCCTTTCCTTATCGAATAAGGTGCAGGATGTTCTACAAGGAACACCGCGATGCAAAGCAAGAACTGTAGCTACCTATTTTTGAAAATTCGATTCCACAACATCTTAGGTTTCTTTTCTTTCATTAATCATATTAATGAAGTCCCATCATTTAAATCACCTAAACATCACAGATAAATACGACGTACACTTATGCCATCCGCATTCACCTCAATGTCCCCTCGTGCACCGTTAGGTTAGGTAACAAACGGCAGAGCGGGGCAGGGCTAGCGCGGGTGTAAAACATAAGTAACACCTATATAATATATCATATATACTATATACAGTATCTATCACAGAACATCAAATGATCACATCACAGATATCGCAGCAGAAGAATCATATGAAATATTCGATATACTAGGACGTCCGTGTTTTCAATACGAGCCTGTATAAAACACGGATTCCATAGTCGCGATGAATAGCCAAACCCACACCCCTAGACCCCTACGAGAGCGGAAAGCAACCCTACCAATTCTAGAGTTAGGAGACCCGGACTCGACTCCTCGAGTTGGTCTCCTACTGGACTCCAGGACCCGGTTACTTGTGCCCTCCTCCTTGGCTATCCTAGTGCGGAAAAGTAAATAATATACAATGGGTGACATCTTCCGCAACTTGGAAGTGCCCCAATAAAAGAATATTACATACAAGTAATTTTACATGAATGAAAATAAAAAAAACTCACATCTCACATAAAAAAAACCCCGTCTATTCAAACACGACGATCCAATATAACATATCCAGCAACACATAACATCACATGTCATCAACGTAAGTAAATATGCCCATCCCAATTGTCGTTGACATATAGCAACGAAACCGGCGATATCACATATTACACTTACGGTCGCAGAAAAGAAAGTGTAAAACTACAACAGTTGGAATCCGCAACCCTTTTAGACATCACATACCTAACCAAATGAATTCCTTAGACATCACATGCCTAACAATTATAAACCCTGCATTTTAGTCTCATTATCGAAAACACTTTTCAATATCAAGTCGGGCAATTCAACAAGATTCCCGGCATTTTGATCGAATGCTCGTCGCAAACTTTAGTAGGCAGCCGCACCCCCGATGCCGTCGACGAAGTGCACTAAGACGGAACACCACTGCCGCGAGCACCCGGACGGATGCTTTCGGCGACGGGGTTCTCCTACAGTCACTTGGTCGGGGCTATGGGGTATGGCTGTCTATTAAGTTTACCCGGCGAGTATCCGCGTACGCTACTTGATTGCGACGGACTTTTGATCGCATCAAAATTCCGTGGCAACCGATCAAGTGAGACTAAAGTGCTATGTTTATAACATTCATTTTAGTTATCTCATAACTACATGTGGATTCCAAATATTGTATCACATTCCAGATAAATAGAAAATTTTAAACTTTCCGATCGAACAATCAAACACCCAAGTTTTCCCGAAACAGCTCAACACATGAAATAAGTTTAAAAACATCCACTTCATGCTACAGTACCAACGGTCCAGCCGTAGAAGGGTCAAGCCAACGCCTCACATGTGGCATTTCGTACTGCCCCAAACCCTAAGGTTCAAAGGGCAGTTCATGACGGTCACATAATCGAGTTAAGGTTTGTTGTCTTCTAGAGGGTCCATTGTGTTACTTGCACTACTTAGAACATTCTTAAACCACGGAAAAATCCAACATTTGGAAATTTCCCGGCAGGGGAAAAATTAGGTATTTATATCCGGTCGAACTTTTTAACATATTGTAAATTATCCGGAAAAACACAGACAAAGTTAAAGATTCCGATTGAATCGTCGAACTCCCAATACAACCCAGAAAACTCAACTCTTGAGCAAACTTTAAAAATTCCCAGAAAATACATCAATCAATATAGGACATTACTGTGCAAAGCACGTGCCAAGAATCAACTTTTTGGCCGCGGAACCGCCGCACATACTAGGATGGGGCCGCGGTTCCGCGGCGCTTTGGTGGACTTGGGCTCACGTGCTTCATAGTAACTCTTATAATACCCTGCTATAATTTTTGGATATTTTTAATTTGGAAAAATCCACATTTTCAGAAAATGTACAGAGAAGGGTTTGAATTAGGGTTTCGGGGTTCGATCGGGTTTCTAATTTCGTCTACACTTCGCCTAAAGCTCTAGCTAGGCTCTGACTGTAGGGTTACTAGGCACACTCAAGTGGTTCTACCAGGCATCAACCATGCCAAACAAAAATTTTCCGGTGCCGAGAAACCCTAATATAGATCGTTAACTAGAAGTAAAGGCGAAAAGCAAGCAAGTAAACAACTTTATTGCTAAGTGAAAAGGAACTACAACCTTTGTAGATCCGCTCCACCATTTCTTTAGCTCCGTGTTGACGTCCCTCCGCTGCGATCATCGAATCCTGGACTCTGGCGATGGTTTCGTCGGAGAAATGATCGAGCTAGGTCATTGACTTCGAGGCCGAAGATGATCTACGTCGAGGCGACTCAAACTCAAGCTCCATCTTCACTAGGTCAAGAAACTTCTGAAGAAAACACCCTCTACTACATGGCAAGTGATAGAGGATGAAGAAATAGGAAGTGGGTTCACTTTGGATTTGGATTTCTCACTTGGAATCATCACTTAGAATTTTCTAGCAAGCTTTTTCTTTCTTCATGAAGAAGATGAAGAAGAAGAAAAAGAAAAAGAATTATAATGAAAAATGAATAATCATAATAGAAAATCAAGTGATGGTTATCATTTAGCAACCATGGGTTAGTTTTAACTCATGTAAAGAATAAACTAGGGTTTAGATAATGGTTAGGTTTAAGTAGAAACAAAATGGTGAAGCTTCACGAAACTCCAAGAATAAAAAAAAGAAAGCCACCATATTTGTTTCTTGCCAAAAGAAATAAATAAATAAATAAATAAGGCAAAAGAAATCCCAACCATTAACTAAACATGGTTTAATTCAAACATATACCCAAGTTTGCATGTCTCATCAAACATGATACAATCAAGTGCACAAATATATATCATATATACAATGTGCATAATCTAGTGAGAAAATAATCTTAAGTGAACTAATACTAGTTAATGTAAAGTAATATATCAAATATATAATTATACATTAAATCATTAAATCAACACTTGATTTAATGATCCGGTCATATCGCCTATAACCGACTAATATCAAGTGTATCGATGTATCGAATCAACACTTGATTCGGTAACCCGGCTATAAATCATATGACCGTCCAATGATACAAATCGCGAGAATAGAATACAGTATCACATACTGATATTATTCTCGGTCCCGCACATATCTCATATGCACTCCTATTTCGTTTCGCTTGAGCCAGGAAACCCCTGTGTAGGACTCTAAAGACTCGTCAATACGCCGGCAGTAGGTGATGATCATATCAATCACCCACAAGCAGCAAGCGGTCTGCTAAACGTAACGGCCACCCGGGTATTGAGCGATCAGAAGATCAACGAGCAAGCCCGCTCACACTCCTGTGAATCCAACGAGTAACACTACCGTACAGTCCGGTCTGTTCGTCTGATATGTCGCATATCTCGTCTAGGGGTGGTAAATGTCAGACCCCAATAACTCGATAAGTCGTGTCGATATGAGGCTCATAACGGGTCAAGAAACTACTGGTAACACTTACCAGTAAATCCCTAAAGCAGCCTTGGCCAAGGACTTCCTGTTATAGCCAATCGAGCACAGCGCAACATCAACTCCCTATACCGGGAGAGACGAAACCCCTCCTATCGCTCATTGCCTCCATGTGATTCGGGACTGTACCCAAAAGCCACCTTTTTGCACGCCCACTTAGACGTGGTATGATGGAAATCAAAGCACAGTGGGAATCACACAAGACTCTATGACGATCTCGGGTCTACAGACTGACCTGTACCAGTGTCACTAGAGAACTGCCATCTGACGTAAGGTATAATACCATCTGGGAGTTCTCGGCGAGTCCGTCCAGTGTACCCAGTCTCCACTGAGCACCCGTATATCATCTCTGATGTCAAACACCAATGGATATGGGATCATCCATCGCCCATCTGTATGGGTCAAGAAGGTATAGGCTAGTCTACTCTGGTATATCGATGCCCCGTCTCGATACACCCACGACTAAGGACTTTGAAGGATGTACTTATGGACTACCATGTCCCCACTAGTATGATCCTCATCATAGTCCAGGTAGTCAAGTACACATCCTAAGGGCTTTACCAACATGTAACATAGAGACAATCAGTGTACACGTTAAGGTAAAGAGTAACCAGATAGCATACTATCATATCGAGCAAGAAAATCATCCCTATATATGTCCAAGCATCCACTACAATATACATCCTATGTATAGTAATGGCCTCTAGGGCATACATATAACAAACACAAACCATCAAAAAATCAGCTTTTCAGCCACCAAATTCAGCACCAAAACATCACAAAACAGCACATCAACTGCTGCACAAACAGCCACTTCAGCCCCTAACATCATTGCAAACAGCTCCAACTTCAAAACCACACTCACACACACAATCATCTTCATATAACCTTGCTTCTGACACAAAAACAGCATCAGCTCTATTTTCAGCACTAGCAACATCAGCTGAGGCAGCAACATTATCAGCCCAACACAACACACACCAGCTACACAACATCAGCCCCAACACCACACCACATCAGCCCAACACAACACCACAAACCTGCATGTGCATCAGCACATTTCAGCAACAACAGCAACTGCACCAGCACATTTCAGCAAAAGCTGCAGCACTGCAGAACTCTCCTTCATCTTCTTCTTCTTCTCCTCGTTTGTGAGGTTCCTAGGGGGTATAACTCCTAAACTCTTTCCATGTTGCTTAGATTGTGTGTTTGTTTAGCTAGTTTAGTGTTTTAATGGAGTTTTACTACTAGATTTGTGTTGTGATGTTAGATCTAGTTAAATTAGAGTATTTATGGCTTTATAACCCTTTTAGGTGTTAGTTAGTCTGTGTTAGCATAATAGTGTCGTTAAAATTAGATAGATAACCTTAAATTGCTAAAAGTGAAACCTTAAAATACGGTTTTTGTCACCTTTTCAAGATATTAGGATCTGCTGTTACAGGGTACTTTTTCTAGATTAGCAAACAAGATTAGATTAGTATGCAGGGTTTTCTGGAGTGTTGTGTGGGACCCGAGCCCCTCTCGCCGGAGTATGGCCGGCGGCCTCCTCTTGCCTGACCGGCGACGCCGGCCCCCTGGTGAGATGAGTGTGAGTGTTTATGTAGGTAGGGGTCTATGGACATCTTACTTAGATTGGCATTGTTTACTTGTTGGGTTTTCACCTGAGACCAAATCTGGGGTTGTGTACCCATATTATTGTGTTTTGGTGGACTTTGATGCTAACTTGGGTAATTTTGTTGGAAAACAGGGAGTTTTAGGGTGTTTAAAGTTAGGATTACCCTAAGTTATGCTGTTGGTATCACTTGTTTCCTGTTTAACCTACCTAGTTCCTTAAAATACCTCTTTGTGCACACTTGGTGCTTTAACTAAGCCCTTTTTGGATATTTGAAATCTGTTGTACTTCGGTTAACATTTTAGGTAGACAAACATATACATTAGGATATAAACTGTGCTAGGACCCTAGGGTAGCAACCTGGACCCATGTCACCGGATTTGGGCCGGCCTGACCCCCCTTTGCCGCCGGCCCAATAGGGTAGGGTTGTCCTGGTTTTGGGTAGGTAAGTGTCCGTAGGTTGGGTGATGTATTTGGTCTTGTTTATTTCCCTTGTTTTTATTCCAGATGAAATCTGGAGCCTGTTACCTAGTTTTAGCGTTGCGGGACTTGCGCGACACGTACGACACGTGTCGAGTTAATTTGCTGTGTATCACAGCGTGTCGCTGTATGCGGCCGCGTGTCGCGTTGGGTCTTGGCGTACGCACACACGCTTCGTTCACGCGCGCGCTTAGTTCGCGACGCGAGTTTTTGGTTTGGTTTTAATATCGCGTTTTTGCAATATCTTAGCTTATGTGTTGATTTGTATAAATTCTAGGTTCGCAGGCGGGGACTTCGAGCGCCGCGGAGAAAGGAAAGCAGGTGGTCGGACACACCTAGCGCGGGATCACGGGTGAGTAGATTTATCATCTACGGGGAACGATCGTTTGGATGGCGCAAGTCGCCCGATAGATTTAGTAAACTTGAAAATAGTAAACTTCAACATTTACTTGTGACGTTAGAAATAATAGTACTTGCATGAAAATTGCTGCAGTTAGAATTTATATGTTGTACTCATATGCGCAAACTCATTCTGTAGGACACATGCACCATTACCAGGTTTTTATATGCAGCACGAGCACTATTCATGTGGACACACACACCCTGGTAATTGCCATGTCACGACACTAGATAACTACCAATCTGAAACATGTTAATTGCTTAGACCTGTGTTATTGCAATAAATATTTAAAATGAAATCATAAGAATTGCTATTCTCGTGCATATGTATTATTTCATTTTCTTATGCCTAGTATAAATCATATATTGTAAATTGATACCATAGGCATTCATTATCATTGACATATGCATCCATGATGATTTCATGAGATTTATGATATTTCTGGATTTCGGGGGAAAGCCGCAAGATTTCAAACTTATAATCTTTTAAAATATAAAAGTTGCGGTTTTCTGGTGATGTAAAGTGTCGTCCACCATGAGTTTGTTGTAGTTTTCGAGACCCGTTTTGAGGAGGTGGATGAACCGTCTCGGGTACATGGTGGGCCCGGTACGGTACCCCGAAGATCGCAGGAGATGGCGTTGAGCCTGGCAGGGGACGGATTACCTACCGGTGACTTCATTTGGCATGGCGGATATCCAGAGGATACCGACCGTGGCCGCTAGATTGAGATATGGATATTTGACATGGATCAGCTGGACGGCTGAGGCTAGAGATACATGGATACATGAGGTTGAGACAGTTTTTGTGGTGTCGTTGCTGGACACAGATTTTGTTGATTCCATGGAAATTATGTTGATTTTAAAAAGGAGTTTCAAAAATAGAATAAAGAACAATTCTTATACCTACCTGATGAGATCTTGAGTTCACTCATATAGCATACATACATGATAGTATATTCATGTGGCATACATACCTGTTATTACATCCATATTCCATACAGACTTGCTAGTACACTGATGTTGCATACATACCTGCTAGTACATATAGCCATACCTGTTTAGGGATGCTATGATACTTGTGTGCATGCATGCGATAGCCTTAGTAGATGTTATTTATTACTCACGAGTTGGCAACTCACCTCCGTTGTGCCACAGCTTTCTGCAGGTCCGTTCCATCAGCACTGTAACGGCGGACACTTTTGCCTCCTTTGCTCTTTTTGCCGGGACTCGAGGCTTTTTCTCATAGGTGGGTGGTTATCATTTTGTACCCCCCTTATATATGTTCATTGTATCTAGAGTACTCCATCTACTACTACTATTTCAGCTGTACCAGTTTATTTGGATTACTGTATATTGACCTAGAGACGAGGTTGTGAGACTTGTGGATTATATGTTATGCTTGGGGTCGAGCTCACCTGAGTCGACACATTATTTTTACTTATGCTTTCATGCTTACTTATGCGCATTGTATTTTACATTGCGTGGGATTTGTGACCGCCTTGAGGCGAAGAGCTAGCTCCCGCTTGGGGATGCCATATTTCTATTATTCATTTGTATTCCTGTTGTACCCGTTGGGGGACTATTTTACAAGAAGATTTTGCCGAAAATTTGGGAAAAGGGAAGTTGTTTTAATAAAAAGAGACTTGATATGACTTAATGAAACAAGTGCTTAAATAAAAATGGTTTTTCCTTCACTATAATTCTTAATTGGGTTTTGATTTTTGGGCTTTGGCTTACTTATTTTACGGACGCCTTGAGACGTTTCGTAACTTAAGTGCCGGCCACGTTCCGTACTCTGCGGGTCGTGACAAGGGGATCCATCCGCGCCTCCATTGTGGGGAAGGCGGCGGCTAGTGCTTTGATCGTCGCGGTGATCGCTCGCCAAGAAGTTGAGATCGGAAGGTGAACTTTCGTTGAGTGGAACTAAGTTCCCACAGACGACGCCAACTGATGGATATCGGGATCTCCTTCAGATGTTACCTTCCGTCGATCTGCAGCGAGTGGGGACGAGCGACTGAGATTGAGTTGGAGGGTTGCCTCCTAAGCGTGTGGATCTCAATGGGTTTTATGTGGTTGAGGCCGAGCTACCTGCAAGGAAGTCCCGGGGTGGTTGTGCCACCGAGGACCCTCCGACGATCAAGTTAGACGGGGTATTTTGGCAGAGTAACGGCCTTTTGGGGTAAAATTGGTTTACCTGAGTCGTCTGAGAGAGGGGTTTATATAGTGGCAGCCAAGGGCTGGCGGGCGCGAGATTTACGCCGGCCGTTATGCCCCTGGCGTTACGCCTGCGTGAAAGGAGGGATACCCAATTAATGATGAGATATGCTCGTTAATGGGGGAACACGATGGCGTGGAACGCGGGATCATGGACGGCGGATATCTTGCGTCTGGCGAGATTCGCGGAGCCGTGGCGGAGACGCTGATTATTAGAGTTTTTGCGTGCTTAGTTAATTACCGCAATCAAGACAGTTTCGCTTGTAGCTAGCCGGTTGAGTACGGGTCGTCCGCAGGGAGATGAGAATCTTTTTCTATGTGCTTTAACGAGTTAAGTCCAAATGTCCAGGTTTGATTTGAGATTAACTATGTGCTAAAATGTTATATAAAGAGAGCTTGTTAGGGTTAGGATTAGGTTAGTTTGAGTTAGGAGTCGCTCACTTCTTTCGTTGCCACTCTTAATATCGATGTTACGGTAATCGGTAACAACGGGGATTAGCACGACTAGGAAGGAACTTGCGAGTTTAAGCTAGGCTTTACAACGCTTAAGTTCTTCCTTTTGGTGCTTGTCCGTCCGTTCTTGGCTCTTAGCCTTAACCTCCGGTTAATTCAACCACAACCGGTTTCACTAAGGAATCACCGCTATCATGTAGGATAGGGTGCCGTAGGGAGCGGATTGTGTTTCAATTAACGGGAGTCCGAATTAAGATGTTGGGCAAGAAAAGAGTGAGGGAGATTTCCTTCTCTCAAACTTTCCTTATCCTACCCTAACAAGTGAGAAAACTACTCACCCATTACAAAAAAAAGGAAAATAAAACAAAAGAGGAAGATAGAAAGAAAGAGATTAGAAGATTACAACTAGCTATTTGAGACCTCACTTTGGCAAGGATCAAGCTTAAGCATCATTGTTGTTTAAGGATAAAGAAAAAGAGAACAAGAAAGGATCAAACAAGAACTAGTTTAGCAAATGAAAAATACAAGCAATTATAATTAACAATTATAACAAGACAAGCATGGTAACAAAAAGAACTCTTTATTCATCACTTCACTCACAAAAGCTCACTACAAGGTTTTAATGGAGAAGAGATGAGAAGAGGAAGAAGAACAACATATATCCTAAAATCTAAATACAAGAATATGTACACTTGGCTTGGCAATGTTCTGGGCTATTTATAGGCAGGGAACTGGAAACCTAGGGCAACAATCTGCCATAAAATAAAATTACCAAACTACCCCTAGAAGATGACCCACTGAAGAGTCAACATGGCCGCGGTTTCGCGGCCTAAGCGCGCTTATGCCGTGGAACCGTGGCCTTACTAGGGAGTTGGGCCATCAGGTTTCGTCGGTTTCCTTGGTTTGTAGTCCTCTTCAGTTTGGTATAGTACTTTTCTCAGAAGCTCTTCACATTTCTTCCAGAATTTCAGTAGATCAAAAGGTGATGTGATGTGGATCTTTTGCCATGATTTTCTTGAGCTCCGCATAGATATGTTGGATCTTGTGTTGACATTGAGCTTTGTGCATGAAAATGACATCGATTTGCCATTTTGTCCCTTAAACTGGTGTGCGGCAACATACGGATAGAGAGCGGAGACCCGTGTTTTATCTGTGGTTGGCAGTAATCCAGAATTTGTCGTGCTTTTCCATGAATTTCACTGTTTAGAGCTGAGAACCTGTATCCTACAATTGACTAGCAAACACAGCTCAAGAGTACCTACCGATAAGCAATGTGATAAAAATTGGGCGGTAAAAAATTGCAAAAATCTGATATGAACAAATACCCCAAACTTATCATTTTCTCATCCTGAGCAAAGCCAATTTATTCACAAAAAATCCTAACCTCACTTTCGCAGGGAACGCGATTGCACTGAGCATGTGCAACAAGCCGTTAAACCTCTAGGTGTCCCTAGTAGGAGGAGTGTTGTCTCCTGAAGGTTTTCAGCGGATACTACCCATAAAATCAGGTCAAGCTAGTTTTGCAAAATAACTATGATTCAAACCCTAAGGTTTTGTTTCAGAAAATAACAATTCTATTGTCCTAAGTCTAGACTATCGAACCTTTATTTTTCACACCTCGCTTCTTATTTAACTTAAGATTTTATATGTCTTTACGTGCAGTGCAAATAGTGTCGTTAAGTTCCTGAAGGATCGATTAAAGTCATCATGTCACATAATAAAGCCGAGATAAAATTTTTAAAAGGATCACATAAGTTTTATAAAGAGTTAAGTATTTTTCAAGTTTCGTTTTCCAGTAAGGTTTCAATTTCAGAATTTCTATCTTCCTTAACAGGAAACTAGGTCTTATTTTTCACTCCACCTTTTTCTTGTTTTCATTTCGTACACACCTCTGTGAACGTGCAATAGTCTTTATCATAGAATAAAACCTTCATATCTCCGCTATAAATATTTTTTTTATAAAAACCTGTCTTTTGTCAAGATTATTCTCACACAAAGAACCGTTAGGAATTTTAACTCGGAGAGAACACTTGCTTGACTTTGTTTGAATCTGGACTTTCTAGGCTTCTTAACGAGCTTTGGGCCAATGCACCCAAACAAGTTGTCTTTAGGGCATTAGGTGTAGAGACACCCCAGCGGACTTAATTACTCAAGTTATGTAGGCTCAAAAGCAAAAGACAATTTAGCGTGAAAATCATGATGATTCAATGCGAACGGAGATATAACCGGCAGTTCAATTATTTTTTTGGATAAAAGACGTGTTTAGTGGGTTCGGTGTGTAATCACTCCAATCAAGTTCCAGATGGGTTATTTTTCAGACTTAGTTCCAATTAAGGCATCAATAATATTCCTTCATATTCACTTCACTTCATAAACTATTCTTGATATTACTTATTTCAGAACAAATCTATTTGATCCTCAGAAAATCATTTATCCATTTAAAAGTTTTTAGACATAATAGACTTGTCATCTAATTTCCAAAACTCACGACATGTGTAGTGTGATGTAAAGACGTATATCAGCTATAGTTAACTTCAAAGGAGAGTTATCTTTCAGGTTTTCAAAATCTAAAAATAAGATTTAGTTATTCTTATCTTATCAAACAAAACCGTCGAAATGTTGAATCTGTTAATTAAATGTATGCCCTAGAGGCCATTACTGTACATATGATGTATATTGTAGTGGATGCTGGGACATATATAGGGAGGACTTTCTTGCTCGACATGATAGTATGCTATCTGGTTACACTTTACCTTAACGTGTATACTGTTTGTCTCTCTGTTACATGTTGGTAAAGCCCTTAGGATGTGTACTTGACTACCTGAACTATGATGCGGATCATACTAGTGGGGACATGGTAGTCTATAAGTACATCCTTCAAGGTCCCTAATCGTGGGTGTATCGAGACGGGGCATCGATATACCAGAGTAGACTAGCGTATACCTTCTCGACCCATACAGATGGGCGATGGATGATCCAATATCCATTGGTGTTTGACATCAGAGATGATATACGGGTGCTCAGTGGAGACTGGGTACACTGGACGGACTCGCCGAGAACTCCCAGATTGTAACATTTTAAAAGTGATTAAATAAATAATTAAATGAATAAAAGTGTTTAAGTGAATTTTAGGATTTTCGGTAAAGTAAAATGTATTTTCGTAAAACCAAACCGTGATTGTTTTTCATTATAATTTTAAAAATATCTATTTTAATTATGAAATTACTAGTAAATAGTGTTTATTTAGCCACTTATAAATTTTTAGTTTAATAAAATATTTTTCCTAAATTAATTATTTTAAATATTAACATAAGCTTTATTTTTACACTAAATTAGTGTAAATTACAAATTTAAATGGTTTTAATTTGTAAAAATGAACCATGGCATATTAGAAATTAGTGTGTATCATGAAAAATTTATTTGCAAATTTTTCCTAATTTCTAGAGCTTTCTTGAGTTGCTATAGTAAATAAATAAATAAATAAATACATGAAAAGACATTTAATGATGTTTCTCTTCTTGAAACTTCCACACACTTTGCACACTCTCTTCTTTCTCTCACTCTCCTCACTTAGGCCGGCCACAACCCCCCATGGCTGCCCCTCCCCATTTTCCATCTCTTTTTTATTCAAAAATGATCAAAAATACATCAAAAATTCCATTAAAATTCCACAAAATCCTATTTATTTCATACCCTTTATTCCTTACTCATTTTTACATGGATTTTGGAGATGGAAAGCATGCATTTTGGAGGCTCATTTCTAGTTTGGATTTCATATTTTGGGAGGTACCCTTCAAGTGGACTGCGGGCGATGAAGAGGAGGATGGCGACACCATCGTCGGCAGACATGGACCAGGTGAGTAGATGCATATCTACGGGGGGAAGTCGGGTGGATGGCGTTTAGCACCCCCGCAACGTAGAATAGGAATAGTACTTATTGACATTAGGAAACCAGACGTGACCCTAGTAGGACCCTAGTACTGACCCTAGGCTGGACTAGACCGATTTAGGAAAACTATATCAGAGGATGAGTACCTTGGAAAAGTTCGTAGGTTTCAGATAGAAACACACACGCACACACTGAAACTCGACATGGTGTGTACGTATAAGTGTGTGTATATATATAGAACTAGGTATAGGTATATATATATATATACAACCCGTACATGGGATTCTTTGAGGTGACATGGTATCTGAGGTATGATGAAACATTATAACTGGGCTTGATGCCGTGATTCTTGACTATACGGTCGTATTAAATGTTAGCGGATCATTAGAGAATGAGGTAATGAACAGGTATATATAAATTATAATGGGTAGTGTTGATGTTGAGATACATAGGACTCTAAAATAGTACCCGGACTGTAACTTGTGATTGGTCACGATTTGGGATATGTATGACTTGATTACGACATCATATAGGTGTGACCTGATGTCGATATCGTATAGGTGTGACTTGATGACGATAAGATATCGGTATGACTTAATCACAATATGATACATATGACATTATACGAATGAGGAGACACCTAGGAGATACTTGACCGTACCCCGACATTGGGATGCCGTACGATGGATTTTACCGTACGAGGCTTAGATTTGATGATTGATCCGCACTCTTGATTCGAGGAAGCCGTACTACGTACGTGACGCTATTGAGGCGGGATCGCCGACTATTAGAGATATTGATTCAGACCTTAGTTAGACTCTAGTTTCTTACTGACTAGTTTATTAGGTTTAGTTTCTTAGGATGTTAGATGGACACTGGTTTAGGTTCGACTCACATAGTGGCAGTTGTACTCGTATCTCGCAGAGGAGTGGATAATGCACACCTGTATTTATATTCATACTGTAATCATCATGGTGCATGTTCTTTTATATGTTGCTATAATCGGTATAAACTTTACCTGTTAGGACACCAGCACTATTACCGATGATGCGCATATTCCACGTACACTTATTTGCCGGCTCACACACATCATCATCGGTAATTGCTATGTCACGTACACTTTAGATCATATTATCTTTTATTGATAGAATCAGTTAACAACTAAACCGATATAATATTTTGATCACTCTCTGATGATAAGTATAAGACATGATATTCATTACTTAGACATTCATATTTTCGTGTTATCATGCAGTATTATGGGCATATGCCGACACTTATCATATAGTTACTCATGATTTTGAGATTTGGATTTCTATGAGATTTCTGGATTTTTGGGGAAAACCGCAAAAATATATAAAAATTTCTCTCTCTCTCCTCCTCTCTTTTTAAACAAAGTTGCGGTTTTCTCGTGATGTATGTGTCGTCCACCATGAGATTTTATGTTTTCTGTTGGATTTCGAGACCCGATTCGAGGAGTGGATGAACCGTCTCGGGTACATGGTGGGCCCGGTATGGTACCCCGGGGCAAGAAGATCGAGTTGTAGACGATGAGCCTGGCAGGGGAAGGCTACTTACCGGTGATGTCTGGCGCGGCGGATATCCGGAGGATACCGACCGTTGTCGTGGGATTTGATGATATGGGCCGATCCGGACTGACGGAGCCCGACATATTGATACTTGAGATTACATGTGTTGTGTCGATACTTGACACGGATTTCCATGGATTTCATTGTTGAGATTTCAGATGCTTATACACACTTTACTATGATAACGGCTAAAGGTTCTCATACATATATATCTGGATTTCAGGATTTGTGACTTTACATTCATGGTGCATGCATTTCATTTCATATGACTTAGTACTATATGAGGCACTGACACGACACGGAGTATTTGCACTTACACGTAGTATTACCCTGCTAGTACTAGATGTTTGGGATATAGTAGTGTATTATTATGACCTAGGATAGCGTCGTGCATTCGATTTCTTTTCGTAGATGTCTTCTACTCACGAGTTGGCAACTCACCCCCGTTGTGCCAAATTCCTTACAGGTTCGATGTACAGGTTTCCCGGGCAGTTTGCTGGCACATCTTTTATTTCAGGGTGATTTGCACGGTAGGTTGGTTCACTTGTATCTGAACCACCATTGTATTTTATTCATTCATTTGTATCTAGTAAGCTCCATCAACCATACTTGTATTACTTGATAAGTTTCTTGGACCAGTCTTTTATTTCGACCTTAGAGTCGCGCATGTATTATTCTGATCTGGTGGTTTTGTTTTCTTTTGAGTTTTGAGCCTCGCCCTTTGGCGTTGTATATTATTGTGCTTGTTGTGGTTGTTTCCGCCTGTTGGCGTTGATGCTAGCTCCCGTTTGGGGATGCTTTTTATTGTTTATGTATATTATACTTGTTGTACCCGTTTGGGGGCCAGTTTTTACAGAGGAGACTCTGCCGAAATTTTTGGTAAAATTTGCTGATGTTTTTATACTTGTTTTCTTTTCTTTTCTTCATTTTCTTCTTTTATGGTTTAGATTTCTGGGCTTCGGCTTACTTAGGTCACGTGGCGCCTCTAGACGCTTCGTAATCTATGTGCCGGTCACGTTCCGTACTTTCGGGTCGTGACAAAGTTGGTATCAGAGCGCTAGGTTTAACCCTGTATAAGTCTAGATGACCCTTGGTTGATGGAGTAGGCGATTTAGGTAGAGTAACGTACCGTGGGTATGGTCCGCGGCATACTTACGATATGCTACCCTGCTTAAGGAGCCTTAGGATGTACATTTGTTTGCACCGTATTTCATTCGTTCCTTTGATCTATCTTCGTCGATGTCGGAGGGTGGTTCCTGTTACCACGGGGCGCACTGGCAGAGGGAGCTGCGGCTCGAATGCGATAACCATTAGAGTATTGGTTATTCTTGAAGATTGAAGCATTGCTTAGCGTGCGGACGAAGGGTATTCACATGCCGTCCGGATGAAGTTAAAGGGTTCGAACGATTATCAGAAAACCATTTTCCTAAGTTTAAAGTATTCGGAAGAACATGCAGGTATTTCGATGGACCCTCTAGAAGAATGAAACCCTAACTCGACATAATGACCATGAGAACGCCCTTGAACCTTAGGGTTTACGGCAGTTCCGCTGTGCCATTAGTGAGGCTTGGGTTTGCCCTTCTACGGCTGGATCATCGATGCTGGGGTATGTACCGGATATTTTTAAACTGTACTTGAGTGTTGAGCTCTCGGGGAGTATGGGAATTTGATGGATCGATCGAAAAGTTTAATGTAGTCCGGATATCAGGTGAAGGGATCGACTACGTGGGAGACTCTAGATATGAGTGTTGCCGTTGGTAGCACAGTCTGCACAGCTACGAAGGGACGAGTTTGAAGCAGCCGATATCAGAGGAAAGATGCGCGCATTGACGATAGTGTTTACGATTTTGATCTAGTGATTTGAATTTCATATTTTCATTGATTGGATTTTTGTATTTTGAGGATTTTGTTCTACGATTGGTATTTCATGAGTGTACCTTCATTCTATTTGTGTTTCATATATCAGTTGTATTGATGTTGTTTAGTACACACCCAGTACACTTGATTTGGTTTTATATATATTTTGGGATTTTTGATTGATTTCGTGCATAAGGGTTACACATGATTTTTACATATGTTTCGACCTAGTTTTATCCATTTTGTACTGTGATTTCGATTTTGATATTCAATGTATGTTTTCGTGCACCATGTGCACCCGATTAGGATTCTTGCGCATACTTGGCGCACTTGATGCGATTTTGTGCACACCAGATGCATTAAATCGGGGTTTTGTGCAGATTAGATGCACCTGATAGTGAGTCGTGCACGCCCGTTGCACTGGACAGATGTTTTTGGTGCACACCTGTTGCACCTAGTTTTGTTTTGTGGGTATTCATGGTATCTGTATTTGGTTTCGATTTCAGTGTGCACCGGACGCACATGACAATTTATTGATGTGATTGGGATTGATTTCAGTTTGAGCAGTATGTTTTCATAATTATTACTATCTGATTTAGTAACCAGGCGGGACGTGTATGTTAAATAAAAGATATATATATATATATATATATCTAGTTTTTTTTAAACCGTCCGCTACTTATGCCGTGACCTGTGCATCACACGACGATTTTCAAAAGGGTTTTTTTTTTTTTTTTTTGCATATTTCCTTATCCAGATATTTGAACGGTTTTACTGTGATGCACACTATATATAAGTTATAGATTGATGTATATTAAGATGGTTTTCATATTGGGTTTTGATATTTTATTCTCTCCATAACTCCGATGATTGCATTATGCTTGACGGAGTTGATTTTTTGTTGTGTATTGATGATTTCGGAGCCCCGACGATTTGAGTGTTTGCTAAATGTTTTAGTATTTGGAGGGGGAGTTTTAATTTAAATTCGGGGACCGAATTTCTAAAAGGGGGGAAGATTGTAACATTTTAAAAGTGATTAAATAAATAATTAAATGAATAAAAGTGTTTAAGTGAATTTTAGGATTTTCGGTAAAGTAAAATGTATTTTCGTAAAACCAAACCGTGATTGTTTTTCATTATAATTTTAAAAATATCTATTTTAATTATGAAATTACTAGTAAATAGTGTTTATTTAGCCACTTATAAATTTTTAGTTTAATAAAATATTTTTCCTAAATTAATTATTTTAAATATTAACATAAGCTTTATTTTTACACTAAATTAGTGTAAATTACAAATTTAAATGGTTTTAATTTGTAAAAATGAACCATGGCATATTAGAAATTAGTGTGTATCATGAAAAATTTATTTGCAAATTTTTCCTAATTTCTAGAGCTTTCTTGAGTTGCTATAGTAAATAAATAAATAAATAAATACATGAAAAGACATTTAATGATGTTTCTCTTCTTGAAACTTCCACACACTTTGCACACTCTCTTCTTTCTCTCACTCTCCTCACTTAGGCCGGCCACAACCCCCCATGGCTGCCCCTCCCCATTTTCCATCTCTTTTTTATTCAAAAATGATCAAAAATACATCAAAAATTCCATTAAAATTCCACAAAATCCTATTTATTTCATACCCTTTATTCCTTACTCATTTTTACATGGATTTTGGAGATGGAAAGCATGCATTTTGGAGGCTCATTTCTAGTTTGGATTTCATATTTTGGGAGGTACCCTTCAAGTGGACTGCGGGCGATGAAGAGGAGGATGGCGACACCATCGTCGGCAGACATGGACCAGGTGAGTAGATGCATATCTACGGGGGGAAGTCGGGTGGATGGCGTTTAGCACCCCCGCAACGTAGAATAGGAATAGTACTTATTGACATTAGGAAACCAGACGTGACCCTAGTAGGACCCTAGTACTGACCCTAGGCTGGACTAGACCGATTTAGGAAAACTATATCAGAGGATGAGTACCTTGGAAAAGTTCGTAGGTTTCAGATAGAAACACACACGCACACACTGAAACTCGACATGGTGTGTACGTATAAGTGTGTATATATATATAGAACTAGGTATAGGTATATATATATATATACAACCCGTACATGGGATTCTTTGAGGTGACATGGTATCTGAGGTATGATGAAACATTATAACTGGGCTTGATGCCGTGATTCTTGACTATACGGTCGTATTAAATGTTAGTGGATCATTAGAGAATGAGGTAATGAACAGGTATATATAAATTATAATGGGTAGTGTTGATGTTGAGATACATAGGACTCTAAAATAGTACCCGGACTGTAACTTGTGATTGGTCACGATTTGGGATATGTATGACTTGATTACGACATCATATAGGTGTGACCTGATGTCGATATCGTATAGGTGTGACTTGATGACGATAAGATATCGGTATGACTTAATCACAATATGATACATATGACATTATACGAATGAGGAGACACCTAGGAGATACTTGACCGTACCCCGACATTGGGATGCCGTACGATGGATTTTACCGTACGAGGCTTAGATTTGATGATTGATCCGCACTCTTGATTCGAGGAAGCCGTACTACGTACGTGACGCTATTGAGGCGGGATCGCCGACTATTAGAGATATTGATTCAGACCTTAGTTAGACTCTAGTTTCTTACTGACTAGTTTATTAGGTTTAGTTTCTTAGGATGTTAGATGGACACTGGTTTAGGTTCGACTCACATAGTGGCAGTTGTACTCGTATCTCGCAGAGGAGTGGATAATGCACACCTGTATTTATATTCATACTGTAATCATCATGGTGCATGTTCTTTTATATGTTGCTATAATCGGTATAAACTTTACCTGTTAGGACACCAGCACTATTACCGATGATGCGCATATTCCACGTACACTTATTTGCCGGCTCACACACATCATCATCGGTAATTGCTATGTCACGTACACTTTAGATCATATTATCTTTTATTGATAGAATCAGTTAACAACTAAACCGATATAATATTTTGATCACTCTCTGATGATAAGTATAAGACATGATATTCATTACTTAGACATTCATATTTTCGTGTTATCATGCAGTATTATGGGCATATGCCGACACTTATCATATAGTTACTCATGATTTTGAGATTTGGATTTCTATGAGATTTCTGGATTTTTGGGGAAAACCGCAAAAATATATAAAAATTTCTCTCTCTCTCTCCTCCTCTCTTTTTAAACAAAGTTGCGGTTTTCTCGTGATGTATGTGTCGTCCACCATGAGATTTTATGTTTTCTGTTGGATTTCGAGACCCGATTCGAGGAGTGGATGAACCGTCTCGGGTACATGGTGGGCCCGGTATGGTACCCCGGGGCAAGAAGATCGAGTTGTAGACGATGAGCCTGGCAGGGGAAGGCTACTTACCGGTGATGTCTGGCGCGGCGGATATCCGGAGGATACCGACCGTTGTCGTGGGATTTGATGATATGGGCCGATCCGGACTGACGGAGCCCGACATATTGATACTTGAGATTACATGTGTTGTGTCGATACTTGACACGGATTTCCATGGATTTCATTGTTGAGATTTCAGATGCTTATACACACTTTACTATGATAACGGCTAAAGGTTCTCATACATATATATCTGGATTTCAGGATTTGTGACTTTACATTCATGGTGCATGCATTTCATTTCATATGACTTAGTACTATATGAGGCACTGACACGACACGGAGTATTTGCACTTACACGTAGTATTACCCTGCTAGTACTAGATGTTTGGGATATAGTAGTGTATTATTATGACCTAGGATAGCGTCGTGCATTCGATTTCTTTTCGTAGATGTCTTCTACTCACGAGTTGGCAACTCACCCCCGTTGTGCCAAATTCCTTACAGGTTCGATGTACAGGTTTCCCGGGCAGTTTGCTGGCACATCTTTTATTTCAGGGTGATTTGCACGGTAGGTTGGTTCACTTGTATCTGAACCACCATTGTATTTTATTCATTCATTTGTATCTAGTAAGCTCCATCAACCATACTTGTATTACTTGATAAGTTTCTTGGACCAGTCTTTTATTTCGACCTTAGAGTCGCGCATGTATTATTCTGATCTGGTGGTTTTGTTTTCTTTTGAGTTTTGAGCCTCGCCCTTTGGCGTTGTATATTATTGTGCTTGTTGTGGTTGTTTCCGCCTGTTGGCGTTGATGCTAGCTCCCGTTTGGGGATGCTTTTTATTGTTTATGTATATTATACTTGTTGTACCCGTTTGGGGGCCAGTTTTTACAGAGGAGACTCTGCCGAAATTTTTGGTAAAATTTGCTGATGTTTTTATACTTGTTATCTTTTCTTTTCTTCATTTTCTTCTTTTATGGTTTAGATTTCTGGGCTTCGGCTTACTTAGGTCACGTGGCGCCTCTAGACGCTTCGTAATCTATGTGCCGGTCACGTTCCGTACTTTCGGGTCGTGACACAGATGGTATTATACCTCACGTCAGATGGCAGTTCTCTGGTGACACTGGTACAGGTTAGTCTGTAGACCCGAGATCGTCATAGAGTCTTGTGTGATTCCCACTGTGCTTTGATTTCCACCTTACCACGTCCAAGAGGGCGTGCAAAACGGTGGCTTTTGGGTACAGTCCCGAATCACATGGAGGCAATAAGCGATAGGAGGGGATTCGTCTCTCCCGGTATAGGGAGTTGATGTTGCGCTGTGTTCGATTGGCTATAACCGGAAATCCCTGGCCAGGGTTGCTGAGATTTACTGGTAAGTGTTACCAGTAGTTTCTCGATCTGTTATAGACCTCATATCGACACGACTTATCGAGCTACTGGGGTCTGACGTTTACCACCCTTAGGCGAAATATGCGACATATCAGACGAACAGACCGGACTGTACGGTAAGTGTTACTGGTTGGATTCACAGGAGTGTGAGCGGGCTTGCTCGTCGATCTTCTGATCGCTCAATACCCGGGTGGCCGTTACGTTTAGCAGACCGCTTGCGGCTTATGGGTGTTTGATATGATCATCACCTGCTGCCGGCTTATTGACGAGTCTTTAGAGTCCTACACAGAGGTTTCCTGGCTCAAGCGAAATGAAATAGGAGCGCATATGAGGTATGCGCGGGACCGAGAATAATGCGTGTATGTGATACCGTATTCCATTCTCGCGATGAATGTATCGATTGGTTGTATGCGATATAACCTAGTTATCGAATCAAGGATTGATTCGATAAGCCGATACATTGGATACTAGTCGGTTATATGCGACATGACCGGATCATTGAATCAAGTGTTGATTTAATGATTTAATGTATAATTATATATTTGATATATTACTTTGCATTAACTAGTATTGGTTCACTTTAAATGGATTTTCTCACTTAAAATGCACATTGTATATGTCATATACTTTTGTGCACTTGTTTGTATCATGTTTGATGATACAAGCTCACTTGGGTTTGTGTAGAGAATAAACCATGGTTATATGAATGGTTAGGGTTTTGATTATTTACTTACTTACTTATTTATTTATTTACTTTTGGCAAGAATAAAATGGTGGCTAAATTTGTTCTTTGCTTGAAGCTTCTTGAAGCTTCAAAGCATCTTTGACTAAGTGACAATTTTGTCTTCATCTCCTAAACCTAACCATTCAAATAACCCTAGTTCATTCTCTACACTTAACCATGGTTGGATTATGATAAGAATGAATGGGATTTTCTTTTTAAGTTAATTCTTTTTATTCTATCATATTCTATCTTCTTCTTCTTCATGATGAAGAAGCTTGCCTCCATCAATGGCAACTAGTGAAAAAGAGTGAGAAATCCAATTCTAAAGTGAACCCACTTCCTATTTCTTCATCCTCTACCACTTGCCAAGTAGTATAGGGTGTTTTCTTCACAAGTTTCATGGCTTGGTGAAGTTGGAGCTTGATCTTGTGATGCCTCGACGTAGATCATCTTCAGCATCGAAGTCGACGACCTAGCCTGCCCATTTCTCCGATGAAGCCGATGCTAGAGTCATGGATTCGATTTGGACAGCGAGGAGAAATCATCACGGAGCTATGGAGGTGGAGGACCGGATCTACAAAAGTTGTATTTTCCGTTCACTTAGTTAAGTTGTTAACTAATTTCTAGTTTCGCCTAAATTTCTAGTTAACGATCCGTATTAGGGTTTCTCGGCACTTGTAAAATTTGAAATTGGCATGGTTGATGCCTTGTGAGACCCCTTGAGCGTGCCTAGGAACCCTACAGTGGTATCAGAGCCTAGCCAGAGCCTTAGGCGATGCGTAGACGATGTTAGAAACTCGATCGAACCCGGAACCCCAATTTTTCCATGCTCTCTGGACTTTTTTCAAAAACTGGCTTTTTCCATATTAAAAATGCTTAAAAAATTCAGCAGGAAATTCTAAGAATTACGGTGCAAATTTGACCAAGTGATACGTCCAAGGCGCGGTGGAACCGCGGCAGAAGCCTGGCTTCTGCGGCGGTTCCGCGGCAACATGATGACGTCAGCCTTCCAATTTTGCACAGTAATTTGTTTCTTGTGGTGCTGAGTTTTCTGGGATATTTTAATCTGAACTCAAGAATTGAGTTTTCTGGGGTGTTTTGGAGCTTAATAGATTCGATCGGATTATCAAACTTTGTCTATGTGTTTTCCAGATAATTTGTTGAATATGTTAAAAAGTTCGACCGGATATAAATACCCAATTTTTTCCCTGTCGGGAAATTTCCAAGTGTTGGATTTTTCCGTAGTTTAATGACGTTCTAAGTAGTGCAAGTAACGCGATGGTCCCTCTAGAAGACAACAAACCTTAACTCGATTATGTGACCGTCTTGAACTGCCCTTTGAACATTAGGGTTTGGGGTAGTACGGCGTGCCACATGTGAGGCGTTGGCTTGACCCTTCTACGGCTGGACCGTTGGTACTGAGGCATGAACTGGATATTTTTTAAACCTATTTCATGTGTTGATTTGTTTCGGGAAAACTTGGGTGTTTGAATGTTCGATCGGAAAGTTTAACATTTTCTATTTATCTGGAATGGGATACAATACTTGGAATCCTCAATCAGTTATGCGATAACTGATTTGAATGTTATAAACATAGAACTTTAGTCTCACTTGATCGGTTGCCACGGAATTTCGATGCGATCAAAAGTCCGTCGCAATCACGTAGCGTACGCGGATACTCGCCGGATAAACTTAATAGACAGCTACACCCCATAGCCCCGACCAAGTGACTGTAGGAGAACCCCGTCGCCGAAAGCATCCGTTCAGGTGCTCACGGCAGCGGTGTTCCGCCTTGGTGCACTTCGTCAACGGCGTCCGGGGGGCGGCCGTCTACTAAAGTTTGCGACGAGCATTCGATCAGTTTTTCGGGAATCTTGTTGAATTGTCCGACTTGATATTGAAAAGAGTTTTCGATAATGAGACTAAAATGCGGGGTTTATAATTGTTAGGCATGTGATGTCTAAGGAATTCATTGGTTTAGGCATGCGATGTCTAACGAGGTTGCGGATTCCAACTGTTGTAGTTTTACACTTTCTTTTCTTTGACCGTAAGTGTAATATGTGATATCGCCGGTTTCGTTGCTATATGTCAACGTCAATTGGGATACGCATGTTTACTTACGTTGATGACATGTGATGTTATGTGTTGCTTGATATGTTATATTGGATCGTCGTGTTTGAATAGCCGGGGGGTTTTTATGTGAGATGAGTGTTTTTCATTTTCATTCATGTAAAAACTTGTATGTAATATTCTTTTATTGGGGCACTTCCAGGTTGCGGAAGTTGTCACCGTTGTTGTATATTATTTACTTTTCCGCACTAGGATAGACCCAAGGAGGAGGGCACAAGTAACCGGGTTCTGGAGTCCAGTGGGAGACCAACTCGAGGAGTCGAGTCCGGGTCTCCTAACTCTAGAATTGGTAGGGTTGCTTGCCGCTCTCGTAGGGGTCTAGGGGTGTGGGTTTGGCTATTCATCGCGACCGTGGAATCCGTGTTTTATACTGGCTCGTATTAAAAACACGGACGTCCTAGTATATCCAATGTTTCATATGTTTCTTCTGCTGCGATATCTGTGATGTGATCATGTGATGTTCTGTGATAGATACAGTATATAGTATATATGATATATTATATAGACGTTACTTATGTTTTACACCCGCGCTAGCCCTGCCCCTCTCTGCCGTTAGTTACCTAACCTAACGGTGTACGAGGGGACATCGAGGCGAATGCGGATGGCATAAGTGTACGTCGTATTTATCTGTGATGTTTAGGTAAATTTAAATGATGGGACTTCATTAATGTGATTAATGAAAGAAAAAGAAACCTAAGATGTTGTGGAATCGAATTTTCAAAAATAGGTAGCTACAGTTCTTGCTTTGCATCGCGGTGTTCCTAGTAGAACATCCTGCACCTTATTCGATAGGGAAAGGACCGAGATCCCTTCACCGGGAGTGACTCATTTAGCGATAACTGGCAGATGCTACAACACACGGTTTGTCATTTGATTGCTTTTAAGAGTTCTGCTTTGCACAGTGATATATATGATATATCCAGCACCTCATTCGACGAGGAAAGGACCGACGATCCCTTCACCGGGAGTGACTCCTTTAGCAAAACTAGAAAAGCCTCAAAAACACTCCATTTTAAAATTCATTCGATCCTACAACGATATCAAGTTCATTACGCAATAGGTTTTCAGAAAAACCTGTTGTAGCCCTCCGTCATTTCAGATAAGTAGTAGTTAGTATTCGTGCTGCGTTTGTTGGCCTTTGTCAAGGCGTAGTGTGCGGTAGCTAACTGGTGCTTATCTGCTTATGCATATGATGCAGATTGAGTTAGGGTAGTCGTGCGACCTTGTTGGCCTTTGTCAAGGGTCGTGCGGGTGGGTTTAATTCAATCAGGAAATGACGGGTTGAACTTGACTAGCATCCTATGGTTTGTTGGCCTTTGTCAAGGTCATAGGAGGTTAGGGGCAAAAGATTATCGGGAATTTCAAGTGTTGAAATTTGCAATGAGATTGCATACCTTCTATGAGATAGTTGGATCCCGATACCCGCTGCGAGTAATTGTTACTCCTGGGAGAGTTTTACACATTACAATTAGCCGATCAAGTAGGTGTCTAGAAAGGTGTCAACGGGGTTACGCCTCTGGGAAAACGAGGTTTACATTAATTAGGTTCGTGCGAAAGCACGGGGGACCTCCCTCAAAGTACCGACACTGGCCTGGCTGAAAGATTGGCGAACTTGTAGCGTGTAATTAATCCCGGCTAGTCTTTCCTTTTAGGGTTTGAAGGAAGATTTGATAAAAACAGTGGGAGCCATCCTGATTAGATAAAATAAATAACCAATCTGATCTTGCATGAGCGCACGCAGAGTATTTTCTTCTCTCTCTCTCCAGGTAGCGACCATATCACGCCTTAATCAAGATAATAATACGGAATATTGAACGAACCCGCTTTTTTTACTGAGCTGGGGAACGTTGGTCCCGCTTCAACTTATAATTGTTATAAAACAGAGCAGGAAATTGGGGATTACCAGAATTCCCGTGCCGCCCAAACGAAGAAAGTGCATATGATGCATCATCTTCGGGTGTGTTCATTACAAAGAACCGTTTCTCTGTATCCTTTACATCCTGGGTATATGATACCGGATCAGGATCCCGCATATGTAATATGTTACATGGGCTACAGATAGGTAAAGAACTGAGAACGGGTGATAGGTTTCATGAGACAGAAAACGGGGCAAGAGTTGCAGCCAAGTCTGTCGGTCACTGTCACCCTGTATTACCAATACATTGATTCTGAACGAATGTTATTAGATACCGAACCTGATATACAAAATCATATCAGTCTCTTTATTAGTAAAGAAATGATAAAATTTTGTATTGTTGGATAATATTTTGAACATTTCCTATATCAAAAGTTGATCGGTTCAGGCACGTTATCTAAAAGCATTGATGTTCTAAATCAAACTACAGTTCTTAGTATACAGAACACACACAAGAGGAAGAGTTCAGAAATGAACGGATCCTTCTTGAGGTATTGTAGACTAGGTCATATCAATGCGACCCGACTAGCTTGAGTTACATAAAGATGCATATTTAAATTAGTTTGAATTTACATCTTGTGAAACTTGCCAGCCAAGTCACAGAGATAAGATGACCATAGCTCCGTTTACAGGAAACAGAGAAAGAGTTAATGAACTCTTGGGATGATACATGTTGATGTATGTAGGTCCCCTGTCTACACATACCAAGACCGGTTCTTTGTATTTCATTACATTCTCTGATGATCTCTCAAGATTGAGACATATGTTCTTGTTGAAACACAAGTCCGAACCTTTTGAGATATTCACAGAATATAAGTTAGAAGTAGAGAACCAAAATACGGGTAAAAGTATTATGTCCTTTGATGTGATCAGGGAGGAGAATACTTGAGCACGGAAATCCTAGACTATTCTAAAGGAGAATGAGATTCTCTCTCAGCTTTACTCCTCCGTATACACCATAGCACGATGGTATATCGGGGAGGAGCCATCACACCCTATGTGATAAGGTGTGCTCTATGATGAGTACTACTGAATTACCTATTTCCTTTTGGGAGTTATGCACTTATGAAGTTGAATACCTATTGAATAGGGTCCCGATCAAATCAGTTGCCTACCACTTCATATGTGATATGGAAAGGGAAGAGCCCATATCTTAAGTTAGTTAAGATTTGGGGTTGTCCGGCCTATGTCTAAAAGAAAAATCCGGACAAGATCAAGGCAAGGTCAGTTCTGTAGAACTGGAAACGTTCCAGCTATACAAACTACTGCAGATGATTTGATAGAACCAAAGGATTCAGTAGATTCCAACGAACCTCAGCCTCTCCGCCGATCTAGTAGGGTTCCTCACCCACCTGAGAGATACTTCAGTTTCTCTATGACAGTGGGAGTGAGGAATGCATCATAAGATGATGACCCAACTAGTTTTGAGCTGGCCATCAGGAGTGGGACTCTGTAAGAATGGCTGGATGCTTAGCGATCTGAGATGGAATCCATATACACCAACAAAGTATGGACTTTGGTTGCTTTATCTGAAGGGTTAAATCCCCATCAGGAGCAAGTATATCTTGAGAAGATTACTTGGTGTACATGGAAAGGTTGAGACTTTCAAAGCTAGACTTGTTAAAAGTTTTCGTCATCGACCAGGCGTGGATAATGATGAAACCTTTTTCCAGTTCATATGCTTAAGTCCATCCAGATCCTACTTGCCACGGCTACATACCATGACTACGATATCTGGCGGTTGGGTGTCATGACTGCTTTTCTAAGTGATGTTTTAGAAGAGTGCGTCTATAAGTACACAGTCAGAGGGCTTCGTAGACAGTGGGAGAAGCGAAAACGTGTACAAGATGCTTTATAAGATAAAGCAGGCATCGCGGAGTTGGAACGTCTGTTTTGATGTAGTAGTCAAAGAGTTTGACTTCATCAAAATGGTAGATGAACCTTGTATATACAAAAAGGTAGTAGGGAGTATGGTAGTGATCCTCGCAGAGTACGTGGATGACATACTCTTGATAAGAAAGCAGTTTCCTATGCTACGCTCGGTCAATCTCCGCTTATCACAATGATTCTCCACATAGGATCAAAGTGATACCTTCTAAATCCTGAGTCTTCATCTATGAGATAGATGTTATTTGGGTGTTAGGATACTCACTAGTTGTAGTAAGATGGTATCAATTGGTCCTGGGGAGAATCACTGGAAGTGTTCCAGGGTGATAAGGACGACTGAATGTCAGTCACAGGCATTGTCTTTACCCTCAGTAGAGGGACGGTATGTTGGAAGAGTTCCAAGCTAGATACCGTGGCTAACTAGACGATAAAGGATGGATACATCGCTACTTAAGATGCTACCAAAGAGGCAGTCTGGATGTATATTTGTTCATAAGATGAACTAAGTTCCCCCCCATTGTGTGAAAATGGAGTTGCGGCTTATGCCGAGGAACGTCCGTCCCATCAGTGATCCAGACATATTCTAAGGCAGTATCACCTGATCATGGAGATAGTTGATCTCCAGGGTGATCAAGGTTAGGTGAGCGGACTCAGAGGATAACACGGCGGATCTACTCACGAAGGCCTATTCCCAGAGAGAGACTTTTATGGGATGGTTGAGTATGAGATACTACAACCACTGCTACAGATGGCCCTAGTGCAAGTGGGAGATTATTAGTTAAATGTATGCCCTAGAGGCCATTACTGTACATATGATGTATATTGTAGTGGATGCAGGGACATATATAGGGAGGACTTTCTTGCTCGACATGATAGTATGCTATCTGGTTACACTTTACCTTAACGTGTATACTGTTTGTCTCTCTATTACATGTTGGTAAAGCCCTCAGGATGTGTACTTGACTACCTGAACTATGATGCGGATCATACGAGTGGGGACATGGTAGTCTATAAGTACATCCTTCAAGGTCCCTAGTTGTGGGTGTATCGAGACGGGGCATCGATATACCAGAGTAGACTAGCGTATACCTTCTCGACCCATACAGATGGGCGATCGATGATCCCATATCCATTGGTGTTTGACATCAGAGATGATATACGGGTGCTCAGTGGAGACTGGGTACACTGGACGGACTCGCCGAGAACTCCCAGATGGTATTATACCTCACGTCAGATGGCAGTTCTCTGGTGACACTGGTACAGGTTAGTCTGTAGACCCGAGATCGTCATAGAGTCTTGTGTGATTCCCACTGTGCTTTGATTTCCACCTTACCACATCCAAGAGGGCGTGCAAAATGGTGGCTTTTGGGTACAGTCCCGAATCACATGGAGGCAATGAGCGATAGGAGGGGATTCGTCTCTCCCGGTATAGGGAGTTGATGTTGCGCTGTGTTCGATTGGCTATAACCGGAAATCCCTGGCCAGGGTTGCTGAGATTTACTGGTAAGTGTTACCAGTAGTTTCTCGAACTGTTATAGATCTCATATCGACACGACTTATCGAGCTGCTAAGAGACCAGGGTTGCCAGGGTTGCTGAGATTTACTGGTTTGACGTTTACCACCCCTAGGAGAGATATGCGACATATCAGACGAACAGACCGGACTGTACGGTAAGTGTTACTGGTTGGATTCACAGGAGTGTGAGCGGGCTTGCTCGTCGATCTTCTGATCGCTCAATACCCGGGTGGCCGTTACGTTTAGCAGATCGCTTGCGGCTTGTGGGTGTTTGATATGATCATCACCTGCTGCCGGCGTATTGACGAGTCTTTAGAGTCCTACACAGAGGTTTCCTGGCTCAAGCGAAACGAAATAGGAGCGCATATGAGATATGCGCGGGACCGAGAATAATGCGTGTATGTGATACCGTATTCCATTCTCGCGATGAATATATCGATTGGTTGTATGCGATATAACCTAGTTATCGAATCAAGGATTTATTCGATAAGCCGATACATTGGATACTAGTCGGTTATATGCGACATGACCGGATCATTGAATCAAGTGTTGATTTAATGATTTAATGTATAATTATATATTTGATATATTACTTTGCATTAACTAGTATTGGTTCACTTTAAATGGATTTTCTCACTTAAAATGCACATTGTATATGTGATATACTTTTGTGCACTTGTTTGTATCATGTTTGATGATACAAGCTCACTTGGGTTTGTGTAGAGAATAAACCATGGTTATATGAATGGTTAGGGTTTTGATTATTTACTTACTTACTTATTTATTTATTTATTTTTGGCAAGAATAAAATGGTGGAAAAATTTGTTCTTTGCTTGAAGCTTCCTGAAGCTTCAAAGCATCTTTGACTAAGTGACCATTTTGTCTTCATCTCCTAAACCTAACCATTCAACTAACCCTAGTTCATTCTCTACACTTAACCAAGGTTGGATTATGATAAGAATGAATGGGATTTTCTTTTTAAGTTAATTCTTTTTATTCTATCGTATTCTATCTTCTTCTTCTTCTTCAAGATGAAGAAGCTTGCCTCCCTCAATGGCAACTAGTGAAAAAGAGTGAGAAATCCAATTCTAAAGTGAACCCACTTCCTATTTCTTCATCCTCTACCACTTGCCAAGTAGTATAGGGTGTTTTCTTCACAAGTTTCATGGCTTGGTGAAGTTGGAGCTTGATCTTGTGATGCCACGACATAGATCATCTTCGACATCGAAGTCGACGACCTAGCCCGCCCATTCTCCGATGAAGCTGATGCTAGAGTCATGGATTCGATTTGGACAGCGAGGAGACATCATCACGGAGCTATGGAGGTGGAGGACCGGATCTACAAAGGTTGTATTTTCCGTTCACTTAATTAAGTTGTTAACTAGTTTCTAGTTTCGCCAAAAATTCTAGTTAACGATCCGTATTAGGGTTTCTCGGCACTTGTAAAATTTGAAATTGGCATGGTTGATGCTTTGTGAGGCCCCTTGAGCGTGCCTAGGAACCCTACAGAATCAGAGTTCTCCCACTAGCTAACTTGACAGAAAAGTTTTTATGTTTTTAGAAAATTTTCTGATTTTTATGGATTTTATGGATTTTAATATGCAGATGCAAAATATACATATGAATGCGAAGGTTAGAAATGCGTACCGAGCGTACCCCCAAACTTAAACTTGACTGTGTCCTCAATGTCATTGCATTAAGAGATCATTGAAGGGTCAAAATTGTCTGTTAGATATACACAATTCTTTTGTTTATGTTTTTAGAGAAAAGAAAATAGTAAAAATGGAAAAGAATATTCACAAATATATACAAAAAGGTATATACATACCCCCAAACTTATTTGGAACAGTGTCCACTGTTCTTGACTGGATAACCGAAGTTTGGTGGTAGGCAGAGGAAGATTATGCAGGGTAAACCGGCTCCTGTAAGACCAGGAGCTCCTCTGTTGGTTCGGCGCTAAGGTACGGTTTTAGTCGGTGTCCGTTTACTTTGAAAAATGAACCGTCCTGTGGATTCTCCAAATCCACAGCGCCATGCGGATACACATTCCGCATAAAATACAGCCCTTTCTAGCCAGATCTGAGCTTACCTGGATGGAAATGTAGCCGGGTGTCGTAAAGCAGTACCTGTTGACCAGGTACGAAAGTTTTGCGCAAAAGGTGTTTATCGTGAAACACCTTCGTTCGGTTCTTAACGACAACCACGTTTTCGTAAGCCTCATCCCTAAGCTCCCTCAATTCGTTCAACTACAGCTTCCGATGGCTGCCCGCATCTCCGAGAGACAGATTCAGCTCTTTTATCGCCCAAAATGCGCGATGCTCTATTTCCACTGGGAGGTGGCAAGCCTTTCCGTACACAAGCCGATAGGGAGACATGCTAAGATCGGTCTCATAAGCGGTTCGAAATGCCTAAAGGGCATCAGTGAGTTTCAGCGACTAATCCTTACGGTTGTTCGAAACCGTCTTCTCCAGTATCTGCTTGATTTGCAGATTTGAAACTTCGGCTTGCCCACAGGTTTGGGGGTGGTAGGGCGTAGATAGCTTATGATTAATAGAATATTTCCGCATCAAGGCCTCGAAAGTCTTATTGCAGAAATGAGTTCCATTGTCGCTAATGATCGCTCGGGGGTGCCCAAACCGGGAGAAAATGTTTTCTTTAAGAAACCTAACGACAACCTTGTTGTCGTTAGTCCGGCTGGGCACAGCCTCGACCCACTTAGAGACGTAATCAACAGCGAGAAGGATGTACAAGTTCCCAAAAGAGCTGGGAAACGACCTTATGAAATCTATGCCCCAAACGTCGAAAATCTCCACAACCAAGATTGGTTGGAGCGGCATCTCGTTCCTCCTGGATATCCGGCCCAAGTGTTGGCACCGGGAGCAAGTCTTGCAGTAGTCATGAGCGTCTTTGAAGAGTTGTGGCCAGTAGAAACCACACTGAAAGATCTTCTCAGCTGTCTTTCTAGGGCCAAAAATGCCCGCCACATGCTTGATCGTGGCAAAATGACAGCACGCTCTTGAATTCATCGTCAGGGATACACCGTCGAATAATCTGGTCGGGACAGTACTTGAACAGATAGGGTTCGTCCCAGTAAAAGTGTTTTACTTAGGATAAGAATCGAAGTCTGTCCTGACTTGACTATTCAGTCGGTAGTAATCTTGTGGCCAAATAATTCACAATATCTGCGAACCAGGGTTCGCGAGATACTGTCAAGAGCTGTTCATCCGGAAAAACGTCGTTGATTGGAATTTGAAGCGACGGCGAAGAAGGAAGTCGTGAGAAATGGTCGGCGACTACGTCTTCACATCCTCTTTTGTCCTTGATGACAAGGTCAAACTCTTGAAGCAAGAGCATCCAACGAATCAGCCGAGATTTTGCATCTTTCTTCGCAAAAAGATGGCGCAGAGCAGAATGGTCTGTGTAGACAATGACTGGAGAGCCGATGAGGTAGGGCCTGAACTTTTCTAAAGCAAATACAACAGCCAAGAATTCTTTCTCAATTGTTGTATAATTAAGTTGGGCGTCGTTCAGGGTTCGGCTAGCATAATAGATTACGTGCGACATCTTGTTGATGTGTTGTCCAAGGACAGCACCAACGGCAAAGTCGGATGCATCGCACATAATCTCAAATGGGTGCGTCCAGTCAGGTGAAGAAAGAACGGGAGCAGATGTGAGTGAGCTTTTTAATGAGTCGAACGCAGTCACACAGCTCGAGTTGAAGTCGAATGGCGTGTCCTTGGACAGCAAAAGAGTCAAGGGCCTAGCAATCTTGCTAAAGTCCTTGATGAACCGTCTATAGAAAACCGGCATGGCCAAGGAAGGCTCGGATGTCTCTGACGCATCTGGGAGGAGGGAGATTGGAAATGACCTCAATCTTCACTTTGTCAACCTCTATGCCATTTTGCGAAATGATATGTCCTAAGACAATACCTTCGCGCACCATGAAGTGGCACTTCTCCCAATTCAAAATGAGGTTCTTGTCCTTACATCGGGTAAGGACAGCGTCGAGATGCAGCAAACACTCGTTAAAGGAATCACCGAAGATGGAGAAATCGTCCATGAAGATCTCCAGGAATTTTTCCACCAAGTCTGAGAAGATTCCCATCATATACCGCTGGAAGGTAGCGGGCGCATTGCATAACCCAAAGGGCATGCGACGATATGCAAACGTGCCGAAAGGACAAGTGAATGTGATCTTGTCCTGGTCTTTTTCGGCGATGGGAATCTGATTATAGCCGGAGTAGCCATCAAGAAAGCAGTAGTACTCGTGTCCGGCCAATCGTTCAAGCATTTGGTTAATGAAAGGTAGCGGAAAGTGGTCCTTCCGCGTTGCGGAATTGAGTTTTCTGTAATCGATGCATACTCGCCACCCAGTTTGGGTGCGAGTAGGGATTAACTCGTTAGCCTCGTTAGTGATGACCGTTATGCCTGATTTCTTGGGGACAACGTGAATGGGGCTAACCCACTGGCTATCAGAGATAGGGTAAATGATACCACTATCCAGACACTTTACGATTTCTTTTTTCACAGCCTCCTTCATGACTGGGTTGAGTCGACTTTGTGGATCCCTGGCTAGTTTGGCATCATCCATCAGATGAATGTGATGTTCAACGATCAGGGGACTAATCCCCTTGATGTCCGCCATGGACCAGCCAAAAGCTTGCCTATTGCTGTGCAAGATCGCAAGAAGGGCTTTCTCTTGCTCTGGAGCTAGAGAAGCCGAGATGATAACAGGGAGGGTCTCGTTCTCACCCAAGTAAGTGTACTTAAGGTGAGACGACAAAGGCTTGAGTTCGAGCGTTGGAGGTGAAAGGATTGAAGGCAAGATTGGTGAAAAGGTCTCGAACTCAAAGGATTCCAGCAAAGGTTCAAAACGAGTGTAAGCGACCGAGTTGGATAGTTCTGGTAACTCATCCGGAAATTCGAAGGATTCAAACTCGGGTGGTGAGTGGCTAAGATCGTTCGAGAAAGTGAAACACTCGTAGTCATTGTCAGGCGCAGAAACAGCAACAGGTTCGAAGAGGAACGCACTAGTGGCGTTAAGATTATCGTGATCGAACAAAAACTCCTCGAATTCACACTCTTCTGGGGTGATCTCCTGGATTGAGCAAATGTCTAGTATATGAGCATTAGGTTCGGTGGGCTGATTCCCCAACCTAAAAATGTTGAGTTCAATTGTCATGTTTCCAAAAGATAGGTTCATCGAACCATTTCGACAATTGATCACAGCATTTGAGGTTGCAAGGAATGGGCGACCGAGTATCATCGGAATTTGATTCCGGGGGTTAGCTACAGGCTGTGTTTCTAAAACAATGAATTCAACGGGGAATATGAAGTCCCCAACCTTGATTAACACATCCTCTAGCTCACCCATAGGATGGGTGATCGATCGGTCGGCCATTTGGAGAGTGCAGTGTGTGGGTTTCAGCTCTCCTACACCTAGTTGCTCATATACTGAGTACGGAAGCGGATTAACACTGGCACCAAGATCTAATAGTGCGCGGTTGATGTTCTTATCCCCAATGGTAATAGAAATCGTAGGACAGCCAGGGTCCTTCCGTTTTTGAGGTAAAGATTGGGTAAAAGCATCACTCATAGCACTAGCCAGGAAAACTTTCTTGGGTACCTGGGATTTCCTCTTTTTCGTGCACAAGTCCTTTAAGATTTTCGCGTAGGACGGGACTTGTTGGACAGCATCTAAAAGGGGAATGTTGATGTTAACATGCTTAAACAACTCCAGAATCTTCTCCATTTGTGGATTTTGTTTATTGGACCTCAACCAATTTGGAAATGGAACGTTTTTAAAATTGGTTGAGTCCAATGCTTGTGGAGGAGATTGTGGAGTTGGAACGGATCCCAGAGCTGGTGTTTTCGTGGAGTGAGAAGTGGGTCCGTTCAGAGCAGAAGAAGAAGAAGAAGAAGAAGAAGAGCCTTTTGACGAATGGAGAATAGGCTCAGAAGACGAAGAAGAAGAAGAAGAAGCGGCCGGGGTGTCATTATCCTCAATTGTTGTGCCGGTGTTGTTGTGCAACATCCTTCCCGATATCAATGTAGTCATGGCACTCACATTATGGTTTTGTTGTTCAAGAGCAACATGTACATTATGTGGGTGACCGGGATTTGGGAGTGGTTGAGATAGAAGCTTCCCCTTTTCTCGCTCGCTTAACACCGCATTCAGCTGTGCAATCTGGGCTTCGATGGTCTTGATGCTTTTCCCGTGTGCAACAGTGTGTTGAACCAAAGACTGAATAGACAACTGGATGTTGGCGGTAGATTGTGTCGATGTTTTAACGAACGCCTCCAGACTTTGTTCTAGCGAGGAAACCTTATCGTCGTTTGATGGAACAAAGTTGTTTTGCGGAAAAGAATTGTTGGGTGCAAAGTTGTTCGTCTGATTTTGAAAAGGTTGGGGTTGGAAGGGCTGCTGAAACTGATGTTGAGTTTGTTGTTGCGCTTGTTGTTGGGGAGAAGGGGGCCTCTGGAAATTGTTGCCTTGGAATTGATGCTGATTCTGATTCCAGGCGAAATTGGGGTGGTTCCTCCAACCGGGATTGTAGGTGGAAGAGTATGGATCATTTCTCGGTCTTTGCTGAAATGCAGCATTAAGCTGATCCTGTCCTTGAGATGGTGGATTGTAAGGACACTCTTCGGTTAAGTGAGAATAATCGGAACAACAAGCACAAATGGTACGGAGGGGAAGAACTGTGACAGGAGCAGGAGATGAAAATTTGCTCTCTATCGCTTCAAGTTTTCTCGTTATTGCAGCCATTTCAGCTTTCATCGCAATAGAGACATCAAGTTGGTGAATGCCTACCCTAGACTGACCAGTAGAAGTGGAGGAAGAAGAAGAAGAAGAAGAAGTTGGTCTGGTGCTCTCCCATTGAAGCGTTTGTTCCGTAAGGTCATCGAAGAATTGCCACGCTTCCTCGTCAGATTTCGATAGGAAGTGGCCCTGACAAATGGTTTCCAACAACAGCTTGGTTGCTGGGTTCAGGCCCTCGTATAAGGTTTGGCAAAGTTACCATTTCTCGATACCATGGTGAGGGCACTGAACAAGAAGGTCTTTATACCGGTCAAAGCACTTCCAGAAGGGTTCAGTAGGAAGCTGAGAGAATTGGTTGATTTCGTTACGGATCCTTGCGGTTTTATGATTCGGATAGAATTTCTTGAGAAACGGTTTCACAAACTTGTCCCAACCGGTTATGGAGTGTGAAGCGGTGCTATACAGCCATTTTTCAGCAAGATCACACAAAGTGAACGGAATGACCCGTAGCCATATAGCATCGTCCGACAGCTGGGTAGTTTTCATCATGGCACAAACATTTTGGAACTTGTTGATGAAGATATAGGCATCTTCAGATTCAAGCCCATGAAATTTCGGAAGCATGTTAATGAAGTGGGGCTTAATTTCAAAATTATCCCCATTGGCCGGTGGAAGGGAAAGACAGGTGGGGAGTGCAGAGCGGGTGGGATAGAAACGATCCTGAAGCGCGATTCGCTGTGGCGCTACGACAGGCGGTGGTGGTGGGTTATTCGCATCCATAGGAGGTCGAATCAATCCCGGGAGAGTTGTAGGGATGTTTGGATTAAATCCTGACATCGCGGAAGAAGAGGTTGGTGATGGTGAAGGTGAGGATGTATGGACAGAATTCCGGTCAACGTCGGAGTTGGCCGGCAAAGGTAAGGGTGAAAGAGGCGTGGACGGAGTTTCGACGTCTGAGTCGATCGTGTAGTCGGTAGCGACTAACGTAACGGGGACTAGGCGGGCGCTAGTGTCCCGAGTCCAAGCGGACATACACTAAACGAGTTTAGTATAGTCGAAGTGGAGAAGGTGAGGGTAAGAAAACGTTAATGGAGAAATACGATGGGTGGTGGGTGAAAAAATGGATTTTGGCGACAAAGGGCAAGTTTTTATAAAAGTTTTTGGTTTTGTGTTTTTTTTAGAAAGAGATTTACAGAAATATGTACGGACTTACGGCTTCAAGCAATCACAAACAAGATATGCACAGTCACACCTAGATCTAGGGTCACCTAGGTCAGCTAGACAGCTCCTAATTATTCCAAAGGGCTAGAAATAGGACCTCAAACCGCCTCTTCTCCGCCAATTGCGGCCAGGTAAGTGCCAGGTAAGTAGGAGGCTCTCCACTACGTAAGTAGTGGTCCTAATTAAGTAACCACTTGCCTTGGACACACTTGCCTAGACACCGCAAAGCCTAGACACCGCAAAGTCAGGATAGGATAAACGGCCGATGCCTGTAACCAGTCCTCTGTCCTATTGAGCGCGAAGTCCTTAGGGCTGAGTCTAGTATTTTTTAATTAAACAATGGTCAATGCATATGCTTTTTGTGATTTCTGGGGTCCTGGGAAGGGTGATGAAATCCCCACCCAATCTGGATTGGTTTTAAGCCCCTTAAAGTCCGTATTAATAAATGCAAAGCAGTAACAATCAACTGCAATCAATTTTTATTTTTTAGCGCGGCGCAAAGAATCTTGCACAAAAACAATTTATTGGAAGGGGGAAGAGAGTTTGCGCAAAGAATGCTGCAGAAAATACAGTTCAGTGGAGTTCAGAGGAGTGGGGGAGAGGAGAGAGAGACTTACAGGGAATTTGAGTTGATGAGGGCAGTAAACGGCCGCGGTTCCGCAGCCAGACCCTGCCTATGCCGCGGTTCCGCGGCCAAAGAGTGGGCTTGGGCCTTCAATTTTCTGGTCTGTGCTATGTTGGGTGTCCTCTTCCTGTTTGGAGCTCCTGAATCTTGATTTGCTCACTGGGTCTGCTCCAGAATTTTTTTAGTAGACCGTATTTTCCGTCTTGATCACCCGCGGTGTAGCCACAAGATATGGGTCTAACTTCCCATGTCTTTGGCACTGAACTCGACCGTCTTTTTATCCTGCACACTTGCACAAAAACTAATCAAAAATAACAAGATGGTTTTTTTACAATGTATATTTTTTTTGTTTTGATTTTCGGTTATATTTATATTCACAAATTAACCCGAAATTACACAAAGAAATAAACTGCCGTCTCCCCGGCAGCGGCGCCATTTGATTATTAGAGTTTTTGCGTGCTTAGTTAATTACCGCAATCAAGACAGTTTATCTTGTAGCTAGCCGGTTGAGTACGGGTCGTCCGCAGGGAGATGGGAATCTTTTTCTATGTGCTTTAACGAGTTAAGTCCAAATGTCCAGGTTTAATTTGAGATTAACTATGTGCTAAAATGTTATATAAAGATAGCTTGTTAGGGTTAGGATTAGGTTAGTTTGAGTTTGGAGTCGCTCACTTCTTTCGTTGCCACTCTTAATATCGGTGTTGCGGTAATCGGCAACAACGGGGATTAGCACGACTAGGAAGGAACTTGCGAGTATAAGCTAGGCTTTCCAACGCTTAAGTTCTTCCTTTTGGTGCTTGTCCGTCCGTTCTTGGCTCGTAAGACTTAACCTCCGGTTAATTCAACCATAACCGGTCTCACTAAGGAATCACCGCTATCATGTAAGATAGGGTTCCTAGGCACTATTGTGAAGGTTCATAAAGCATCAAACATGCCCGAATAAAATTTTAAACGTGCCGAACAACCCAAAGCCGGGATCTTTTCTAGATTATTAGGGTTTAACATGAAAGTAAACATCTTTACTACTAAGTGTGAGGGATTACAACCATTGTAGTCTGCTCCTTCGCTTCATAAGCTCCGAGTAGAAGTCCCTTCGCCGCGATCCACGATCTCCCGGACTCAAGAGAGGCTCCACGACTCGAACGATCCATGCTATCTTTTAGTGTTCCGCTTCTCCGATGATCTACGTCGAAGTTGCAATAGCTCAAGCTCTCTCGCTCTAATGAGGTGAACACCCTAATCTAATGGGCTAGATTAGATGAGAATGATGGAGTAGTATTTATGCTTTCTTTTTATATCATAATCTTGTTAGTTGTATGTATGCCCTAGAGGCCAGTATTGTACAGATGATGTATATTATATTGGATGCTTGGACATATATAGAGAGTACTTTCTTGCTCGATATGATAGTATGCTATCTGGTTGCACTTTACTTTAACATGTATACTTGTCTCTTTATACTGTCTTATAGTTACATGTTGGTAAAGCCCTTAGGATGTGTACTTGACTACCTGGACTATGATGCAGATCATACTAGTGGGGACATGGTAGTCCATAAGTACATCCTTCAAGGTCCCTAGTCGTGGGTGTATCGAGACGGGGCATCGATATACCAGTGTAGACTAGTGTATACGCTTCTCGACCCATGAGATGGGCGATGGATGATCCCATATCCATTGGTGTTTGACATCAGAGATGGTATATGGGTTGTTAGTTATATGTATGCCCTAGAGGCCATTACTGTACATAGGATGTATATTGTAGTGGATGCTGGGACATATATAGGTAAGACTTTCTTGCTCGACATGATAGTACGCTATCTGGTTACTCTTTATCTTAACAAGTATACTTGTTGTCTCTCTATTACATGTTGATAAAGCCCTTAGGATGTGTACTCGACTTCCAGGACTATGATGAAGATCATACTAGTGGGGCCTGGGTAGTCAATGAGTACATCCTTCAATGTTCCTAGTCGTGGGAATATCGAGACGGGGCATCGATATTCCAGAGTAGACTAGCGTATATCTTCTCGATACATGTTATGGGCGATGGATGATCCCATATCCATTGGTGTTTGACATCAGAGATGGTATGCGGGTGCTCAGTGATGAATGGGTACACTGAATGGACTCGCCGTGAACTCCCAGATGGTATTATACCTCACGTCAGACGGCAGTTCTCTGGTGACACTGGTACAGCTTAGTCTGTTGACCCGAGATCGTCATAGAGTCTTGTGTGTCTCCCACTGTGCTTTGATTTCCACCCTACCACGGCTCTATTGAGTCGTGCAAACATGTGGTTCTTGGGTACAGTCCCGATTCACATGGAGGCAATGAGCGATAGGAGGGGATTCGTCTCTCCAGGTATTGGGGGTTGATGTTGCACTATGCTCGACTGGCCATAACTGGAAATTCCTGGCCAGGGTTGCACTGATTTACTGGTAAGTGTTATCAGTAGTTTCATGCTTGTTATGGATCTGGGGTCTGACGTTTACCACCCCTAGACGAGATATGCGGCATATCAGACGAACAGACCGGACTATACGGTAAGTGTTACTGGTTGGATTCACAGGAGTGTGAGCGGGCTTGCTCGTTGATCTTCTGATCGCTCAATACCCGGGTGGCCGTTATGTTTAGCAGACCGCTTGCGGCTTGTGGGTGTTTGATATGATCATCACCTGCTCCCGGCGTATTGACGAGTCTTTAGAGTCCTACATAGAGATTTCCTGGCTCAAGAGAAATGAAATAGGAGCGCATATGAGATATGTGCGGGACCGAGAATAATACCAGTATGTGATACTGTATTCTATTCTCGCGATTTGTATCATTGGACGGTTATATAAGGTATAGTCGGGTTACCGAATCAAGTGTTGATTCGATACATTGATACACTTAATATTAGTCGGTTATATGCAGTATGACCGGATCATTAAATCAAGTGTTGATTTAATGATTTAATGTATAATTATATATTTGATATATTACTTTACATTAACTAGTATTTGTTCACTTAAGATTGATTTTCTCACTTGATGTGCACAAGTAGTATATGTGATATATTTTTGTGCACTAAATTGTATCATGTTTGATGATACATGCAAACTTGGGTGTGTGTAAGTTATACACCATGTTTAGTTAATGGTTAGGGTTTCATTTGCCTTATTTATTTATTTTGTTAAAACAAAATGGTGGTGGCTTTTCTCACTTTGGCTTGAAACTTCATAGCATCTTTGACAAAGTCTAAGCCATTTTGTTTTATCCTTAACCCAACCATTAGCCTAAACCTGTCACGACCCGCAGGGTACGGAACGTGACTGGCACTTAAGTTTACGAAACGTCTCAAGACGTCCGTAATATAAGTAAGCAAAAGCCCAGAAAACCAAAACCAAATAAGCAAAAGAGTGAAGAAAACCCAATCAATTGAAAGCGAGTTTATCAAATAAGTCATGTAAAACCCTTTTTAAAAATAATACCAATTTTTCGAAAATTTCGGCAGAGTCTCCTTTGTAAATACTAGCCCCCAAAATGGGTACAACAAGAATATATATGAATCCAACAAAATAGGGCATCCCCAAGCGGGAGCTAGCTCTTCGCCACAAGGCGGTCACAAATCCCACGCAATATAAAACAACAACATTCAAAATAATCATAAAGAGCATGAGAAAACAGCATGTCGACTCAAGTGAGCTCGACCCCAAAATACAGCATAAAAAGTCCACAAATCTCACAGTCTCATCTCTAGGTCAATATACAATAATGCTGGTGGATACAGTAGATGGAGTGCTCTAGATACAAAGAATATACAAGGTGGTGCAAAAATAATAATATAACCCACCTAAGAGCAAAACCTCGAGTCCAGGCAAAAGAGGCAAAAGAGGCAGGTGCGCCCGCCGTTACTGTACTGACGGAGCAGACCTGAAAAAGGCTGTGGCACAACGGGGGTGAGTTGCCAACTCGTGAGTAATAAATAACATCTACACAGGCTATCGTATGCATGCACACAAGTATTCTAGCATCTCTAATACAGGTATGTATGCAATATGAATATACTAGCAGGTATGAATGCAATGCGAATCAACTCATGATCTGAATGTGCAATTATAAGAATCATGTTTTTCCTTTAGAAATCTCTTTTGAAATACCAGCATAATACCACCAGAATCAACAAGAACCTGTGTCCAGCAACGACACCTCAAAACTATCACAAATCTCATATATCCATGTCATAGTATCTCTGGCCTCAGCCATCCGGTTGACCCAGCTCAATATCAAAATCTCATCATCTCGCGGCCACGGTCGGTATCCTATGGATATCCGCCATGCCAAATAGTCACCGGTAGGTAATCCGTCCCCTGCCAGGCTCAACGTCAACACCATATTCATCTTGCCCCGGGGTACCATACCGGGCCCACCATGTACCCGTGACGGTTCCTTCACTCCTCGACACGGATCTCGAAAACCACAGCAAACTCATGGTAGACGACACTTACATCACTAGAAAACCGCAATTTACATATTTTAAAAATATAATAAGTTTAGAAATTTTGCGGCTTTCCCCCGAAATCCAGAAATATCATAAAATCTCAAGAAGTCCTCATAAGTGCATATGTCAATGATAATGAATGCATATGGTATCAATAATCGAGTTGCGATGTGTGATTAATAGATTAGGCATGAACAAATAATATGATGAAGCACATGCACATGAATAGCAATCCTACGATTTCATTTTAAGGAATTAAAGGCAATAACACAAGTTTAAGTATCATTTATAGTAAAAGATTTCAATTTAAAGGTTATCTAGTGTGGTGGCATGGCAATTACCAGGGCGTGGGTGTAAGCATGAATAGTGCTCGTGCTGCATATAAAAACCCTGGCAATGGTGCGGTGTTTTATAAAATGGTTTCGTATATGAATGTCAATATAAGGCATGAATGTAGCAAATAATCATACAAGTATTACACCCCTAATTACTAACATTGCTAAGAATCTTTTAAGTTACTAAAACTATCGGGCGACTTGCGCCATCCAACGATAGTCCCCCGTAGATGTTACATCTACTCACCGGAATCCCTAGCTAGTCACGTCCGATCACCGCTTTTCCCTTTCGAGCCGCGTCTGACGTCTCCGCGACCGAACCTAGAATTTACATCAATACAAACATAAGGTTACAAATCAAGAATGACGCAATTCCCTAACGAAAATACCAACGTTCACTAGCTAGGTACAACGTGCACAAGGAGCGCGGAACACACGCGAAAATCGCAAAAACTCCAAAAATCGCCGATTTGGTCGCCCGGCAAAACTAAAACCCGAACACCCAAAAATCCGCACTCACACATCCTAAATGTCATAGGATATGCCAAAAATATAATCTAGATATCGCAATTAATTCGCCACAAAAATTTACATAAAACCTAGTAAGCTAGAAATTGCAAATTTGATGCAAACATCGACAATTAGCGACAAAGTTAACACAATCCAACACAACAATCCAAACTAACCCACTAGCTAGTCATTGCACTAATTTTAAACCATTAATTATGCTTAAAAACCTAATTTCCATAAACAAAACCTTTCTTGATTTTCATAATTAGCAATTTCATTCCAAAACTAAACATGACAATACCAAATTAACACTAATTTGAAGCCCACACAACTAAAGTAACCTCATTAACCTAGATTAGCAAACAACTAGATAGCTAATTAGCTTTAATTAACTAAATAATGGTTTCAAGAAACCCTAGTTAACTCAACCATTAATTTTAAACAACACTAGAATGAAAATAGCACTAAATTAACACTAAAACAATTTAATTAAAGGATTTTAACCATAAGAAATTAAAAGAGTAGAAATTATACCTCAAACCTATGGATCTAGTAAGAAGAAATTTGCCTCAATGATGGCCTCCTAGCACCATAATTCCAAGCAAGAGAGGTGAAGGAAAAAGGGATGAAGGATGGAGTTTAATTTGTGAGGTTTAAATTTGGAATTTTTGAAGCTACTTAATGAATTTTTTGAAGAAAATGAAAAAAACCAAGAGATGAAGGGGGGCTGCTGGAATTCGGCCAGAAATGAGGGAGAGGGGATGGTGTGGGGTGTGGGAAAGAAGTCTTGGTCAACTCCTACCAACCACAAAAGACTATACCCAAAAACAAATTCAACCCTTTCTCAAAACAACCATCATTTCCACACAATAAAACAAGCCAAGGAGCATGGAATTTTTCTGGACCTGATGGTGGTGGGGCCGGCCTAGAGGTGAGGAATGAGTGAGAGAGAGTGCACAAAAAAAATTTATGCAAAAAGACCCCCTACATGTCCAAAATTGCAAGTTTAAGCTTAAAATTCAATAAATTTCGTTTTCCATAATAAAAATTAGTTAAAACTTAAAATAAATTACTAAAAATTTATGTTACAACTAGATTTTAATTAACATGATTTTAAAGCTTAATTTTAGCCCATTTAAATTTGTATTTATCGCTAATTTAATGTATTTTCTTACCGGCTTAAAATAATATTAAAAAATTGAAAAATTAGGGAAAATTTTTAAACGACCAGAATTTCATAATTAACTCATTTGCTACTAAAAACTAACAATTACCTATCCAAATTAGGTATAAATAGTCATAAACTGCAAAATAACAAAAAAGTCGGTTTTCGGAAAAATACCGAATTTTCACCGATTTTCAGGAAAACACCAAAACGACTTTTCAAGGCGTTAAAATCTTCCCCCCTTAAAGAAATTCGGTCCCCGAATATAAAAAAATATAACTACGCGTACCTTCAAAGAGATGGGGATATTTCTTCCTCATCTCGCCCTCGGTCTCCCAGGTAACCTCCTCGCTGCTCTGGCTACGCCAAAGGACCTTGACGGTTGGTATGATCTTCGATCTCAACTTCTTCACCTGCCGATCCAGGATGGCCACCGGCTTCTTTGCAAACGAAAGGTCGCGCTCTAGCTGGACTGTCGGGTGCTGAATCGCATGCGAAGGGTCGTGAAGGTACTTGCGGAGCATCGAAACATGGAAGACGGGGTGAACATCGGGAAAGCTGGGAGGAAGAGCCAAACGATATGCAACAGCGCCGACACGCTCGAGGATCTCGAAGGGACTTACGAATCTAGGGCTAAGCTTCCCCTTTCGCCCAAAACGCATCACGCCCTTCATCGGAGAGACCCTCAGAAAAACATGATCGCCAACTGCGAACTCTAACCTGCGACGGCGCCTGTCTGCATAGGATTTATGTATGCTCTGAGCTGCCCTCATCCGGTCTCGAATCAACTGTATCTTCGCTGTCGTCTCCTCAACAAGCTGCGGCCCCAAAATGCTGCTCTCGCTGAGCTCTGTCCAACAGACGGGCGATCTGCATCTCCTCCCATACAATGCCTCGAAAGGTGCCATCTGAATAGTATCCTGGAAGATGTTGTTGTAGGAGAACTCCACTAGAGGTAAATGACGATCCCAGCTACCACCAAAGTCTAAAATGCACGCTCGGAGCATGACCTCAAGAGTCTTAATGGTCCGCTCTGACTGTCCGTCGGTCTGCGGATGAAACGCTGTGCTGAAGCTCAAACGAGTTCCCAAATCCTCCTGAAGTCTCTGCCAAAGTCGGCTGGTGAACCGGGTGCCTCGATCTGACACGATACAAGTCAGTACGCCATGTAGTCGCACGATCTCGTCAATGTAGAGCTGAGCATACTGAGCGAAGCTGAAAGTGGTCTTCACTGGTAGGAAGTGAGCCGCTTTCATCAATCGATCTACGATCACCCAGATGGAGTCATACCCTCGACTGGTCCTGGGTAGACCCACAACGAAATCCATCGAAATCTGCTCCCATTTCCACTCCGGAATGGGTAACGGCTGTAGCTCTCCTGCGGGCCTCTAGTGCTCGGCCTTGACTTGCTGACAAGTCAGGCATCTCGATACAAACTCCGCAATGTCCCTCTTCATCCCGTCCCACCAGTAGGTCTCTCTCATATCATGGTACATCTTGGTGGAACCGGGGTGGACACTATACACTGATCGGTGTGCCTCCTCAAGAATGTCGCGCCGTAATCCATCAGCATCTGGTACGCACAGTCTAGATCCATATCGTAAAATCCCCTGATCGTCAATTACGAACTCGGAAAATCTGCCTTGTCCCATCTGTGCCATGATCTCTGAGCAACGGTCATCACTGCGCTGTGCCTCATATAGCAACTGTGGGCGTGCACGAACATGCGCGAGCTGTCCCCCTGTCTGAGTGAACTCGAACTCAACTCGGCTGTCGCATAACATCTGCCAATCTGCTGACGACTGCCTCTGCACTGCGTGCAAAAAAGATAGACTACCCCCGGGCCTCCTACTCAACGCATCTGCCACCACATTCGCCTTGCCTGGGTGATATAGGATCTCGCAGTCGTAATCTTTCACCAACTCCATCCAACGACGCTGTCTGAGGTTCAGGTCTCGCTGCTGAAATATGTACTTTAAGCTCTTCTGATCAGTGAATATCTGACACGACTCTCCGTATAGGTAATGTCGCCAAATCTTCAGTGCAAAGACCACTGCAGCCATCTCCAAATCGTGAGTGGGGTAGTTCTGTTCGTGCTTCTTCAGCTGCCGAGAAGCATATGCGATCACCCGTCCATGCTGCATCACCACGCATCCTAATCCCACTCGCGAAGCATCACAGTAGACCACAAATCCTCCTGATCCCGAAGGCAAAGATAATACCGGCGCCGTAGTCAAACGAGTCCGTAGCTGCTGAAAACTGCGCTCGCACTCCTCCGTCCAGACGAAAGGAACTCCCTTCCGGGTCAAACCGGTCAACGGTGCAGCTATACGGGAGAAGTCCTGAACAAAACGCCTGTAGTAGCCCGCCAGGCCTAGAAAACTACGGATCTCAGTAACCGATGTAGGTCGGGGCCACTGCTGAACAGCCTCAATCTTCTTCGGGTTCACACATATGCCGTCTCTCATAACCACGTGACCTAAGAATCCGACGCTGTCCAGCCAGAATGCACACTTGGAGAACTTTGCGAACAGCTGGTGCTCCCTCAGAGTCTGTAACGTAATCTGCAAGTGCTGCTCGTGCTCCTCTCTGCTCCGGGAGTACACCAAGATATCGTCGATAAACACGATGATGAACAAGTCAAGATACGGCCTGAATGTACGGTTCATCAAATACATAAATGCTGCTGGGGCGTTGGTGAGTCCGAACGACATCACCAAAAACTCGTAGTGGCCGTAGCGCGTGCGGAAAGCTGTCCTCGGTATATCCTCATGTCGAACTCGCAGCTGATGGTATCCTGATCGCAAGTCGATCCTCGAAAAATATCCCGCACCCTGAAGCTGGTCGAACAAATCATCAATGTGTGGCAACGGATATCTGTTCCGAACGGTAACCTTGTTCAGCCGGCGGTAGTCGATGCATAAGCGCAAACTTCCATCCTTCTTCTTGACAAACAGGACCGGAGCACCCCACGGAGAAACACTAGGTCGAATAAGCCCCTTATCTAACAATTCCTGCAACTGATCCTTCAGCTCTCGAAGCTCTGCCGGGGCCATCCGATAAGGCGGTATAGAAATAGGCCCCGAGCCGAGAATCAAATCGATGCAGAACTCAACATCGCGCTCAGGCGGTAGCCCAGGTAGCTCATCAGGGAAAACATCAGGGAACTCACAAACAACCGGGACCCGGTCTAACGGAACCTCTGCAGCTCGAGTATCTCAAATATACGCTAAGAATCCCTGACATCCCTTCCGCAAGAGCTGACCAGCGCAAAGAGACGAAATCAAGCTGGGAAGGGTGACGCTGCGGTCTCCCTGAATAACAAGGACTGGCTCTCCCGGAAAGCTAAATATGACTGCCTTCTTACGGAAGTCCACCGAAGCATAACAAGTGGCTAGCCAATCCATGCCCAGAAGCACATCAAAGTCCAACATATCGAGGAGAATCAAATCAACCGATGAATCCCTCTCCCTGATACGAACGGAACACAATCGAAAAACAAAACGAGCGACAAACGACTCGCCTACCGGAGTACTAACAACAAGCGGATGACCTAACGACGACGACTCACGGCCCAACATCGGTGCAAAGTGTGTAGAGACGTACGAATATGTGGAACCTGGGTCAAATAACACCCGTGCGTCGAAAGAACAAACTGGCAAGGTACCTGTCACAACGGCATTGGATGCCTGCGCATCCTGCGATGTCAAAGCAAACACTCGGGCCTGTCCTCCACCGATAGCGGGCTGACCTTGACCTCGGCCTCTGCCTCCTCGTCCTCTCTGAACAGGACCGCCGCGTCCACGGCCTCTGGGTGCACCTAACTGGCGTGGAGCATCGCCTGTGGTAGGAAGTAGGGCTCTCTGAGGAGGGGGTGGTGATGGTGGTAGGGTCACATGCGGAACTGTCGCTGCTCCCTATCGTCTCACCGGACAGTCTCTAACAAGATGGTGCGGACTCCCACACCCAAAACACTCTGGCGACAGCTGCTGCCCCTGGGGATAAGAACTATATAACTGTCCCCGCCCAAATCCTCTGCCAGGCCTATCTCTCGGAAAGAATCTGGCGCGCTGCCTCTGAGACAGTACATCGGTGCGAATCCTCTTCGGCCCAGAAACGGCCGAAGTCTGTGATATGCGTGCCTCCATCTGCAATGCCGTATCCATAGCAGCTGAATAAGTGTCGTAGTGCTGGGCGCCAATGGCAAGATATAGCTAGGCATCAAGTCCCTGTACGAACCTCTTCACCATCTTCTCCTCGGTATCCACCAAATACTGAGCATATCGGGATAACTGTGTAAACTGGATGTCATGCTCAGACACCGTCATCCCAGGTGTCTTGACTAAGGCCTCGAAGCTACGAGCTCTGGCGTCACGAACGCTCTCTGGAAGGAAACGAGCTAGAAAGACCGCTGTAAACTCGACCCAAGTCATAGGCGGTAGACCTGCAGCTCGACCTCTCAAGACTGACTCCCACCATGTCTGCGCGAGACCCTCTAGTCGGAAACTCGCAAGCTCTACCCATCGATCATCCGAACATCTCAGCGAACGGCAGATCCTGGCTAAACTGTCAAGGAATGTCTGGGGGTCCTCCGCTGCCTCGGTGCCGGTGAATACTGGAGGTCTCAGCCTCATGAAATCATGTAGCAAAACCGGAATGGCCATGGTGGTAGTAGTAGGAGCAGGTATCATGGTCGTCTGTGATGTACTAGGTACGTCATCCGGCCTCGGTGTACGACTGGCTGCAACTAGGGATCCTACCATCTGACGTAGCTCCTGCATGCCCCCATCATCTGTCGCAACTCCTCCATACCAGTCTCGAGCCTATCCATACGGCCTGGGGAAGGTGGATCGGTCTGTCCCTGCGGCGTAGGCATACCACCCTGCTCAATCTTAGTCTCGGACGAGCCAGCTCGAATCTCGTCTCGGGCGGCAGCCCTCTGTGCCCTCGTAGCCATCGGCGGCATAGTGGCTGTTACAGGAAAATGGATAGTAAGAACAGTGGAATAGGATCATAGGATACACGGAAGTGAAGAAGGAATTTTCAAGCAAGTATATCCTAAAGTCACTTAGGCGGAGTACCGTATCGCAAGTATGCCGCGGACATACACACGCTACGTTACCCTACTTAAGTCACTTACTCCATCTACCAAGGGTCATCCTACACTCAAAAAGGTAAAACCTATCGCTCTGATACCAACTTTGTCACGACCCGCAGGGTACGGAACGTGACTGGCACTTAAGTTTACGAAACGTCTCAAGACGTCCGTAAAATAAGTAAGCCAAAGCCCAGAAAACCAAAACCAAATAAGCAAAAGAGTGAAGAAAACCCAATCAATTGAAAGCGAGTTTATCAAATAAGTCATGTAAAACCCTTTTTAAAAACAATACCAATTTTTCCGAAAATTTCGGCAGAGTCTCCTTTGTAAATACTGGCCCCCAAAATGGGTACAACAAGAATATATATGAATCCAACAAAATAGGGCATCCCCAAGCGGGAGCTAGCCCTTCGCCACAAGGCGGTCACAAATCCCACGCAATATAAAACAACAACATTCAAAATAATCATAAAGAGCATGAGAAAACAGCATGTCGACTCAAGTGAGCTCGATCCAAAATACAGCATAAAAATTCCACAAATCTCACAGTCTCGTCTCTAGGTCAATATACAATAATGCTGGTGGATACAGTAGATGGAGTGCTCTAGATACAAAGAATATACAAGGTGGTGCAAAAATAATAATATAACCCATCTAAGAGCAAAACCTCGAGTCCAGGCAAAAGAGGCAGGTGCGCCCGCCGCTACTGTACTGACGGAGCGGACCTGAAAAAGGCTGTGACACAACGGGGGTGAGTTGCCAACTCGTGAATAATAAATAACATCTACACAGGCTATCGTATGCATGCACACAAGTATTCTAGCATCTCTAATACAGGTATGTATGCAATATGAATATACTAGCAGGTATGAATGCAATGCGAATCAACTCATGATCTGAATGTGTAATTATAAGAATCATGTTTTTCCTTTAGAAATCTCTTTTGAAATACCAACATAATAGCACCAGAATCAACAAGAACCTGTGTCCAGCAACGACACCTCAAAACTATCACAAATCTCATATATCCATGTCATAGTATCTCTGGCCTCAGCCATCCGGCTGACCCAGCTCAATATCAAAATCTCATCATCTCGCGGCCACGGTCGGTATCCTCTGGATATCCGCCGTGCCAAACAGTCACCGGTAGGTAATCCGTCCCCTGCCAGGCTCAACGTCAACACCACATTCATCTTGCCCCGGGGTACCATACCGGGCCTACCATGTACCCGTGACGGTTCCTCCACTCCTCGACACGGATCTCGAAAACCACAGCAAACTCATGGTGGACGACACTTACATCACTAGAAAACCGCAATTTACATATTTTAAAAATATAATAAGTTTAGAAATTTTGCGGCTTTCCACCGAAATCCAGAAATATCATAAAATCTCAAGAAGTCCTCATAAGTGCATATGTCAATGATAATGAATGCATATGGTATCAATAATCGAGTTGCGATGTGTGATTAATAGATTAGGCATGAACAAATAATATGATGAAGCACATGCACATGAATAGCAATCCTACGATTTCATTTTAAGGAATTAAAGGCAATAACACAAGTTTAAGTATCATTTATAGTAAAAGGTTTGAATTTAAAGGTTATCTAGTGTGGTGGCATGGCAATTACCAGGGCGTGGGTGTAAACATGAATAGTGCTCGTGCTGCATATAAAAACCCTGGCAATGGTGCGGTGTCCTATACAATGGTTTCACATATGAATGTCAATATAAGGCATGAATGTAGCAAATAATCATACAAGTATTACACCCCTAATTACTAACATTGCTAAGAATCTTTTAAGTTACTAAAACTATTGGGCGACTTGCGCCATCCAACGATAGTCCCCCGTAGATGTTACATCTACTCACCGGAATCCCTAGCTAATCACGTCCGATCACCGCTTTCTCCTTTCGAGCCGCGTCTGACGTCTCCGCGACCGAACCTGGAATTTACATCAATACAAACATAAGGTTACAAATCAAGAACGACGCAATTCCCTAACGAAAATACCAACGTTCACTAGCTAGGTACAACGTGCACAAGGAGCGTGGAACACATGCGAAAATCGCAAAAACTGCAAAAATCGCCGATTTGGTCGCCCGGCAAAACTAAAACCCGAACACCCAAAAATCCGCACTCACACATCCTAAATGTCATAGGATATGCCAAAAATATAATCTAGATATCGCAATTAATTCGCCACAAAAATTTACATAAAACCTAGTAAGCTAGAAACTGCAAATTTGATGCAAACATCGACAATTAGCGACAAAGTTAACACAATCCAACACAACAATCCAAACTAACCCACTAGCTAGTCATTGCACTAATTTTAAACCATTAATTATGCTTAAAAACCTAATTTCCATAAACAAAACCTTTCTTGATTTTCATAATTAGCAATTTCAATCCAAAACTAAACATGACAATACCAAATTAACACTAATTTGAAGCCCACACAACTAAAGTAACCTCATTAACCTAGATTAGCAAACAAGTAGATAGCTAATTAGCTTTAATTAAATAAATAATGGTTTCAAGAAACCCTAGTTAACTCAACCATTAATTTTAAACAACACTAGAATGAAAATAGCACTAAATTAACAATAAAACAATTTAATTAAAGGATTTTAACCATAAGAAATTAAAAGAGTAGAAATTATACCTCAAACATATGGATCTAGTAAGAAGAAATTTGCCTCAATGATGGCCTCCTAGCACCATGATTCCAAGAAAGAGTGGTGAAGGAAAATGGGATGAAGGATGGAGTTTAATTTGTGAGGTTTAAATTTGGAATTTTTGAAGCTCTTTCATGAATTTTTTGAAGAAAATGAAAAGAACCAAGAGATGAAGGGGGGTTACTGGAATTCGGCCAGAAATGAGGGAGAGGGGATGGTGTGGGGTGTGGGAAAGAAGTCTTGGTCAACTCCTACCAACCACAAAAGACTATACCCAAAAACAAATTCAACCCTTTCTCAAAACAACCATCATTTCCACACAATAAAACAAGCCAAGGAGCATGGAATTTTTCTGGACCTGATGGTGGTGGGGCCGGCCTAGAGGTGAGGAATGAGTGAGAGAGAGTGCACAAAAAAATTTTATGCAAAAAGACCCCCTACAAGTCCAAAATTGCAAGTTTAAGCTTAAAATTCAATAAATTTCGTTTTCCATAATAAAAATTAGTTAAAACTTAAAATAAATTACTAAAAATTTATGTTACAACTAGATTTTAATTAACATGATTTTAAATCTTAACTTTAGCCCATTTAAATTTGTATTTATCGCTAATTTAATGTATTTTTTTACCGGCTTAAAATAATATTAAAAAATTGAAAAATTAGGGAAAATTTTTAAACGGCCAGAATTTCATAATTAACTCATTTGCTACTAAAAACTAGCAATTACCTATCCAAATTAGGTATAATTAGTCCTAAACTGCAAAAAAACAAAAAACACGGTTTTCGGAAAAATACCGAATTTTCACCGATTTTCAGGAAAACACCAAAACGACTTTTCAAGGCGTTACAAAACCCTAGTTTACTCTCTACATGAGTTTACTCACCCATGGTTGCTAAATGATAAGAATCACTTGAATTTTCTTTTTGAGATAATTCATTATTCATTTTTCTTTTCTTCTTCTTCTTCTTCTTCTTCTTCTTCATGAAGAGAAGAAAGCTCTCTTGAAAAATTCCAAGTGATGAATCTAAGTGAGAAATCCAAATCCAAAGTGAACCCACTTCCTATTTCTTCATCCTCTACCACTTGCCATGTAGTAGAGTGTGTTATTTTCACAAGTTTCATGACCTAGTGAAGATGGAGCTTGAGTTTGAGTCGCCTCGACGTAGATCATCTTCGGCATCGAAGTCGACGACCTAACCTCCCATTTCTCCGATGAAACCGACGCTAGAGTCCGGGATTCCAATGATCACAGCGAAGGGATGTCAACACGGAGCTAGAGAAGTGGAGGACCGGATTTACAAAGGTTGTAGTCTCTTTCATTTAGTAGCAAAGTAGTTTGCTTGCTTAGTTTCGCCTTACCTCTAGTTAACGATCTAGTATTAGGGTTTCTCGGCATAAGAAAAATTTGATTTTGACATGGTTGATCGGTTGTAGAACCTCATGGGTGTGCCTAGGAACCCTACTGTCACGACTCAAAATTGGCCCGTGACGGCCCTAATACTACGCAACGCCCTAAGACGTAACGTAGCAAAAGAAAGCCAAAACCCAGAAGTCTAAACCATAAAAATACGGAAAAGATAATATAAGTTTTGAAACATTTGAAATCGCAACCCAAATTCTTTAAAAGTCTTACTTTCTTTCTTTAAAATTTTAGCAACACCCCTTTTTGTAAAAACTAGCCAAGATGAATACAATACACATATACGACGCCGTAGCGAAAAAATAAGGACAATAGAGAGAAGCTGTATATAAAAGACAACAAATCCACAAATATACAAATACGTCCCCACCAAGTCTCTAAGTCCACAATAAAATAGTAGATGGAGAGTACAAAATACAACGAATGTACAATAGGAAATACAGATAATCATCTAACCCACCTAAGCAAAACGGTAAACTGTGAGCTGATGCGGTATCTGTGGCAAAAGATAGTAGCTGAAAGCGGAATAGAGAAATAGCCTGCCTCGACTACTCTGGGGAACAACCTGAAACACCTGTGGCACAACGGGGGTGAGTTGCCAACTTGTGAATAGTATAAAATATATGCAGGTAATCGCAGGAATGCACGTACAGCATGAATATAAGATATACGATTACAGTAATAACATGTCATGCAAATGCTGAATAAAGGAAAGTACACTAGCAGGTACCATCAATAAGTGAAGCAACAGTAACATGACGGTAATATGCAATAACTATGCAAAAAGGATATGAGAATGTAGATATGCAACTTATCATAAGGGTACGCCAACAGGTACTACCACTATATGAATCTGTGCATAAAAATTGGTAAGGGTGAGTTATAGGGTGGAATATGTCATTTACACGGAAACCTGACATCGTGGCAGGATCACAATCCATCAAGACACTCAAATCCCAAAATCAGCCCCCACATTGGGCCCTCACAATCATATAAGTCTCACATCACCTCAATGTACAATATCGAATAGCTCTCCTATATCTCGAATGTACAATTCAACAATCTCTTTCATATCCAATATCCAATGTCAATGAATCACCTATATCCCAAGTCGAATCTCAAGTAAGAATCTAACATCCTAAAGGTAAATATATACAGAAATAAGTATGATGGGGGCAATACACATGTATTAGCGTCCCATTCCACTAATATTGGTGTAAGGGTATATATAACAACGACTAAATCCCATGTTATATATACAAATGGGGTTAAAGAAATATCATGAAAACAGTGTGCCAAGCATCGACATAGAAATCCTCGTACATCGGGCTCCGTCAGTCCGGATCGGCCCACGGGGTCCGTCTGCGGTGTCGGCCCTCGGCCCCGACAGTACAGATCATCCCGCATCCATCTCTCGACTCTGGCCAGTATCCTCCGGACAACTGCCAGGTCCAACCAATCACCGGTAGGTACTCGCCCGCCTCCAGGCTCAATCGGCAAACCCATCGATCTTCTTGCCGAGGGGAACCATACCGGGCCCCACCATGTACTCTCATACGGCAACTACACCTCGTATGGAGCATATAATCAGCACCGATAAAACTCATGGGGGACGCTCAAATATCATATCAAGAAAACCGGGTTGTGCCATATATGCATAATTTCATGAACTCCCGTGGTTCCCAAATCCCGAAAACATCATATAAAATCCAGATAAACAATGAACAAATCCAGGAATAAATATATGCGATATATCTGAATGCGAGCAGGTAAACAAATATATATAGCTGAACCAGATGTATGCGAAATCAAGATGATACAGCTAAGTGACATCAGTAAAAGTAAATAGGTATCTGCAACTGAATATGTGTGTAACATACAGGTGTAGCAATGCACAGGTATCTACCTATAAGAACTGATGTCGTATACCCCCTGGGTATAAGTAACATATGTAGAAAATCCCTCCCGGTAAAACTAAGATATGTGCACGGTATACCTGTAGCTGTATCGCAAGGTGTAAATGTACCTATCACTAAAGGTATGATACACTATAGGTATACCGGTAATCTAGATGTCAAGTATGATAGACAATAGAATCTATAAGGGGTTGTGTGTGACATGGCAATTATTGACGGTGTGTGTGTAGCATACAATCCGTGCTCATGCAACATGAACCGTCAATAATGTGTGCAGTGCCCTACGGCTACTAGTCACAGTAAAACTATATCTAAGGAAATAAAGTAGAGGCGCAATTCTACAATGACGTAGAATGTGCGACAGGTATTTGAATCCTAGCCCAGACGCATAACGCCATGCGGGCGATTCCCCTGTAGATGTTAAATCTACTCACCTACACTCCACGCTAGGTGAATCCTACCATCTGCTCCTCCCTGTAGTAGTGTCCGTAGTTCCTGCCTGCAAACCTGCAAATACTACAAGAAATCATATATAAGCCAAAATATTACGCGAAACGCGATATCAAACCAAAACGAGAAACTCGCGTCGCGAACTAAACGCGCGTGTGCACGATACGCTGAATCGTGTGTGTACGCGTCTAGAACCATCGCGACATACCGCGATACGCTGGATCACAGAACCCTCTCACGTATCGCGCGTATCGAGCAAACACAACGAACACCAAAAACGATATATAGTCCCAGATTTTCCTACAGGCCAAAACTTACAAAACTAGACATGCCAAAACACTACACTACACAGCAGACTACAAAACCCAAAACCCCAGCACCCCACTCCCCTTCCTGGCCGCAAATTGCGGCCTGAATGATGAAATTGGCGGCCACTGTTTGGAGTTAAGGCTTCGTGCTCTGGTGGTGGTATCTAGACTTAGTTTACATGCCCTAGTCTTCTCAATTTTATTCTGTAGGGTCCGGGTCAAAAGCAGATTCCAGATATCCAATATATCGTATAAAAACACTAATTTGCACAATTTAGAAACCTTAGGGTATTTTAGTGTAATCCGGGGTTAAACTTAGTTAATTGACCCTATTAACACTAAAATAAACTAAGGTAGCTAACACAATCAACAATTTACCATTACTTCTCACAATTCACCAAAACTAGCACCAAACTAGCTAATTTAACTCTAATCGAGCTAATTAACACACAAGCTACACAAACAAGAAATGGGGTTCGGAAAATATACCCAAGGAACCCTAAGAAGCAAGAGAAGAAGTGAGAGGAGCTGCCCCAAGTTGCTGGAGCTCTAGCTGCTGCTGTTGATGCCTGCTGCTGCTGCTAATGTCTGCTGTTGCTGCTGCTGCTTGCTAATGCTGATGGTGCTGCTCTTGCTGCTGCTGCTGAAGATGATGATGATGATGGAGCTGATGATGGTGATGCTGGAGCTGCTGCTTCTGGTGTTGCTGCTGCTGAAGATGATGATGATGATGCTGTTGTTGTTGTAGTTGATGTTGCTGTTGTTGTTGTTGTTGTTGTTCCTGCTGCTGCTGCTAATTCCTGTGTGAGTGAGTGAGTGTGGGTGTGTGAGAGAGAATAGGAGTGAGAGAATGAGAGTGAGAGAATTAGAGAACACCTAAGGGTCAACCCCCTCCTCTCTCTCTCTCATTAATGAAGGCATGGGCAAAGCCATGATGCCCCATCATGCACTCTCTCTCTCTCTCTCACCAAGGTCAACCAATCAAATAATAATATTAAACCCTTTTGCAAATTCATTTTCACTCTTTAAAACTATCATGACACTTAAACAAACATAAAACTAGATTAGGGAGAAATGGTTGGTTAACCATGGTTGCTAATCATGTTTAACCCCAAAAACAACCCTAGCTATCATGCACAAGTGTGTGCAAGCCTAACAAAATTCCAATAAAATACACAATAAATAGGATAAAATAATTAAAACTTAATTTGGTAAACTTTTTATTAAAAACCACACATTAAAATATAATTAGCTACAAAACACATTCTAAGGTGTTACAATCTCCCCCCCTTAAAAGAAATTCGTCCCCGAATTTAAAAATATTCCGATACGCACACCTTCAAAGAGAAGATTAAAATCCTCAAATCTCGCTCGCAGCCTCCCAAGTGACTAACTCACCATACGGCTACGTCCAAGGAAACCCTTCACAGATGGCAAGACCCTTGACCGATGTACTTCCATCTGCCGAGCCATTAACACACATGGTTGCTGGTGAACGGAAGATCGCGTCCAGCCAAATGGTCTGGTGCCAAATCATGTGAGAAAGGTCAAGAAGGTAATTGTAGAGTATCATCACAAGGAATACGGGGTGAAAATCCAATAATCTGGGCGGAAGTGCCAATTTAAAGGCAACGAAACTAACTCGCTAATAGAATCTCAGAAGGACCTAAATCCTGGGATAAGCTTCCCAAAATCCAACACGTCATTCATCGGAAGGTCCATAGGAATCCATGATTTGCCACTGCGCACTCAAGCCTGCGACCAGCACAGTCGCATAAGACATCTGTTTGCAATGGACAGTTCTCATCCTGACCTGAACACAACTGGACTATCTCCGAAGCTATGGACTAGCTGGGGTCCAAAAATCCTACTTACGCAGAGTCAGAAAAACAACAGGCTGGCGATCGACACGATCTAACCCCTAAGCCTAAGGGTGGCCAATTGGAGTGTTTCCTGATAATAGCTATCGAAGGAGAACCCTAACGATGGCGAGTGACGATCCCAAACTGCTGACAACAATCCAAACAAACACTCAACTTAACAAAAACAACTGAGCACCTGAGTATAACCAGACGACAAGAATCCGAATGGAGTCACACCCTGACCAAACTTGGGTAGAAACCATAACGAAATTCGTGGAGATCTGCTCCCATTCCTACTTCGGAACGGAAAAAGGTTGCAACTCTCCAGCCGGCCTCAGATGCTCGACTCAAGCACACAACAAGACTGACACCTTGAAATGAAACCTGAAACTTCTCTTTACATCCTTGTCCACTCGTAACTATCTCACCAGTCACGTTAAAGCTGGTGGAACTTGAATGCATATAGAGAGTTGACGGATGTGCATGTTCTAGGATTACACGTCTCTACCCGATGATGTCAGGTACACAAACGCGTCCCTAACTTAGCACACCATTATCACAATTCAAGGTCTCCGGATCATTACCCAGCCGAGTATGCTCAAATATCTCTAATGTACGAGCATCGACGGGCAGTGTCTCGCGAAAACGATTTAAGGGAAGTGGTCGGGCGCGGGCATGAGCAAGCTGTCCCCTCCGTAGAGACGAACTCAAGCTGTACTCAACGATCACACAAGAACTGTAAATCTGCAGAAGACTATCACAACAATCAAAATCCGCTGCAGGAAGACGTTCATTAAGCTCTAGTGGTCCGTGGAAAATCTGACACGACTCTCAAACAAGTAGTGTCCCCATATTTCCAACGCAAAATCACCGCGGCCATCTCCAGATCATGAGTGGAATATCCTTCTCGCACTTCCTCCAAATGTAGGGAAGCAAAAGCGATGACTCTGTAGTGTCACATCAGTACACCCTTGAGCCCACTCAAGAAACATTACAGTTAAACATCAAGGTTACCCGAACCAAAAGCAAAGAAAGACTGATGCAGTTGTTAACTGAATCATCAACTGCTGAAAACTCCGTACACATGCCTCAGTCCAAAGAAAAGAAACCTCCTTTCCGGTCAATTCAGTCAACGGTGCAGCACTACTCTAGCAATCCTGCATGAAACGGCGGTAAAAACCTGCGAAGCCCAAAATCTGCGGATCTCTGTCCGGCACACAAGTCTGGGCCTAAGCTGTACGGCCACGATCTCCCTCGGAACCATACAAAACCGTCTCCCGTGACTACAAGACCTGGGAGTCAACACAAAAAAATCCTGAAGAAATACTCAGAGAATTTAGCAAACTGCTGGGGCTCTCCCAGTATTTGCATAACAAATCCTCAAGTGTTACTCCTGTCCCTCAAGACAAATTAAGTAGACCAGAGTGTCGTAAATAAGACAACAAAAACTGGTCGAGGAACGGCCTGCAGAAATCTGGTTCATCACATCTACGAATGCTGCTAAGGCATCAGTGAATCCAATGACTCACCAAAGCACACAAAGCCCATAGCACGCACAAGGCAGTCTTCGGAATGCCGTCACTCCGAATCCGCAATAATGATGACCTGATCCCAAGCAAACTTAGAAAAATGTCTCGCACTCTGGAGCTGATCGAAGAAATCGTCACGGCGAGGTGAAGGATACCTATCCGCACCGTAAGCCGGTTCAATTGACGATCCGTCGATACACAACCTCCAACTGCCGTCTTCCTCCTGGACGAACAGAAATAGGAGTTTCCAAAAGCGAAACACTCAGACGCACAAAACTCCCCAAACCACAACTCTGCAGCTGATCCTTTAAGCTCCCTCAGCTTCGCCGGCCCATCCGGAGCAACGTCGGAAAAACTCTCGCACGAAAGGAACCCGGTCCAACAATCCCACTGTGGCTCCGGTATCACGAATGAACGCCAAGAATCCATGACATCTCCTTAGTAGCCGACTCGCGAAAAAGGCTGAATTCAAGCTGTGAGAGGCGGCACAACTATCCGCCGGCACAACAAGAACTGACTTGCCGGGAAAACAACCCTGACTGTTTCCTCGCGGTAGTCCACAGACGCCTAGCACGCAATTAACCAATCCGTGCCCACGAGAACGTCAAATCCAACATCTCTAGAAGGATCAAAATGATGGACGAATCTCTATCTCCCATCCAATTGGCACAAAACTGAAATACGTGTCGCGCAACAAAAGAATCGCTGACAGAAGTTAACACAACTACGACTAATCTACCCAACCATGGTACAAGCATGAAAAACAAACGAATACATCAAAAGAACATATAAATCAAGGGTACCTGAAAACTCCACATTGGACGTCTGTGCGTCCCGATGAGTAGAAGCAAACTCCCGCGTCTGCTCTCTACTCGCAGCTGGATGAACTCCCCTGGTAGCCTGAGCCCTCTGAGCGAATCTTCCATGTCCACGGCCCCTCTGAATACGATCCTGACGCCGTGCTGAGGAACAATCCCTGACGAAGTGCTGAAGGCTCCCACATCGAAAACATCCACGTGCTGACTGCTGACCATCCTGGGGATGAGAGCTGAACGATTGTCCTCGTCCTAAGCCTCTGCTACTCCCGTAGTGGCCATGAAATCTGTCTCGACGACCAAACCTCTGTCTCTGGGCTGGTACGCTGGTACGAGTCCTCCACTGTCCTGGAACTCTCTGAGCCTCTGAAATATGCGCCTCGTCAACTGGAGCTGCAACCACTGGTGCTATGTAGGTGATGGACTGCTGCATACTGATCGTAAGGGACAGCTGAGTAACAGGGGTGACAACCTCCTGTCGTAGCTCCCGAACGACGTCAACTAAAGAATTCGTCGTCTGGCGGAACTCCTGCATCTCTACTAAAAGTCTATCCATAGTATAGGTCGTAGGCTGATCCGTCTGCACCTGTGCGACTAGAGTGCCATCCTGGTCAGTACTCGTCTCACCCGAGCCAACTCTGACCTCGGCCCTCGCTGCATCACTCTGAGTCCCCATAGTCATCGGCGGCAAGGCTATAAATAGATATAAGATAAGATTCGATAGGGATAAGGAAATCGAATCTCAAGGATATGAATCATCAAGGAAGGAATGTCAAGCAAATTGTACTTAGGTCACTTTAGGCGAAGTACCGCATCGTGGGTATGCTGCAGACATACACACACTACGTTACTCTGCTTAAGCCACCTACTCCATCATACTAAGGTCATCCTATACTCCGAAAGGTAAAACCTAACGCTCTAATACCAACTTTGTCACGACCCAAAATTGGCCAGTGGCGGCCCTATTACTACGCAACGCCCTAAGACGTAACGTAGCAAAAGAAAGCCAAAACCCAGAAGCCTAAACCATAAAAATACGGAAAAGATAATATAAGTTTTGAAACATTTGAAATCGCAATCCAAATTCTTTAAAAGTCTTACTTTCTTTCTTTAAAATTTTAGCAACACCCCTTTTTGTAAAAACTAGCCAAGATGAATACAATACACATATACGACGCCGTAGCGAAGAAATAAGGACAATAGAGAGAAGCTGTATATAAAAGACAACAAATCCACAAATTTACAAATACGTCCTCACCAAGTCTCTAAGTCCACAATACAATAGTAGATGGAGAGTACAAAATACAATGAATGTACAATAGGAAATACAGATAATCATCTAACCCACCTAAGCAAAACGGTAAACTGTGAGCTGATGCTGTATCTATGGCAAAAGATAGTAGCTGAAAGCGGAATAGAGAAATAGCCTGCCTCGACTACTCTGGGGAACAACCTGAAACACCTGTGGCACAACGGGGGTGAGTTGCCAACTTGTGAATAGTATAAAACATATGCAGGTAATCGCAGGAATGCACGTACAACATGAATCTAAGATATGCGATTACAGTAATAACATGTCATGCAAATGCTGAATAAAGGAGAGTACACTAGCAGGTACCATCAATATGTGAAGCAACAGTAACATGACAGTAATATGCAATAACTATGCAAAAAGGATATGAGAATGTAGATATGCAACTTATCATAAGGGTACGCTAACAGGTACTACCACTATATGAATATGTGCATAAAAATAGGTAAGGGTGAGGTATAGGGTGGAATATGTCATTTCCACGGAAACCTGACATCGTGGCAGGATCACAATCCATCAAGACACTCAAATCCCAAAATCAGCCCCCACATTAGGCCCTCACAATCATATAAGTCTCACATCACCTCAATGTACAATATCGAATAGCTCTCCTGTATCTCGAATGTACAATTCAACAATCTCTTTCATATCCAATATCCAATGTCAATGAATCACCTATATCCCAAGTCGAATCTCAAGTAAGAATCTAACATCCTAAAGGTAAATATATACAGAAATAAGTATGATGGAGGCAATACACATATATTAGCGTCCCATTCCACTAATATTGGTGTAAGGGTATATATAACAACGGCTAAATCCCCTGTTATATATACAAAAGGGGTTAAAGAAATATCATGAAAATAGTGTGCCAAGCATCGACACAGAAATCCTCGTACATCTGGTTCCGTCAGTCCGGATCGGCCCACGGGGTCCGTCTGAGGTGTCGGCCCTCGGCCCCGATAGTACAGATCATCCCGCATCCATCTCTCGACTCTGGCCAGTATCCTCCTGACAACTTCCAGGTCCAACCAATCACCGGTAGGTACTCGCCCGCCTCCAGGCTCAATCGGCAAACCCATCGATCTTCTTGCCGAGGGGAACCATACCGGGCCCCACCATGTACTCTCATACGGCAACTACAACTCGTATGGAGCATATAATCAGCACCGATAAAACTCATGGGGGACGCTCAAATATCATATCAAGGAAACCGGGTTGTGCCATGTATGCATAATTTCATGAACTCCCGCGGTTCCCAAATCCCGAAAACATCATATAAAATCCAGATAAACAATGAACAAATCCAGGAATAAATATATGCGATATATCTGAATGCGAGCAGGTAAACAAATATATTTAGCTGAACCAGATGTATGCGAAATCAAGATGATACGGCTAAGTGACATCAGTAAAAGTAAATAGGTATCTACAACTGAATATGTGTGTAACATACAGGTGTAGCAATGCACAGGTATCTACCTATAGGAACTGATGTCGTATACCCCCCTGGGTATAAGTAACATATGTAGAAAATCCCTTCCGGTATAACTAAGATATGTGCACGGTATACCTGTAGCTGTATCGCAAGGTTTAAATGTACCTATCACTAAAGGTATGATACACTATAGGTATACCGGTAATCTAGATGTCAAGTATGATAGACAATAGAATCTATAAGGGGTTGTGTGTGACATGGCAATTATTGACGGTGTGTGTGTAGCATACAATCCGTGCTCGTGCAACATGAACCGTCAATAATGTGTGCAGTGCCCTACGGCTACTAGTCACAGTACAACGATATCTAAGGAAATAAAGTAGAGGCGCAATTCTACAATGACGTAGAATGTGCGACAGGTATTTGAATCCTAGCCCAGACGCATAACGCCATGCGGGCGATTCCCCTGTAGATGTTAAATCTACTCACCTACACTCCACGCTAGGTGAATCCTACCATCTGCTCCTCCCTGTAGTAGTGTCCGTAGTTCCTGCCTGCAAACCTGCAAATACGACAAGAAATCATATATAAGCCAAAATATTCCGCGAAACGCGATATCGAACCAAAATGAGAAACTCGCGTCGCGAACTAAACGCGTGTGTGCACGATACGCTGAATCGTGTGTGAACGCGTCTAGAACCATCGCGACACGCCGCGATACGCTGGATCACAGAACCCTCTTACGTATCGGGCGTATCGCGCAAACACAACGAACACCAAAAACGATATATAGTCCCAGATTTTCTTACAGGCCAAAACTTACAAAACTAGACATGCCAAAACACTACACTACACAGCAGACTACCAAACCCAAAACCCCAGCACCCCACTCCCCTTCCTGGCTACAAATTGCGGCCAGAATGATGAAATTAGCGGCCACTGTTTGGAGTTAGGGCTTCGTGCTCTGGTGGTGGTATCTAGACCTAGTTTACATACCCTAGTCTTCTCAATTTTATTCTGTAGGGTTCGGGTCAAAAGCAGATTCCAGATATCCAATATATCGTATAAAAACACTAATTTGCACAATTTAGAAACCTTAGGGTATTTTAGTGTAATCCGGGGTTAAACTTAGTTAAGTGACCCTATTAACACTAAAATAAACTAAGGTAGCTAACACAATCAACAATTTACCATTACTTCTCACAATTCACCAAAACTAGCACCAAACTAGCTAATTTAACACTAATCGAGCTAATTAACACACAAGCTACACAAACAAGAAATGGGGTTCGGAAAATATACCCAAGGAACCCTAAGAAGCAGGAGAAGAAGTGAGAGGAGCTGCCCCAATTTGCTGGAGCTCTAGCTGCTGCTGTTTATGCCTGCTGCTGCTGCTAATGTCTGCTGTTGCTGCTGCTGGTTGCTAATGCTGATGGTGCTGCTCTTGTTGCTGCTGCTGAAGATGATGATGATGCTGGAGCTGATGATGGTGATGCTGGAGCTGATGATGGTGATGCTGGAGCTGCTGCCTCTGGTGTTGCTGCTGCTGAAGATGATGATGATGATGTTGTTGTTGTTGTTGTTGTTGTTGTTCCTGCTGCTGCTGCTAATGCCTGAGTGAGTGAGTGAGTGTGGGTGTGTGAGAGAGAATAGGAGTGAGAGAATGAGAGTGAGAGAATGAGAGAACACCTAAGGGTCAACCCCCTCCTCTCTCTCTCTCTCATTAATGAAGGCATGGGCAAAGCCATGATGCCTCATCATGCACTCTCTCTCTCTCTCTCACCAAGGTCAACCAATCAAACAATAATATTAAACCCTTTTGCAAATTCATTTTCACTCTTTAAAACTATCATGACACTTAAACAAACATAAAACTAGATTAGGGAGAAATGGTTAGTTAACCATGGTTGCTAATCATGTTTAACCCCAAAAACAACCCTAGCTATCATGCACAAGTGTGTGCAAGCCTAACAAAATTCCAATAAAATACACAATAAATAGGATAAAATAATTAAAACTTAATTTGGTAAACTTTTTATTAAAAACCACACATTAAAATATAATTAGCTACAAAACACATTCTAAGGTGTTACACCTACAGTGGTATCAGAGCCTAGCTAGAGCTTTAGGCGAAGTGTAGACGATGTTAGAAGTCCGATCGAACCAAAAACCCTAATTGAAAACCGTTCTCTGTACAATTTTTCAAAACTGTGTTTTTTGTGAGTTAAAAATATGCAGAAAAATCAGCAGGGTTTTCTAAGAAATACTGTGCAAAACGTGCGCCTAAATCGATCAAGGCGCCGCGGAACCGCGGCACGAGCATGGCTCATGCGGCGGTTCCGCGGCCGTACAGTCACAATATTCTTTGAATCTTGCACAGTAATTTCTTTCTTTTATTGCTGTGTTTTCGGGGAATTTTTAATGTGCACTCAAGAGTTGAGTTTTCTGGGTTGTATTGGGAGTTCGTAGATTCGATCGGATTGTCTAATTTTGTCTGTGTGTTTTTCCGGATAAGTTAGAATATGTTAAAAAGTTCGACCGGATATAAATACCCAATTCTTCCCCTGCCGGAAAATTTCCAAGTGCTGGATTTTTTTGTGGTTTAAGAACGTTCTAAGTAGTGCAAGTAACGCGATGGACCCTCTAGAAGACAACAAACCTTAACTCGATTATGTGACCATCTTGAACTGCCCTTTGAACCTTAGGGTTTGGGGCAGTACGGCGTGCCACATGTGAGGCGTTGGCTTGACCCTTCTACGGCTAGACCGTTGGTACTGTGGCATGAAGTGAATGTTCTTAAAACTATTTCATGTGTTGAGCTATTTCGGGAAAACTTGGGTGTTTGATTGTTCGATCGGAAAGTTTAACATTTTCTATTTATCTGGAATGTGATATAATATTTGGAATCCACATGTAGTTATGAGATAACTGATTTGGATGTTATAAACATAGCAGTTTAGTCTCACTTGATCGGTTGCCACGGAATTTTGATGAGATCAAAAGTCCGTCGCAATCACGTTGCGTATGCGGATACTTGCCGGTAAACTTAATAGACAGCTACACCCCATAGCCCGACCAAGTGACTGTAGGAGAACCCCGTCGCCAAAAAGCATCCATTCGGGTGCTCGCGGCAGCGATGTTCCTCCTTGGTGCACTTCGTCGACGGCATCGGGGTTGCGGCTGCCTACTAAAGTTTGCGACGAGCATTCGATCAAAATGGCGGGAATCTTGTTGAATTGCCCGACTTGATATTGAAAAGAGTTTTCGATAATGAGACTAAAATACGGGGTTTATAATTGTTAGGCATGCGATGTCTAAGGAATTCATTTGATTAGGCATGCGATGTCTAAAATGGTTGCGGATTCCAACTGTTGTAGTTTTACACTTTCTTTTCTGTGACCGTAAGTGTAATATGTGACATTGCCGGTTTCGGTACTATATGTCAACGATAATTGGGATGGGCATATTTACTTACGTTGAAGACATGTGATGTTATGTGTTGCTGGATATGTTATATTGGATCGTCGTGTTTGAATAACCGGGGTTTTTTATGTGAGATGAGTGTGTAAGTGCACGGCGGCGCCCCGGCCGTCAATCCGACGCCGGAATGCGGAAGCGGTGGTTTACTTTAACTTTTCAAACAGGCACCACCGCGCACTAAATACCCGGATCGGGCCATTAAACTTGTCCTAGCTAACTACTAGATGGGAAGAGAGATATACCGAGCGATCCGTGTCCTTCGGTCTTCTCGTCATCGTCCCGATCTCTCCACGGAATCTCTGGTCTCCACCTCGTCGCCGGAAGGGCACCACATCGCCGGCTTCTTTTACGGGCTCCCGCCTCTATACCGAGGCAACTCGGGCACGAAGTTGGCGAGTCGACATGCCCAAGATTTGCTGTAGAATATGTGTAGAACTCATGTCTCATTTTGGGGTTACTTGAAGTCGCCTTTGGTGGAGGAAATTAACTGTGAACTTTTATGGAGGAACTTGGGGATTTTTCTAGCATCAAGAGAGCAAAAATCCCCACTACAAATTTTTGGACAGCCCACCATATGCTTGGCCGGCCATGGCTTGGAATGGGAGAGGAGAGAATGAATGAGGGAGTGTATGAATCAAAAGAATGAGTGAGCCAACCAATAATCCAAGGGAGAGAGAGAAAAGGCTATCATGCAATGAAATGATCACTAGGAAAGTCCAACACTCAAACAACAATCATCACTTCCAAAAGTCATGCCATCATGAAGATAGAAGTCAAGCAATGATGGATTAATCAAGTCAATGGATGGTGCACCCATCATGAAAAACATCATGATGAAACTAAATGCAAAGAACACCCTCCATAAATGTTTATTTGCACAAATGCAAATAAGCCCTCCTCCACCAATCTTCGGCCAATGAAAGATACAAAGAAATATGGCCGAAAAGGAAAGCAAACTGGCAACTTCAAAAAAAAAACTGTTCCCGTAATAAATTACAGGAAAACCCCGCTACTGTATATACATACCCGCATTTGTATTCCGACCGAATACAAATGCAATGAGACAAAATCTACACTGTACTATACTCGGATCCGTCTTAAACCAAAGCCGGCTAGTATTATCCGTCCGATCCTGATCCGTGCAATACCGCACGTATCTGATCGAACCCTGCCATATCTCCATACGGCCTCTACAGCGTTTCGCCCGAAAACTTGAGCAACTGAATGTGGGGGACTCTAAAGACTCGTCAATACAATGGCTATGGATTTAACCACCAGCACGGCAGAGGTATTAGCCATACGTGACGGGCTACCAGCTATTGACCGAAAGGGACGTCGATGAGCGAACTCATCCTGACACCCTACTGAGCCTGTCAGTGACAATATCCGTACAGTCCGGTCCGTTCGTCTATGAGCATCGCATGGCGGGCCTAGGGGGTTGGTAAAAGTCAAACCCCTAAAAGCGGTACAAGTCGTGTCAGAGATCAGCCCAGAACACCCTGAGATACTACTGGAATACCTACCAGTAAATCTCCTGCCTTGGCCAAGGACTTTTCATGTTCTGGCTCTCCTAGACACAGTGCGACCTCACCCCCAATACCGGGAGACACGAACCCCCGAAGATTCGCTCACTGCCTCCATGTGGCTCGGGACTGTACCCAACTAAAACCTGTTTGCACGTCTCCTTTGAGCGTGGTAGGGTAGTAATCAAAGTACAGTGGGAACACACACGAGACAAATGACGATCCTCTGGTCGATGAACTAACCTGTACACATGTCACCAGGGAACTGCTATCTGACGTCAGGTATAAGACCAACTAGCATGTTCCCGGCGAGTCCTGTCCGGTGTACTCATAACCCAATGAGCACCTGTATACATCTTAGGTGATCCAACTGACACCGGTGGCTTGTGAGACCGGCCACCGCCTCTCGTCGGGGTCTCGAATGTATACACTAGTCTACTCTGGAGTATCGATGCCCTGTCTTGAAACTCCCACGACTAGGGACATTTTAAGGATGTGCTTATAGACTACCAGCTCCCACGTATATGATCGCCCTCATACTGCTGTCAGTCAAGCAAGAATCCTAGGGGCTCTATCAACGTGTAATAGCGACCTGTCAGGTCACTTAAAGCAGTACACGATGATAAAGATAAACCAGATAGCATATTATCATCTTGAATAAGACTGTCCTACCGGGATAGGTCCTCCCTCAATCATTGCAATCACGTACCTATGATCAAATAATTGACTCTGAGGGCACTATCTCCAACAATCTCCTACATGCACTCAAGGCTAATTATTGCGATGTCGCATACTCACAGCCCGTGTGATACCGAACACCCAACTCCTCTACTAGTCTGTCTCACAAAACCTGTTTGCGAAATTATTGCGTTTGAGGAATAGCCTCAGTGAGTGGATCCGCCTTGATATTTCTTTCTATGTCTCTCTATATCTTAAGTTCGCGGAGAAACCCATCTCCCGAAATGAGCAATACCTGTCCGAGAATGTGTCTGGATGTCTGATGGGACCTAGCTCATAAATGAACTCTAAATCCAAACTTCTTAGACTGTATCGTCAACTGAACTTAATCAGTATCCTGCGCCATGCCTCCCTCAGTATTGCCTTGGACCACCTGTCCAAAATACTGTCCCTCGTCTGAAGGAAAACTATAACTCTGAAAACCTTCTTGTCGTCCAGGTCACCTTGGAAGCCTGGAATGATAACTGTCTCCCGAATGGGGCTGTCGTTATCATATCCCTAGAACATCCACTTATGTTCTAAAACTGCTTCCGACTGTTTCTCCAGGATAGGATCAACATCAACTTATTGCATCTAATGCAAGAACAACATCTGGTGTGGTACTTTACATCTCATGATTGACTCAATTGCCTGAGCAAGTGATCTGCCAATCATGTACATCCCTCTCCCCTTTAGTCTGTAAGACACCTTTAGAGAGGGTGACTCCATCACCTGCAGGTACACTACCGTGCCAGGAGTCGTCCATTCTAAATACTCTTAGAATGCTGTCTAAGTACCCTTAATTGGGAATCCACCCAAATCTAGATCTAAAACCATAGATCTAGTAACCAGTATGTCTGATATAATGTCCAAGTCCCATGTGGAGAAACCACTGTGTGACGACCAAAGTATAACCGATCGTTGTATAGGAGTTTCTTTTCCTACTCTATGTATGTCATCCAAATACCAGGACATCACACCCTACTACCTTCTCAACAGATCCATCCCCTATTCTGATGAAGTTAAATCTATGACTGTCACATCAGAAATTGATGATCTATCTCCGCTACATCTGCTTTAGTGTATAAATAGACATAAGCCACTTGTCCACCAATGCTTCCGTTGCTCCCACTGACCACGACAACCCTCTGGCAGAGTCATATAGACGTACACTTCTAAAGCCAGTTTAGAACGACGCTATACTCATCCTCCTGCCGGGTCTCGCAGCCTGGAACAACAGCAATGGCAAGTCTGGGTAAACAAGAACCTCCCTGTCACCGTCCTTGAGGCTACCGGAGTACCCCTCGGGTGCCTGAGGTTACCCACCTTATCTGCGGAGTGGCCAATGGAATGTCAATCTAGATTGAATCTTTAGGTTCCTATCAAATCTTCAGTAATCGTTTGCGGTTCTGGAATCACTTCCAGTTCTACCATACTCCCACTACTGTTTTCTGAAAAAAAATCCATTTTTATTAAAACTGTGGCGAGTCTAGAACAATATCACTATTGATCTTCCAGATGGTAGAAAGTCAACCGTCGTCATAGCCTGGGTCAACCCACAAACAGCCATTACAGAAACGGGCCTCGAGTTATCCAGAGTCTGGTTTTAAGCATAAGCTAGACAACTCCCCGTACCTTAACATCGTTAAGATATGAACTGTTCTATATCCAATATAGAAACAGAGGCACTGATTTGATTGAACCAGATTCAAATCATGCAGCTGTCCCCAGTGCATGTCAAGTAAATGGAGAGAGGCCGATCAGCGTTACTCAACTTAGGAATGCTTCCAATTATGAGTAACATGAAAGAGAAGCAAGTTCTCTTAATCACTACTATCAACTGAATACCATACTCAAGTATCTACGTCTCCGATCACTTTGAAGAATCCTGATACTTGCAATATCTGGTTCTCTACTTTATTCAAATACCTATAACTTCTCAAAATTCGGACCCTGTGTTTCCGCGAAACACCTGTCTAAAAAATAGAGAAGTCATAAGTAAACCGAATATAGTACGAGGACCAACCCCTCTGTCCTGATGGACCGTGGACAACATACAATACTCTGTATAAGTCCCTTGAGTCTGATAACTCATTCACTGTGTGTCGTAGGTTGAAAACTGTACTTATGGTTAAGAAGAATTACACCACTGTTTAATGCTCCTTACCTAACCATCCACTGATATAGGTAAATGTCATAGACATAATTTCAAAAAGGTATATCTCACTCTATGAAAATAGACGTACAAATATATCGATTTGAAATTGGTGCATAACAGCGGATATTCAAAACCAAATATTTGTCGTCCGGCAACCAACCCAGGTGACTTCCTCAAATATCACCGATTACAACGAATCTCGATATAATGAGGATGATCACCAAATTCCCAATAACTTACTCCCACTCATCATCTGTAAAACCATACAGATGTGAGAATCATACCTGGTAAATACATACCCTGGAGTAAGGACTAATTGGGAAATCAGTTTTCTTTTAACAGTACACCGTGAAACTGAAACATTGAAATGTTTCGATGGGGTATCCGGTATTCTTAGTAATGCCTCTTCCAGATTCACGACTGTAGCCGTATAATTCTTTGCCACCTCTCCAAATCCCTTCATATGTCTTTAGTCTTTACCTTCTGCACACCCCTTAGGCCAAATGGTTTTCTTCCTTCCCTACCGTTCGGCACCAGCCTATGGTTTGGAAGAAGGCTATCCAATAAGCATAATAGGTGTACTGTCCTAATCCTAGGAGCACTCGCAATGCGAGAGAAGGTGAAGATAAAAGACACCTGAATAAACCTTATTCCTATTTCTCCTGAACCAGAATCCATCCTCGAACTGGAACAAGTTCCTTTCGAGTTCGTATATAACCATACGATGGAGTATCCAATAAACTGTGGATCTTCGTAGTTATACGGAGTGTTCTGGAGAAATAAAAAGGTGATTTTAGGATTGGCGAAGAAATACTTGGTTTGGTCGTGAATATCAGTCGCAATTTACTTTGCCCTCTTACTAATCCCTTTCTTTGTCTTTACATAATACCTTCTGTACACCACCGTTAGGCTAATTGGTTTTCTTCATTCCCTACCGGTCGGCACCTGCCTATGGTTTGGAAGAAGACTATCCAATTTGCGTAATAGGTGTACTATCTCCTAAACCAAGGAGTACTCGCAACCTGAGAGAAGGTAAAAGGAAAAGACAACTGAATAGTCCTATCCGTTTCCTCCAGAACCGGAAACCATCCTCGAATAAATTCCTTCGAGTTCGTATCTTACCATACGATGGTTTTGTCCAATGGAAGTGGACGTTCGTGGTAATACGGGGTGTCCTGGAGAAAAGGGTAAAAGTAGGAGTGGCAATGAGGTTTGCAACTCTGACAATCCAAAACCAGTATTTAAGAAGGTTCGGTTAATTTTGGTCACTGAGTCATAGTCTAGGGTCGGGTCAATGGTCGCTGCCAAAGAGAGAGAGAAAAGAAACACTCAGCGTGCACTCTAGCCTAGATCAGAATGGTTACCAATTTCTCTAATTTGGAAACCTCCCACTGTAACCTCAAATTCTCCTCCAAACCTGAAAGAAGAATTAGTCGTGGTCACCCGAGGAGTAAACTAACTCATCAGTGGGAATCGGGATCCAACTATTATCGTATGATAACGTGACGGAATTCGCTCACGTCATCACACTCCAGAAGGTATGCGCATATCTGGCAAGTATCAGTTTCTTTAGAAACTCCCGATGTGATTTTTACCCCATGCTCTTATGACCTTGACTTTGGCTAACAAATCATAAGTCACATGTCAAGTTCTACCCGTCATTATCCAGGTTGATTTGAATCCACCCGCACAAGCCCTTGACTTTGGCCAACAAGGCTATACGACTGTCCCAAACCAACGCATCTATCTATGCTGCATATGAATAACCAACAGCTACCAAACACTGTGCCTTGACTTTGGCCAACAAACACAGCTTGAATACTATTGACTATCCATATGAAACGACGGAGGGCTACGAATGGTTTCTGGCGAAAACCTTTAACGTAATGAACTTGATATCGTTGAAGGAACGGATAGCTTTATAAAAATATAGTGACGAAAACCTTTGCTAAAGAGGTCACTCCCGGTGAAGGGATCTCGGCTCTTTCCCCGTAGAATGAGGTGCAGGATATTCCAACTAAATACCACGGTGCAAAGCAAAAGTAATTAGCTATAGTGAAGTTATTGCCCTGACGCAAACTTTTTGTCCAAGGGGTCACTCCCGGTGAAGGGATCTCGGCCCTTGCCTCGTCGACTGAGGAGCGGGATATTCCAACTGAATACCATGATGCAAAACAAAAGAGAACGTTCTTGCAATAACAGCTTTTTGAAAAGTGTTCCAACAACATCAGATTAGGTTTGTTTTTAACTTGCATTGATCCGAATCAACGCAGTCCCATCAATTGATCACACCATAAAGAACGAAAATATATTGATGTACGTATATGCCATCCGCATTCGCCACTGGGTCCCGTCATTACCCGTTAGGTTAGCTAACTAACGACAGAGCGGGGACTGGACTAGCGTGGATGCAAAACATAAACAACATCTACTAGTATATATATATATCAATATATAATATTTCGCTCAAGGCGTGATAAAATGCAACATCACAGAAATGTACAACATCACAGAATAATACAGATATCTGGGATCCCCGGGTTTCACAGAGCCACTACTGAAACCCGACGTTCCCCTGGTCGTGTGGATAGCCTGTGCAATGAAATCCTAGACCCCTACGGGCGCGGCAAGTTACCCGCCAAAACCTGAAGCGAGGCAGCCCCCTTCAGCAACGTGAATGGACCACCCGATACTTCATGGAATCCGGTAACTTGGGCACCCCTCCTGGGTCAACCTGTACCCCCTACGAGTGCGGCGAATAGCCCACCAATTCTAGAGTGAAGCCCCCTCCGTCTCAATGCCATGAGATGCGGGCCCGTTGCCCTCTAGAACCCGGCTATCCGTGCACCCCTCCGCGGGGTAATCCTAGTATAGAAAGTAAAATATACATACAACGGGTACATCGACCGCAACCTGGTCGTGCCCCAAAATAATAATATACAACAGGAAGTGACGACAGTCCACATGTCGGACGCTCGCCCCGCAATATCAAATGTACATAATACAACAAAACTGTACTACCACTGCAACCAGGCTATCCCCCACGACCAATCCGCAACATCACAGCAATACACAGAACATCAACGTGAAAGTCACGTTCGCAAATCCGTCTAACCGGGCTATAGCAGTTAGACAGGATTTACCGATCAAGTGACATTCACGGTCGCAGATATAATGTAAATACTGTGAAATAATGTGTTTAAAATATCCGATCGATCAAATTTTACCAAGTGGGCCCCCAAGCTTTACTGTAGCACTTAAAGAAATTCTGGGCCCAAAAATAATATTCCAAAACCCCAATTTCCCTGTCCAAGACCCTCTGTAAAAAATTGGTCCAGTGAGGAGGCTAAGTGGTGGCGGAACCGCGGCCCACGCATGGGTTTGGCCGCGGTTCCGCGGTGATATGGTAAGATCACGAGACCAAATTTTCACAGAGGGCTTATAATTCTATGCACGGTATTCTGAAACAACCTGAAAAATTTTTGGAGTCAAAAAAATTTTGACAGAAAACTGTTGTAATGAAAAACGCGGGTTTTGGAATTTTGTTCGATCGGAAATGTAAAACACATTAGACCAAGCTAGACTAGCTTAATGGCGAGGCTCTGATACCACTGTAAGTGCACGGCGGCGCCCCGGCCGTCAATCCGACGCCGGAATGTGGAAGCGGTGGTTTACTTTAACTTTTCAAACCGGCACCACCGCGCACTAAATACCCGGATCGGGCCATTAAACTAGTCCTAGCTAACTACTAGATGGGAAGAGAGATATACCGAGCGATCCGTTTCCTTCGGTCTTCTCGTCGTCGTCCCGATCTCCCCGCGGAATCTCCGGTCTCCACCTCGTCGCCGGAAGGGCACCACGTCGCCGACTTCTTTTACAGGCTCCCGCCTCTATACCAAGGCAACTCGGGCACAAAGTTGGCGAGTCAACGTGCCCAAGATTTGCTGTAGAATGTGTGTAGAACTCATGTCTCATTTTGGGGTTACTTGAAGTCGCCTTTGGTGGAGGAAATTAACTGTGAACTTTTGTGGAGGAACTTGGGGATTTTTCTAGCATCAAGAGAGCAAAAATCCCCACTACAAATTTTTGGACATCCCACCATATGCTTGGCCGGCCATGGCTTGGAATGGGAGAGGAGGGAACGAATGAGGGAGTGTATGAATCAAAAGAATGAGTGAGCAAACCAATAATCCAAGGGAGAGAGAGAAAAGGCTATCATGCAATGAAATGATCACTAGGAAAGTCCAACACTCAAACAACAATCATCACTTCCAAAAGTCATGCCATCATGAAGATAGAAGTCAAGCAATGATGGATTAATCAAGTCAATGGATGGTGCACCCATCATGAAAACCATCATGATGCAACTAAATGCAAAGAACACCCTCCACAAATGTTTATTTGCACAAATGAAAATAAGCCATCCTCCACCAATCTTCGGCCAATGAAAGATACAAAGAAATATGGCCGAAACGGAAAGCAAACTGGCAACTCCAAAAAAAAACGGTTCCCGTAATAAATTACAGGAAAACCCCGCTACTTTATATACATACCCGCATTTGTATTTCGACCGAATACAAATGCAATGAGACAAAATCTACACTGTACAATACTAGGATCCGGCTTAAACCAAAGCCGGCTAGTATTATCCGTCCGATCCTGATCTGTGCAATACCGCACGTATCTGATCGAACCCTGCCATATCTCTATACGGCCTCTACAGCGTTTCGCCCGAAAACTTGAGCAACTGAATGTGGGGGACTCTAAAGACTCGTCAATACAATGGCTGTGGATTTAACCACCAGCACGTCAGAGGTATTAGCCATATGTGACGGGCTACCAGCTATTGACCGAAAGGGACATCGATGAGCGAACTCATCCTGACACCCTACTGAGCCTGTCGGTGACAATATTCGTACAGTCTGGTCCGTTCGTCTATGAGCATCGCATGGCGGGCCTAGGGGGTTGGTAAAAGTCAGACCCCCAAAAGCGGTACAAGTCGTGTCAGAGATCAGCCCAGAACACCCTGAGATACTACTAGAATACCTACCAGTAAATCTCCTGCCTTGGCCAAGGACTTTTCATGTTCTGGCTCTCCTAGACACATCGTGACCTCACCCCCAATACCGGGAGAGACGAACCCCCGAAGATCCGCTCACTGCCTCCATGTGGCTCGGGACTGTACCCAACTAAAACCTGTTTGCACGTCTCCTTTGAGCGTGGTAGGGTAGTAATCAAAGTACAGTGGGAACTCACACGAGACAAATGACGATCCTCAGGTCGATGAACTAACCTGTACACATGTCACCAGGGAACTGCTATCTGACGTCAGGTATAAGACCAACTAGCATGTTCCCGGCGAGTCTTGTCCGGTGTACTCATAACCCAATGAGCACCTGTATACATCTTAGGTGATCCAACTGACACCAGTGGCTTGTGAGACCGGCCACCGCCCCTCGTCGGGGTCTCGAATGTATACACTAGTCTACTCTAGAGTATCGATGCCCTGTCTCAAAACTCCCACGACTAGGGACCTTTTAAGGATGTGCTTATAGACTACCAGCTCCCACGTATATGATCGCCCTCATACTGCTGGCAGTCAAGCAAGAATCCTAGAAGCTCTATCAACATGTAATAGCGACCTGTCAGGTCACCTAAAGCAGTACACGATGATAAAGATAAACTAGATAGCATACTATCATCTTGAGTAAGACTGTTCTACCGGGATAGGTCCTCCCTCAATCATTGCAATCACGTGCCTGTGATCCAATAATTGACTCTGAGGGCACTATCTCCAACATAGTGTTTTTTCATTTTCATTCATGTAAAAACTTGTATGTAATATTCTTTTATTGGGGCACTTCCAGGTTGCGGATGTTGTCACCATTTGTATATTATTTACTTTTCCGCATTATGATAGACCCAAGGAGGGGAGCACAAGTAACCGGGTTCTAGGGTCCAGTGGGAGACCATCTCGAGGAGTCGAGTTCGGGTCTCCTAACCCTAGAATTGGTAGGGTTGCTTTCTGCTCTCGTAGGAGTCTAGGGGTGTGGGATTGGCTATTCATCACGACCGTGGAATCCGTGTTTTATACTGGCTCGTATTAAAAACACGGATGTCCTAGTATATCCAATATTTCATATGATATTTTCTACTGCGTTATCTGTGATGTGATCATGTGATATGTTCAGATAGATATTGTATATAGTATATATGATATATTATATAGACGTTGCTTATTTTTTACACCCGTGCTAGCCCTGACCCGCTCTGCCGTTAGTTACCTAACCTAACGGTGCAGACGGGATATCGAGGCGAATGCGGATGGCATAAGCGTACGTTGTATTTATCTGTGATGTTTAGGTGGACCTAAATGATGGGACATTCATTAATGTGATTAATGAAAGAAAATAAACCTAAAAGATGTTGTGGAATCGAATTTCAAAAATAAAAACAAGTAGCCACAGTTCTTGCTTTGCATCGCGGTGTTTCTTGTAGAACATCCTGCACCTTATTCGATAAGGAAATGACCGAGATCCCTTCACCGGGAGTGACTCCTTTAGCAATAACTGGAAGATGCTACAACCCTCGGTTTGTCTTTTGATTGATTCTATAGTTTTTGCTTTGCACAGCGGTATATATGATATATCCAGCACCTTATTCGATGAGGAAAGGGCCGACGATCCCTTCACCAGGAGTGACCCCTTTAGCAAAACTAGAAAAGCCTTAAAAACACTCCATTTAAAAAACCATTTGATTCGTCAACGAGATCAAGTTCAAAGCGTTAAACGTTTTCTTAAAAACCATCCGCAACCCTTCGTCATTTTAGGAAGTAGAGTACTTAGTATTCGTGCGGTGTTTGTTGACCATAGTCAAGGCACAGTGTACGGTAGCTAAGTGATGTCTTCCTACACCGCATATGATGCGATTAGTTAGGACAGTCATGTGGCTTTGTTGACCTTAGCCAAGGGTCATGTGGGTGGGTCTAATTAATCATGAAATGACGGGCAGAACTTGACTAGTGCTTATGATTTGTTGGCCTTAGCCAAGATCATAGGTGCTAGGGGTAAAAACCATTATCGGGAGTTTCAAGTGTTGAAATTTGCAATGAGATTGCATACCTTCTATATGATAGTTGGATCCCGATACCCACTGCGAGTAATTGTTACTCCTGGGAGAGTTTTGCACTTTGCAATTAGCCGATCAAGTAGGTGTCTAGAAAGGTGTCAACGGGGTTACTGTTAGTTATATGTATGCCCTAGAGGCTATTACTGTACATATGATGTATATTGTAGTGGATGCTGGGACATATATAGGGAGGACTTTCTTGCTCGACATGATAGTATGCTATCTGGTTACTCTTTACCTTAACGTGTATATTGATTGTCTCTCTGTTACATGTTGGTAAAGCCCTTAGGATGTGTACTTGACTACCTGAACTATGATGCGGATCATACTAGTGGGGACATGGTAGTCCATAAGTACATACTTCAAAGTCCCTAGTCGTGGGTATATCGAGACGGGGCATCGATATACCAGAGTAGACTAGCGTATACCTTCTCGACCCATATAGATGGGCGATGGATGATCCCATATCCATTGGTGTTTGACATCGGAGATGATATACGGGTGCTCAGTGGAGACTGGGTACACTAGACGGACTCGCTGAGAACTCCCAGATGGTATTATACCTTACGTCAGATGGCAGTTCTCTGGTGACACTGGTACAGAGTAGTCTGTTGACCCGAGATCGTCATAGAGTCTTGTGTGGTTCCCACTGTGCTTTGATTTCCATCTTACCACGTCCAAGAGGGCGTGCAAAACGGTGGTTTTTGGGTACAGTCCCGAGTCACATGGAGGCAATGAGCGATAGGAGGGGATTCGTTTCTCCCGGTATAGGGGGTTGATGTTACGCTGTGTTCGATTGGCTATAACAGGAAATCCCTGGCCAGGGTTGCTGAGATTTACTGGTAAGTGTTACCAGTAGTTTCTCGAATTGTTATAGACCTCATATCGACACGACTTATCGAGCTATTAGGGTCTGACGTTTACCACCCCTAGGAAAGATATGCGACATATCAGACGACGAGACCGGACTGTACGGTAGTGTAACTGGTTGGATTCACTGGAGTGTGAGCGGGCTTGCTCGTCGATCTTCTGATCGCTCAATACCCGGGTGGCCGTTACGTTTAGCAGACCGCTTGCGGCTTGTGGGTGTTTGATATGATCATCACCTGCTGCCGGCGTATTGACGAGTCTTTAGAGTCCTACACAGAGGTTTCCTGGCTCAAGCAAAACGAAATAGGAGCGCATATGAGATATGTGCGGGACCGAGAATAATACCAGTATGTGATACTGTATTCGATTCTCGCGATTTGTAACATTGATCGTTTATATGCGTTATAGCCGGGTTATCGGATCAAGTGTTGATTCGATAAGTTGTTACTATTGATATTAGTCGGTTATATGCGATATGACCGGGTCGTTAAATCAAGTGTTGATTTAGTGATTTAATGTATAATTATATATTTGATATATCACTTTACATTAACTAATATAGGTTCACTTAAATGGATTTTCTCACTTGAAGTTCACAAGTTGTATATGTGATATACTTTTGTGCACTTGATTGTATCATGTTTGATGATACATGTTAACTTTGTTAAGTGTAAAGATTAAACCATGGTTAAGTTAATGATTAGGGTTTTGATTATCTTATTTATTTATTTATTTGTTTTGGAAAAGATAAAGAAAGAATGGTGGCTTTGTTTGTTTGTTTGTTGAAGATTCAAGAAGCTTTGACTTAGTCACCATTCTTGTCTTCATACTTAACCCTAACCATTTAAACAAACCATGGTCTATTCTCTACACTTAACTAGGGTTAGGTTATGATAAGTATACATATCATTTATCCTTTTTCAATATACTTATTATAATATGATCTTCTTCTTCTTCATCATCTTCAAAGAAGAAAAGCTTGCTTCATCAATGGTGATTGATGAAAATGAGTGAGAAATCCAATTCTAAAGTGAACCCACTTCCTATTTCTTCATCCTCTACCTCTTGCCAAGTTGTAGAGTGTGTTTTCTTCACAAGTTTCTTGACTTGGTGAAGTGGGAGCTTGATCTTGTGATGCCTCGACGTAGATCATCTTCGGCACGAAGCCGACAACCTTGCCCGCCCATTTCTCTAATGAAGCCGACACTAGAGCCCGGGTTTCGATTTGGACAGCGAGGGGACTTCATCCTGGAGCCGAGGAGGTGGAGGACCGGATCTACAAAGGTTGTATTTCCGTTCTTTTAGTAAAGTAGTTTACTAGTTGCATCTTTTCGCCTAGAATTCTAGCCAACGATCCGTAGTCTAGGGTTTCTCGGCACCGTAATTTTTGAAATTGGCATGGTTGACGCCTTGTGAGACCTCTTGAGAGTGCCTAGGAACCCTACAGTGGTATCAGAGCTTAGCTAGAGCCTTAGGCGAAGTCTAGACGGAGTTTGAAGTCCGATCGAACCAAAACCCTAACCCGAAACATGCTCTCTAGACTTTTTCTAAAAACTGGGATTTTTCCACATTAAAAATGCTTAAAAAATTCAGCAGGGAATTATAAGAATTACGGTGCAAAATTTGACTCATGAACAGTACAAAGAGCGGCGGAACCGCGGCAGAAGCATGCCTTCTGCGGCGGTTCCGCGGCTAAAGGATGACATCATCATCCCCTGTTTGCACAGTAACTCCTATTTTATTATGCTGGATTTTCTGGGAATTTTTAATATTTATTCAAGAGTTGAATTTTCTGGGGTTGTTTTGGGGATTCGGTGTTTCGATCGGAGTATCAGATTTTGTCTATGTGGCTTTCCGGATAAATTTTAGAATATGTTAAAAAAGTTTGACCGGATAAAAATACCCAATTTTTCCCATGTCGGGAAATTTCCAAGTGTTGGATTTTTCCGTAGTTTAACGACGTTCTAAGTAGTGCAAGTAACGCGATGGACCCTCTAGAAGACAACAAACCTTAACTCGATTATGTGACCGTCTTGAACTGCCCTTTGAACCTTCGGGTTTGGGGCAGTACGGCGTGCCACATGTAAGGCATTGGCTTGACCCTTCTACGGCTGGACCGTTGGTACTGAGGCACGAACTGAATGTTGTTAGACTTATTTCATGTGTTGAGCTGTTTCGGGAAAACTTGGGTGTTCGAATGTTCAATCAAAAAGTTTAACATTTTCTGTTTATCCGGAATGTGATACAACAATTGGAATTCACAAACGTTATGAGATAACTGAATGAATGTTATAAATCTAGCGGTTTAGTCTCACTTGATCGGTTGCCGCGGAATTTTGATGTGATCAAAAGTCCGTCGCAATCACGTAGCGTACGCGGATACTCGCCGGGTAAACTTAATAGACAGCCTCACCCTATAGCCCCGACCAAGTGACTGTAGGAGAACCCCGTCGCCGAAAGCATCCGTTCGGGTGCTCCCGGTAGCGGTGTTCCGCCTTGGTGCACTTCGTCGACGGCGTTGGGGGTGCGGCCGCCTACTGAAGTTTGCGATGAGCATTCGATCAGGATGTCGGGAATCTTGTTGAATTGCCCGACTTGATATTGAAAAGAGTTTTCGATTTTGAGACTAAAATGCGGGGTTTATAATTGTTAGGCATGCGATGTCTAAGTAATTCATTTGGTCAGGCATGCGATGTCTGTAGAGGTTGCGGATTCCAACTGTTGTAGTTTTACACTTTCTATTCTGTGACCGTAAGTGTAATATGTGATATCGCCGGTTTCGTTGCTATATGTCAATGACAATTGGGATGCGCATATTTACTTACGTTGATGACATGTGATGTTATGTGTTGCTGGATATGTTATATTGGATCGTCGTGTTTGAATAGCTGGGGGGTTTTTATGTGAGATGAGTGTTTTTCATTTTCATTCATGTAAAAACTTGTATGTAATATTCTTTGATTGGGGCACTTCCAGGTTGCGGAAGTAGTCACCCTTTGTATATTATTTACTTTTCCGCACTAGGATAGACCCAAGGAGGAGGGCACAAGTAACCGGGTTCTGGAGTCCAGTGGGAGACCAACTCGAGGAGTCGAGTCCGGGTCTCCTAACTCTAGAATTGGTAGGGTTGCTTGCTGCTCTCGTAAGGGTCTAGGGGTGTGGGTTTGGCTATTCGTCACGATCATGGAATCCGTGTTTTATACTGGCTCGTATTGAAAACATGGACGTCCTAGTATATCCAATATTTCATATGTTTCTTCTGCTGCGATATCTGTGATGTGATCATGTGATATTCTGTGATAGATACAGTATATAGTATATATGATATATTATATAGCCGTTACTTATGTTTTACACCCGTGCTTGCCCTGCCCCGCTCTGCCGTTAGTTACCTAACCTAACGGTGCACGAGGGGACATCGAGGCGAATGCGGATGGCATAAGTGTACGTCGTATTTATCTGTGATGTTTAGGTACTTAAATGATGGGACTTCATTAATGTGCTTAATGAAATAAAAGAAACCTAAGATGTTGTAGAATCGAATTTAAAAATAAAACAGGTAGCTACAGTTCTTGCTTTGCACAGCGGTATATATGATATATCCTGCACCTTATTCGATAAGGAAAGGACCGAGATCCCTTCACCGGGAGTGACTCCTTTAGCAATAACTGGCAGATGCTACACCCCTCGGTTTGTCTTTTGATTGCTTTTAAGTGTTTTTGCTTTGCACAGTGAAATATATGATATATCCCGCACCTCTTTCGACGAGGAAAGGACCGACGATCCCTTCACCGGGAGTGACTCCTTTAGCAAAACTAGAAAAGCCTCAAAAGCACTCCATTTTAAAATCATTTGATTCTACAACGATATCAAGTTCATTACGCAATAGGTTTTCAGAAAAACCTGTCGTTGCCCTCCGTCATTTCAGATAAGTACTAGTTAGTATTCGTGCTACGGTAGTTTGGCATTCGTCAAGGCGTAGTGTGCGGTACCTAACTAGTATTTATCTGCTTATGCATATGATGCAGATTGGATTAGGGTATTCGTACGGCGTTGTTTGGCATTCGTCAAGGGTCGTGCGGGTGGGTTTAATTCGATCAAGAAATGTACGGGTTGAACTTGACTAGTGGACTATGGGTTGTTTGGCATTCGTCAAGGTCATAGAACACTAGGGGCAAAATATTATCGGGAATTTCAAGTGTTGAAATTTGCAATGAGATTGCATACCTTCTATGAGATAGTTGGATCCCGATACCCGCTGCGAGTAAGAGTTACTCCTGGGAGAGTTTTATACATTACAATTAGCCATTCAAGTAGGTGTCTAGAAAGGTGTCAACGGGGTTACGCCTCTGGGAAAACGAGGTTTACATTAATTAGGTTCGTGCGAAAGCACGGGGGACCTCCCTCAAAGTACCGACACTGTCCTGGCTGAAAGATTGGCGAACTTGTAGTGTGTAATTAATCCCGGCTAGTCTTTCCTTTTAGGATTTGAAGGAAGATTTGATAAAAAGCAGTGGGAGCCATCCTGATTAGATAAAATAATAACCAATCTATTCTTACAAGAGCGCACGCTGAGTGTTTTCTTCTCTCTCTCTCCAGGTAGAGACCATATCACGCCTTAATCAAGATAATAATACGGATATATTGATCGAACCCGCTTGTTATACTGAGCTGGGGAACGTTGGTCCCGCTCCAAGTTATAATTGTTATAAGACAGAGCAGGAAATTAGGGAATACCAGAATTCCCGTGCCGCCCAAACGAAGAGAGTGCATGATGATGCATCATCTTCGGGTGTGTTCATTATAAAGAACTGTTTCTCAGTATCCTCTGTATCCTGGGTATTTGATACCGGATCAGGATCCCAGATATGTAATCTGTTACATAGGGCTACAAAAGGGTAGAAAAACTGAGAACGGGTGATAAGTTTCATGAGGCAGAAAACGGGGCAAGTGTTGCAGCCAAGTCTGTTGGTCACTGTCACCCTGTATTACCAATACATTGATTCTAACCGAATGTTATTAGATACCGAACCTGATATACAAAATCATATCAGTCTCTTTATTAGTAAAGAAAGGATATAATTTTGTATTGATGGAAAATGTTTTGAACATTTCCTATATCAAAAGTTGATCGGTTCAGGCACGTTATCTAAAAGCATTGATGTTCTAAATCAAACTACAGTTCTTAGTATACGGAACACACACAAGAGGAAGAGTTCAGAAATGAACGAATTCTTCTTGAAGTATTGTAGACTAGGTCAGATCAATGTGACCCGACTAGCTAGAGTTTCATAAAGATGCATATTTAAATTAGTTTGAATTTACATCTTGTGAAACTTGCCAGTCATGTCACAAAGATAAAATGACCATAGCTCTGTTTATTGGAAACAGAGAAAGAGTTAATGAACTCTTGGGACTGATACATGATGATGTATGTAAGGTCTCCTGTCTACACATGCCAGGAGTGATTCTTTATACTTCATTATATTCTCTGATAATCTCTCAAGATTCAGTCATATGTTCCTGTTGAAACATGAGTCCGAACCTTTTGAGATATTCACAGAATATAAGCGAGAAGTAGAGAACCAAAATACGGGTAAAAGTATTATTTCCTTTGATGAGATCAAGGAGGAGAATACTTGTGCATAGAATTTCTGGACTATTCTTAAGGAGAATGAGATTCTCTCTCAGCATTACTCCTCCGTATACACCATTGCACGATGGTATGTCGGGGTGGAGCAGATACACCCTATTTGATATGGTGTGCTCTATGATGAGTACTACTAAGTTACCTTTTTCCTTAGGGGGTTATGCACTTGAGAAGTTGCAAACCAATTAAATAGGGTTCCAATCAAATCAGTTGCCTACCGCTTCATATGTGATATGGAATGGGAAGAGCCCATGTCTTAAGTTAGTTAAGATTTAGGGTTGTCCAGCCTATGTCTAAAAGCAAAATCCGGACACGCTCGAGGCAAGGTCTGTTAAGTAGAACTGGAAAGGTTCCAGCTATACAAACTGCAGCTGATGATTTGATAGGACCAAAGGATTCAATAGTTTCCAACAAACCTCAGCCTCTCCGCCGATCTAGTAGGGTTCCTCACCCACCTGAGAGTTACTTCGGTTTCTCTATGACAGTGGGAGCGAGGATTACATCATGAGATGATGACCCAACTAGTTTCGAGCTGGCCATCAGGAGTGAGACTCTGTAAGAATGGCTGGATGTTTATCGATCTGAGATGGAATCCTTATACACCAACAAAGTATGTACTTTGGTTGCTATATCTGAAGGGTTAAATCCCCATCAGGAGCAAGTATATCTTGAGAAGATTACTTGGTGTACATGGAAAAGTTGAGACTTTCAAAACTAGACATGTTAAAGGTTTTCGTCATCGACCAGGCGTGGATAATGATGAAACCTTTTCCAGTACCTATGCTTAAGTCCATCCAGATCCTACTTGCCACGGCTACATACCATGACTACGATATCTGGTGGTTGGGTGTCATGACAGCTTTTCTAATTGATGTTTTAGAAGAGAGCGTCTATAAGTACACAGCCAGAGGGCCTCGTAGACAGTGGGAGCAGCGGAAACGTGTGCAAGATGCTTTATAGGATAAAGCAGGCATCGCGGAGTTGGAACATCTGTTTTGATGGATTAGTCAAAGAAGTTGACATTATCAAAATGGTAGATGAACCTTGTATAAACAAAAAGGTAGTAGGAAGTATGGTGACGATCCTCGTAGAGTACGTGGATGACATACTCTTGATAGGGAAGGAGTTTCCTATGCTACGCTCGATCAATCTCCGTTTATCACAATGATTCTCCACCTAGGATCGAAGTGATACCTACTAAATCCTGGATTTTGGATCTATGAGATAGATCTAAATGGATGTTAGGCTACTCACTAGTTGTAGTGAGATGGTATCAGTTGATCCTGGGGAGAATCACTGGAAGGGTTCCAGGGTGATAAAGACGACTGAATGTCAGTCACAGGCATTGTCTTTACCCTCAGTAAAGGGACGGTATGTTGGAAGAGTTCCAAGCTAGATACCGTGGCATACTAGACGATAAAGGCAGGATACATCGCTACTTAAGATGCTACCAAAGAGGCTGTTTGGGTGTATATTGGTTCATGAGATGAACTTAGTTCCTCCCATTCTGAGACAATGGAGTCGTGGTCTATGCCAAGGAACGCCGGTCCCATCAGTGATCCACACATATTCTAAAGCAGTATCACCTGATCATGGAGATGGTTGATCTCCAGGGGATCGAGGTTAGGAGAGTAGACTCAGAGGATAACACGGCGGATCCACTCACGAAGGCCTATTCCCAGAGAGAGACTTTTATGGGATGGTTGAGTATGAGATACTGCAACCACTGCTACAGATGACCCTAGTGCAAGTGGGAGATTGTTAGTTATATGTATGCCCTAGAGGCTATTACTGTATATATGATGTATATTGTAGTGGATGCTGGGACGTATATAGGAAGGACTTTCTTGCTCGACATGATAGTATGCTATCTGGTTACTATTTACCTTAACGTGTACACTGATTGTCTCTCTGTTACATGTTGGTAAAGCCCTTAGGATGTGTACTTAACTACCAGAACTATGATGCGGATCATACTAGTGGGGACATGGTAGTCCATAAGTACATCCTTCAAAGTCCCTAGTCGTTGGTATATCGAGACGGGGCATCGATATACCAGAGTAGACTAGCGTATACCTTCTCGACCCATACAGATGGGCGATGGATGATCCCATATCCATTGGTGTTTGACATCGGAGATGATATACGGGTGCTCAGTGGAGACTGGGTACACTAAACGGACTCGCTGAGAACTCCCAGATGGTATTATACCTTACGTCAGATGGCAGTTCTCTGGTGACACTGGTACAGAGTAGTCTGTTGAACCGAGATCGTCATAGAGTCTTGTGTGGTTCCCACTGTGCTTTGATTTCCATCTTACCACGTCCAAGAGGGCGTGCAAAACGGTGGTTTTTGGGTACAGTCCCGAGTCACATGGAGGCAATGAGCGATAGGAGGGGATTCGTCTCTCCCGGTATAGGGGGTTGATGTTGCACTGTGTTAGATTGGCTATAACAGGAAATCCCTGGCCAGGGTTGCTGAGATTTACTGGTAAGTGTTACCAGTAGTTTCTCGAATTGTTATAGACCTCATATCGACACGACTTATCGAGCTATTGGGGTCTGACGTTTACCACCCCTAGGCAAGATATGCGAGATATCAGACGACGAGACCGGACTGTACGGTAGTGTTACTGGTTGGATTCACTGGAGTGTGAGCGGTCTTGCTCATCGATCTTCTGATCGCTCAATACCCGGGTGGCCGTTACGTTTAGCAGACCGCTTGCGGCTTGTGGGTGTTTGATATGATCATCACCTGCTGCCGGCGTATTGACGAGTCTTTAGAGTCCTACACAGAGGTTTCCTGGCTCAAGCAAAACGAAATAGGAGCGCATATGAGATATGTGCGGGACCGAGAATAATACCAGTATGTGATACTGTATTCGATTCTCACGATTTGTAACATTGATCGGTTATATGCGTTATAGCCGGGTTATCGGATCAAGTGTTGATTCGATAAGTTGTTACTATTGATATTAGTCGGTTATATGCGATATGACCGGGTCGTTAAATCAAGTGTTGATTTAGTGATTTAATGTATAATTATATATTTGATATATCACTTTACGTTAACTAATATAGGTTCACTTAAATGGATTTTCTCACTTGAAGTTCATAAGTTGTATATGTGATATACTTTTGTGCACTTGATTGTATCATGTTTGATGATACATGTTAACTTGGTTAAGTGTAAAGATTAAACCATGGTTAAGTTAATGATTAGGGTTTTGATCATCTTATTTATTTATTTATTTATTTATTTGTTTTGGAAAAGATAAAGAAAGAATGGTGGCTTTGTTTGTTTGTTTGTTGAAGATTCAAGAAGCTTTGACTTAGTCACCATTCTTGTCTTCATACTTAACCCTAACCATTTAAACAAACCATGGTCTATTCTCTACACTTAACTAGGGTTAGGTTATGATAAGTATACATATCATTTATCCTTTTTCAATATACTTATTATAATATGATTTTCTTCTTCTTCTTCATCTTCAAAGAAGAAAAGCTTGCTTCATCAATGGTGATTGATGAAATGAGTGAGAAATCCAATTCTAAAGTGAACCCACTTCCTATTTCTTCATCCTCTACCTCTTGCCAAGTAGTAGAGTGTGTTTTCTTCACAAGTTTCTTGACTTGGTGAAGTGGGAGCTTGATCTTGTGATGCCTCGACGTAGATCATCTTCGGCACGAAGCCGACGACCTTGCACGCCCATTTCTCCGATGAAGCCGACGCTAGAGCCCGGGTTTCGATTTGGACAGCGAGGGGACTTCATCCTGGAGCCGAGGAGGTGGAGGACCGGATCTACAAAGGTTGTATTTCCGTTCTTTTAGTAAAGTAGTTTACTAGTTGCATCTTTTCGCCTAGAATTCTAGCCAACGATCCGTAGTCTAGGGTTTCTCGGCACCGTAATTTTTGAAATTGGCATGGTTGATGCCTTGTGAGACCTCTTGAGAGTGCCTAGGAACCCTACAGTAATGCCTCTGGGAAAACGAGGTTTACTTTAATTAGTTCCGTGCGAAAGCACGGGGAACCTCCCTCAAAATACCGACACTGGCCTGGCTGAAAGATTGGCGAACTTGTAGAGTGTAATTAATCCCGGCTAGTCTTTCTTTTTAGGGTTTGAAGGAAGATTTGATAAAAACAGTGGGTGCCATCCTGATTAGATAAAATATATAACCAATCTAATCTTGCAAGAGCGCACGCAGAGTGTTTTCTTCTCCTCTCTCCAGGTAGCGACCATATCACGCCTTAATCAAGATAATAATATGGATGTATTGAACGAACCGGCTTGTTATACTGAGCTGGGGAACGTTGGTCCCGCTCTAACTTATAATTGTTATAAGACAGAGCAGGAAATAAGGGAATACCAAGATTCCCATGCCGCCCAAACGAAGAAAGTGCATATGATGCATCTCATTCGGGGGTGTTCGTTACACAGAACTGTTTCTCAGTATCCTCTGCGTCCTGGGTATCTGATACCGGATCATGATCCAGATATGTAATCTGTTACATAAGGCTACAGAAAGGCAGAGAACTGAGAACGGGTGATAAGTTTCATGAGACAGAAAACGGTGCAAGTGTTGCAGCCAAGTCTGTTGGTCACTATCACCCTGTATTATCAATACATTGATTCTGAACAAATGCTATTAGATACCGAACCTGATATACAAAATCATATCAATCTCTTTATTTATTAAAGAAGGATATAATTTTGTATTGTTGAACATTGTTTTGAACATTTCAAAAGTTGATCGGTTCAGGCACGTTATCTAAAAGCATTGACGTTCTAAATCAAACTACAGTTCCTAGTATGCAGAACACACATAAGAGGAAGAGTTCAGAAATGAACAAATCCTTCTTGAGGCATTATAGACTAGGTCATATCAATGTGACCCGACTAGCTAAAGTTACATTTAGATGCATATTTAAATCAGTTTGAATTTACATCTTGTGAAACTTGCCAGCCATGTCATAAAGATAAGATGACCATAGCTCTGTTTACTTGAAACAGAGAAAGAGTTAGTGAACTCTTGGGACTGATACATGATGATGTATGTAAGGTCCCCTGTCTACACATGCCAGGACCGGTTCTTTATACTTCATTACATTCTCTGACAATCTCTCAGATTCAGACATATGTTCCTGTTGAAACACAAGTCCGAAACTTTTGAGATATTCACAGAATATAAGTCAGAAGTAGAGAACCAATATAGGTATAAGTATTATGTCCTATGATGAGATCAGGGAGGAGAATACTTGGGCACGGGATTCCTGGACTATTCTAAAGGAGAATGAGATTCTCTCTCAGTGTTACTCATCTGTATACACCACAGCACAACGGTGTATCGGGGCGGAGCAATCACGCCCTATATGATATGGTACGCTCTATGATGAGTACTACTGAGTTATCTATTTCCTTTTGGGATTGTGCACTTGAGAAGCTGCATACCTATTGAATTGGGTTCGAATCAAATCAGTGCCTACCACTCCATATAAGATATGGTATGGGAAGAACCTATCTCTTAAGTAAGTTAAGATTTGGGATTGTCCGGTCTATGTCAAAAGCAAAATCCGGACAAGATCGAGGCAAGGTCAGTTCTGCAGAACTGGAAAGGTTCCAGCTATATAAAACTGTAGCTGATTTGATAGGACCAAAGATTCTATAGTCCCCGACGAACCTCGGCCTCTCCGCCGAACTAGCAGGGTTCCTCACCTGCCTGAGAGATACTTCGGTTTCTCAATGACAGTGGGAGCGAGGAATGCATCATGAGATGATGACCCAACTAGTTTCGAGCTGGCCATCAGGAGTGAGACTCTGTAAGAATGGCTGCATGCTTAGCAATCTGAGATGGAATCCATGTACACCAACAAAGTATGGACTTTGGTTGCTATATCTGAAGGGTTAAATCCCCATCAGGAGCAAGTATATCTTAAGAAGATTACTTGGTGTAGATGGAAAAGTTGAGACTTTCAAAGCTATACTTATTATAGGTTTTCATCATCGACCAGGCGTGGAAAATGATGAAACCTTTTCCAGTGGCTATGCTCAAGTCCATCCGGATCCTACTTGCCATTGCTACATACCATGACTACGATATCTGGTGGTTGGGTGCCATGACTGCTTTTCTAAATAATGATTTAATAGAGAACGTCTATAAGTACACAGCCAGAGGGCTTCGTAAACAGTGGGAGCAGCGGAAACGTGTGCAAGTTGCTTTAAAGAATAAAGCAGGCATCGCGGAGTTGGAACGTCTGTTTTGATGTGGTAGTCAAAAAGTTTGACTTCATCAAAATGGTAGATGAACTTTGTATATACAAAATGGTAGTAGAGAGTAAGGTGGTCATCCTCGTACTGTACGTGGATAGCATACTCTTGATAGGAAAGAGTTTCCTAAGCAACGCACGGTCAATCTCCTCTTATCACATAGATTCTCCATATAGGATCAAAATGATACCTCCTAAATTCTGGGTTTTGGATCTATGAGATAGATCTAAATGGATGTTAGGATTCTCACTAGTTGTAGTGAGATGGTATCAGTTGATCCTGGGGAGAATCAATGGAAAAGTTCCAGGGTGATAAGGTCGACTGAATGTCAGTCGCAGGCATTGTCTTTACCCTCAGTGGAGGGACGGTATGTTGGAAGAGTTCCAAGCTAGATACCGTGGCAAACTAGACTATAAAGGCTGGTGACATCGCTATCGAAGATACGACCAAAGAGGAAGTTTGGGTGTATATTAGTTCATGAGATGAACTAGGTTCCTACTATTGTGTGACAATGGAAATGTGGCTTTGGCCCAGGAACCTTGATCCCATCAGTGACCCAGACATATTCTCAGGCAGCATCACCTGATCATGGAGATAGTTGATCTCCAGGGTGATCAAGGTTAGGAGAGTAGACTCAGAGGACAACACGGCGGATCCACTCACAAAGGCCTTTTCCAAGAGAGAGACTCATATGGGATGGTTGAGTATTAGATACTGTAACCACTGCTACAGATGGCCCTAGTGCAAGTGGGAGATTGTTAGTTATATGTATGCCCTAGAGGCCATTACTGTACATAGGATGTATATTGTAGTGGATGCTGGGATATATATAGGTAAGACTTTCTTGCTCGACATGATAGTACGCTATCTGGTTGTTCTTTATCTTAACATGTATACTTGTTGTCTCTCTATTACATGTTGATAAAGCCCTTAGGATGTGTACTAGACTTCCAGGACTATGATGAAGATCATACTAGTGGGGCCTGGGTAGTCAATGAGTACATCCTTCAATGTTCCTAGTCGTGGGAATATCAAAACGGGGCATCGATATTCCAGAGTAGACTAGCGTATATCTTCTCGATCCATGTGATGGGCGATGGATGATCCCATATCCATTGGTTTTTGACATCAGAGATGGTATGCGGGTGCTCAGTGATGACTGGGTACACTGAACGGAATCGCCGAGAACTCCCAGATGGTATTATACCTCACGTCAGATGGCAGTTCTATGGTGACACTGGTACAGCTTAGTCTGTTGACCCGAGATCGTCATAGAGTCTTGTGTGTCTCCCACTGTGCTTTGATTTCCACCCTACCATGGCTCTATTGAGTCGTGCAAACAGGTGGTTCTTGGGTACAGTCCCGATTCACATGGAGGCAATGAGCGATAGGAGGGGATTCGTCTCTCCCGGTATTGGGGGTTGATGTTGCGCTATGCTCGACTGGCCATAACTGGAAATCCCTGGCCAGGGTTGCACTGATTTACTGGTAAGTGTTATCAGTAGTTTCATGCTTGTTATGGACCTTACATCGGCATGACTTATCAAGCTACTGGGGTCTGACGTTTACCACCCCTAGGCGAGATATGCTACATATCAGACGAACAGACCGGACTGTACGGTAAGTGTTACTGGTTGGATTCACAGGAGTGTGAGCGGGCTTGCTCGTTGATCTTCTGATCGCTCAATACCCAGGTAGCCGTTACGTTTAGCAGACCGCTTACGGCTTGTGGGTGTTTGACGTGATCATCACCTGCTGCCGGCGTATTGACGAGTCTTTAGAGTCCTACACAGAGGTTTCCTGGCTCAAGCGAAACGAAATAGGAGCGCATATGAGATATGTGCGGGACCGAGAATAATACCAGTATGTGATACTGTATTCTACTCTCGCGATTTGTATCATTGGACGGTTATATAAGATATAGCCGGGTTACCGAATCAAGTGTTGATTCGATACATTGATACACTTAATATTAGTCGGTTATATGCAGTATGACCGGATCATTAAATTAAGTGTTGATTTAATGATTTAATTTATAATTATATATTTGATATATTACTTTACATTAACTAGTATTTGTTCACTTAAGATTGATTTTCTCACTTGATGTGCACAAGTAGTATATGTGATATATTTTTGTATACTAGATTGTATCATGTTTGATGATACATGCAAACTTGGGTGTGTGTATGCTATACACCATGTTTAATTAATGGTTAGGGTTTCATTTGCCTTATTAATTTATTTTGTTAAAACAAAATGGTGGTGGTTTTTCTCACTTTGGCTTGAAGCTTCATGAAGCTTCATAGCATCTTTTACAAAGTCTAAGCTATTTTGTTTTATCCTTAACCCAACCATTAGCCTAAACCTTAGTTTACTCTCAACATGAGTTTACTCACCCATGGTTGCTAAATGATAAGAATCACTTGAATTTTCTTTTTGAGATAATTCATTATTCATTTTTCTTTTCTTCTTCTTCTTCTTCTTCATGAAGAGAAGAAAGCTCTCTTGAAAAATTCCAAGTGATGAATCCAAGTAAGAAATCCAAATCCAAAGTGAACCCACTTCCTATTTCTTCATGCTCTACCACTTGCCATGTAGTAGAGTGTCTTATCTTCACAAGTTTCATGACCTAGTGAAGATGGAGCTTGAGTTTGAGTCGCCTCGACGTAGATCATCTTCGGCATCGAAGTCGACGACCTAGCCTGCCCATTTCTCCGATGAAACCAACGCTAGAGTCCGGGATTCCGATGATCGCAGCGGAGGGACGTCAACACGGAGCTAGAGAAGTGGAGGACCAGATTTAAAAAGGTTGTAGTCTCTTTCACTTAGTAGCAAAGTAGTTTGCTTGTTTAGTTTCGTCTTACCTCTAGTTAACGATCTAGTATTAGGGTTTCTCGGCACAAGAAAAATTTGATTTTGGCATGGTTGATCAGTTGTAGAACCTCATGGGTGTGCCTAGGAACCCTACACGAGTGATCAGTGGAGACTGGGTACACTGGACGGACTCGCCGAGAACTCCCAGATGGTATTATACCTCACGTCCGATGGCAGTTCTCTGGTGACACTTGTGCAGGTTAGTCTGTAGACCCGAGATCGTCATTGAGTCTTGTGTGATTCCCACTGTGCTTTGATTTCCACCTTACCACGTCCATGAGGGTGTTCACACCATAATATTGCATTATTATATTCCCCATTCTTATTCTTTTTATAAATAAACGGGTGCTTTTGACGCATGTCTGCTACATGTTACAGGTTACAGGTTCTTGGATAGAAAACAGTGAAAACGATATAAAGATGATGAAAAAGTGGACTTTAACCACTGAACAGAAGATCTTGATCAAGCCTACATCAAAGATAAAATTCACAAAGTACAAGCCAACGCAAGGTCCAAGATTACAAGCGAACGGTTAAAAAGCCATTGCAAATTGTTCACTGGAAATCTGGAACCAACCTAAAAGCCCAAATGGAAAAGGACATATGGAAACAGGAAGACCAAGTCAATAAGAGCTAGCCCAAGAAAAATGATATTCCAAAGCCACTATTGGGCCGCGGAACCGCGGCCAAACAGGGCATTGGGCCGCGGTTCCGCGGCCATACAGAGCAATTAGAAGCTAAACTTTTTACCATAATTTGTTGGCGGTGCTGACTAGTCAACCTAACTGCTGTTTTTGTAATTTCAGACATGCGAGACAAATGTAACCCTAGGGTTTCCTATTCTTTATAAATAGGAACTCTAAACATTGTAATTTCTCTATGCCTCCTTTTAATAAAAATTCAGAAATTCTTTTGGAGAGCATCGGTGTTTCTTTTCCATTCAGAAATTCAGATCTGACAAACCTGCATGGATGATTGGAGGGATGCATCTGTAAGTAGATTTAATTTTTCGCCCTAGTTTAGATTTAAATTCGTTGCCCTAGGTAGATTTAATTTCATGCCCTAGGAACTTGTTTAGGGTTTAGCTTTGGGGAAGGATTTTAAGAGATGAGATCTCTCATCCCTTTCTTACCCACCAAATATTTACAATAGGACTCCATGCATACACGCACATACCGCGCCCTACGGCATCCTACCCCTCGAGGTAATGATGACACCGTAGTGTAAAGGCCCGGTTGCGCGCGTTTTCCATGGAGGTTAGGGTAAGGATCTTTAAAGGAAGGACAAGAACCTAGATGAAGGAACACCTTCCCGAATGGATCTAATCCCCTTTATTGATAATTACCATAACTCCTCATAGATCTTCATTCGGGTATAGAAAGCGTTGAGATTTACCTGCATTTCCAAACCATCCCTAAACCTAACCCTAGCAAGAATAGATTTAGATAATTGCCCTAGGTTAATTAGGTTTTTAGATTTAATAATCACTCCGAACACCCTTCGGAATTAACTCGTTAGCGCGATTCGGAAATTCACAACATCCCTGTGGACCGACCCGTACTCACCGGCTAGCTGCAAAGCGACGCCGTTCTTGATTGCGGTAAATAGATATTTTTGAGACGAATTAGAGGGCATGTAAAACGGTGGTTTTTGGGTACAGTCCCGAGTCACATGGAGGCAATGAGTGATAGGAGGGGTTTCGTCTCTCCCAGTATTGGGGGTTGATGTTGCGCTGTGCTCGATTGGCCGTAACAGGGAAGTCCCTGGACAGGGCTGATTTAGAGATTTACTGGTAAGTGTTACCAGTAGTTTCTCAACCCGTTATGAGCCTCACATCGGTATGACTTATCGGTTATTGGGGTATGACGTTTACCACCCCTAGACTTGATATGCGACATATCTGACGAGGAGACCGGACTGTACGGGAAGTGTTACCGGCAGGCTTTTACAGGAGTTGGAGCGGGCTTGCTTGCTGATCTTCTGATCGCTCAATACCCGGGTAGCCGTTACGTCAAGCTAGTACCGCTGACGGCTTGTGGGTGCGTGATGTGATCATCACCTACTGCCGGCGTATTGACGAGTCTTTAGAGTCCTGCATAGAGGTTTTACTGGCTCAGGCAAAACGAAATAGGGGTGCATATGTGATATGTGCGGGACCGAGAATAATGCGTGTATGTGATACCGTATTCTATTCTCGCGACTTTATGTATCGGTCGGTTATATATATGATATAGCCGGGTTATCGAATCAAGTGTTGATTCGATAAGTCGATACATTGGAAGTTAGTCAGTTATATGTGATATGACCGGATTATTAAGTCAAGTGTTGATTTAATAATTTATTGTATAATTGTATATTTGATATACTAGTTTACATTAACTAAAACATGTTCACTTAGGGTTTTTTCTCACATGTACACATCTTTACTATATATATGATATATATTAAAATGTGTTATCTTTTTGTATCATGGTTGATGATACATCATCCATGGGTGTATGAGACTTACACTATGCTAATTTTTAGTTTGGGTTTTTAATATTTAAAGTAAATACAAAATCAAGTGGAGGATTAGAAAATGCATGAAACTTGTGGAAGCTTGTGGATGCATTGACTAATTCAACTTGAGTTTGTATTTTACTATGGATATTTATTAACCCAACCATAACAATTAGCCTAGGGTTAAGTCTCTACAAGAGTTAGTATATGATACTCACTCACCATGGTTAGTTCACACACTTGATCATTATCCTCTTCTCTTTTCTTTTGTTCATCTTCTTCATTGTTCAAAAGAAAAGCTTGCTAGGGTTTGATCCAAAGTGAGAACTAAAGTGAGAAATAAAAATCCAAAGAGAACCCACTTCCTATTTCTCCATCTTCTACTAGACTAGCACTTTAGTATATGGTGTTTGCGTCACTAATTCTCAAATTAGTGAAGTAGTAGCTTGAGTCGGAATTCCCTCGACGTAGATCATCTTCGGCCTCGGAGACTTCAAGCAAGGTCGCATCTTTCGCCTCGTGAAGCCATGCAAGAGCCCGGGAGAACCTTGATCGCAGCGAAGGGACTTCAACAAGGAGAAAATGAAGTGAAGGACCGATCTACAAAGGTTGTATTTCGTGTTCCCTTAGAAGTAAAGTTGTTTACATACTATTAGTTTCGCCTAAACTCTAGTATACGATCTTGCTTAGGGTTGTTCGGCACATAAAAATTTAATTTTGGCATGGTCGATGCCTTGTAGAGCTTTGTTAGTGTGCCTAGTAACCCTACAGATCTCACATGAAATCATCACAAAAGGAATTTCTAGTAAGCTTTCTTAAAGCTAAGGAGAGAAGAAGATGATGAATGAAAAAGATCATCCTTTTATGATGAATAGTAGTAAAGAATATATGATTGATTATGGAACCATGGTCAAGGATGAGAAGCTTAACCTTTGTAGAGAATAAACTAGGGCTAGGGTTTGGTTAGGTTAAAGAATGAGTCATGGATAAATATCAACCATAATATCTTAACCAAGACAAAAGGAAAGCTTCTAGATGGTGCAAGAAGAAGCTAACCCTAATCAAACCCTAACCTTGCTTAACCTCTACTAAACAAGTTCCATTATTAATCATATCATGTTGAAATAATATATATCACATATATATTATATATTTACAACAAAAGAAAAATAATACAATCAACATATATCTCATATATATCAATGTATTACCCTGTGAGAAAATGAAATAATAAAGTGAGCCAATATTAGATAATGTAATACAATATATCACATATATTATTATACATTAAATCATCGAATCAACACTTGACTCGACAATCCGGCTATATCGAATATAACCGATTAATATATCATGTACCGATTCATCGAATCAACACTTGATCTGATGACCCGGTTCATATCTAAATATCGCGAGAATATAGTACGGTATCACATATCGCATTATTCTCGGTCCTGCACATATCACATATGTGTCTCTACTCCGTTTTGCCTGAGCCAAGAAACCTCTGTGTAGGACTCTAAAGAATCGTCAATACGCCGGTAGCAGGTGATGATCATATCAAACACCCACAAGCTGCAAGCGGTCAGCTAAACGTAACAGCCACCCAGGTATTGAGCGGTCAGAAGATCAACAAGCTAGCCTGTACGTTCTCCGGTGAATCCAATCAGTAACACTCCCGTACAGTCCGGTCTGTTCGTCTGATATGTCGCATATCAAGTCTGGGGGTGGTATACGTCAGACCCCAGTAACCGATAAGTCGTGTCAATGTGAGGCTCATAACAGGTCAAGAAACTACTGGTAACACTTACCAGTATATCTCTGTATCATCCCTGGCCAGGGACTTCCAGTTATAGCCAATCGGACACAGCACAACATCAACTCCATATACCGGGAGAGACGAATCCCCTCCTATCGCTCATTGCCTCCATGTGATTCGGGACTGTACTCAAAAGCCACCGTTTTTCACGTCCTCTTGGACGTGGTAAGGTGGAAATCAAAGCACAGTGGGAATTACACAAGACTCTATGACGATCTCAGGTCTACAGACTACCCTGTACTAGTGTCACCGGAGAACTGCCATCTGACGTGTGGTATATCACCATCTGGGAGTTCTCGGCGAGTTCGTCCAGTGTACCCAGTCTCCACTGAGCACCCGTACACCATCTCTGATGTCAAACACCGATGGATATGGGATCATCCATCGCCCATCATATGGGTCCAGATGCGTATACGCTAGTTTACTCTGGTGTATCGATGCCATGTCTCGATATACCCTCGACTAGGAACAGTTATAGGATGTACTCATCGACTACCGTGGCCCCACTAGTAGTCGAGTATAGATAAAGTGAAACCAAATAGCATACTATCATGACGAGCAAGAAAGTCCTCTCTGTATATATCCAACCATCCATCATAATATACATCATATGTACAACAATGGCCTCTAAGGCATATACATAACTAACAATCTCCCACTTGCACTAAGGCCAGCTGCTGTAGTATCTCATACCTAGCATCCCGAATAATCTCTCAAACTGTATCTGGGGAATGGCCTTCGTGAGTAGATCCGCAGTGTTATCCTTCGTATCTACTCTCCTGACCTTGATCTCCCGGCGATCAACTATCTCCCTGATCAGGTGATACCGCCTTAGAATATGTCTGGACTTCTGATGGGACCTGGGTTCCTTGGCCAAAGCCACAGCTCCATTGTTATCGCAATACAGAGGTATTGGATGCACAATGGATGGAACCACACCAAGTTCACTAATGAACTTCTTCATCCAGACAGCCTCTTTGGCAGCATCGTTGGCAGCGATGTATTCAACCTCCATCGTCGAGTCTACAACGGTATCCTGTTTGGAACTCTTCCAACATACCGCCCCTCCATTGAGGGTAAAGACAAATCCTGAGTGCGACTTAGAGTCGTCCTTATCACTTTGGAAGCTTGAATCGGTAAAGGACTCCACCCGGAGTTCTCCGTTACCATACACCAAGAACATATCTCTAGTCCTTCGTAAGTACTTGAGAATGTTCTTCACAGCTGTCCAGTGACTCTCTCCAGGATCTGCTTGATACCGACTCACTACACTTAGTGAGTATGCTACATCGGGTCTGGTACATAGCATCACATACATGATAGAGCCTACTGCCAAAGCATAAGGTATCCCTTGCATGCGAGCTCTCTCCAAATCAGTCTTGGGAGACATCTCTTTAGAGAGAGTGAGTCCAAAGATCATGGGTTGGTTCCCACGCTTGGATTCTTCCATACTAAACCTCTTTAGTATGGTGTCAATGTACCTGGATTGGGACAATCCCAGTATCCGTTTAGATCTATCTCTATAGATCATGATTCCCAATATGCAGGAGGCATCACCTAGATCTTTCATTGAGAATCTTTGTGATAAGAAGAGCTTGACTGATTGCAGCATAGGAATATCATTTCCTATCAAGAGTATGTCATCCACGTACAATACGAGGAAGACAACCTTACTCTCTGCTACCTTCTTATAGATACAAGGTTCATCTATATTTTTGATGAAGTCAAACTCTTTGACTACAACATCAAAACAGATGTTCCAACTCCGCGATGCTTTCTTTAATCCATAAATGGATTTAAACAGCATGCATAACTTTTCGCTGCTCCCACTATCTACGAAGCCCTCTGGCTGAGTCATATACACACACTCTTCTAAATCACCGTTTAGAAAGGCGGTCTTAACATCCAATTGCCAGATTTCGTAGTCATGGTATGCAGCAATGGCAAGTAAGATCCGGATGGACTTAAGCATAGCCACTGGAGAAAAGGTTTCGTCATAATCCACTCCTGGTCGTTGACGAAAACCCTTTGCAACAAGTCTAGCTTTGAAAGTCTCAACTTTTCCTTCTACACCAAATTTCTTTTTAAAGATCCACTTGCTCCCAATTGGTTTTACCCTTTCAGGAGCATTTTCCAAAGTCCATACTTTGTTGGTGTACATGGATTCCATCTCAGATCGCATTGCATCCAGCCATTTCACAGAGTCACCACTCGTGATGGCATGCTCGAAACTAGTTGGGTCATCATCTTCCATGATGCAATCCTCGCTTCCACCATCAATGAGAAAACCGTAGTATCTCTCAGGTGGATGAGAAACCCTGCTAGATCGGCGGAGAAGCTGAGGTTCGTCGGGTACTACTGAATCCTCTGGTTCTACTAAATCTTCAGTTGCAGTTTGTGTTGCTGGAACCTCTTCCAGCTCTACCTCTTTGCCACTAATTTCTTTTGCAAGAAATTCCTTTTCCAAAAAGGTGGCTTATTGAGAAACAAAAACTTTTTGTTCTTCAGCGTGGTAGAAAAAGTATCCTTGGGAATTCTTAGGATATCCCACAAACTTGCAAAGAACTGACCGTGCCTCGAGTTTGTCCGGATTTTTCCTTTTGGCATAGGCCGGACAACCCCATATCTTAACTCGTTTAAAATATGGTCTCTTCCCACTCCATATCTCATATGGTGTGGTAGGTACAGATTTAGACAGAAGTTGATTCAATAGGTATGCTTCTGTCTCAAGCGCATAACCCCAGAAGGAAATAGGTAACTCAGCTGTACTTATCATCGAGCGCACCATATATAATAGGGTGCGATTCCTTCGTTCCGATACACCGTTGTGCTGTGGTGTATAAGGAGGAGTAAGCTGAGAGAGAATTCCATTCTCTTTTAGATAATCTAGGAACTCATTGCTTAAGTATTCACCTCCTCGATCAGATCGAAGAATCTTAATACTTTTGCCCGTTTGATTCTCTACTTCGTGCTTATATTCTCTGAATTTCTCAATAGCTTCAGACTTGTGTTTCATCAGGAACACATGTCCGAATCTTGAGAGATCGTCAGTGAATGTAATGAAGTAGGAAGAACCGTTCCTGGCATGCGTAGACATGGGACCGCATACATCACTATGTACCAGTCCTAAGAGTTCGGTAACTCTTTCTCCGTGTCCACCAAACGGAGCTTTGGTCATTTTTCCTTTGAGACATGAATGGCAAGTATCATAAGATGATAATTCGAACGGATTCAAATATCCATCCTTATGTAACTTAGCCAGTCGTGTCGCATTGATATGACCAAGTCTACAATGCCACAAGAAGGATTCGTTCATTTCTGAACTTTTCCTCTTGTGTGTGTTTTGTATATTGAGGACTGTATTTTGATTGAGAATGAATATGCCATTATGTAACGAGCCTGATGTAATCAACTTTTGATCTAGGAATATGTTCATAACATTATCCTTTACTATAAAATTATATCCTTTTTTACTTAATAAAGAAACTGATATAATGTTGCACATCATGTTCGGTATATAATAGCACTCATTTAGAATCAGTGTATTGCGACTTGGCAATACTAGGTGATATTCACCAACTGCTTTGGCTGCAATATTTGCACCATTCCCTACTTGAACGGAATGATCACCTTTTCCCAGTTCTCTACCTTTCCGTAGCCCATGTAACAATTTACATATGTGGGATCCTGATCCGGTATCTAATACCCAGGACGTAGGGTGAACTGAGAAACAGTTCTCAATAACTAACACACCTGAAGAAGATGCATCAATATGCATGTTCTTTTGGGCGGCGTGAGAATCCAGATATTCTCCTACTCCCTGTTCAGTCTTATAACTCTTATAAGAAAGAGCGGGTCCAACGTTCCCCTGCTCAGTATAATAAGCGGGTTCAGTCAATACATCCATATTATTATCTTGATTATGGCCTGACATGGTCGCTACCTGGAGAGAGAGAGAAGAAAACACTTTAGCGTATGCTCTTGCAAGATTAGATTGGTTATTATCTTATCTAATCAGGATGTCTCCCACTGTTTTTATCAAATCTTCCTTCAAACCCTAAAAGGTAAGATTAGCCGGGATTAATTACACCCTACAATTTCGTCAATCTTTCAGCCAGATCAGTGTCGGTACTTGAGAGTGGTTCCCCGTGCTTTCGCACGGATCCAATTAAAGTAAACCTCATTTTCCCAGAGGCATAACCTCGTTAACACTTTTCTAGACACCTACTTGATCGGCTAATTGTCCTGTGTAAAACTCTCCCAGGAGTAACACTTACTCACAGTGGGTATCGGGATCCAACTATCTCATAGGAGGTATGCAATCTCATTGCAAATTTCAACACTTGAAATTCCCGATAATGCTTTTACCCCTAGCAACTTATGACCTTAACATAGTCAACATATCATAATTGCTAGCCAAGTTCAACCCATCATTTCCCGATTGAATTAAACCCACCTGCACGACCCTTAACATAGTCAACAAAGTCGTACAACTACCCTAATCCAATCACATCTCATGTTTTAGCAGATAAGTACTAATTAGCTACCGCACACTACGCCTTAACATAGTCAACAAACGTAACACGAATACTAACTAGTCTTTATCTGAAATGACGGAGGGCTACGCAGGTTTTTCAGAAAACCCTGAGCGTAATGAACTTGATATCGTCGTAGAATCAAGTGTTTTTGAAAAGGAGTGTTTTTTAGGCTTTTCTAGTTTCGCTAAAGAGGTCACTCCCGGTGAAGGGATCTCGGCTCTTTCCCCATCGAATAAGGTGCAGGATATAGCATATATACCGCTGTGCAAAGCAAAAACTATATAAGCTGTCAAAAACTAAACAGCGAGTTTGTAGCATCTTCCAGTTTCGCTAAAGAGGTCACTCCCGGTGAAGGGATCTCGGCTCTTTCCTTATCGAATAAGGTGCAGGGTATATCATATATACCTCTATGCAAAGCAAAACTATAGCTACCCTTTTTATAAAGTTTTGATTCTACAACATCTTTTAGGTTTCTTTTCTTTTTATTAATCTCATTAATAAAATCCCATCAGCTTATGCTTCCTAAGCATCACAGAAGAAACGAAGCAATAATATTTATATATCAGCATATATATAGTATAAGCATTCGTCTCAGGCAGTAATATGATCTCATCACAGAACATTGCAGCAGAAGAACATATATGAAATATTGGATATACTAGGACGTCCGTGTTTTCAATACAAGCCTGTATAAAACACGGATTCTACGGTCGCGATGAATAGCCAAACCCACATCCCTAGACCCCTATGAGAGAGTCAAGTAACACTGCCAATTCTAGGGTTAGGAGACCCGGTCTCGACTCCTCGAAATGGCCTCCCACTGGACTCCAGAACCCGGTTACTTGTGCTCCCCTCCTTGGGTCTACCTAATGCGGAAAAATAAATAATATACAATGGTGACATCAACCTCATCCCGGAAGTTCCCCAATAAAAGAATATTACATACAAATGAATTTTACATGAATGAAAAATAAAAACCCTCATCTCACATAAAACCCCCGGCTATTCTGAACACGACGATCCAATATAACATATCACAGCAACACATAATATCACATATCATCAACGTAAGTAAGTATGCATACACCGATCATCGTAGATGTATAGCAACGAAGACCGGCAATACAACTACATACTACACTTACGGTCACAGAAAAGAAATTGTAAAACTACAATATTTGGAATCCACAATCACTTTAGACATTGTAAATCCGAAATATCACATACTTTGCATTTCATGCCTAACTATATGAATTCCACATATTGTGTCACATTCCAGATAAATAGACAGTATTAAACTTTCCGAACAGATAATCAAATATCCAAAATTTCCTAAATTGCTCAACACTTGAGCAGAGTTCAAATAATCCTAGAATATGTCACAGTACCGGTGATCCAGCCGTAGAAGGGTCAAGCCAACGCCTCATATGTGGCACGCCGTACTGCCCTAAATCCTAAGGTTTAGAGGTAGTTCAAGACGGTCACATAATCGAGTTAAGATTTGTTGTCTTCTAAAGGGTCCACCGTGTTACTTGCATATTTTTCCGAAAGATTTAAACCCGATAAAAATTCAACACTTGAAAGTTTTTCGTGCCGGGAAAAAGCGAGTTAATGATATCCGTTCGAACATTTTAACAGTTTCTAAAATATCCGGAAAGCATAACAAAATTAAATTTTCCGATCGAATCAACGATTACAAAATAAACCCCAGAACACTCAACACTTGAGTCAGAATAAAAAATACCCTGAAAGTATACAAGAAGTAAAGGGAATTACTGTGAAAACAGAAGTGTCAAATCAAACAGTGTTGTCGCGGATCCACGGCCCAAGCAAGGTACGGCCGCAGTTCCGCGGCGCTCTGTATGGATGATGTCATCGTTTTTCACTGTTATTCTTGAATTTACCTGCTGATTTTTTTAGGTATTTTTAATTCAGAAAAAATCGCATTTTTGAAAAATATCCAGATAGGGGTTCATTTCGTAGTTTCGGGGTTCGTTCGGAGTTTTAACTTCGTATACACGTCGCCTAATGCTCTAGCTAGGCTCTGATACCACTGTAGGGTTCCTAGGCACTATTGTGAAAGTTCATAAGGTATCAAACATGCCCGAATAAAATTTTAGACGTGCCGAACAACCCAAAGCCGGGATCTTTGCTAGATTATTAGGGTTTAACATGCAAGTAAACATCTTTACTACTAAGTGTGAGAGATTACAACCTTTGTAGTCCGCTCCTTCACTTCATATGCTCCGAGTAGAAGTCCCTTTGCCGCGATCCATGATCTTCCAGACTCAAGAGAGGCTCCACGACTCGAACGATCCATGCTAGCTTGTAGTGTTCCGCTTCTCCGATGATCTACGTCGAAGTTGCAATAGCTCAAGCTCTCTCACTCTAATGAGGTGAACACCCTAATCTAATGGGCTAGATTAGATGAGGATGATGGAGTAGTATTTATCTTTCTTTTTATATCATAATCTCACATGAAATCATCACAAAAGGAATTTCTAGTAAGCTTTCTCAAAGCTAAGGAGAAAAGAAGATGATGAATGAAAAAGATCATCCTTTTGTGATGAATAATAGTAAAGAATATATGATTGATTATGGAACCATGGTCAAGGATGAGAAGCTTAACCTTTGTAGAGAATAAACTAGGGTTAGGGTTTGGTTAGGTTAAAGAATGAGTCAAGGATAAATATCAACCATAATATCTTAACCAAGTCAAAATGAAAGCTTCTAGATGGTGCAAGAAGAAGCTAACCCTAATCAAACCCTAACCTTGCTTAACCTCTACTAAACATGTTCTATTATTAATCATATCATGTTGAAATAATATATATCACATATATATTATATATTTGCAACAAAAGAAAAATAATACAATTAACATATATCGCATATATATCAATGTATTACCCTGTGAGAAAATGAAATAATAAAGTGAGCCAATATTAGATAATGTAATACAATATATCATATATATTATTATACATTAAATCATCGAATCAACACTTGACTCGACAATCCGGCTATATCGAATATAACCGACTAATATATCATGTACCAATTCATCGAATCAAAACTTGATCCGATGACCCGGTTCATATCTAAATATCGTGAGAATATAGTACGGTATCACATATCGCATTATCCTCGGACCTGCACATATCACATATGTGCCTCTACTCCGTTTTACCTGAGCCAAGAAACCACTGTGTAGGACTCTAAAGAATCGTCAATACGCCGGTAGCAGGTGATGATCATATCAAACACCTACAAGCTGCAAGCGGTTAGCTAAACGTAACAGCCACCCAGGTATTGAGCGATCAGAAGATCTACAAGCTAGCCTGTACGTTCTCCTGTGAATCCAATCAGTAACACTCCCATACAGTCCGGTATGTTCGTCTGATATGTCGCATATCAAGTCTAGGGGTGGTATACGTCAGACCCCAGTAACCGATAAGTCGTGTCGATGTGAGGCTCATAACAGGTCGAGAAACTACTGGTAAAACTTACCAGTATATCTCTGTATCAGCCCTGGCCAGGGACTTCCAGTTATAGCCAATCAAACACAGCACAACATCAACTCCCTATACCGGGAGAGACGAATCCCCTCCTATCGCTCATTGCCTCCATGTGATTCGGGATTGTACCCAAAAGCCACCGTTTTGCACGCCCTCTTGGACATGGTAAGGTGGAAATCAAAGCACAGTGGGAATCACACAAGACTCTATGACGATCTCGGGTCTACAGACTACCCTGTACCAGTGTCACCGGAGAACTGCCATCTGACGTGTGGTATATCACCATCTGGGAGTTCTCGGCGAGTCCGTCCAGTGTACCCAGTCTCCACTGAGCACCCGTACACCATCTCTGATGTCAAACACCGATGGATATGGGATCATCCATCGCCCATCATGTGGGTCAAGATACGTCTACGCTAGTCTACTCTGGTGTATCGATGCCCTGTCTCGATATACCCTCGACTAGGAACAGTTATAGGATGTACTCATCGACTACCATTGCCCCACTAGTATGATCTCATCATATTCCCAGTGTTCGAGTACAGATCCTAAGGGCTTTATCAACATGTGAGAGAAAGACAGTAAACCAGTACTCTGTCAACATGTTAAGATAAAGTGAAACCAAATAGCATACTATTGTTGGATATTGTGTCCTTAAAGTCAATTATTGGATCGCAGGTACGTGATTGCAATGATTGCGGAGGACCTATACCGGTAGGACAGTCTTACTCGAAATGATAGTATGCTATCTGGTTTGCCTTTATCAGTCGTGTATAGGATCAGGTGACTGATCACGATTTCACTTTGATAGAGCCCTTAGGATCTTGCTTGACTACCAACAGTATGAGGGCGATCATATACGTGAGAGTTGGGTGGTCTATAAGCATATCCTTAATAGTGGTCCCTAGTCGTGGGAGTTTCGAGACAGGGCATCGATACTCCGGAGTAGACTAGTGTATACAGTCGAGACCCCGACGAGGGGCGGTGGCCGGTCTCACAAGCCACTGGTGTCAGTTGGATCACCTAAGATGTATACAGGTGCTCACTGGGTTATGAGTACACCGGACAGGACTCGCCGGGAATCTGCTAGTTGGTATTATACATATCGTCAGATAGCAGTTCCCTGGTGACATGTGTACAGGTTAGTTCATTGACCTGAGGTCGTCATTTGTCTCGTATGAGTTCCCACTGTGCTTTGATTTCTACCCTACCACGGCTCAAAGGAGTCGTGCAAACAGGTAGTTTTTGGGTACAGTCCCGAGCCACATGGAGGCACGTGAGTGGATCGGCAGGGGATTCGTCTCTCCCGGTATTGGGGGTGGAGGTCGCGCTGTGTCTAGGAAAGCCATTACACCAAGTCCTTGGCCAAAGCAGGTGAGATTTACTGGTAGGTACTCCAGTAGTATCTCAGGATGTTCAGGGCTTGTCTCCGACACGACTTATACAGCTATTGGGGGTCTGACGTTACTAGCCCCCTAGGCCGGATATGCGATACTCATAGACGAACGGACTGGACTGTATATACATTGTCACTGTTAGGCTCAGTAGGGTTTCTGGATGAGTTCACTCATCAGCCTCCCTTGAGGTCAGTCCATGGGCAGCCGTTACGCATAGCTAGTGCCGCTGACGGTTTGTGGTTAAACCCACTGCCAGGGTACTGACGAGTCATTAGAGTCCCCCACAGACAGTTTCCCAAGTTCGGGCGAAACGTTGTAGAGGCCGTATGGTTTTATGGCAGGGTTCGGAAAATGCACGTGCGTTTACGCACGTGTTATTTTTCGGGCAGATAATACTGGTGGGCTTTGGTGTAAGCCGGATCCATGTATTATACATAGTAGATATAATATCTTTGTCTCAGTTGCATTTGAATTCGGTCGTAATACAAATGCGGGTATATTTATACAGTTACGGGGTTATCCTGAAATTCGTTTCGGGATCACTTTTGGAAGTTGCCAGTTTCCAGTTTTCTATCAGCCGTATTTAACATTTGGTTAAATACGGATTTTATCTTTTCTTGGGTGAGTCATGGTTCTAGATGTTTTTAGAAGATGAGAGGAAGCTTCTTGGAAGGTAACTATGTTAGTGATTCATTGTTAGCATTAAATGAGAGATGAGGTGTATTAGTGACTCATGCTTTAGCTTTAATGTTTCTTGTTTACCTAAGGATATTTTCTCTTGATCTTTTATCCTATGGTAACCTCCTTGCTCCTACACTCACCTCCCCCCTCTACATAAGTGGCCGGCCCCCTCTTGGATGCCCACTTGAATTTTTACACACCCATTTGATTAGAAAAAGATGATAGATTTCGGTGTATGGAATTTTACAGCTCATTTCATTCCATCACCCGATTCCCACGGCAACTTCATTAACCGTTCGTCCATGATTTTGGACGAAGCGAGACAAAGTATTCAACTCATTCTCTACATCAATCTTGGTCGTCTCTTTTAGCAAACTTGACGACCGAGTTGCCTCGAGTCAAAGGCGGGAGCCCGTTTAAAGATCCGATGATGTGGTGCCACCTGGACGAGCAGATCGGATATCGACGAGATCGGAGCAGCAGCAACAGAGCGTGGGATGATGGTTAAAGAACGAAGGACTCCGCTCGTTCGGTATAACCTTTTCTTCACTCTTTGTAGATTGTTAGTTTAGCGTTAATGGCAGATCCGGGTTATAGTATGCGATAGCGCCAGTTATAAAAGTTTTTATTCCGCATTTGGCGTCTGAAAGACGGCCGGGGCGCTACCGTAGACTTACATGGTATCAGAGCCACGCCATTATGCTATACTAACTTGTGCTAACGCATTTAAAACATCGATCGAACCGGATATCGAAAACTGCAAAATCTCCATTCACAGTTTCTGTCGATTTTAAATGATGTCCTAAAATTATTCTACATATCTCAGAAATCTGTGCAGGGTTTTATAAGAACACCGTACAAATTTGGGATCATGAATCGACAAGACTGCCACGGAATCGCGGCCAAACCCATGGTTTGGCCGCGCATCCGCGGCCATACTGTGTGATCATGCCCCCAAACTTGCACAGTGTATTATTCTCTGGAAATTGGGGGTTTTGGTATATATCTTTTGAGCCCAGATTTTGTTACTGTTCACCAATTGTTCGTGGGGCCCACTTCGGGAAATTTAGTCGATCGAAATTTAAACATGTTAGTTTACAGTGCTTACATTATATCTCCGACCGTGAATTTCATTTGATCGGTAAACCGCGTCTGATTGCTATAGTTCTTTTAGACGGGTTTGCGAACGTGATATTCGCGTTGATGTTCTGTGTTGTGCTGTGATGTTGCGGATTTGTCGTGGTGGATAACAGTGTGCAATGGTAGTGCAGTTTGAGTTTATTTGTACATTTGATATTGCGGGGAGAGCGTCCAACTTGTGGACTGCTGTCACTGCCTGTTGTATAATATTCTTTTGGGGCACGACCAGGTTGTGGTCGATGTACTTGTTGTACATATTTTTCATTTCTGTACTAGGTTTTACCCCGCGACGGAGTGCACGGATAGCCGGGTTCTGGGGGGCAACGGGTCCGTATCTCATGGCTTTGAGAGGCAGAGGGGCCCCACTTTAGAATTAGCAGACTATTCGCTGCACTCGTAGGGGGTACAGGTTGACCCAAGGAGGGGTGCTCAAGCTACCGGATTTCGTGAAGTGTTGGGCGGTCCATTCACTATGCTGTAGGGGGCTGCCTTGCTTCACGTTTTGGCGGGTAACTTGCCGCACCCTTAGGGGTCTAGGTTTCATTGCACAGGCTATCCACACGACAGGGGGAACGTCGGGTTTCAGCAGCGGCTCTGTGAAACTCGGGGATCCCAGATTATCTGTATTGTTCTGTGATGCTTATTACTTTTCTGTAATGTTGCATATTATCACGCCTGGAGCGATTATTGTATATTGGTTTATATACTATTAGATGTTGTATATGTTTTACACCCGCGCTAGTTCAGTCCCCGCTCTGTCGTTAGTTAAGTAACCTAACGGGTGATGACGGGACCCAGTGACGAATGCAGATGGCATATACCTACATTTTATTTTCGTTCTTTTCTGGTGTGATTATTGATGGGACTGCGTTGATTCTGATCAATGAAAAGTAAAACAAACCTGTTTGGATGTTGTTGGAACCATTTAAAAAGTGTTATTATAAAAATGTTTCCTTTTGTTATGCACGGCGGTATTCAGTGGAATATCCTGCACCTCATTCGACGAGGCAAGGGCCGATATCCCTTCACCGGGACTGACCCCTTGGGCAGAAGTTTGCGTCAGGGTAATAACTTCACTATAGTCGATTACATGTTGCTTTGCATCACGGTATTCAGTGGAATATCCTGCACCTCATTCCACGAGGAAAGAGCCGAGATCCCTTCACCGGGAGTGACCTCTTTAGCAAAGGTTTTCGCCACTATATTTTATAAAAAGCTATCAGGTTCCTTCAACGAGATCAAGTTCTTTACGTTAAAGGTTTTTCGCCAAAAACCAGCCGTAGCCCTCCGTCATTTCTTATGGATGGTCAGTAATATTCAAGCTATGTTTGTTGGCTTTCGTCAAGGCATAGTGTTTGGTAGTTGCTGGGGTATTCATTTGTTGCATAGATAGATGAGTTGGTTTGGGACAGTCGTATTACCTTGTTGGCTTTCGTCAAGGGTATGTACGGGTGGGTTCGAATTAACAAGATAATGACGGGCAGAACTTGACATGTGTCTTATGATTTGTTGGCTTTCGTCAAGGTCATAAGAACATGGGGTAAAAATCATATCGGGAGTTTCTAAAGAAACTGAAACTTGCCAGGCATGCGCATACCTTCTGGAGTGTGATAACGCGAGTGGATTCCGTCACGTTATCATGCGATGAGAGTTGGATCCCGATTCCCACTGATGAGTTGGTTTACTCTTCGGGTGATCCCGATTGATTCTTCTTTTAGGTTTGGAGGAGAATTTGACAGTACAGTGGGAGGTTTCCGGATTAGATAAAGTGATAACCATTCTGATCTAGGTTAGAGTGCACGCAGAGTGTTTCTTTTCTCTCTCTCTCTCTTTGGCAGCGACCTTTGACCGACCCTAGACTATGACTCAGTGACCAAGTTGACCGAACCTTCTTAAAATACTGGCTTTTGGATTGTCTATGTTGCATAAGTCATTGCCACTCCTTCTTTTACCCTTTGCATTTCTCAAAACACCCGTATTACTACGGACATCCACTTCCATTGGATAGATCCATCGTATGGTTATATACGAACTCGAAGGGACTCCTTCGAGGTTGGATCAAGGTTCAGGAGAAATAGAATTGGTTTATTCAGTTGTCTTTTATTATCACCTTCTCTCAGGTTGCGAGGGCTCCTTGGTTTAGGAGAGTACACCTATTACACTTATTGGATAGTCTTATTCCAAACCATAGGCAGGTGCCGAACGGTAGGGAATGAAGAAAACCAATTAGCCTAAGTAGGGTGTACAGAAGGTAATATGTAAAGACAAAATAAAGGGATTAGAAAGAGAGCAAAATAAGTTGCGACTGTTATCATTCACGACCAAACCGCGTACTTCATCGCCACTCCTATTTCACCTTTAAAAGAATAAGGTATTATTCAGTTGTCTTTTATCATCACCTTCTCTCAGTTACGAGTACTCCTTGGTTTAGGAGGGTACACCTATTATGCTTACTGGATAGTCTTCATCCAAACCATAGGCTGGTGCCGAACGGTAGGGAAGGAAGAAAGCCATTTAGCCTAACGATGGTGTACAGAAGGTAACGACTAAAGACAAATAAAGGTATTTGGAGAGATGGCAAAGAAATATACGGTTAAAGTCATGAATTGGATTATGGAAGAGGCATTACTATGAATACCAGGATACCCCTACGAAACATTTTCATGTTTCAGTGCATTGTTAATGGAAAACTGTTTTCTCGATTAGATACTTACTCCAGGGTGTGTATTCACCAGGTTTCATTCTCATATCTGTATGGTTTTTACAGATGATGAGTGGGAGGAAGTTATTGGGAATTAGGTGATCATCCTCATTATATCGGAATTCGTTGTAATTGGTGATATTTGAGGAAATCTCCAGGGTACAGTTTTCAACCTACGACGCACAGGTTTTGAGTTATTCAACTCAACGGACTTATACAGAGTATTGTATGTTGTCCAGTGTCCATCAGGACAAAGGGGTAGGTCCTCGTACTATGTTCTGTTTACTTATGACTTCTCTAGTTTTTAGACAAGTGTTTCATTGAAATGCAAGGTCTAAGTTTTGAGAAGTTGTGGGTATAAAAATAAAGTACAGAACCAGAAGTCATAAGTATCGGGATTCTTCAAAGAGATTGAAGATGTAGATACTTGTGATTGGTATTCAGATGATAGTAAAAGTTTTGAGAAACTTGTTTCTCTTTCAGGTTACTCATAATTGGATGGATTCCTAAGTTGAGTAATGCTGATTAGCCTCTCTCCATTAAAGTTGATATGCACTGGAGACAGCTGCATGATTAGAATCTGGTTCCAATTAAATAAGTGCCAAAGTTTCTATATTAAATATAGGTGAGTTGTCCGGCTTATGCTTAAAACCAGACTCTGGATAACTCAGGGCACGTTTCTGTAATGGCTGTTTGTGGGTTGGCCCAGGCTATGACGAGGGTTGACTTTCTACCATCTGGAAGATCAATAGTGATATTGTTCTTGACTCGCCACAGTTTTAGTAAAATGGATTTTTTCAGAAAATAGTAGTGGGAGTATGGTAGAACTGGAAGTGATTCCAGAACCGCAAACGATTACGAAAAATTTAATAGGACCTACAGATTCAATCAGGTTTGACATTCCATTAACCACTCCGCAGATATGGTGGGTAACCTCAGACACCCGAGAGGTACTTCGGTAGCCTCAAGGACGGTGACAAGGAGGTTCTTATCTACTCAGACTTGACACTACTGTTGTTCCAGGCTATGAGACCCGGTAGGAGGGTTGTTGTGGTCATTGGGAGCAGCGGAAGCATAGTGGGCAAGTAGCTTATGTCTATTTATAGACTAGAGCAGTTATAGCGAAGATTGATCGTCTAATTTTGATGTGACAGTCATGGGTTTGACTTCATCAGAATAGGGGATGGATCTATTAAGAAGGTAGTAGGGTGTGATGTCCTGGTATTTGGATGACATACACATAGTAGGAAGTAAAATTCCTATACTACGATCGGTTGTACTTTGGTCGTCATACAGTTGTTTCTCCAGACAGGATATGGATATAATATCTGACATTTTGGTTTCTAGATCTATGGTTTTAGATCTGGATTTGGGTAGTTTCCCAATGTGGGTACTTTGACAGTATTCTAATGGTTTTTAGAATAGATGACTCCTGGCATGGTGGTGTACCTGCAGGTGAGGGAGTCACCCTCTCTAAAGGTGTCTTACAGACTAAAGGGGAGAGGGATGTGTATGATTGGCATATCACTTGCTTAGGCAATTGAGTCAATCGTGAGATGTCAAGTACCACACCAAATGGTGTTTTTACACTAGATGCAATAAGTTTGTATTAATCCAGTCCTGGAGAAACATAAGGAAGCAGTTTTAGAACATAAGTGAATGTTCTACGGATTTGATGACGGCAGCCTTCTTCGGGAGACGGTCATCATTCCAGGCTTCAAAGGTGACATGGTTGACAGAGTGATTGTCAGAGTTATAGTTTTTCCTCTGACGAAGAGGGACAATATTGTGGACAGGTGGTCCAAGAGGATACTGTGGGAGGCATGGTGCCGGATACTGATTAGGTTCAGTTATCGATACAGTCTAAGAAGTTTGGATTTGGAGTTCATTTATGAACTAGGTCCCATCAGATATCCAGACATATTCTAAAACAGGTATTACTCAATTCGGGAGATGGCTTTCTCCGCGAACTTGAGATTAAGAGAGACATAGAAAGAAACATCCTGGCGGATCCACTCACTGAGGTTATTTCTCGAACACAATAGTTTTACAAACGGATTTGTGAAACTGATTAGTAGGGGAGTTGGGTGTTGGTTACACACGGGCTGTGAGTACGCAACATCGCAATAATTAGCCTTAAGTGCAAGTGGGAGATTGTTGGATATAGTGCCCTCAAAGTCAATTATTGGATCGCAGGTACGCGATTGCAATGATTGCGGAGGACCTATACCGGTAGGACAGTCTTACTCGAAATGATAGTATGCTATTTGGTTTGCCTTTATCAGCCGTGTATAGGTTCAGGTGACTGACCACGATTACACTTTGATAGAGCCCTTAGGATCTTGCTTGACTACCAACAGTATGAGGGCGATCATATACGTGATAGTTAGGTGGTTTATAAGCATATCCTTAATAGTGGTCCCTAGTCGTGGGCGTTTCGAGACAGGGCATCGATACTCCGGAGTAGACTAGTGTATACAGTCGAGACCCCGACGAGGGGCGGTGGCCGGTCTCACAAGCCACTGGTGTCAGTTGGATCACCTAAGATGTATACAGGTGCTCATTAGGTTATGAGTACACCGTACAGGACTCGCCGGGAATCTGCTAGTTGGTATTATACATATCGTCAGATAGCAGTTCCCTGGTGACATGTGTACAGGTTAGTTCATCGACCTGAGGTCGTCATTTATCTCGTGTGAGTTCCCACTGTGCTTTGTTTTCTACCCTACCACGGCTCAAAGGAGTCGTGCAAACAGGTAGTTTTTGGGTACAGTCCCGAGCCACATGGAGGCACGTGAGCGGATCGGCAGGGGATTCGTCCCTCCCGGTATTGGGGGTGGAGGTCGCGCTGTGTCTAGGAAAGCCATTACACCAAGTCCTTGGCCAAGGCAGGTGAGATTTACTGGTAGGTGCTCCAGTAGTATCTCAGGGTGTTCAGGGCTTGTCTCCGACATGACTTATACAGCTATTGGGGGTCTGACGTTACTAGCCCCCTAGGCCGGATATGCGATACTCATAGACGAACAGACCGGACTGTATATACATTGTCACTGTTAGGCTCAGTAGGGTTTCTGGATGAGTTCACTCATCAGCCTCCCTTGAGGTCAGTCCATGGACAGCCGTTACGCATAGCTAGTGCCGCTGACGGTTTGTGGTTAAACCCACTGCCAGGATACTGACGAGTCATTAGAGTCCCCCACAGACAATTTCCCAAGTTCGGGCGAAACGTTGTAGAGGCCGTATGGTTTTATGGCAGGGTTCGGAAAATGCACGTGCATTTACGCACGTGTTATTTTTCGGGCAGATAATACCGGTGGGCTTTGGTTTAAGCCGGATCCATGTATTATACAGAGTAGATATAATATCTTTGTCTCAGTTGCATTTGTATTCGGTCATAATACAAATGTGGGTATATTTATACAGTTACGGGGTTATCCTGAAATTCGTTTCGGGATCACTTTTGGAAGTTGCCAGTTTCCAGTTTTCTATCAGCCGTATTTAAAATTTGGTTAAATACGGATTTTATCTTTTCTTGGGTGAGTCATGGTTCTAGATGTTTCTAGAAGATGAGATGAAGCTTCTTGGAAGGTGACTATGTTAGTGATTCATTGTTAGCATTAAATGAGAGATGAGGTGTATTAGTGACTCATGCTTTAGCTTTAATGTTTCTTGTTTACCTAAGGATATTTTCTCTTGATCTTTTATCCTATAGTAACCTCCTTGCTCCTACACTCACCTCCCCCCTCTACATAAGTGACCGGCCCCCTCTTGGATGCCCACTTGAATTTTTACACACCCATTTGATTAGAAAAAGATGATAGATTTCGGTGTATGGAATTTTACAGCTCATTTCATTCCATCACCCGATTCCCACGGCAACTTCATTAACCGTTCGTCCATGATTTTGGACGAAGCGAGACAAAGTATTCAACTCATTCTCTACATCAATCTTGGTCGTCTCTTTTAGCAAACTTGACGACCGAATTGCCTCGAGTCAGAGGCGGGAGCCCGTTAAAGATCCGATGATATGGTGCCACCTGGACGAGGAGATCGGAGATCGACGAGATCAGAGCAACCGCAACAGAGCGTGGGATGATGGTTAAAGAACGAAGGACTCGGATCGTTCGGTATAACCTTTCTTCACTCTTTGTAGATTGTTAGTTTAGCGTTAATGGCAGATCCGGGTTATGGTATGCGATAACGCCAGTTATAAAAGTTTTTGTTCCGCATTTGGCGTCTGAAAGATGGCCGGGGCGCTACCGTAGACTTACAACTATCATGACGAGCAAGAAAGTCCTCTCTGTATATATCCAAGCATCCATCATAATATACATCATATGTACAACAATGGCCTCTAGGGCATATACATAACTATCATAGGGTGCCGTAGGGAGCGGATTGCGGTTCAATTAACGGAAGTCCGAATTAAGATGTTGGGCAAGAAAAGAGTGAGAGAAATTTCCTTCTCTCAAACTTTCCTTATCCTACCATAACAAGTGAGAAAACTACTCACCCATTACAAAAAAAAGGAAAATAAAACAAAAGTGGAAGATAGAAAGAAAGAGGTTAGAAGATTACAACTAGCTATTTGAGACCTCACTTTGGCAAGGATCAAGCTTAAGCATCATTGTTGTTTAAGGATAAAGAAAAAGAGAACAAGAAACAAACAAACAACAAATAACAACAACTAGATTAGCAAATGAAAAATACAAGCTATTATAATTAACAATCATAACAAGACAAGCATGGTAACAAAAAGAACTCTTTATTCATCACTTCACTCACAAAAGTTCACTACAAGGTTTTAATGGAGAAGAGATGAGAAGAGGAAGAAGAACAACATATATCCTAAAATCTAAATACAAGAATAAGCACACTTGGCTTGGTAATGTTCTGGGCTATTTATAGGCAGGGAATGGAAACCTAGGGCAACAATCTGCCATAAAATAAAATTACCAAACTACCCCCAGAAGATGACCCACTGAAGAGTCAACATGGCCGCGGTTCCGCGGCCTAAGCGCGCTTATGCCGCGGAACCGCGGCCTTACTAGGGAGTTGGGCCATCAGGTTTCGTCGGTTTCCCTGGTTTGTAGTCCTCTTCAGTGTGGTATAGTACTTTTCTCAGAATCTCTTCATATTTCTTCCATAATTTTAGTAGATCAAAAGGTGATGTGATGTGGATCTTTTTCCATGATTTCCTTGAGCTCCACGTAGATATGTTGGATCTTGTGTTGACATTGAGCTTTGTGCATGAAAATGACATCGATTTGCCATTTTGTCCCTTAAACTGGTGTGCGGCAACATACGGATAGAGAGCGGAGACCCGTGTTTTATCTGTGGTTGGCAGTAATCCCGAATTTGTCGTGTTTTTCCATAAATTTCACTGTTTAGAGCTGAGAACCTGTATCCTGCAATTGACTAGCAAACACGGCTCAAGAGTACCTACCGATAAGCAATGTGATAAAAATTGGACGGTATAAAAATGCAAAAATCTGATATGAACAGACGCCTGTGATCAGTACTGGGGGTCGGTCGATAAGACCGAGGAATCTAGGCTCGGCGGGAGGCTCGGGAACGAGCGGGAGGCCGAGCGAGATTGGTTCTGTGATAGCTCGGAGGCGAGCTGGGGGGCTGAGGGAACTCAGCGTGTGGGAAGGCTCGGAGGCGAGCCGACGGTTTTTGCAAGACGAGCATGGGAGTGGTCTGGAAGGCCACCGAAGGTCAGGAACATTCTCGGGTCGGAGGCCCGGGGTATGCTTCCAACGTAACGTTCTTGATCCTTTCTTGTTCATTGATATTAAATTTGTCATAAAACTAATAAATATATTTTAAGCTCATAATTTATATTTTGAGTTTAAATAAATATAAGAAAATAATCCAAAATATATTTAAATTTTTTCCATCTTAGAAAAATCGAATGAAAAATATGTGTGCATGTCTTTCAAGCTCTCTAGTATTCTGGTCCATTTATAATATATTCTTAGAGAAAAATTTGGGCTCCTAAATGAGCCGGACTAGAGCGAGCCAAGGTGCCCGAGTTCGTTTGTCTGATTTAATCCCAGCTCAAGTTCATTTCAATAACAACTCGTAAGCTAAAACGAGCCGAGCTCTTAACAAGCTCTTAGCGAGCGAATGAGTGCTAAACGAGTCAAACTCGTGCTGATAATGAACATGCTGGGTTATGCTCAAGTTTGGTTTGTTAACTAAATGAGCTGGGTTTTTAGTCCAAGTTCGGTTAGTCCAAGTTTAACGAGCCATCGAGCTCGTTTGTGAGCTCGTTGACTTTTATGTGAACTTGGTCCATTTGGATATTTGGGTTCTTGGTGTTATTACTTTTCAGGTTATCGGGTTATCGGGTTTGGACTTAATGCCGATGGTCTATTTATATTAGGTACTTTAATTAATGGGTAAAGTTCAAAAGCCTATATATTGCTAAACGAGTCAAACACGTGCTGATAATGAACATGCTGGGTTATGCTCAAGTTTGGCTTGTTAACTAAATGAGTTGGGTTTTTAGTCCAAGTTCGGTTCCTTAGTAAACGAACCGAACTTGAACAAGCCATTACCGAGCCGGACCTGAGCCAATCTTGAGCCAGCTCGGTTCATTTAGCAGCCCTATGATAAATAAATTAAATATACCAAACCCAAGAATCCCAAATACTAGTTTTTGTCTTCAAGAATTGATCTTTGTGTAGTTTGTAAAAACACGTCCGAATTCTTGTGGGCTTCAAAATTGATCTTCAAATATATAGCTTTGTGCCCACTTATCCCTTCAACTTCCTATGAATTTGACAATTCTGCTCTACCTCTGACCTCCATCAAGTGTTCCATGAATTATTAATTAACTCTACAAAATGAGTAGTACAAGCATGAAACAATGTGTTTGGCAATAATCAGAAACTATATCGGGGTGAGACCAACAACCACAACTCTGAAGATCAATAACCATATCCCAACATTTTTCATTCTGAATTGAACTAATAGAGAATTGAGATCAGGTGGGCTGTCGGTTGTTAATTTTCCCATGGAGTGCTCCACAAAAGCTTCGATGATATATTTTTTCTCTACCCACTAGAGAAGAGTTGGATAACATTTCATATGATACTGTAATTTCATCATGCGCTTTTAACTTTGGTGTTCTTGTTGTTACTTTTGGTGATGTTAGGCATTATTAGATCAAGATCAAATCCAAAAGCTTAATGAGACACCCAAGTTTGATGATCAAGAATACCAGAAAAAGGTTGGTTACCGACATACTAGTGAAATCAAAGGGACCTTATTTTATTATTCCTATTGGAATTTATTTTCTTCTCTACAGGACCAACTAGTGGCCAAACTGAAGAAACAGCTTCACAAATTCATTGAAGAGAGAGAAAGGTGAAGTCACCAATGAACAGTCATCTGAAGTTTGTTTTTGTGGTTCCGATGTGATTCTAGCTTACAACATATCTAATAATCTTTCATTTTGGTCTTATAGTTGGCTAGACGAAATAAATCAGAGACACACAGAAACGGTTTCTGCACATATTGCGGTGGAAAAGCTTCGACGACAAGAACAGTTTCTTACCACTGAAAATGAAATGTTGAAGGTCTGATAGTTCCTTATTATCGTATTATTGGTTAACTGATAATTCTTTTGTGCTTCTTCTGTTCTTTAATATTTCTGGTCAAGGTTTTTCTCCCTGTGTATTCTCATTGTTGGCCATTGTTGGCCTCTCTGTTTTAGGTGGATATTGCAGAATACAAGGAGGCTGTAATGGAACTTGAAGATGAAGTGAAAAAGCTCTCTGTCCACCAGAACTTGCATCAGCGCATTCATCGTCATGCAAAAATTAAGGTAGGATATGATGATTAACCAGTCACTTATAAACTTTTGTTATAATATGAAATTACATGAAAATCTGCTGATCATATTAACATAAAAATTTCCATGTTAAACATACCAGCATATACATATTTGTACTAATTCATTTTACATGAATATCCATCAAAATTTTATATTTGTAATTAATCCATTTAGCATTAGCAAGTAGGATTCGAAAATGCCATTTTCTGCATGACATCATGCATTGTCTTCCACATGTATGAGGGATGGTATAAACCAATTGTTAGGCTACCACTCCATGAAGCATAAGTGTTGAGTAACCAAACGAACAACATGGCGTCAAAACACTCTGGGGGAAATTTTATTTTATTTTATTTTATTTTTTAATGTTTAAGGCTGACAACACGTTCGTAACAACTTTACCCAAGAGCCAAAGCTCCATAGGTCAATGGGCCAAAAAACTGTTTGATACCATTTAATATGAAAACGATCATCATGCTCTATATGTTAATTTCCAAGATTCCTATATCTATTTTGTGTAAATTTAGTTGGTCTAGTCCCCTATCCTTACTAGTCTCTGAACAACAATCTATCGCAGGAAGAAAACAAGTTATTGAGAATTCATAACGAGGACCTACATGAAAAGTTGGCGAGATCAGAATCAGTTCTTTCTAGTGTTAAAGAAGAGCTTTCTCGATATCGAGCAGCTTGCGGAAAGAAACCGTTTGTTGACATTGATGAAGAGGAGCGATTGAGAAGAAAACTCTCTGTATGTATCTATTTATTATCTAATTCTTTTCTAAATAATGTAGTCATAATCTGTTCCTTATTCAACAGGTTAGTGAAGAGGAGAAAATTCATCTGGCCCAGCAGTTACTGAACTTGTGTGCATGCATCCTAAAGGTGGCTGAATTTAGCTTGCTTATTAATTTTTGTTTCAAGAAAATTTTCATCTATTTTGGTATATCCTAAAGGTTGGCTAAAGATAGCCAATTTAATAATTTTGGTTTCAAGAAAAAAAAAATTCCTTTATTTTTCGTATCATAAAGATAGCTTGCATATTTATTTTGTCTGAAAAAAGAATTTGTCCTCTATATCTGGTAGTTCTTATAGATGTAATTGCAGGTAGCGGGATTGCCAAGGACTTCATCTGCTATATACCCCTCAGAAGCCGAAGATGCACTTCTTCAGCTTAAGAAACGGATCTATTCACTGGAAAGCGAAGTAAAAAACCTGAAATTAAAGGTAATTTGTTTTCCCCCTTATTGTTATTAACTGCAATCTTGTGCTGCAATACTCTGACGATTGAATTGCTTGTGTTGCAGTGTGAATTGTTTTCTGAGAAGATCTGGTTGTCTGAGCTACAACGAGAGAACTGTGATAACCGTGATGAAAGAGTTGAGAGTACATGAATTTTTATATGCTTTTTTGTTAGCCGTTGGCTAACAGAGACATTATACTTTCTTGTACAATGTTGCACAAAAAAAATAACCGATCAATTAGATGCTCAGTTGATCATTATACTTTCCTGTACCACACACCATGCAAAATAAATATATAATTCATTTATTTGGTTCAAAAGGGTTACCTTGCCATCTCCATGTTATTCTTTGGCGAAACTAAACCAGTTTGTCAGGATATTATCGTTTTCAAATTATCACAACTCACATTTAACTCGAGAAGTTTCATATTATTGATTCTGCTTCAAGAAGAAATTTCACAATTCAAATAGGTCAATTATCACTGCTCGTATCAACGGCTATCTTGATTCACAGTTTTCGCTCTTCACAATGGTTGTTTATTAAGTGATATAGAGCTGTAACTACAGTGTTTTTAATGCCCCGGCAGAAATGCTGATATTGTTAACAAGAATTGTTTTTAATAATTTCTTGCAAATTAAGAATTTTTTGGCGGTTCAATGAAAAAAGGTTTTTATTATTGCATCTTTTTATCCTAATGTAAAAGTAAATGCTACATTAGATATATGTATTAGGAGTATTATAATATTGTATTTCTGTTTCTTATGGGCCATGTTAGTTGTATTATAATTGTATTTTCAAATGATAATTCCATTCTCTGCTAATTCTAGTATCATAGTATCAGAGCTCCAAAATTAGGAATGAACACTCCGCGTATCTCTGGTGTCGTTCCGCCATCTCCGTTTGAGGAGTCCATCAATCGATCTACTCCGTATCCACTACGATCTTGTGGTTGCTCGATCGATGATCTGCTTCCTCGTGTAATCATATCAGTCGCAAATCCGAACGATTGGTGTCGATCATTCACCATTGTTAAGTCATGCATTCGTAATTATTCATCAGAGCAAATCCCGTGCTATTGGGTTCATCGTTTGTTGCGGAGCTCATCTTGTGAAATAAGGCTATTTTATTCTCACTTCATTTGTTGCTGCCGATATCTATTGTTCAAATCTGTGATCTCCCGCTGGTCAATCTTTTTAATAGCTCACCGCCGCCATAAGTTTTTTTCCCCTTCGAAACCCTGCTGATACGAATGAAGCGTTGTGTGCTTTCTCTCATAGTTGGGTGGTGACGATGCTTTAATTGACGATCTCCCAGATCAAGACACGTGGCAGATGACGTGTCCCAAAACTCGGAAGAGGGGCCCACAGGGGGCCGACCGGGCCACCCTTGTACCCGACCTACAAGCCCGAAGCTGGCTCACCTCAGAGCACCCTGCAAATTGGCCTCCTCGGCCTCTCAGCTCGCCTCCGAGCTACCACAGGACCAAGATAGCTCGGCCCTCTCGCTCATTCCCGAGCTCTCCCGCCGAGGCCATCTTCCTCGGTCCGTCCGACCGACCAACTCCACCACTCACAGGCGTAACCGCCGCTCCGTAAATCTCGCCATGCGCGGATACTCCGCCGGCAGCATCCCACATTCCACATCATCACGATCCCCACTAACGGGCGATCCGCTTATTACGCGGGCGTGACATCGGGAGCGTAACTGCCGGCGAGATTCTCGCGCCCGCTACTGTGTGCTGCCGCCGCTATATAAACCCCCATCACAGAGGGGTCAAGTAAGCGATTTTCACCCCACTTAGCCGTTATTCTGCTCGGATCTTGTGCTAACTTGATCGTCGGAGGGTCCTCGGTGGTATCAAACCACCCCGGGACTTCCATGCAGGTACTCGGCGCAAACTCCTCAAAACCACCAATCTCCTCAAAACCTATTGAGACCCACACGCAACAGGAGATCACCTCCAAGATCCACCGTGAGATCGACGGAAGACAACATCTGACGGAGACCCGAAAAGGACCTCCATCAGTTAGCACCGTCTGTGAGAACCGAAACTCCACAAAAAAACAAAGTTGGCCTTCCGATCTCTATCCACATGGAAAGTGATCACCCTGAAGATCCAGGTACCAACCGCCGCCTCTCCCTCGCCGGAGGCGCTGATGAACCTCCTCCGATGACCGTCATCAACGCCCTCGCCGGCCGAATAGACCGACTACAGTCTATGGTGGAGGCATTCGTCCGCGTCAAAACGGCCAGGCCAGGGCCCTAGATCGCCTCTCCTCCACCTCCAGACGACTATGCCCTCGTCGGCACGGCTGACTACCTGCAGGCTACGTCCCACGGCCACAGATCTTACGGGCCGATACTCTCTGAGGCCCGCTGGGCGCCCCACAGCTCCACACCAAGATCCGCCGCCAGAGCGCCCCGCCTCAAGCCTCTTTGCGACCCTCACCCCCTGAGGAGATGTCGGTCACCTCGCCTGTCCCCAGGAATGACCGACACCTCCTCCTTCGACGGGGTCAAACGGAAGGGGTTCGCCACGACGGCTCGAGGGCAACCTCGCCCGAGGATCTGAGGAACCTCATCAAGAGGAACCGGGGCCGCACCCAGACGCGGATCTCCCACAGCAGAGGCCAGGGATCACAAGGCGCCGAATCCTCGGGGTACCACGGCCGACTCGACGCCCTCGAGCAGAAGATCGAGGGCATACGCCGAGAAGGTCACCTCTCGGGCGACGGGGCTAAGTACGCCGCCGACTCGCTCACCAAGCCGTTTACCGAGGGACTGCTCGCTGTTCATGTCTCCTCGCGTAACAAGCCCCCTAAGGTCTCTCCGTTCGATGGGAAAACCGACCCGAAAGACCATTTGGATGCTTTCACCGCGGGAATGAGCTTCCAGGACCATTCCGACGCCGCGCAGTGCAGAGCCTTCCCAGCCGCCCTCATCCGCTCTGGTCGGGACTGGTTCATAGGACTCGAGCCTTGCTCGATCTCGACCTTTGACGAGCTGGCTAATCAGTTCCTCGGCCACTTCGTCGGGAACCGTCGGCAGAAGCGCACAGTCGACTACTTCTTCACAATTAAGAGCGGGGACAAGGAGACGTTCAAAGCTTACGTCACCCGCTTCTACAACGCTCTCCTCGAGGTCCCCGAGCACCGGGACGAGACCGTCATCACGGCGCTCAAATATGGTCTTAGGCACGGGAAGTGGTTGCGCTCCTTTGCACTGGCGCAGCCTAAGATCATGGCCGAGGTCAAGGCGTAGACCGAGCGCGAGGTCCAGCTCGAGTCCGAGGTGAACGCGAACCTCTCTCGAGCAGAACGGCCCGACCAAAAGAAGAGGGCTCGGGAAGAGAGGCTGGAGCGTCAGCAACCCTATCACCCGAAGTTCCAGGAGTACACCCCGCTCAACGTCTCCCTCGCAGTGTTACTAGAGGAGGCCCAGAGCGAGGGGTTCTGTAAATTCCCTCCAATCCCGCGTCAGGCCACGAAGCGAACCCGGGGCCCCTACCGCGCCTTCCACCGGACGTTGGGCCACTCCACGGAGGATTGTAAGCAGCTTCGGGACTACATCGAGGAGCTCATCCGATCGGGGCACCTCGCCGCCTACTTGAGGGACATGCGACAGACCGACCACGAGCAGGAGCAGCGTCCCCCTCCCGTCGAGCTGACCATCGGCCAGATCATGCTCGTTTCGGCAGATGACCAGTCCGGCGCCCAGGAAGCCCCGTACTCGACGCCGAGCACGGAGAACAACAAGCCTCCGATGAGCTTGGGCCATGCTAATAAGGTCATCTATTATCATTTACTTATTTTTTTAGGGGCAATGTAAACTCTTCCTAGGGTCTGTTGCTAATTTAATAAAAGATCAATGGAACATTGCAAAAAAGAAGGAAAGGTCTTATTTATTCAATAACGTATTATGGGCTCCTCAGCCATACATACAAAAAAAGAGAAAATTACAGCAGCGGGGGAAGGGGGTACAGAGAGCACTGCTCATGGTACTCGGTAAAGATCTCCGCCAGCCGAGGCCTCGCGAGATCCAGCCTCTGCCCTTGATTCCCCCCGCGCGCGTTGACCTCGAGTCTCAATTCGTAGCACTCACGAACGAGTGTCGCCGAGCGAGCTAGACGACCCGTGGAGATCAAGCCGAAGCGCCTCAGAGACCGCAGCTTGCCCATGGCCTCGTCGTAGAGCTGCTCGGACAAGGGGTTGTAAAGCCCCGGCGACGCCCTCCAGATGGAGTACATCAGCAGCTGCAGCAGGGAGGAGCGCCGGGGGAGCAGCCGGCCGATGTGGTCTTCAATGCTCCCATAGACTCGGTGCAGTTCTGGTCGTAGAGGTATACGTCTTCGAAGTGGATGATGTCGGGGATCATATAGGGGAAGTCTTCCATTCTCAACAATCTGTTTGTGAAGAAAGGAAGGACCAGTGCTCCCCCAGTTTTATATAGCCCACTGTGCCCCAACGGAACCCAACGGCCGCCTGTTTTCGCCCACAAAGTTGCTGCCACACGGCGATCATTGATCCTTCTCTGGCGGAGTCGAAACGAAGTGACTATGGAGCTTCGCCTCCCCACACATTCAATGCGCATGCTACGCGCACGTTCGTCGCGACCGTTCCTGTTCCCCATACCTGCGACTGGATGGTCGGGCAAAACCTCATGATGAATCGGCCAAGCATCTACCATGCTCGGCTATTCTTGGCCGGTAGCTTCCCTACATGCAACGCCGGGGATCAAAGCCTTCGCCAAGAGGCAACCGCGCACCTTCACCGCCCGGTTATCCTTAGCGGGTCTCCTACGGCCCCTCCAACGCTAAGGATCAAAGCCCTCCTTAGAGGCAGCCGAGCAGCTACCTATCTCGGCTATCCCTGGCCGGTGGCTTCCCCACTCGCAACGCCAGGGATCAAAGACCTCGCCAAGAGGCAACCGCGCAGCTTCACTGCCCGGTTATCCTTAGCGGGCCTCCTACGGCCCCTCCAACGCTAAGGATCAAAGCCCTCCTTAGAGGCAGCTCGGCAGCTACCCAGCTCGGCTATCCCTGGCCGGTAGCTTCCCTACTCGCAACGCCAGGGATCAAAAAGTCCTCTCAGAGGCAGTCGAGTCTGTCACGACCCAAAGTTCGGCCTGTGACCGGCACTTAACCACGTAACGTCTACAGGCGTAACGCGACTAAGTAAGCCGAACTCAGAAATCAAAACCATTGAAAAGTATTGAATGTTAAAACATTTAATAGAAACATTTGTTAAAACGTTTAGGAAACTTTAAGTAACTTAGTAAAATTCTTTAAAGTTCAAGTTATTTTCTTAAAAATTTTGGCAGAATTTCCTTTGTAAAAACTAGCCCCGAAATCGGGTACAAGGCAATATATGAGTAAAATGATACACAATAAGAAATAAGCATCCCAAACGGGAGCAATCACGCTCAACGGTGGAAACAATCACCCCAATGATAATATACGACACCGTAGCGAAGAATGAGCAGTATAAGTGAGAACAAATATCATGAAAGATAAAGCTGCAAAAATAAAGTCGGCTCACAACGAGCTCGACACCAGAGTACAAAATAATATACATCGTCCTCACAACTGGTCTCTAAGTCAATACATGAAAAGTAGATGGAGAGTACTAGATACAACAGTGTATACAACTGGAAAATAAACAGATACCGCACAAAAACCCACTTATCAGCAAAAGGGCTCACACGCCAACTGCAGTGGTATCTGTATCAAAAGATGCAAGGAAACATCCTGCCGCGACTACTCCGAGGGGCAACCTGCAAACACTGTGGCACAACGGGGGTGAGTTGCCAACTCGTGAATAGTAGATAACCTATAAAGTTAATCATGAGTATGCACGTACTGCGATACTCTAACATATGCCAGCAGATAATGTTTATATGATGAACTGGATGCGCAATAATCATGCCTAACAGGTGCAATTTAATAACATCAATATATATGGTGAGCAGGGTATGCAATAATCATGCAAAAGTACTCTATCAGGTACTACAACTACAGGATGAGATGTGAAATAATGAATGCTGAGTATGGGATAAAATAACATCCACACGGAATATCAACGTGGAAAAAATAATCGGTGTCCATCAATGCACCCAAATCCCAGTAAAACTCAGGCGCCGTCCCTCTAACCGGCCCTCAAATCCTGTGAATCTCATAGAATCGTGAGTGCCCAATATTGACACTCGAAATATCATAAAATAATCGTGTCCAGCATCGACACGCAAATCCTCAAGTATCGGGCTCCGTTCGTCCGGATCGGCCCACGGGCTCCGTCTGCGGAATCGGCCCTCGGCTCGGGCAGTACGTGTCGTCCCGTATCCATCTATCGACTCTGGTCGGTATCTCCCGGATAACCGCCAGGTCCAACCAATCACCGGTAGGTAGTGGTCCCTCTGCCAGGCTCACCGTCTACTGCACAGCGATCCGTTCTCGCCCCGGGGTACCATACCGGGTCCACCATGTACCCGCAATAGGCCTCGTCTAGCTCCTCGACTCGGGCTCACATGTCACACTTCTCAGAACCGAGAAAACGCATGGTGGACGCGCTGAAATATCATATCAAGGGAAATCGGGTTTTTAAAACATTGCTTATTTTCTTAAAATAATACCCCGGTTCCCAAATCCAGAAATCACATAAATTCAAACTCAATGCGTAAATCCATGCAATGTGTCGTATGACACTAAGAGTAAAAGAAAGGGAAAGCCGCTCTTTTAAAAAGGATCCAGTTTTCAAAATGTCTCGTGTGGTCCCTTAGTTTTTAAATCATGTCAATATCACGCATGTATGTGACATATGTATGTATATAGGTATGGATGTGCGAATGGATATGTACGCAATGTGAGTGTAGCAATGTACATGTGCACTAATATGGATATACGATGTATATGTGCACAAGTATGGATATATGATATATATGTGCACACGTATGGATATATGATGTATATGTGCACAAGTATGGATATATCAATGAAGGTATGCGCTAACGTGAATATACAGTGTGCATGTGCGCAAGTAGTGATATATCTAATAATATGTGAATATGCGGCAAGTCATGACAATCATCAATGATACGGCAATCAAAACAATATGCAATCCGCACCAATCCTATAGTGCGAGTGTCATGGCAATCACTAACGGTGTGAGTGTAACATATAAATAGTGTTCGTGCAGCTTTAACCGTTAGTGACAGTGCAGTGTTATATACTACCAATTCTATATGCAACAAGAAGGTATGCTACAATAGTCCATATGAACATCTACGACTAAATATCCTATCACGCCCTGACGCTTAACGCCATACGGATGATTTCCCCGTAGATGTTAAATCTACTCATCTGGTCGCGTGCTAAGTGTAGCCGACCACCTGATTCCCCTTCTTTGCGGCGTCCGACGTACCCGCCTGCGAACCTGGAATTTACACAAGGAATCCATATATAAGCAAAATATTTCCCAAAACGCGATATCGAAATCAAACGAGAAACTCGCGTCGCGAACTAAACGCGCGTGTGTCCGATACGCTAGATCGTGTGTATACGCGTCTAAAACTATCCCGACACGTCGCGACACGCTGGATCACAGAACCCACTCACGTATCGCGCGTATCGCGCAAACCAAACGCACTAGAAAAACGATATATGGTTCCAGATTTGACACAGGTGAAAACTTATCAAAATTGCACATACCACACTGTTAGGATATATAGCAGACTCCTCTAGCCAAAACCCTAACCCCTACGTTCCCTATCTAGCCGCAATTTGCGGCCAGAAAGAATAAAACGGCGGCCTGGGTTGGGTGTCTGGGGTTCGTGCTCCGGTGGTGTGATCAAGGTCTTCCAAGTATGCTCTAGTTAACTCAGATTTTATCTGAAATACCCGGGTCTATAGCATATCACAGAAAGCTAAAAATTCACTTAAAAACGTTATATTTTGCACAAAAAGAAAACCTAGGGTATTTTTGTGAAGTCTGGGGTTAATCTCAGTTTATGTGGCCCTAATAACGCTTAACTTGACTAGGCTAACCAATAAAATCATCCCCTAACCAAAATTCCACACAATTCACCATATTTAGCACAAAAACTCACTTTTATCACCAACCGAAGCTAATTCTACACATAACTTAGCAAAAAGAGAATTAAGTTTAAGAATTATACCCAAATAGACCCTAGGAAGCAGGAGGAAGGAGGAGAGGAAGAAGATGAGGTGATGCTGCTGCTGCTGGAGCTGCTACTGCTACTGCTTCTGCTGCTGCTGCTGCTCCATGCTGTTGCTGTTGTTGTTGCTTGCTGCTGCTTCTTCTGCTGCTGTTGCTTCTTCTGCTGTTGCTGCTGCAGCTGCTTGTAGTTGTGTGTGTGTGTATGAGTGAGAGAATGAGAGAAGTGTGAAAAAAAAATGAGAGGCAAAGAAATGATAGCACAAAGTGTCAACCCCTCTCTCTCTCTCTCTTCATTTAATGAAGGCATGGCTCATGCCATGATGCCATTCTCTCTCTCTCTTTCTCTCTCACCAAGTCAACACAAAAGAAAATTCAAATCCTTTTCCATTTAAAAAAAAACAATCATACTAAATTAAAACCCAAAACCAAATAACTTAATTAAAATGGATTAACCCACCATGCTTGCTAATCATGGTTTAACCCCAATTAAGCCCTAGTTTACATACACATGTGTGTGCAAGCCTAGAAAAATTCTAATAAAATTTTCATTAAATTTGATAAAATATTTGAAAATCAATTTGGTAAACCATTTATTTAAAAACCATATATTAATATATAATTAGCCACTAATCACATCCCAAGCTGTTACAATCTTCCCCCCTTAAAGAAATTCGTCCCCGAATTTAAAATATATAAAGCTATGCATACCTTCAAAGTGATGAGGGAACCTCTTCCGCATCTCGCCATCGGCCTCCCAAGTGATCTCTTCACCATTCGGGCTGCGCCAAAGCACCTTCACTGATGGCAAGACCTTCGATCGAAGTTTTTTCACCTGTCGGTCCAATATCACGACTGGCTGCTCAGTGAACGAAAGATCGCGCTCGAGCTGAACGGTCTGATGCTGAATCATGTGCGAAGGGTCATGTAGGTATCTATAAAGCATCGACACGTGGAATACGGGGTGAACATCTGGGAAGTCGGGTAGAAGAGCCAAACGATATGCTACTGCGCCCACACGCTCGAGGATCTCGAAGGGACCTATGAATCTGGGGCTAAGCTTCCCCTTCCGTCCAAACCTCATCACTCCCTTCATCGGAGAGACCCTCAGAAAAACGTAATCGCCAACTGCGAACTCTAATCTGCGGCGGCGTCTTTCAGCATACGATTTCTGCTTGCTCTGAGCTGTCCTCATCCTGTCTCGAATTAGCCGTATCTTCTCGGTCTTGTCCTGTACGATCTGTGGCCCCAAAATACTGCTCTAAAGACTCGTCAATACGTCGGCAGTAGGTAATGATCATATCAGTTACCCACAAGCCGTAAGCGGTACTAGACGTAACGGCTACCCGGGTATTGAGCGATTAGAAGATCAACAACCAAGCCTGCTCATACTCCCGTGAATCCAATAAGTAACACTATCGTACAGTCCGGTCTCTTCGTCTGATATGTCGCATATCTAGTCTGGGGGTGGTAAACGTTAGACCTCAATAATTTGATAAGTCATGTCGATATGAGGCTCATAACGGATCGAGAAACTACTGATAACACTTACCAGTAAATCTCAGTATCAGCCCTGGCCAGAGACTTCCTGTTATAGCCAATCGAGCACAGCGCAACATCAACCCCAATACCGGGAGAGACAAAACCCCTCCTATCGCTCAATTCCTCCATGTGACTTGGGACAGTACCCAAAAACCATCTGTTTGCATGTTCTCTTGAACGTGGTAGGGTGGAAATCAAAGCACAGTGGGAATCACACAAGACTCTTGTTAGATTTACTTAGCACCTCATGAAGGGTTTGGAAGCATCACATGTCTCAAAATCAAATTTTTAAGGTGCTAAGTGAACATGCAAAGAATCATCACTAGAAATTTAGGGTTTCATTACAAGTACATCATCACAAGTAGAAAAAGCTAGGGTTTTGAGAGTACAACCTTTGTAGCTCCCTACGCTAGACTCCTTGGCTACTTGAGGGTTGGAAAAAGGTTCGCTTGAGGTCTTCTAAGTCTACGACTGTAACACCTTAGGATAAGGGTTAGTGTATAATTATAATTAAATAATGATTTTTAATAAAAAGTTTACCAAACTGTGTTTTAAATATTTTTCCTAATTTAATAAATATTTTTCCAAAATTTTCCTAGGCTTGCACACACATGTGCATGTAAACTAGGGTTTTTAAATCAAGTAAATACCATAATTATTAACCATGGTGGGTTAATTGTAGGATTAATCCTTTTGGGTTATAAGTGAGTTTAATTAATTAGTTAAGAGGTTACTTTAATTTGAATTTTAGATTAAGTGTTGACTTGTGTGAGAGAGAGAGAGTGCATCATGGCTTTAGGCCATGCTTGCATTAAATGAGGTGAGAGAGAGAGGGGTGACTTTTGTGTGAATGATTGTGGTGGCTCTCAACTCTTTTTGGTTTTTCTCTCAAACACTCACACACACACTCATACTCTCACACAACACACACACTTACCTTGCAATACCCCCAGCAGCAGCAGCAAGCAAAGCAACAGCAACAACTGAGCAGCAGCAGCAGCAGCAACATGAAGCAGCAGCAGCAGCAGCAGCATTCAGCAACAGCAAGGCCCCAGTGAACAGCAGCAGCCCCATCTCCTAGTGCAGCCTCTTCCCTTCACTTCTTCTTCTTCCTGCAGCACCCTAGGGTCGAGAGTGAGGTATACTTCCTATCTTGCTTCCCTAGTTTGCCTAGTTGGTGTAGTTTTGCATCGGTTAAAGGATTTTAGTGTGTTTTAGTGCGATATGGGGTGTTTAGTGGGAACTTTGTGCGTTTGAGGTGTAGATTGGTTTCAGTAGGATGCTTGAGATTTGTGGAGACCATGTTAACCTAGCTTAACCCCTATTACACTAAAATGCCACCAGTTTTCCTATTTGATGCAAAATGTCGTATTTGTGCAAAAGTGAACTTTTCTGGATCTGCTATTGACCCGATGAGACCTGAATGAAATTGAGGATACTGTAGCATGGTGGAGAGGAGCTGATACCATAGGTGAAACCCGACCCCCTGACTCCCCACTCCGGCCGCCAAAACCATCATTCAGGCCGCAAATTGCGGCCAGACAGGAAGTGTTTTGGGTATTTTTGGGTTCTGTAGGTGTCTGCTAGTGTGTAGGGTCTTTTGGTATATATATTTTTGTAAGATTAGTTCTGTAGCAAAATCTGGGACCAGTTACCTGTTTTGCCGTTTTTCTAAACCTTCGCGACACGCGTGATACGTGAGTAGGTTTGGGTTCTGCGTATCGCGGCGCGCCGGGGTAGTTTCGTGGCGCGTGGTTTCACGTTTTAGCGTATCGCGCACACGCGCGATTGGTTTGCGACACGGGTTTCTTGTTGGATTATAATGTCGCGTTTTGTGAATTAAGCTTATGTGTGGCATATGTTATGTGATTTTAGGTTCGCAGGCCAGTGAGACGGACGCTGCAAAGAAGGGCAAGCAAGTGGTTGGATACACTTAGCGCGAGACACGGTGAGTTGATTTCATATCTACGGGGATATCGCCCGCATGGCGTTATGCGTCAGGGCTGATAGGACTTTATTATTATATGTTGCATGCACCCCATAGACTGTCATCGCATATTGCATTCCCTGCTGTGTTGATATATATATTGCTTAGAACTGATAGAACACCGCACTATTACTAACGGTTCATGTTGCACGGCACTATTTACATACCACACACACACCGTTAGTAATTGCCATACCACACTCACTGTAGAACTGCCATGATTATACTGTTGTATTATTGCTGTAGTTCATCTTACATGTGATTGATTATGATTTCCTGGACATTTGGGAGCCGCATGACATCTTTAAAAACGGAAACTATTTTAAGAAAAGTGGCTTTCCCTTATATACCTACCATGGATTGATGTATATTGTACCTCGCATTGGATTTACTATTGGTATTGGATTTTCATGTGATTTCTGTTTTGAGGACCGTGGAATTAATTAAGGAAAGATATGCTATTTTGAAAAACCCGGTACCTCGTGATATGATATTTTGGTGTGTCCACCACGCGTTTTCTCGGTGCTGAGACGTGTGCTTGAAACCCGATTCGAGGAGTGGATGTTCCGTTTGCGGGTTCGTGGTGGGCCCGGTATGGTTCCCCTCGGCGAGATGATCGATGGGATTTGCCGATTGAGCCTGGAGGCGGGCGAGTACCTACCAGTGATTGGTTGGACCTGGCAGTTGTCCGGAGGATACTGACCAGAGTCGAGTGATGGATGCGGGATGATCCGTACTGCCGGGGCCGAGGGCCGATGCCGTAGGCGGATCCCGTGGGGCCGGTCCGGACTGACGGCGCCCGATGTTCGAGGATTTACGTGTCGATGCTGGACACGGGTATTTCATGATGTTTTGGGTGCCGATGTTGGGCACTCGTGATTCCTCCGAGATATACAGGATTTGAGGGCCGATGGGTGTGCCGGCGCCTGAGTATATGTGGGATTTGGGTGCAGTTTGAGGCACCGATCATTGTTTTCCATGTTGACATGGTCCATGTAGATATTATTTATCCCATACTCAGTATTGATTACTATACATCTCATCCTGTGGCATTTACCGATTAGAGTACATGCATTACTATTGTACCCACTGTTGACATGCATTGATATCATCTACTGGCATTAGTAGAGCCACGCTATATGTGCATGCTTGCGATCACCTTTATATGTTATCTCTATTCACGAGTTGGCAACTCATCCCCGTTGTGCCACAGTGTTTGCAGGTTGCCCTTGGGAGTAGTCACGGCTGGCTGTTACCTCATCTTTTGGCACAGATACCCCTTTTGAGCAGAGATAGTCTTTTGCTGATAGGTGGGTTTTGTACGGTATCTGTTATCTTTCAGTTGTATATTGATGTATCTAGTATTCTCCATCTACCTTCTGTATTGACTTAGAGACAGTTGTGAGGACGATATGTATGATTTTATATTCTGGTGTCGAGCTCGCATGTGAGCCGACGTTACCTTATGCAGTCTCATCTTTTATGATATTGTCCTTGTTTGACTGTGTATTCTTCGCTACGGCGTCGTATATCTCATTGTGATGCTTCATTCAGTTTACTTGTTATTTCTGCTACACCTTGCTTTTACCCGACTTTTCGGGGCTAATGTTTTAAAAAGGGAAATGTTACCAAAATTATAAAACTTATAACTTTGAACTTAAAAAGGATTGCTACTAAATAAATGGAAGTTTTTCGGACATGTATGATTGTTTTTACAAAATGTTTTAAAATCACTCTATATTTATTGGTTTTGATTTCTGGGTTCCGCTTACTTAGCCGCGTTACGCCTGTAGACGTTGCGTGGTTAAGTGCCGGTCACGAGTCGAATTCTCGGGTCGTGACAACGACGATCCATCCGAAGCTCCTTTGCCCAAAACTCCTTGCTTTACTTGATATGTGAATGAAGTAGAGCAAACACGCTACACAAATGGGCTAGATGTGTGTAGTATGATGATGTGGTTTGTTTTCTATAATAAAAACTCTTTCTTTTTCTCAACCTCACTCAAAGAAATTCTCAAGAGAGGAAGAAAAAGATGGTGGCTTAGCTTTCTCACAAAAGAAAAGATATGAGAGAGTGAATAATTGAAATGAGAAAAGAATAATATATCTTAATCCTTTCTCACTTCAACCATGGTTAGAATCATCTAGATTTTTATCAAATGGGTTAAAGATGAAAGGATAATTAACTCAAGGTTAAATGGTGGTTGAAGCATGGTCAAAGATAATAAGTATAAACCTTGTGTGAATTATCCCTTTTCTTTTTCTAAATGATAAATAAATAGATAATTCTACAATGCGAGTCTTGCATTGACACCAAACATGTATCAACAACCATGATAAAATGTATGTATGTATGTATCCATGCACATCATCATGTGCATACATGCATGCATACAAAAATAGAAAAAAAGTTTGATTAAAGAATTAATCTAAAAGTCATTTGTTAAATCAACACTTGATTTTGCAAACCGGTCATATCACATACGACCCGACCAATAGAAAATGCCCGATTAATATACGGTATCACATATCCGTATTTAATCGGGTCCCCGCGCATATCTCATATGCACACCACATCTTTTCGCCTGAGCCAGGAAACTTCATTGTGGGACTCTAAGACTCGTCAATACGCCGGCAGTAAGTAATGATCATATCAAATACCTATAAGCCGCAAGCGGTCAGCTAAACGTAACGGCCACCCGGGTATTGAGCGATCAGAAGAAAACAAGCGAACCTGTTACAACTCCCGTCGAGCCAACCGGCAACACTACCGTACAGTCCGGTCTCTTTGTCAGATATGCTGCATATCGAGTCTAGGGATGGTAACGTCGACCCCAATAACTCAATAAGTCGTGCCGATGAACGGTCTATAACAGATCGAGAAACTACTGATAACACTTATCAGTAAATCTCAACAGCCCTGTCTAGAGACTTACTGATATAGCCAGTCGAGCATAGCACAGCATCAACTCCCAATACCGGGAGAGACGAAACCCTTCCTATCGCTCATTGCCTTCGTGTGTCTCGGGACTGTACCCAACGGCCACCTGTTTGCACGACTCAGTAGAGCCGTGGTAGGGTGGTAATCAAAGTACAGTGGGAGAACACACAAGACTCTATGACGATCTCGGGTCTACAGACTAACCTGCACCAGTGTCACCTGAAAACTGCTATCCGACGATAGATATAATTCCATATAGGAGTTTTCGGCGAGTCCGTCCAGTGTACCCAGTCACCACTGAGCACCCGCATACGATCTCGATGTCAAACATCGATGAATGTGGGAACATCCATCGCCCATCATATGGGTCTAGTATCATTTACGCTAGTCTACTTTGGTATATCGATGGCCCGTCTCGATATACCTGCAACTAGGGACATTTCAGGATATGCTTATAAACTACAGATGTCCCACTAGTATGATCTCCATCATAATCACAGCAGTCAAGTCTATATCCTCAGGGCTTTATCAACATGTGTGAATGAATAAAAGCATGATCAAATCAACATGTCAGATAAAGAAGAACCAGATAGCATACTATCATGTCGAGCAAGAATGTATACTGAATATATATATATATATATACACACACACACACACACACATGTATAAATACATCCACTATCATATAATGGCCTCTAGGGCATACATATATCCAACAATCTCCCACTTGCACTAAGGCCCGTTATTGGCGTATCTCATACCCAACATCTCAAAAAGTCGCTCATGCTGCGGCTGAGGGAGGGCTTTGGTGAGTGGATCTGCGGAGTTATTCTTTGTGTCTACTCTCCTAATCTCGATCTCGCGGCGATCAACAATCTCCCGGATCAAATGAAAGCGCCTCAGGATGTGTCTGGATCGCTGATGGGACCTAGGCTCCTTGGCTAACGCTATAGCCCCATTATTATCACAATACAATGGTATTGGATCAATGATGGTTGGAACTACTCCTAGCTCCGAGACGAACTTCCTCATCCAGACGGCTTCCTTGGCGGCATCATTTGCAGCAATGTACTCAGCCTCCATCGTAGAGTCTGCAACGGTATCCTGTTTGGAACTCTTCCAACTTACCGCCCCTCCATTGAGGGTAAATATAAACCCCGAGATAGATTTGCTGTCGTCTTTATCGCTCTGGAAGCTCGAATCGGTAAAGGCCTCCATCTGGAGATCTCCATAACCATACACCAAGAACAATTCTTTAGTCCTTCGCAAGTAATTAAGAATGTTCTTCACAGCTATCCAGTGATTCTCCCCTGGGTTGGATTGATACCTGCTTACAACACTAAGTGCATAAGCTACATCTGGGCGTGTACATAACATCGCATACATTATAGATCCTACTGCTGAAGCATAGGGTATAATGTGTTAGTGTTTATGCCCTAGAAGGCCATTACTGTATAATACTAGTTTGTATATTACTTAATGGAAGCTTGGGATATTCACATGTATATAACAGTCTTGCTAAACATGGTAGTATGCTACTTGGTTTTCTCTATCTTAATGTGTGAGTATACGTATTGATAGAGCTCTTAGGATCTTGCTTGACTACCAGCGTTGTGATGGCAGTCACACTAGTGGAGGCTGGGTAGTCTACAAGCACATCCTTATTCAGGTCCCTAGTCGTTGGATTATCGAGACAGAGCATCGATACTCCGGAGTAGACTGGTGTGTACGCTTCTCATCCCAGTTGGGGAGATGGTCTGTCCCACAGCCGTCAGTACGTCGTACTGGAGATAGTATGCAGGTGCTCGTTAGGTTACGGGTACACCGGACAGGACTCACAAGGAACTGTTGGTTGGTTTTATACCAGTCGTCAGTGAACAGTTCCCAGGTGACATGAGTGCAGCATAGTCCGCAGACTTGACACTGCTACTTCGCCTCGAGTGTGTCCCACTGTTCTTAGATTGCTACCCTACCACGGCTCAAAGGAGTCGTGCAAACAGGTAGCAGTTGGGTGCAGTCCCGAGCACTTGGAGGCAGTGGCGGTTAGACAGGATTCGTCCCTCCCGGTATTGGGATTAGATATCGCGCTGTGTCAGAGAGCCATTACGCAAAGTCCCTGGCCAGGGCAAGCGAGATTTGCTGGTAGGTTCCAGTAGTTTCTCAGGGTGTAATGGGCTTCCCTCCAACACGACTTATACAGCTATTAGGGGACTGACTCTTGCCGCCCCCTAGGCCGGATATGCGATAGTCCTGGACGAACGGACCGGACTGTATGGAGATTGTCACATCAGACTCAGTAGGAGTTCGGATGGGTTTCCTCATCGGCCTTCTTATCGACAACTACCTGGGGACCGTTACGTACAGCTAGTGCCGCTTGCGGTCTATGGTTAAACCCACTGCCAGCGTAGTAGTCGAGTCTCTAGAGTCCCACACAGAGAGTTTCCTATTCCAGGCGAAACGATATAGAGGTCGTATGGTTTTACGACAAGGGTTCGGACGCATACGTGCGTTTACGCGCGTACGACTTTCGGACAGTTTTTACCAGTCGGCTTTGGTTTAAACCAGTTACTGGTATCCGGTTATTGGATTTTTACAGTCTAAAGTTTTTCCGTATTTTTGCGGATTGGAGGGGCGTTCTCGTAATTGTGCGAGAAGCTTCTAGAAGATGGTGACTAAGGAGGTTTAGGTGGCATATACTTTGGATAAGATTTGTGAGTCATGAGAGTGATTCATCATTGTCATTATTGCACCATAAATGATTAATGACTCATGCTAATGAATCACCACTTAACATTTATGAAGCATGCTTATTCATCACATTTATTCATTTATTCTTTAATGAGAATGCTTCATAATATGTTATGATACTCACAATCTTATCTCATAATTTACTCTCACATTCTCTCTCCTCAAGCTCTCATCTTCGAACCCTAATCCTTACACCTCATGTGTTGAGATCAAAGGATTAGAAAGACTAATCAATCCATAACCATCACTCTATTTCATTCTATCTTCTTTGATTAGCAATCCAAGAAGATTAGTTACCTCAAGTTAGAGGTTTAGTTTGGAGTTTTGCTCTCGGGTGGATCGTCTACTACCTAGAGAAGGCCGAGGAGAACAAGGAGATCGTAAAGACGAAGGACTGGTTTCATTAGGTATAATCCCTAAACACAATAGTTATGAAACTCTTTGTGTACGTTTATTTGTAGTTTAGCTTCGATTTAAGCGGTTAGTCGATGTTCGTTCTTTAAACATGATCGTTTTCGAAAATTCCGCCTCCCCACAAGTTCTGGGGTGAAGTACATCGACTTACAGTGGTATCAGAGCCTCGCTAAACAATAAATAACTTAATTGCAAATTTGTACGAATTTCGAACGGAAAAACGAAGCCGGAAAACCCTAAAACTGTCAAGTTTCTGTCGAAATTTAAATGAAGTCCAAAAATTTTTCAGGTGAGTTCAGAGAGCTTGACAAGACACCAGAAGAACACTCAAGAAATTTGAGTTCATGAATCGGCAACGCGGCCGCGGAACCGCGGCGGATCGGCACCTATCCGCCGCGCTTCCGCCGCCGAGTTGCCGAGTCAGGAACTCAAATTTCCTGTGCTGCTTCTCTGTGTTATTTGGGATTTTCTGGGATATTTAATATTTGCTCAGGTTTCAGTTTTACAGAGCAGTTTTTGGAGCAATATTAAAGATGTTTAATCGATCGAAATTGTACAATATTTGCATATTGGATTATATCTGTGATTGTTTAATGTGTTCGTAAACCTCCCCTAACTGCTAGTATGTCAGTTGGCAGGGGGTTGCACATTTCTGTAATGGTTTTATCTGTTTGTGCATATGAACTGTTATTGGACTGTTGTGGTGTATAGCCGGGGTTTTGCAATGGGTTATTATTTAATTCATTTGTTGTAAATGTAATTTTTTGTAATATTATTTTGCGGGGCACATCCAGGTTGCGGTTGTAGCCACCGTTGTATTATTTCATTTTACTGTTTATGCTCCTCGGACTGACCCAAGGTGGGGTACACAAACTGCCGGGCGGGTAGTTTGCCGTACCCGTAGGGGTCGAGGGTGGGGTAACGGCTATTCATCACAACTGTGTAATCTGTCTTTTCTTGCAGGCTCAAAAGAAATACAGATTGCTTGCAAATCCAATAAAGTTTATCTGTGTTCTGGAATGAATATCATTGCGTCAGACGAATGTAAAATATCTATATATAATGTAGCTATTTAGACGTCACTTATGTTTTGCACCCGCGCTAGCCCAGCCCCCGCTCTGTCGTTAGTTAAGTAACCTAACGGGTAATGACGGGGCCCCGTGGCGAATGCGGATAGCATAAGAGGACGTCAAATTTTCGTTGTTTTCTGCAATGATAGGTTAATGATGGGACGCATTATCTATAATGCAAAGAAAATAAACCAAGTTTAAATCGTTGGAACAATTTAAAAAGAAACCACTCGGTTATTTTTAAAACAGATATTTTTAAATGCGGAGATTTAACCACTCCTTTTAAAAGCTATCAGGTTCCTTCGGTTATATCAAGTTCACTACGTTCACGATTTCGACAAAACCAGTCGTAGCCCTCCGTCATTTCTTATGAATGGTCAGTAGTATTCAAGCTATGTTTGTTTGGCCCTTAGTCAAGACATAGTGATTGGTATCTGCTGGGGTATTCATTTGTTGCATAGATAGATGAGTTGGTTTGAGACAGTCGTATTACTTTGTTTGGCCCTTAGTCAAGAGTATACGGATGGGTTCAAATCAACAGGATAATGATGGGCAGAACTTGACATGTGACTTATGATTTGTTGGCCCTTAGTCAAGATCATAAGAACATGGGGCAAAAATCTATATCGGGAATTTCTAAAGAAACTGAAATTTGCAAAGAGATGCATACCATTTTGAGTTTGATGAATGTTGGTAGCATTCCTACAGCATTATCAGACGATGATATTTGGATCCCGATCCTACTGTGAGTATATGCTACTTATCAGGATATTCGTTACTTAATGATCAATGCTATAAACCTAGTAGGTGTCCAGAAAAGTGTCAGCGGGGTTACGCCCCCAGAGAAAAGAGCTTATTTAATTAAGGAACTTCGCGAAAGCGTTGGAAAACCTCCCTCGAAGTATCGACACCAGCCTGGCTGAACGGTTAAGCAAGTATTGTACGGTGAGAATAGTCCTGGCTAATTCTTCTTTTATGGTTTGAGGAAGGATTCGAGAAACAGTGGGAGCCATCCAGTTTAGATAAACTAAAAACCACTCTAAACTTGCAAGAGCATCATGGTAAAGAGTTTTCTTCTCTCTCTCCTAATTGCAGCGACCCTGAAAATGACTGGACTTAAGTTACTTTTAGAGAAAAATATACTGACAGGGCCAAACTATAAAGATTGGCTGCGGAATGTCAAAATGGCTTTGACCTATGACAAACTGGGGTACGTCCTCACCGCTACGGCACCTGCTATCCCTGGTCCCAAATCCAGCAATGCGGATAAGGAAATCCGCAAAACCTGGGATTTAGATTGCGCGAAAGCCAAGTGCATCGTGCTTGCCTCGATGAACAATGAACATCAGAGGAGGCACGAGGATATGGACCTTGATGGCATATTTCTCCATACAAAGGAACTTTATGGAGAGCAATCTCGTATAGCAAGATACGAGACCTCAAAGAACTTGTTTCGAGCGAGGTTGGCTGTCGGGTCATCAGTAGGAGAACATGTCCTAAAGATGATCGGCTACATAGAAGAGCTCGCAGACCTTGGGACGACTTTGGATAATGAGCTCTATACAGACCTTATTCTCCAGTCCCTTCCTCACACCTACGCCCAGTTTATCCTGAACTTCAACCTTCAAAGAAAAGAAGTTGAACTTCCGGAACTCCTGAACATGTTAAGGAGTGCAGAGGGCACCTTGAAGAATTCAAGGGAAACACCCGCTATGTTTGTTGGCGGTACATCTTCTTCCGGGTCCAAGGCTAAGGCCAAAGGAAGGAAGAAGAAGGCCGCACCCAGACCTAGAGGAGGTGTTAGTAAGGTGGGAGGGAAGGGAAAGAAAAAGTTTGCAGCACCAGTAGTTGGCCAGGATGAGTGCTTCCATTGTCACAGGAAAGGGCACTGGAAGAAGGATTGCAAGGCGTGGAACGCCAAGAACCAGGAACCGAAGCAAGCTGTGGCTTCGACTTCAGGTGTATTTGTAATTGAGAATTGTCTGTCGATCAACTCTACTTCCTGGGTATTGGATACCGGATCAGGATCTCATATTTTCAATTCATTGCAGGCACTGAGAAACCGTAGAGTGCTGAAGGAAGGTGATATGACCCTAAAGGTTGCTAACGGAGCTAGCGTGGGAGCTGCATCCGTCGGGGATTATCACCTAGGATTGACGAGTGGAATCATTTTGGTTTTACATAACTGTTATTTTGTGCCAAGCTTAACGTGTAATATCATATCAGTTTCCTTGTTATCAAATAAAGGTTATGATTTCACGTTTGTAAGAGATGTTGTCAACATCCACCTTAATCATGGTTTGATTGGGTCAGGTACACTAAATAACGGCATATATGTTTTAAACCAACTCCAAATTTTCAATGTCCAGAACACACTAAAAAGAAAGTCTTCAGATTTAAATAAAGCTTTCTTATGGCATTGTAGACTGGGTCACATCAATGAGAGAAGGTTGACTAAGTTGCATAGAGAAGGATATTTGGACTCGTTCGAATATCAATCTTATGACACTTGTCAATCTTGTCTTAAAGGAAAGATGACAAAGACTCCATTTACTGGATAAGGAGTAAGAGCGAGCGAGCTCTTAGGACTCATACACAGCGATGTATGTGGTCCAATGTCTACACATGCGAGAGGTGGTTATTCCTACTTCATTACTTTTACAGATGATTTCTCTAGGTTTGGACATGTCTTCTTGATGAAGCATAAATCCGAGGCATTTGAGAAATTCCTGGAATACAAGAGTGAAGCGGAAAACCAAACAGGCAAAAGTATTAAGACACTGAGATCTGATCGAGGTGGAGAATACTTAAGTGCCGAGTTCCTAGGTTACCTAAAAGAGAAAGGAATTCTCTCTCAGCTTACTCCTCCGTACACTCCACAGCATAACGGTGTATCGGAGAGACGGAATCGAACCCTATTGGATATGGTACGATCCATGATGAGTAATGCTGAGTTACCGCGATCTTTCTGGGGTTATGCGCTAGAATCAGCGGCATATCTTTTGAACCAGGTTCCAACCAAGACTGTGCCTACCACACCATATCAGATGTGGAGTGGGAAGAAACCCTGTCTGAAACATTTTAGGACATGGGGGTGTCCAGCTTTTGTAAAAAAGCAGCATTCGGACAAGCTCGAGGCACGCTCAGTACAGTGTAAGCTTGTGGGATATCCAAAGAACTCCAAGGGATATTATTTCTATTACGCAGAGGAACAAAAGGTTTTTGTTTCTCGTCATGCCCACTTCTTAGAAACTGAATTTTTAGAAAATCAGAAGAGTGGGAGCGCAGTAGAACTGGAAGAAATTCCAGAACCACAAGCTGCTACTGAAAGTTTGGTAGAACCAGAGGTTCAAGAAGAACAGAACATTCCCGCACCACTCCGCAGGAGTAGTAGGCCGTCTCATCCGCCTGAGAGATACTACGGTTTTCTCATAGACGGGGATAGAGAGGATTGCATCATAGAAGATGATGAACCTACTAGCTTCCAGAAGGCCATCCAGAGCGGCGACTCGGTACGATGGCTAGATGCAATGCGAAGCGAAATGGAGTCCATGTACACCAACAAAGTATGGACTTTGGACTTTGCTCCAGGTGGGGTAAAACCTATAGGATACAAATGGATCTTCAAGAAAAAGATTGGTGTAGATGGGCAGGTGGAAACCTATAAAGCTAGACTTGTTGCAAAGGGTTTTCGTCAAAGACCTGGTTTGGACTATGACGAAACTTTTTCTCCAGTGGCTATGCTCAAATCCATTCGTATCCTTCTTGCAATTGCTGCCTTCCATGATTATGAAATCTGGCAGATGGACGTAAAGACGGCTTTTCTGAATGGAAATTTAGAAGAGTGCGTCTATATGGATCAGCCAGAGGGTTTCAATCAGAGTGGGAGCAGCGGGAAAGTATGCAAGCTGCTTAAGTCCATTTATGGACTAAAGCAGGCATCGCGGAGTTGGAACATCTGTTTTGATGAGACAGTCAAAGAATATGACTTTATCAAAAATCCAGATGAACCGTGCATATATAGTAAAGTTGTAGCCAGAAGTGTTGTATTCCTCGTCTTGTACGTGGATGACATTCTATTGATAGGAAATGACATTCCTATGCTACAATCTGTCAAAGGATTCTTGTCACACAGGTTCTCCATGAAAGACCTGGGTGATGCCTCTTACATTCTGGGGATCCGGATCTATCGTGATAGATCCAAGAGGATGTTGGGACTTTCGCAGTCCAGGTATATCGACACTGTACTGAAAAGATTCAGTATGGAAGATTCTAAGCGCGGTAATCTACCGGCTTGTCACGGAATCACCCTCTCCAAAGAGATGTCTCCCAAGACTGATTTGGAAAGGGAACGCATGTCTATTATACCCTACGCTTCTGCGGTAGGCTCTATAATGTATGCGATGTTGTGTACCAGACCAGATGTAGCTTACTCACTGAGCGTGGTAAGCCGGTATCAGTCAGACCCAGGGGAGAAACACTGGATAGCAGTAAAGAACATTCTCAAGTACCTGAGGAGGACTAAGGAGATGTTCTTGGTTTACGGCGGAAAAGACCTCAGGTTGGAGGCCTTTGCTGATTCCGGTTTCCAGAGTGATAAGGACGATTCCAAGTCCATGTCGGGTTATGTCTTTACCCTCAATGGAGGGGCAGTGTGCTGGAAGAGCTCCAAGCAGGACACCGTTGCTGACTCGACGATGGAAGCGGAGTATATAGCTGCTTGCGATGCCGCAAAAGAAGCAGTCTGGATGAAGAAGTTCCTAACAGAACTTCAGGTGGTTCCTACCATAGTTGATCCAATACCTCTGTATTGCGACAACAACGGAGCTATAGCTTTAGCGAAGGAACCAAGGTCCCATCAGAAGTCCAGACACATCTTGAGGCGATATCACCTGATCAGGGAGATAATTGATCGTCAGGAGATCGAGGTTCGGAGAGTTGCTTCAGAAGAGAACATTGCTGATTCATTCACGAAGGCCCTACCTCAGACGCAGTTCGAGAGGCTACTCGAGATCATTGGTCTTCGATATGCCAGTACATGGCCCTAGTGCAAGTGGGAGATTGTTAGTGTTTATGCCCTAGAAGGCCATTACTGTATCATACTAGTTTGTATATTACTTAATGGAAGCTTGGGATATTCACATGTATATAACAGTCTTGCTAAACATGGTAGTATGCTCCTTGGTTTTCTCTATCTTAATGTGTGAGTATACGTATTGATAGAGCTCTTAGGATCTTGCTTGACTACCAGCGTTGTGATGGCAGTCACACTAGTGGGGGCTGGGTAGTCTACAAGCACATCCTTATTCAGGTCCCTAGTCGTTGGATTATCGAGACAGAGCATCGATACTCCGGAGTAGACTGGTGTGTACGCTTCTCATCCCAGTTGGGGAGATGGTCTGTCCCACAGCCGTCAGTACGTCGTACTGGAGATAGTATGCAGGTGCTCGTTAGGTTACGGGTACACCGGACAGGACTCACAGGGAACTGTTGGTTGGTTTTATACCAGTCGTCAGTGAACAGTTCCCAGGTGACATGAGTGCAGCATAGTCCGCAGACTTGACACTGCTACTTCGCCTCGAGTGTGTCCCACTGTTCTTAGATTGCTACCCTACCACGGCTCAAAGGAGTCGTGCAAACAGGTAGCAATTGGGTGCAGTCCCGAGCACTTGGAGGCAGTGGCGGTTAGACAGGATTCGTCCCTCCCGGTATTGGGAGTAGATATCGCGCTGTGTCAGAGAGCCATTACGCAAAGTCCCTGGCCAGGGCAAGCGAGATTTGCTGGTAGGTTCCAGTAGTTTCTCAGGGTGTAATGGGCTTCCCTCCGACACGACTTATACAGCTATTAGGGGACTGACGCTTGCCGCCCCCTAGGCCGGATATGCGATAGTCCTGGACGAACGGACCGGACTGTATGGAGATTGTCACATCAGACTCAGTAGGAGTTCGGATGGGTTTCCTCATCGGCCTTCTTATCGACAACTACCTGGGGACCGTTACGTACAGCTAGTGCCGCTTGCGGTCTGTGGTTAAACCCACTGCCAGCGTAGTAGTCGAGTCTCTAGAGTCCCACACAGAGAGTTTCCTATTCCAGGCGAAACGATATAGAGGTCGTATGGTTTTACGACAAGGGTTCGGACGCATACGTGCGTTTACGCGCGTACGACTTTCGGACAGTTTTTACCAGTCGGCTTTGGTTTAAACCAGTTACTGGTATCCGGTTATTGGATTTTTACAGACTAAAGTTTTTCCGTATTTTTGCGGATTGGAGGGGCGTTCTCGTAATTGTGCGAGAAGCTTCTAGAAGATGGTAACTAAGGAGGTTTAGGTGGCATATACTTTGGATAAGATTTGTGAGTCATGAGAGTGATTCATCATTGTCATTATTGCACCATAAATGATTAATGACTCATGCTAATGAATCACCACTTAACATTTATGAAGCATGCTTATTCATCACATTTATTCATTTATTCTTTAATGAGAATGCTTCATAATATGTTATGATACTCACAATCTTATCTCATAATTTACTCTCACATTCTCTCTCCTCAAGCTCTCATCTTCAAACCCTAATCCTTACACCTCATGTATTGAGATCAAAGGATTAGAAAGACTAATCAATCCATAACCATCACTCTATTTCATTCTATCTTCTTTGATTAGCAATCCAAGAAGATTAGTTACCTCAAGTTAGAGTTTTAGTTTGGAGTTTTTCTCTCGGGTGGATCGTCTACTACCTAGAGAAGGCCGAGGAGAACAAGGAGATCGTAAAGACGAAGGACTGGTTTCATTAGGTATAATACCTAAACACAATAGTTATGAAACTCTTTGTGTACGGTTATTTGTAGTTTAGCTTCGATTTAAGCGGTTAGTCGATGTTCGTTCTTTAAACATGATCGTTTTCGAAAATTCCACCTCCCCACAAGTTCTGGGGTGAAGTACATCGACTTACATAATGCTCATGCGAGCTCTCTCTTCATCGGTCTTTGGGCAGGAGTCCTTGGAGAGAGTGACCCCATGGCAAGCGGGTAAGGCACTCCGCTTGGAGTCTTCCATACTAAACCTTTTTAGGATGGTGTTGATGTACCTGGTTTGGGACAATCCCAATAACCTCTTGGATCTATCCCTATAGATCCTTATGCCCAGGATGTATGTGGCATCACCCAGGTCCTTCATGGAGAACCTTATTGATAAGAAAGATTTGACCGACTGTAGCATAGGAATATCATTTCCTATCAGAAGAATGTCATCCACGTACAATACGAGGAATGTGACAGCTCTTTCTACAGCCTTCTTATAAACACAAGGTTCATCTGGATTTTTGATAAAATCAAACTCTTTGATAATATCATCGAAACAGATGTTCCAACTCCGTGATGTCTGCTTTAACCCATATATGGATTTAAGCAATCTACATGCTTTCCCGCTGCTCCCACTGTCAATGAAGCCCTCCGGCTGATCCATATAAATGCATTCTTCTAAATCTCCATTTAGAAATGCCATTTTAACGTCCATCTGCCAAATTTCATAGTCGTAGCGAGCAGCAATAGCAAGTAGGATCCGAATGGATTTAAGCATGGCTACGGGTGAAAATGTCACGTCCCGAAAGTACGGAACATGACCGGCACTTAAACTACGAAACGTCTCGAGGCGTACGTAATCTAAGTAAACCGAAAACCCAGAAATCTAAAACCATTTAAGGAGTAAATAAGGAAAAACTAGTTTTAAGAGGTAAAGAAATCATGTTTTGACAATCAAGTTTTTAAATAACTAAGCCGAATATGAATTTATAAAATGTGTAATTTTTCCTAAAAATTTCGGCAGAGTTTCCTTTGTAAAAACTGGCCCCGAACGGGGTACAACAAGAATAACATATATGACATGATAAAAGGCATCCCCAAGCGGGAGCTAGCTCTTCGTCAATCGACGGCCACAACCACACAAGTAAGAATAATATACAACACCGAAAGGCGAGGATCAAATCTAAAAGAAAACACAGTAAGCATGAAAACCGCAATACTACAAGCGCGACTCTAAGGTCGAAATAATACAACACTGAAGTCTGAGTCTGAAAGAATAAACAAGTTTTGGTTGATGGAAATTCTAGATATAATAGACAATACATGAACAATGGCGGTTCTGATACAAAAGAACCCACCTACCAACGCAAGTCACCCATATGGAAGCAGTGTGCCAGAAATGCCGCAATGGAATCTGTACGGCAAACCTGCAAAAACTGGGGCACAACGGGGGTGAGTTGCCAACTCGTGAATAGAAAGATATCTACAAGCAGGAATCGAATGCATGACCCATCCTAGGTCAATACGATCAGATATAAATAAACCTCAATATGAATAAAGCTGAAGCATACTAAACTGGCAATGTAATCTCTATACATGAATGAAGTGCCAAGTGCTCGTGCTAGTGCCTCAGGTAACAATATAGCATATGAATGAGATATGAATGCGTGAAAACAGGATACATCTACATGAAGCCACTGTTTTCATAATTTAGTGAGATTTCCCTTGTATTTTTAAAATGAGGTACCATAATGAAATCAGCATAAAACTGTGCCTAGCATCGGCACAAAACGAAATCCCAATATCCCGATATCTCAAAGTCTCAACCACAATATCTAGGGCGCCGTCAATCCAGACCGGCCCCTACCATCAATCTCAAGACCACGACGGTATCCTCCGGATATCCGACGCGTCGGGTAAAATCACCGGTAGGTAGTGCTCCCCTGCCAGGCTCAACGTCATCACCACATTCCTCTTGCCCCGGGGTACCGCACCGGGTCCACCATGTACCCGAAACGGTTCATCCGTCTCCTCGAATCGGGTTTCCAAATCCATCAGCAAACTCATGGTGGACGACTCATACATCATGGAAAAACCGCACTTTTTATTTTAAAAGAGAGAATATGTTTATTTGTGTTTTTGCGGTTTTCCTCCAAATCCAGAAAATCTCATAGAAATCCAAACCTCAATAGCATGCAAAATAGTGAATATATGCATGAGAATCCATGAATGCGGCATAACAATGAATAACAGTATGCATGAAGTAGCAGGTAATAACTACAATGTCTAAACTATTCGCTAATAGGCTATGTCAAGCAATAATATATTTTCTAAGGTGTACGTGACATGGCAATTACCGATGAAGATGTGTGTGAGCCGGCAAGTAAGTGTACGTGGTACATACGCATCATCGGTAATGGTGCTGGTGTCCTATCAGCATGATATTAAAATGGTGTATGAAACATAATATAAGAATGCAATGCAAAGCGAACCACAAAAAGTGGGAGCTGAAACTAGACGTAACCAAAACTAATCTGCATTAATCTAATATAAGTCCTACGAATGGTGCCTTTTGAAATAACACGAATCATGGGGTTTTGAAAATAGGGCCTCGGTGTTTTTATGAAAAGATACGTCGTTTTTGAAATGTCCGTAGATTCCCTTGAGCTGTCTTTAAAAATGCCCACGATTCGTTAGTTTTTGAAATAGGTAAGAAGTCTAATCTACTCTAACAACTACACTAAACTATACGGCCGAACTAACAAGCTGAACTACAGGTAAGGAAACCGCCTAACATCTGAGTCGATATATAAATATATATAAGTCGGTGATCCCGCCTCAATAGTATCGCGTACGATACAGTATATCATCTGACATCCTCGAGTCATGAGCGCGGATCTATCATCAATATAGGCTCGTACGGTAAATCGTTGTACGGCATCCCAAAAGCTGGGTACGGTTCAATATCACACTATCTCATCACATTTCATATATCACTTATCATATCATATAATCTGGGGTACTGATCTAAGTCTAGTACAACTGATATCATCTTCAAAGTATGAATGCGGGGGTAAACACACATCCCGAACCCGCAAGAATCACATTTCGTATCCCCAATACGAATCATATCAAATCACCGATCTCGCGGCACAAAGCCCACATCATCGACTCAACTCCAAAGTCATCCCATATCATCAAACACCGTGCAAGTATAAGAAACATACAAGTGTATGCGTGTGGGTGCAAATCTATCCTATGGTTCGCAACTAGGAACTACGCTAGTTATTTCTACCCCTAACTAGCCATAACACACTAACTATCACACATAAAATATACTACATAGTACTAATTACGGACTGCGGGGGTGCTATACGCCATCCACCCGACTTCTCCCCGTAGATATAAATCTACTCACCTGGTCCTCGCTAGCCGGTGCCGACGTCGCCACGCGCTTGCTTGTCGTCTCGAAGTCCATATGGGGTACCTACATATCACAACGTATCGTATCGCATAAAAACCCAATTCAAAATCGAAACGGCATACGAAAACTAAATCGGCACGCGTATCATGCATAGGTCAAAACCTATCGCCTACACATGCAAGAATAGTCAAACCAACCCTCGATGTCGATGTACGAACGTCAAACCATCGAGAAAATCCAATCACACTCATTTACACATTCACGAACACTAATTTTAATATAAAATAGGTTAAAACTCACGAAAACCCCAAATTCACTCTAAAAGCCGTTTTTTCCGAAAAACTAGCAAGCAAAATTACCCGTTTTAGTACAAAACTCGATGTTTAAATGAATGTAGCGGCCAATATATTTATTATATATCTTAAATAAGTCAATAAAACCATTTCCATAATTTAATCACATAAATTTGCATAATTTCCAAAATCCTAGTTTGCAAAAATATCAATTTTAACACTTTTTAATGTAAAATTCATAATTTTACAATTAAACTTGGTTTTGCATATTTTAAATGGTTAAACCACTCAATGCAATTTTTAAGATATGAAGAAACCCTAACCATATTTTAATTCTCGATTTAACACAATATTTACAAAAACTAGTTTGCAATATTAACCAATTTCGACAATTTTTTTTATAGCAAAATGCACATACAACAAACTAGTTTGGATTTGCATGAAATAAGGTATTAAACTACACTTTAAAATGTTATTAATACCATGCAAAACCTAATTAGATTTTAATCTCCATTATATAAGTATTTCATTAAAACCTAGTTAGCAAATTAGCATAATTAGAACAATTTTTAAACTAACAAATTAGCAATTAGTAACCAAATTAGATTTTGCATTCAATTACATGTTAATCCCCTCATTACAATCATAAGCTAATGATAAAGAACCTAATTTAATTCAAACCCTAGCTTCAATTCAAAATTCCCAATTGAATTTCCAAACATTCAATTAAACCCACAATTTAACACCTAATTAGCTTCATTAAGGAATTTAAATCAAACAAAATGAATAATGGGTCAAAAGTTATACCTCACAAACCATGATCAAACTTGAATTCTAGACCTCCATTTTGAAATCCTTGCACCAAGATCCATGCTAAAGGAGATGAGGGAAAATGGGTAGGAGTCGGATTTTGATTTTGTGGGATTTTTGATGGATTTTTGTGAGGTTTTTTGGAGATGAAATGAAGTGGAAACTTGGGGGAAAAATGAGGGGGGGCTGCTGAATATTTCGGCCAGAAGAGGGGAGTGGGGAGAGGTGAGTGATTGGTGTGGAAATTCCAAGGTCAAAGCCCCTCCCAATTACCATAATACCCCCACCTACTTTACTATATATAAAAACCTTATTTTAACTCATTTCTCACATGATTTAAGGTCAAAAAGAGGGAAATAAAATTCTTGGGCTGCTACAATAGTGTGGGGCCGGCCAAGGGGAGTGAGGGTGAGTGTGAGAGACTTTACAAAAAAATTCTATGCAAAAAGACCCCCCACAATACCAAATTTGCAAGTTTTAGTTCAAAATAACTATATTTTTGTTTTCCATAAAATAAATCAATTAAAACTTGAAATAAAATACTAAAAATTTATATTACAACTAGATTTTAATCAACATGATTTTAAGGATTAAAATTAACCCATTTAAATTTGTATTTATCGCTAATTTAATGTATTTTCTTACCGGCTTAAAATAATAATAAAATAATTTTTTTTTCAGAAAATTTGAAATTTCACCAGTGGCTCAATAAACACCAAATACTAGCAATTTCAAAGATAGAATATGTATATTTAATTTTTATAATAAGATATTTGCATTTTTACTTTTTTACAGAAAACCCCCTTATTTTACCGATTTTCCGAAATTTCACCGAAACGATTTTTCAAAACGCTACAATCTTCCCCCCTTAAAAAAATTCGGTCCCCGAATTTAAAGTAAAACTCCCCCCAAATACTAAAACATCTGAACCAAAACTATCAAGTCGTCGGGGCTCCGAAATTGTAAATACATAAAACAAATCGTAGCGCAGCGCATGCGCATGAAAAATGAGCATATAACTCAAATCAAAACTCCGTCAAGCATCCCGCAATCATCGGAGTCATGGGGAAGACATCAATACCAAATCCAAAGCAAAACCAATGTGATATAACTCGAAACTATACATGTAAAATATATTCAGGTACTGTCCTCTGACTAGTCCTGCTCAGTACGAAAACACATAGCAATATCATAAAAACGTACTGCTCTATAAGAAAAATCAATCCCCAAAATACGCGTATGAATACTACGTGTGTCTTGTGCGCACGGAAATCAAAATCCAAATATGTGCCATATATATGCACAGAAACAACATCTAAGTGCATCGGGTGTGCACGAAACATCTGTCGTAGGCAACATGTGTGCCTGACAGCAAAATCAGGTGCATCTGACATGCACGAAAAATCTCGATTTAGTGCGTCTGGTGTGCACCAAAATCACACTTCAAAACATGCGCCCAACATGCGCGAAAATCCAAATCAGGTGCATCAATCGTGTACGAAATCATGAAATCCAATATCAAGTGCCGAATATACGCAAAATCCAATCAGGTGCACAAGGTGAACAAAACAAATATCGAACATCACCATCAAAATCAAAGTCCAGTGCATCTAAGTGCACAAAAGGCGTATCACTGCACTGCAAGCATATATAAACTATACAGAGTGCAGGAACCAAAACGTGTGCGTGCATATGCACAAAATCAACTCAAATGTCTAAAACCGTAAAATCACAAACATGTGAAACTAAAGAACGAAAACGATATCAAGTGCAACACTATGCAAAGATCGTAAATACTCAATCATCAAAATAAAATCATACGAATAAATCACCCAAAACATCGGAATCAATAATGGCGGAATAGTACCGCTCCAGCGCATCCTCTAAGAATCTCGGCCAACTATCGTGGTCACTAGTGGGACGTCTCGTCGATGATCATGAACTCTGTCCTGCTGGGGTGCGTAACCATGACCACTCCTGGGTCAAAGTTTTCACTGTGAATTACCAATCTTTCGGTCCATCGGCTCATCGGCCCTGTCAGGTGTGCTAACGGGGATGATTCCGTTCTGGCACTCCTCTGGTCATCTCTTGGTCAATCATCGCGACCACTCGTGAGGCAGCATATCACTGGCGTCGGCCTCTGGCTCTCTGAATGTACGTGACACATCTGATCCTGGGTGCAAGTATCATTGCAGCAGTGTCCTGGAAGGAATCCTGCTCACGGTCTCTTCCATGTCTCGCCTTCTGCCAACTGTCCGGAAGTCATTGTCCTTTCCTATATCTGCATCTTTGCTCTGTAACGGCTGCATACCCATCACGACTCCTTCTGGAAGGTATATCCAGTACTCTGCCTCGGCATGCGCATCGCATCTCTGATGTCGGCGGAGTGGAACGTCATCTCATCTAGATCTGGTACGAACCTCTTACTTCACTTTTCTCTAATGTCGTCTGCTTTGGACTCGTCTCGTCGCGGCTGCATGGACTAAGCTCCAACGGCTATCCTCATATCTGGAGTCTCCCAAGAAATTCATCTCACCACCTAGCATCTGAATTAAGTCGAGCCATCTGATCGAGTCGTCAAAACCTCATAATCCCCCAAGAACTCAACATCTTGGGCACAGTTTAATAGTATCGAGTACATACCACAACATCGGTGGTCCAGCCGTAGAAGGGCAAACCCAAGCCTCACTAATGGCGCCGCAGAACTACCGCAAACCCGAAGGTTCAAAGGCTTTCACACGGTCATTAAGTCGAGTTAGGGTTTCATTCTTCTAGAGGGACCATAGAATTGCCTGCATGTCTTTCCGACTACTTTAAACTTGGAATAATAGGTTTCTGACATTCGATCGTCTCTGTCGACTCCCAACGTCTCCGCGTGAAGTCGTCTCTAGCTGGAATCAATCTGTCTGATGACCTCGCATCGGGGTAGCGAACGAACCACATGTCCTAGTCATTCATCCTCGGTGACTAGCGACCTTCAATCATCTCTTAGTACAACTCGTACTGCAATAGCTCCAACATCTGGGGCGATATCTCGTCGTTCGCTGCAACAACTGGCTCACTCGTCCGCACGCTGAAGAGTGTCTCAATCATCATGAGTAAGTAATATACCAATGGTCATCAAAATCTGGCTGGCCTCTGTCAGTGGCTCAATCCTCTAGTGTCGATCAGCACATCCGAGTAACCTCATAAAGGCGATCCGCCAAACGCTCGTGGCGCGGAAACACAGTAAAAAGACACATCTCCGCAATGGTGTGTCTCCGGAATCATGCCCTGGTCAGTCCTCGTTCGTGACGAGCTTGTGCTGACCGCAACTCTAGCCGTAGCTCTTCCTGCCATAACCATAGCAGCAAAACCAAACTGGTACCGATGAGGCTAGATCAAGAAGGAATATAATACTGAACAAGGAAATGTACATCCTAAGGCTTCATAAGTGGAGTGGCGTGTCGTAAATATGCCGCGGAACATATCAACGGTACGTCACTCTACTTTAGTCACCTATTCCATCAACCAAGGGTCATCCTACGCTCCGAAGGTTAAAACCTAACGTTCTGATACCAACTTTGTCACGTCCCGAAAGTACGGAACATGACCGGCACTTAAACTACGAAACGTCTCGAGGCGTACGTAATCTAAGTAAACCGAAAACCCAGAAATCTAAAACCATTTAAGGAGTAAATAAGGAAAAACTAGTTTTAAGAGGTAAAGAAATCATGTTTTGACAATCAAGTTTTTAAATAACTAAGCCGAATATGAATTTATAAAATGTGTAATTTTTCCTAAAAATTTCGGCAGAGTTTCCTTTGTAAAAACTGGCCCCGAACGGGGTACAACAAGAATAACATATATGACATGATAAAAGGCATCCCCAAGCGGGAGCTAGCTCTTCGTCAATCGACGGCCACAACCACACAAGTAAGAATAATATACAACACCGAAAGGCGAGGATCAAATCTAAAAGAAAACACAGTAAGCATGAAAACCGCAATACTACAAGCGCGACTCTAAGGTCGAAATAATACAACACTGAAGTCTGAGTCTGAAAGAATAAACAAGTTTTGGTTGATGGAAATTCTAGATATAATAGACAATACATGAACAATGGCGGTTCTGATACAAAAGAACCCACCTACCAACGCAAGTCACCCATATGGAAGCAGTGTGCCAGAAATGCCGCAATGGAATCTGTACGGCAAACCTGCAAAAACTGGGGCACAACGGGGGTGAGTTGCCAACTCGTGAATAGAAAGATATCTACAAGCAGGAATCGAATGCATGACCCATCCTAGGTCAATACGATCAGATATAAATAAACCTCAATATGAATAAAGCTGAAGCATACTAAACTGGCAATGTAATCTCTATACATGAATGAAGTGCCAAGTGCTCGTGCTAGTGCCTCAGGTAACAATATAGCATATGAATGAGATATGAATGCGTGAAAACAGGATACATCTACATGAAGCCACTGTTTTCATAATTTAGTGAGATTTCCCTTGTATTTTTAAAATGAGGTACCATAATGAAATCAGCATAAAACTGTGCCTAGCATCGGCACAAAACGAAATCCCAATATCCCGATATCTCAAAGTCTCAACCACAATATCTAGGGCGCCGTCAATCCAGACCGGCCCCTACCATCAATCTCAAGACCACGACGGTATCCTCCGGATATCCGACGCGTCGGGTAAAATCACCGGTAGGTAGTGCTCCCCTGCCAGGCTCAACGTCATCACCACATTCCTCTTGCCCCGGGGTACCGCACCGGGTCCACCATGTACCCGAAACGGTTCATCCGTCTCCTCGAATCGGGTTTCCAAATCCATCAGCAAACTCATGGTGGACGACTCATACATCATGGAAAAACCGCACTTTTTATTTTAAAAGAGAGAATATGTTTATTTGTGTTTTTGCGGTTTTCCTCCAAATCCAGAAAATCTCATAGAAATCCAAACCTCAATAGCATGCAAAATAGTGAATATATGCATGAGAATCCATGAATGCGGCATAACAATGAATAACAGTATGCATGAAGTAGCAGGTAATAACTACAATGTCTAAACTATTCGCTAATAGGCTATGTCAAGCAATAATATATTTTCTAAGGTGTACGTGACATGGCAATTACCGATGAAGATGTGTGTGAGCCGGCAAGTAAGTGTACGTGGTACATACGCATCATCGGTAATGGTGCTGGTGTCCTATCAGCATGATATTAAAATGGTGTATGAAACATAATATAAGAATGCAATGCAAAGCGAACCACAAAAAGTGGGAGCTGAAACTAGACGTAACCAAAACTAATCTGCATTAATCTAATATAAGTCCTACGAATGGTGCCTTTTGAAATAACACGAATCATGGGGTTTTGAAAATAGGGCCACGGTGTTTTTATGAAAAGATACGTCGTTTTTGAAATGTCCGTAGATTCCCTTGAGCTGTCTTTAAAAATGCCCACGATTCGTTAGTTTTTGAAATAGGTAAGAAGTCTAATCTACTCTAACAACTACACTAAACTATACGGCCGAACTAACAAGCTGAACTACAGGTAAGGAAACCGCCTAACATCTGAGTCGATATATAAATATATATAAGTCGGTGATCCCGCCTCAATAGTATCGCGTACGATACAGTATATCATCTGACATCCTCGAGTCATGAGCGCGGATCTATCATCAATATAGGCTCGTACGGTAAATCGTTGTACGGCATCCCAAAAGCTGGGTACGGTTCAATATCACACTATCTCATCACATTTCATATATCACTTATCATATCATATAATCTGGGGTACTGATCTAAGTCTAGTACAACTGATATCATCTTCAAAGTATGAATGCGGGGGTAAACACACATCCCGAACCCGCAAGAATCACATTTCGTATCCCCAATACGAATCATATCAAATCACCGATCTCGCGGCACAAAGCCCACATCATCGACTCAACTCCAAAGTCATCCCATATCATCAAACACCGTGCAAGTATAAGAAACATACAAGTGTATGCGTGTGGGTGCAAATCTATCCTATGGTTCGCAACTAGGAACTACGCTAGTTATTTCTACCCCTAACTAGCCATAACACACTAACTATCACACATAAAATATACTACATAGTACTAATTACGGACTGCGGGGGTGCTATACGCCATCCACCCGACTTCTCCCCGTAGATATAAATCTACTCACCTGGTCCTCGCTAGCCGGTGCCGACGTCGCCACGCGCTTGCTTGTCGTCTCGAAGTCCATATGGGGTACCTACATATCACAACGTATCGTATCGCATAAAAACCCAATTCAAAATCGAAACGGCATACGAAAACTAAATCGGCACGCGTATCATGCATAGGTCAAAACCTATCGCCTACACATGCAAGAATAGTCAAACCAACCCTCGATGTCGATGTACGAACGTCAAACCATCGAGAAAATCCAATCACACTCATTTACACATTCACGAACACTAATTTTAATATAAAATAGGTTAAAACTCACGAAAACCCCAAATTCACTCTAAAAGCCGTTTTTTCCGAAAAACTAGCAAGCAAAATTACCCGTTTTAGTACAAAACTCGATGTTTAAATGAATGTAGCGGCCAATATATTTATTATATATCTTAAATAAGTCAATAAAACCATTTCCATAATTTAATCACATAAATTTGCATAATTTCCAAAATCCTAGTTTGCAAAAATATCAATTTTAACACTTTTTAATGTAAAATTCATAATTTTACAATTAAACTTGGTTTTGCATATTTTAAATGGTTAAACCACTCAATGCAATTTTTAAGATATGAAGAAACCCTAACCATATTTTAATTCTCGATTTAACACAATATTTACAAAAATTAGTTTGCAATATTAACCAATTTCGACAATTTTTTTTATAGCAAAATGCACATACAACAAACTAGTTTGGATTTGCATGAAATAAGGTATTAAACTACACTTTAAAATGTTATTAATACCATGCAAAACCTAATTAGATTTTAATCTCCATTATATAAGTATTTCATTAAAACCTAGTTAGCAAATTAGCATAATTAGAACAATTTTTAAACTAACAAATTAGCAATTAGTAACCAAATTAGATTTTGCATTCAATTACATGTTAATCCCCTCATTACAATCATAAGCTAATGATAAAGAACCTAATTTAATTCAAACCCTAGCTTCAATTCAAAATTCCCAATTGAATTTCCAAACATTCAATTAAACCCACAATTTAACACCTAATTAGCTTCATTAAGGAATTTAAATCAAACAAAATGAATAATGGGTCAAAAGTTATACCTCACAAACCATGATCAAACTTGAATTCTAGACCTCCATTTTGAAATCCTTGCACCAAGATCCATGCTAAAGGAGATGAGGGAAAATGGGTAGGAGTCGGATTTTGATTTTGTGGGATTTTTGATGGATTTTTGTGAGGTTTTTTGGAGATGAAATGAAGTGGAAACTTGGGGGAAAAATGAGGGGGGGCTGCTGAATATTTCGGCCAGAAGAGGGGAGTGGGGAGAGGTGAGTGATTGGTGTGGAAATTCCAAGGTCAAAGCCCCTCCCAATTACCATAATACCCCCACCTACTTTACTATATATAAAAACCTTATTTTAACTCATTTCTCACATGATTTAAGGTCAAAAAGAGGGAAATAAAATTCTTGGGCTGCTACAATAGTGTGGGGCCGGCCAAGGGGAGTGAGGGTGAGTGTGAGAGACTTTACAAAAAAATTCTATGCAAAAAGACCCCCCACAATACCAAATTTGCAAGTTTTAGTTCAAAATAACTATATTTTTGTTTTCCATAAAATAAATCAATTAAAACTTGAAATAAAATACTAAAAATTTATATTACAACTAGATTTTAATCAACATGATTTTAAGGATTAAAATTAACCCATTTAAATTTGTATTTATCGCTAATTTAATGTATTTTCTTACCGGCTTAAAATAATAATAAAATAATTTTTTTTTCAGAAAATTTAAAATTTCACCAGTGGCTCAATAAACACCAAATACTAGCAATTTCAAAGATAGAATATGTATATTTAATTTTTATAATAAGATATTTGCATTTTTACTTTTTTACAGAAAACCCCCTTATTTTACCGATTTTCCGAAATTTCACCGAAACGATTTTTCAAAACGCTACAGAAAAAGTCTCGTCATAGTCCAAACCTGGTCTTTGACGAAAACCCTTCGCCACAAGTCTTGCCTTATAGGTCTCTACCTGCCCATCTACTCCAATCTTTCTTTTAAAGATCCATTTGCACCCCACAGGTTTTACCCCAGGGGGTACAACGTCCAAAGTCCATACTTTGTTGGTGTACATAGACTCTATTTCGGATCTCATGGCATCCAGCCACTTCACAGAGTCTCCACTCGTGATAGCTTGCTGAAAACTGGTAGGATCATCATCTTCCATGATGCAGTCTTCTCTGTCATCATCAATGAGGAAATCGTAGTACCTCTCCGGTGGGCGAGAAGTCCTACCAGACCTACGGAGTGGCCGAGGTTCCTCAGTTTCTATTGCAATAGCCGGTTCAACCAAGTCGTCATTTGTAGTTTGTGTCTTTAGAACCTCTTCTAGATCTACCATATTGCCATCAGTTTCATTTGTGAAAAACTCTTTTTCCAAGAATGTGGCATGCTGGGAAACAAACACCTTTTATTCCTCCTTGTGGTAGAAAAGATATCCATAAGAGTTCTTTGGATATCCCACAAAATGACACATGACTGACCGTGTCTCGAATTTGTCCCGATTCTGCTTTTTAACATTGGCTGGGCAACCCCAAATCTTAATTCTCTTAAGAGATGGTCTCTTCCCATGCCATATCTCATATGGCGTGGTAGACACGGTTTTGGTTGGGACCTTGTTCAGTAGAAACGCTGCAGTTTCCAATGCATGCCCCTAAAATGAGACAGGTAACTCAGTATCACTCATCATGGATCAGACCATATCTAATAGGGTTCGATTCCGTCGTTCAGACACACCGTTGTGTTGTGGTGTGTAAGGAGGAGTGAGCTGAGAGAGAATCCCATTCTCTTTTAGGAAGTTTGCAAATTCTGTACTGAGGTACTCCCCACCTCGATCTGATCGAAGCATTTTGATACTCAAGCCGGTTTGTTTTTCTACTTCTTGTTTATATTCAGTGAATTTATCGAAAGCTTCGGATTTGTGCTTTAATAAAAATACATGACCGAATCTTGAGAAATCGTCAGTGAAAGTAATGAAGTAAGAAAAACCGCCTCTAGCCTGTGTAGAAATTGGTCCACATACATCGCTATGTATGAGTCCTAGGAGCTCGGAAGCTCTTTCTCCGTGTCCGGTAAACGGAGTTTTGGTCATTTTACCCTTGATACAAGACTGGCAAGTCGGATAAGATTTATATTCAAAAGGGTTTAAATATCCATCTTTGTGTAACTTGTTTAGTCTTGTTTCGTTAATATAACCAAGTCTACAGTGCCATAGAAAAGCTTCATTTATTTCTGAAAGTTTTCTTTTATTAGTGTGTTGTTTGCTGAAAACTGTGTGTTGATTTAGGACGTATATCCCGTTATTAAGCGTACCATACCCAACCAACATTTGATTCAGGTGAATGTTCATAACATTGTTCTGCAATACAAAATTATATCCTTCATTGTCTAACAAAGAAACAGATATTATATTACAAAGCATACTTGGTAAAAAATAACATGGGTTCAAAACTAATATATACCCAGATGACAACCCCAAGTGATACTCTCCCACTGCGACTGTATGTACATTGGAACCATTTCCAACGCGGAGAGTATGGTCACCTGTCTTCAAAACTTTGCTATTTCTCAGCCCATGCATAGAATTGCAAATGTGAGAACCTGAACCGGTATCTAATACCCAGGAGGCAGAGTTTATTGAAAAACAGTTTTCTGTCACAAACACGCCTGAAGCGGAAGCATCCCCATGCTTCTTCTTGAGATTTAAGTACTCGGTACAGTTGCGCTTCCAATGTCCTGTTTTGTGGCAATGAAAACATTCCCCTTTCCCCGATTCTCCAGCTTTGGACTTTTCCTTCCCCTTAACCTTTTTAACTCCACCCTTAGGATTGGTGGGCTTCTTCTTTTTCTTTCCCTTGGCCTTAACCTTTGGGCGAGAAGAGAAAGATTGTCCAACATTCAAAACGGGAGTTTTTACTGATTTCAGTGTGCTCTCTGCACTCCTTAACATATTAAGGAGTTCAGGTAGTTCCCTCTCCATGTTGTGCATGTTGAAGTTAACTATGAATTGTGCAAAGGTGGAGGGGAGGGACTGCAGAATAATATCCGTATATTGTTCATTGTCCATCGTCCATCCAAGGTCCTCAAGCTCTTCTATGAGAGCTATCATCTTCAGAACATGGTCTCCTACTGGTGTGCCAGGGGCCATTCGCATCTAAAACAATTTCTTTGATGCTTCGTATCGTAATACGCGGGATTGCTCTCCATACAACTCCTTTGTATGGAGGAATATGGCTTGAATGTCCATATTCTCGTGCTGCTTTTGATGTGCGTTGTCCATCGATGCAAGCGCGAGGCATTTGGCCGTGGAACAGTCAGCGTCCCATGTCTTGCGGACTTCTTTGTCCGCAACTGAGGATTTTGGACCTGGGACGGGCGGGGCTGAAGCCGTGAGGACATATGATACTTTATCATAAGTCAAGGCAATTTTCAGATTCCTCAGCCAGTCTTTATAATTGGTCCCATTCAGTTTATTTTTATCTAGTAGAAGCTTGAGTCCAGTCATTGGTATCTGCCATTAAGAGAGAGAAAAGAATACACTCAGCGAAAGCTCTTGCAAAGATCAGATTGGTTATTATCTTGTCTAATCGATGTCTCCCACTGCTATAATCATGTTTTTCTTTCAAACCTTAAAAAGAAAACTAGCCAGGATTAATTACAGTCTACAACTTCGCTAACTGTTCAGCCAGGCCAGTGTCGGTACTTGAGGGAGGTTCCCCGTGCTTTCGCACGGACCTAATTAAAGTAAACCTCATTTTTCCAGAGGCGTAGCCCCGTTAACACCTTTCTAGACACCTAATGAGTTAGCTAATTGTAAACTGTAAAACTCTTCTGGGAGCAACTATTGCCCACAGTGGGATCGGGATCCAACCATCATATAGAAGGTATGCAATCTCATTGCAAATCTCAACACTTGAAATTCCCGATGTGGTTTTTACCCCTAGTACTTATGACTTTAACTATGGTCAACAAATCATAAGCACTAGTCAAGTTCTACCCGTCATTTCTTGATTAATTAGACCCACTCATATGATCCTTAACTATGGTCAACAAAGTCGCATGAATGTCCTAATCAATGTGCATCATATGCAGTGTAGAAAGACATCACTTAACTACCGTACACTACGCCTTAACTATAGTCAACAAACGTAGCATGAATACTAAGTACTCTACTTCCTAAAATGACAGAGGGTTGCGGATGATTTTTAAGAAAATCTTTAACGCTTTGAACTTGATATCGTCGTAGAATCAAATGGTTTTCAAAAGGAGTGGCTTGAGCTCCGCAGTTTTGAATTGTAGCTTTTTCATAAAGAGCCGAGTGGTTTTCAAATCCGATTCTACAACATCTTTTTAGGTTTATTTTCATTACATTAATCATAATGTAGTCCCATCATTTAAGTCCTTAAGCCAATCACAGAAAAGAAACTAAAATACAACGTACGCTATGCCATCCGCATTCGCCGCAATGTTCCGTTATGCACCGTTAGGTTACTTAACCAACGGCATACCAGGACGGGACTAGCGCGGTGTAAAACATAAGCAACGTCTACTATATATCTCATATATAATATACCATTCGTCTCAGATATCACAGAACACAGGCAGCAGAAACACAGATATAATGTGGGATATACTAGGACGTCCGTATTTAATATTTAGCCAACAATAGAAAATACGGATTCCACAGTTGCGATGAATAGCCAAGCCCACACCCTTAGACCCCTACGAGAGTGGCAAGCGACCCTACCAATCCTGGAGTTTAGGAGACCCGGTCTCGACTCCTCGAGATGGCCTCCCACTGAACCCCAGAACCCGGTCACTTGTGCTCCCCTCCTTGGGTCTATCATAATGCGGAAAAGTAAATAATATACAACACTGGTGACATCAACCTCAATCCGGAAGTGCCCCAAATAAAAGAATATTACATTACATTTGAATTTTCATGAATGAAAATAAAACTCTCATCTCACATAAAACCCCCCGGCTATTCAATCGCGACAATCCTGCACATCATATCTCAGCAACACATAATATCATATATCATCAACGTAAATATGTATGCGTATCCCGATTGTCGTTGATGTATAGCAACGAAACCGGCGATAAGCGACATACTACACTTACGGTCACAAAAAAGAAAGTGTAAAACTACAACATTTGGAATCCACATTCTCTTTAGACATCGTAAATCCGAAATATCACATACATCGCATTTCATGCCTAACTATATGAATTCCACATATTGTATCACATTCCAGATAAATAAACAGTATTAAACATTTCGATCGAATAATCAAATACCCAAAATTTCCTAAAGCTCAACACTTAAGCGGAGTTCAAAAAACCCGGAATGTGTCACAGTAGCAGCGGTCCAGCCGTAGAAGGGTCAAGCCAACGCCTCACATGTGGCACGCCGTACTGCCCCAAACCCTAAGGTTTATAGGCAGTTCATACGGTCACATAATCGAGTTAAGGTTTGTGTTCTTCTAGTGGGTCCACTACTTAACTTGCACGTATTTCCGAAAGATTTAAACTCGAGAAAAAATCAACACTTGAAAATTTTTCGTGCCAGGAAAAAGTGAGTTAAAGATATCCGTTCGAACTTTTTAATACTTTCTAAATTATCCGAAAAAGGCACGAAATTAAAATTCCCATCGAATCACCGAATCCAAAACAATCCCCAGAACATTCAAGACTTGAATCAGATTAAACATACCAAAAAATGTATACAAGCAAGTAGGAACATTACTGTATAAACACGGGCCAATGATTCATCTGTACGGCCGCGGAGCCGCGGCCCAAGGAAGCTGGGATGTACGGTTCATTGCTTCATGTTTTACAGTATTGCTTAGATTTGCCTGCTGAATTTTTTATGTATTTTTAATTCTGAAAATAACACAGTTTCAAAAAATGTCCAGAGAGGGTTGAAAAATCCGTATTTTTGGTTCGATCGGAGTTTTAGCTTCGTTAAAGCGTCGCCTAAAGCTCTAGCTTGGTTCTGATACCAATGTTAGGTTTACCTAGCACCTCATGAAGGGTTTGGAAGCATCACATGTCTCAAAATCAAATTTTTACGGTGCTAAGTGAACATGCAAAGAATCATCACTAGAAATTTAAGGTTTCATTACAAGTACATCATCACAAGTAGAAAAAGCAAGGGTTTTGAGAGTGCAACCTTTGTAGCTCCCTATGCTAGACTCCTTGGCTACTTGAGGGTTGGAAAAAGGTTCGCTTGAGGTCTTCTAAGTCCACGACGATCCACCCGAAGCTTCTTTACCCAAAGCTCCTTGCTTTACTCGATATGTGAATGAAGTAGAGCAAACATCCTACACAAATGGGCTAGATGTGTGTAGTATGATGATGTGGGTTGTTTTCTATAATCAAAACTCTTTCTTTTTCTCAACCTCACTCAAAGAAATTCTCAAGAGAGGAAGAAGAAGATGGTGGCTTAGCTTTCTCACAAAAGAAAAGATATGAGAGAGTGAATAATTGAAATGAGAAAAGAATAATATTGTAATGCCTTGAAAAGTCGTTTTGGTATTTTCCCGAAATTCGGTGAAAATTTGGTATTTTTCCGTAAATCGTCTTTTTGTTATTTTGCAGTTTAGGCCTTATTATACCTAATTTGGATAGGTAATTGCTAGTTTTTAGTAGTTAATGAGTTACTTATAAAATTCTGGTCGTTTAAAAGTTTTCCCTAATTTTTCAATTTTTAATATTATTTTAAGCCGGTAAGAAAATACATTAAATTAGCGATAAATACAAATTTAAATGTGCTAAATTTAAGCTTTAAAATCATGTTAATTAAAATCTAGTTGTAACATAAATTTTTAGTATTTTATTTCAAGTTTTAACTAATTTTTATTATAGAAAACGAAATTTATTGAATTTAAGCTTAAACTTGCAATTTTGGATTTGTAGGGGGTCTTTTTGCAAAATTTTTTTTTGTAAAACCCCCATTCACTCTTCCCTCACCCCAGGCCGCCCCACTTCAGCAGCACAAGGAAAAAAATTCCTTGCCTCCTTTGACTTTTTATTATGTGTTGAAATGAGGTGTTTTTATAAGGTTTTTGATTTATTAATTGGGTATGGGTCTTTAGTTGATTGGTATGGTTGACCTTGACTTTTCCCCAACTCCCCCACACCTCACCCCACTCCCTCCTCAGCCCAAATTCCTGTAGAAAACAGCCCCAAAAAATTTCCCCATTTCTCCTTCTATTTTGCTTCATTTTCACCTCAAAAATCCATCAAAATTCAAATTTCCTTCACAAATCCAATGCAAACCCTTAATCTATCTCTTCTCACATCCCAATTGGTTTAAATCTTGGAGAAAGGAGGTTCCTTGGGGGGCTAGGGCAAGCTAAGGTTTGAACTTGTGAGGTATAATTTCAATCTTTGGTTAATTGGTAGTTGTTATATGCTAAATTAGAACTTTGATGTGTTAATTTTTGTTGTTGATTTCTAATCTATGTTTTAAAGTGAATGGTTTGAATTTTAATTAGGGTTTTAGAAACCATTATTAGGTTAATTAAGTTATTTTGTTATCTAGTTATTATACAAACCAAATTTAAGAGGTTACTTTGCTTAGTGGGCTCAAATTAGTGTTAATTTAGTGTTTTCATGTATAGTTTGGATTGGAATTGCTCATTTTGAAAAATTCAAGAGAGTGGGTTGTGATCAAGTTAGGGTTTGTTGTGTTTGATCATGATTTTAATGGGTATATTAGCATGTTAATTGAATGCAAAACCCAAATTGGTTATTAGTTGCTATTTGTTAGTCTAAAATTTTGCTAATTGTGTTAATTTGGTTAACTAGGTTTTGGGAATTTAATTAATCAATTGGGATAAAAATCTAATTAGGGTATCCATGGTATTATTAACATTTTAAATTGTATTTTAATATTTTAGATCATGCAAATCCAAACTAAATTGTTGTTTATGCATTTTTGCTAAAATGGTTGAAATTTGGGTAGAATTGCAAACTAGTTTTTTTGAACGTATATAGTTTGATGAGATTAAGTTGTGGTTATGGGTTATATGACTTATTTAAGTTATTTAATAAGTATTATGGCCGCTAGAATTGTTTAAACGTCGAGTTTTGTACTAAAACGGGAAATTTTGCTTGCTAGTTTTTCGGAAAAACGGCTTTTAAAGTGAATTTGGGGTTTTTGTGAGTTTTAAACTATTTTATATTAAAATTAGTGTTCGTGAATGTGCAAATGAGTGTATTTGGGTTTTTCTCGATGGTCTGGCGTTTGTACGCCGATGTCGAGAGTTTTTGGGTTGATTTGTGGAAGCAACCATAGGTTTTGACCTATGTGGGATTCGTGTGTCGTTTTGGTCATGAGTCGGATTTTAATGCGATGCGGTGCGTTATGATATGTAGGTACCCCCATGTGGACTTCGAGACGGCAAGCAAGCGCCTGGCGACGTCGGCACCGGCGAGCGAGGACCAGGTGAGTAGATTTATATCTACGGGGAGAAGTCGGGTGGATGGCGTATAGCACCCCCGCAGTCCGTGGTGGTGTATACGGATGCGTATACACACCAACAATTATTATATGTTATTTGGGATTAATAACGATGTTAGGATGGATATTGGTGTGTTGGATTACTTTAGTGTTGCGAACCCTAGGGTAGTGTTGCACTACACATACACACATACACACACACATACATTCCTATTTATATGTGCTCATGGGATTCTTTATAGTTATGTGTTCACATGGGTATGGGACTATGTGTTCACATACGGATATGAGGACGATACTAGGGATTGAGCTGAGTCGATGAGATTTGTTTTGTGGTTGTGATATCGGTTTGTACGAGACTGTCGATCAGTAGTCAGATCATGACTATATTGATGATATTAGTATTGTACTAGACATAGGTCAGTACCCTGGACTATGATCTTGGATAAAGACGATACCAGATGAATAGTGTGATGAATATGATATTAACCCGTACCCAGATTTGGGGATGCCGTACGATGGATTTACGTACGAGCTATATTTTGATGATTGATCCGCACTCTTGACTTGGGATGTCTGATTATAGATATGGTATCGGATATGGTATTATTGAGGCGGGATCACCGACTAATATATATACAGGTATGTATATGCATCGACTCAGATATTAGGCGGTTTCCTTACCTGTAGCCCAGCTGGTCAGCTTATCCCTTTAGTTTAGTTTAGTTGTTAGATTAGATTCGATTCTTACCTATTTCAAAACTAACGAATCGTGGGTATTTTAAAAGACAGCCCAAGGGATCCTACGGATATTTCAAAAGACGTATCTTTTCATAAAAACACCGTAGCCCCTATTTTCAAAACCCCATGATTCGGGTTATTTCAAAAGGCACCATTTGTAGGACTTATATTAGATTACTGCAGATTAGTTATAGTTGCGTCTAGTATTCAGCTCCCGATCATTATTGTGGTTCACTTCGCATCGCATGCTTATATTATGTTTCATACTCCATTATTGATATCATGCTGTTAGGACACCAGCACCATTACCGATGATGCGTATGTACCACGTACACTTACTTGCCGGCTCACACACATCTTCATCGGTAATTTCCATGTCATGTACACCTTAGAAAATATTATTGCTTGACATAGCCTGTTAGCTAATAGTTTAGACATGATATTAGTTTACTTGCCTCATATGTTAGTTTAGACATTGTAGTTATTACCTGCTACTTCATGCATACTGTTATTCATTGTTATGCCACATTCATGGATTCTCATTCATATATTCACTATTTTACGTGTTATTGAGGTTTTGGATTCGGATTTCCATGAGATTTTCTGGATTTGGAGGAAAATCGCAAAAACATAAATAAACCTTTTTCTTTCTTTTAAAATAAAAAGTGCGGTTTTTCCCATGATGTATGAGTCGTCCACCATGAGTTTGCCGATGGATTTCGAGACCCGATTCAAGGAGACGGATGAACCGTTTCGGGTACATGGTGGACCCGGTAAGGTACCCCGGGGTAAGAAGCGCGTGATGATGATGATGTGAGCCTGGCAGGGGAGCACTACCTACCGGTGATTTTACCCGACGCGTCGGATATCCGGAGGATACCGTCATGGTCTTGAGATGGATGGTAGGGGCCGGTCTGGACTGACGGCGCCCTAGATATTGAGACTGTGATATTGAGATTTCGAGATATTGAGGTACAGAGACTGTGATACAGAGATATCGAGATATTGGGATTACGTTTTGTGCCGATGCTAGGCACTGTTTTATGCTGATTTCATTATGATACCTCATTTTAAAAATACAAAGGAAATCTCACTAAATTATGAAAACAGTTCTTCATTTACATGTATTCTGTTTTCATGCATTCATACCTCATTCATATGATATATTTCTACCTGAGGCACTGACACGGGCACATGAGATTACACTCGGGTTAGATATCTACCCTAGCCTTATTATAGGTTGCATGTTATTCTTATATTTGAGGATATATTATGATCATTGACCTAGGATTGCGTTATTTATGCGATTTCTTTTCGTAGATGTTTTTCTATTCACGAGTTGGCAACTCACCCCCGTTGTGCCCCAGTTTCTTGCAGGTTTGCCGTACAGGTTTCATTACGGCTTTGCAGGCATAGTTTCCTTCGAGTGATTTGCTAGTAGGTGGGTTTACTTGTATCGTACCCCTAATATATATCTTGTATATCATTATTCTGTTGTATCTAGAAGTTCCATCAACCAAACAAGTATTTATTTGAGTTAGAGACCAGCGATGTTATTCTTTCGACCTTAGAGTCGCGCGTTATATTTCTGTGGTTTACTTGTGGTTTTGAGTTTCCTTTTGAGTTTTGATCCTCGCCCTTGGCGTTGTATATTATATTGCTTGTGTGGTTGTGACCGTCGATTGACGAAGAGCTAGCTCCCGCTTGGGGATGCCTTTTTATTGATTTCGTATACTATTCATGTTGTATCCCGTTTGGGGGCCAGTATTTACAAAGGAGACTCTGCCGAAATTTTCAGGAAATATTTGATGTTTTTAAAAAACGCATAATTCGGCTTATGCTATTAAAACTACTTGATTTAAATTGGTTTTCCTTCACTCTACTACTTTTCTTGGTTTGGATTTCTGGGTTTTCGGTTTACCTAGATTACGTACGCCTCGAGACGTTTCGTAGTTTAAGTGCCGGTCATGTTCCGTACTTTCGGGACGTGACAAATATATCTTAATCCTTTCTCACTTCAACCATGGTTAGAATCATCTAGATTTTTATCAAATGGGTTAAGGATGAAAGGATAATTAACTCAAGGTAAAATGGTGGTTGAAGCATGGTCAAAGATGATAAGTATAAACCTTGTGTGAATTATCCCTTTTCTTTTTCTAAATGATAAATAAATAGATAATTCTACAATGCGAGTCTTGCATTGCCACCAAACATGTATCAACAACCATGATACAATGTATGTATGTTGTAGGGTTCCTAGGCACTCTCAAGAGGTCTCACAAGGCATCAACTATGCCAATTTCAAAAATACGGTGCCGAGAAACCCTAGACTACGGATCGTTGGCTAGAATTCTAGGCGATAACAATAACTAGTAAACAACTTTACTAATAAAGAACGGAAATACAACCTTTGTAGATCCGGTGCTCCACCTCCATAGCTCTGCAATGATGTCTCTCCGCTGTCCAAAATGAATCCCGGGCTCAAACGTCGGCTTCATCGGAGAAATGGGCGGGAAAGGTCGTCGGCTTCGTGCCGAAGATGATCTACGTCGAAGCATCACTAGATCAAGCTCCAACTTCACCAAATCAAGAAACTTGTGAAGAAAACACACTCTACTACTTGGCAAGGGGTAGAGGATGAAGAAATAGGAAGTGGGTAGACTTTAGAATTGGATTTCTCACTTGATTTCATCAATCACCATTGATGAAGTGAAGCTTTCATCTTCAAAGAAGATGAAGAAGAAGAAGAATATATGATAAGTATTATGATGAGAATTAAAGAATAGAAAAGAATAATCATTCTTATCATAATCAAACCATAGTTAAGTGTAGAGAGCTAACTAGAGTTTATGTGAGTGGTTAGGGTTAAAGAAGATGACAAAATGGTCACTTGGTCAAAAGCTTCATGAAGCTTCAACAAGCTTCATGAAAGAAAGAATGAAAGAAAACCATTTTGTTTTTTCTCTTTATGATTTTATTTTCCAAAACTAATAAATAAATAAATGAATAAGTAATCATAACCCTAACCATTCATATAACCAAGGTTCAATCTTTACACTTAACCAATTGTGCATGTATCATCAAACATGATACAATCAAGTGCACAAAACTATATCGAATATACAATGTGCACAAGCGAGTGAGAAAATCCATTTAAAGTGAACCGATACTAGTTAATGCAAAGTAATATATCAAATATATAATTATACATTAAATCATAAAATCAACACTTGATTTAATGATCCGGTCATATCGCATATAACCGGCTAATATCAACAGTAACAACTTATCGAATCAACACTTGATCCGATAACCCGGCTATATCGCATATAACCGATCAATGTCACAAATCGCGAGAATCGAATACAGTATCACATACTGGTATCATTCTCGGTCCCGCACACATCTCATATGTGCTCCTATTTCGTTTCGCTTGAGCCAGGAAACCTCTGTGTAGGACTCTAAAGACTCGTCAATACGCCGGCAGCAGGTGATGATCATATCAAACACCCACAAGCCGCAAGCGGTCTGCTAAACGTAACGGCCACCCGGGTATTGAGCGATCAGAAGATCGACGAGCAAGCCCGCTCACACTACAGTGAATCCAACCAGTAACACTACCGTACAGTCCGGTCTCGTCGTCTGATATGTCGCATATCTTGCCTAGGGGTGGTAAACGTCAGACCCCAATAGCTCGATAAGTCGTGTCGATATGAGGTCTATAACAATTCGAGAAACTACTGGTAACACTTACCAGTAAATCTCAGCAGCCCTGGCCAGGGATTTCCTGTTATAGCCAATCGAACACAGCGCAACATCAACCCTCTATACCGGGAGAGACGAATCCCCTCCTATCGCTCATTGCCTCCATGTGACTCGGGACTGTACCCAAAAACCACCGTTTTGCACGCCCTCTTGGACGTGGTAAGATGGAAATCAAAGCATAGTGGGAACCACACAAGACTCTATGACGATCTCGGGTCAACATACTACTCTGTACCAGTGTCACCAGAGAAGTGCCATCTGACGTAAGGTATAATACCATCTGGGAGTTCTCGGCGAGTCCGTCCAGTGTACCCAGTCTCTACTGAGCACCCGTATATCATCTCTGATGTCAAACACCGATGGATATGGGATCATCCATCGCCCATCTGTATGGGTCGAGAAGGTACACGCTAGTCTACTCTCGTATATCGATGCCCCGTCTCGATACACCCATGACTAGGGACTTTGAAGGATGTACTTATGGACTACTATGTCCCCACTAGTATGATCCGCATCATAGACCAGGTAGTCAAGTACACATCCTAAGGGTTTACCAACATGTAATAGAGAGACAATCTGAGTACACGTTAAGGTAAAGAGTAACCAGATAGCATACTATCATGTCGAGCAAGAAATTCCTCCTTATATATGTCCCAGCATCCACTACAATATACATCCTATGTACAGTAATGGCCTCTAGGGCATACATATAACTAACAATCTCCCACTTGCACTAGGGCCATCTGTAGCAGTGGTTATAGTATCCCATACTCAACCATCCCATAAAAGTCTCTCTCTGGGAATAGGCCTTCGTGAGTGGATCCGCCGTGTCGTCCTCTGATTCTACTCTGCTAACCTCGATCAGCCTGGAGATCAACTATCTCCATGATCAGGTGACACTACCTTAGAATATGTCTGGATCATTGATGGGACCGGGGTTCCCGGGCCAGAGCCACACTTCCATTGTCACAAAATGGTAGGAACCTTGTTCATCTCATGAACCAATATACACCCAAACAGCCTCTTTGGTAGCATCTTAAGTAGCGATGTATCCTGCCTTTATCGTCTAGTATGTCACGGTATCTAGCTTGGAACTCTTCCAACATACCGTCCCTTTACTGAGGGTAAAGACAATGCCTGCGACTGACATTCAGTCGTCTTTATCACCCTGGAACACTTCCAGTGATTCTCCCCAGGATCGATTGATACCATCTCACTACTGCTAGTGAGTATCCTAACATCCAATTAGATCTATCTCATAGATCCGAAATCCAGGATTTAGTAGGTATCATTTTGATCCTATATGGAGAATCATTGTGATAAGCGGAGACTGACTGAGCGTAGCATAGGAAACTCCTTCCCTATCTTGAGTATGTCATCCACGTACTCTACGAGGATCGTCACCATACTCCTACTACCTTTTTGTTTATACAAGGTTCATCTACCATTTTGATGATGTCAACTTCTTTGACTAACACATCAAAACAGACGTTCCAACTCCGCGATGCCTGCTTTATCCTATAAAGCATCTTGCACGCGTTTCCGCTGCTCCCACTGTCTACGAAGCCCTCTGGCTGTGTACTTATAGACGCACTCTTCTAAAACATCATTTAGAACAGCAGTCATGACACCCAACGCCAGATATCGTAGTCATGGTATGTAGCCGTGGCAAGTAGTATCTGGATGGACTTAAGCATAGCTACTTGAAAAGGTTTCATCATTATCCACACCTGGTCAATGATGCAAACATTTAACAAGTCTAGCTTTGAAAGTCTCAACTTTTCCATCTACACCAAGTAATCTTCTTAAGATATACTTGCTCCTGATGGGGATTTAACCCTTCAGATATAGCAACCAAAGTCCATACTTTGTTGGTGTACAAGGATTCCATCTCAGATCGATAAGCATCCAGCCATTCTTACAGAGTCTTACTCCTGATGGCCAGCTCGAAGCTAGTTGGGTCATCATCTCATGATGCAATCCTCGCTCCCACTGTCATAGAGAAACTGAAGTATCTCTCAGGTGGGTGAGGAACCCTACTAGATCGGCGGAGAGGCCGAGGTTCATTGGAATCTACTGAATCCTTTGGTTCTGTCAAATCATCAGCTGCAGTTTGTATAGCTGGAACATTTCCAGTTGTTCATAACAGACGTTGCCTCGAGCTTGTCCGGATTTTGCTTTTAGACATTGGCCGGACAACCCCAAATCTTAACTGACTTAAGAGATGGGCTCTTCCCTTTCCATATCACATATGAAGTGGTATGCTACTGATTTGATCGGGACCCTATTCAATAGGTATGCAGCTTCTCAGGCGCATAACTCCCTTAAGGAAATATGTAACTCAGTAGTACTCATCATAGAGTACACCTTATCATATAGGGTGTGATTTCTCCGCCCCGATATACCATCGTGCTATGGTGTATACGGAGGAGTAATGCTGAGAGAGAATCTCATTCTCCTTTAGAATAGTCCAGGAATTCCATGCACAAGTATTCTCCTCCCTTATCTCATCATAGGACATAATACTTATACCCGTATTTTGGTTCTCTACTTCTAACTTATATTCTGTGAATATCTCAAAAGGTTCGGACTTGTGTTTCAACAGGAACAAATGTCTGAATCTTGAGAGATTATCAGAGAATGTAATGAAGTACAAAGAACCGGTCTTGGTATGTGTAGACAGGGGACCTACATACATCAACATGTATCATCCCAAGAGTTCACTAACTCTTTCTCTGTTTCCAATAAACAGAGCTCTGGTCATATTATCTATGTGACATGACTGGCGAGTTTCACAAGATGTAAATTCAAACTAATTTAAATATGCATCTAAATGTAACTTCAGCTAGTCGGGTCGCATTGATATGACCTAGTCTACAATACCTCAAGAAGGATCCGTTCATTTCCGAACTCTTCCTCTTGTGTGTGTTCTGTATACTAAGAACTGTAGTTTGATTTAGAACATCAATGCTTTTAGATAACGTGCCTGAACCGATCAACTTTTGATATAGGAAATGTTCAAAACATTATCCAACAATACAAAATTATATCCTTTCTTTACTAATAAAGAAACTGATATGATTTTGTATATCAGGTTCGGTATCTAATAACATTCGTTCAGAATCAATGTATTGGTAATACAGGGTGACAGTGACCGACAGACTTGGCTGCAACTCTTGCCCCGTTTTCTGCCTCATGAAACTTATCACCCGTTCTCAGTTCTCTACTTATCTTTAGCCCTATGTAACAGATTACATATCTAGGATCCTGATCCGGTATCATATACCCAGGACGTAAAGGACATTGAGAAACAGTTCTGTATAATAAACACACCCGAAGATGATGCATCAGCATGCACTCTCTTCGTTTGGGCGGCATGGGAATCTTGGTATTCCCTTATTTCCTGCTCTGTCTTATAACAATTATAAGTAGGAGCGGGACCAACGTTCCCCAGCTCAGTATAACAAGCGGGTTCGGTCAATTATCCGTATTATTATCTTGATTAAGGCGTGACATGGTCGCTTCCAGGAGAGAGAGAGAAGAAAACACTCAGCGTGCGCTCTTGCAAGAATAGATTGGTTATTATTTTATCTAATCAGGATGGCTCCCACTGCTTTTTATCAAATCTTCCTTCAAACCCTAAAAGGAAAGACTAGCCGGGATTAAATACACACTACAAGTTCACCAATCTTTCAGCCAGGCCAGTGTCGGTACTTTGAGGGTGGTCCCCCGTGCTTTCGCACGAACCTAATTAATGTAAACCTCGTTTTCCCAGAGGCGTAACCTCGTTAACACCTTTCTAGACACCTACTTGATCGGGTAATTGTAATGTATAAAACTCTCCCAGGAGTAACAATTACTCGCAGCGGGTATCGGGATCCAACTATCTCATAGAAGGTATGCAATCTCATTGCAAATTTCAACACTTGAAATTCCCGATAATATTTTGCCCCTAACGTGCTATGACCTTGACGAAAGCCAACAAACCATAGCCCGCTAGTCAAGTTCAACCCGTACATTTCTTGATTGAATTAAACCCACCCGCACGACCCTTGACGAAAGCCAACAAAGCCGCACGACTACCCTAATCCAATCGCATCGTATGCTAGCAGATAAGCAGCATATAGCTACCGCACACTGCACCTTGACGAAAGCCAACAAATGCAGCACGAATACTATATACAACTTATCTGAAATGACGGAGGGCTACGACAGGTTTTTCTGAAAACCTATTGCGTAATGAACTTGATATCGTTGTAGGATCGAATGAATTTTGAAATGGAGTGTTTTTTAGGATTTTCTAGTTTTGCTAAAGGAGTCACTCCCGGTGAAGGGATCGTCGGTCCTTTCCTCGTCGAATGAGGTGCGGGATATATCATATATATCACTGTGCAAAGCAAAAACACTTAAAAGCAATCAAAAGACAAACCGAGGGGTGTAGCATCTGCCAGTTATTGCTAAAGGAGTCACTCCTGGTGAAGGGATCTCGGTCCTTTCCTCATCGAATAAGGTGCAGGATATATCATATATACCGCTGTGCAAAGCAAGAACTGTAGCTACCTATTTTATTTTGAAATTCGATTCTACAACATCTTAGGTTTCTTTTATTTCATTAATCATATTAATGAAGTCCCATCATTTAAGTACCTAAACATCACAGATAAATACGACGTACGCTTATGCCATCCGCATTCGCCTCGATGTCCCCTCATGCACCGTTAGGTTAGGTAACTAACGGCAGAGCGGGGCAGGGCTAGCGCGGGTGTAAAACATAAGTAACGCCTATATAATATATCATATATACTATATACAGTATCTATCACAGAACATCACATGATCACATCACAGATATCGCAGCAGAAGAAACATATGAAATATTGGATATACTAGGACGTCCATGTTTTCAATACGAGCTAGTATAAAACACGGATTCCACGGTCGCGATGAATAGCCAAAACCCACACCCCTAAACCCCTACGAGAGCGGCAAGCAACCCTACCAATTCTAGAGTTAGGAGACCCGGACTCGACTCCTCGAGTTGGTCTCCCACTGGACTCCAGAACCCGGTTACTTGTGCCCTCCTCCTTGGGTCTATCCTAGTGCAGAAAAGTAAATAATATACAAAGGGCGACAACTTCCGCTACCTGGAAGTGCCCCAATAAAAGAATATTACATACAAGTTTTTACATGAATGAAAATGAAAAACACCCATCTCACATAAAAAAACCCCGGCTATTCAAACACGACGATCCAATATAACATATCCAGCAACACATAACATCACTTGTCATCAACGTAAGTAAATATGTCCATCCCAATTGTCGTTGACATATAGCAACGAAACCGGCGATATCACATATTACACTTACGGTCACAGAAAAGAAAGTGTAAAACTACAATAGTTGGAATCCGTAACCACCTCAGACATCGCATGCCTGACCAAATGAATTCCTTAGACATCACATGCCTAACAATTATAAACACCGCGTTTTAGTCTCTATATCGAAAACTCTTTTCAATATCAAGTTGGGCAATTCAACAAGATTCCCGAAATACTGATTGAATGCTCGTCGTAAACTTTAGTAGACGGTCGCACCCCCGATACCGTCGACGAAGTGCACCAAGGCGGAACACCGCTACCGGGAGCACCCGAACGGATGCTTTCGGCGACGGGGTTCTCCTGCAGTCACTTGGTCGGGGCTATGGGGTGTAGCTGTCTATTAAGTTTACCCGGCGAGTATCCGCGTACGCTACGTGATTGCGACGGACTTTTGATCACATCAAAATTCCGTGGCAACCGATCAAGTGAGACTAAACTGCTATGTTTATAACATTCATTTAGTTATCTCATAACTTCTTGTGAATTCCAATTATTGTATCCTTTTCCGGATAAATAGAAAATGTCAAACTTTCCGATCGAATAATCGAACACCCAAGTTTTCCCGATACAGATAAACACATGAAACAAGTCTAAAAACATTCAGTTCTTGCCTCAGTACTAACGGTCCAGCCGTAGAAGGGTCAAGCCAACGCCTCACATGTGGCACGCCGTACTGCCCCAAACCCGAAGGTTCAAAGGGCAGTTCAAGACGGTCACATAATCGAGTTAAGGTTTGTTGTCTTCTAGAGGGTCCATCGCGTTACTTGCACTACTTAGAACGTCATTAAACTACGGAAAAATCCAACACTTGGAAATTTCCCGATAGGGGAAAAATTGGGTATTTTTATCCGGTCGAACTTTTTTAACATATTCTAAAATTTATCCAGAAAGCCACATAGAAAAAATCTGATACTCCGATCGAAACACCGAATCCCCAAAACAACCCCAGAAAATTCGAATCTTGAATAAATATTAAAAATTCCCAGAAAATCCAGCACCTGACAATAGGAATTACTGTGCATAAACCTAACAGTGATCTCATTCATTAGCCGCGGAACCGCCGCCTAAGCCAAGCTTCTGCCGCGGTTCCGCCGCACTGTAGTAGCTTCAATAGAAAAATTTTGCATCGTAATTCTTATTTTTCCCTGCTGAATTTTTTAGCAATTTTTAATTTGGAAAAATCCACGTTTTCAGAAAAAGTCCAGAGAGCGTGGAAAAATGGGGTTTCGGGTTCGATCGGACTTCAAACTCCGTCTAGACTTCGCCTAAGGCTCTAGCTAGGCTCTGATACTACTGTAGGGTTCCTAGGCACTCTCAAGAGGTCTCACAAGGCATCAACCATGCCAATTTCAAAAATACGGTGCCGAGAAACCCTAGACTACGGATCGTTGGCTAGAATTCTAGGCGATAACAATAACTAGTAAACAACTTTACTAATAAAGAACGGAAATACAACCTTTGTAGATCCGGTGCTCCACCTCCATATCTCCGCAATGATGTCTCTCCGCTGTCCAAAATGAATCCCGGGCTCAAGCGTCGGCTTCATCGGAGAAATGGGCGGGCAAGGTCGTCGGCTTCGTGCCGAAGATGATCTACGTCGAAGCATCACTAGATCAAGCTCCAACTTCACCAAGTCAAGAAACTTGTGAAGAAAACACACTCTACTACTTGGCAAGGGGTAGAGGATGAAGAAATAGGAAGTGGGTAGACTTTAGAATTGGATTTCTCACTTGATTTCATCAATCACCATTGATGAAGTGAAGCTTTCATCTTCAAAGAAGATGAAGAAGAAGAAGAATATATGATAAGTATTATGATGAGAATTAAAGAATAGAAAAGAATAATCATTCTTATCATAATCAAACCATAGTTAAGTGTAGAGAGCTAACTAGAGTTTATGTGAGTGGTTAGGGTTAAAGAAGATGACAAAATGGTCACTTGGTCAAAAGCTTCATGAAGCTTCAACAAGCTTCATGAAAGAAAGAATGAAAGAAAACCATTTTGTTTTTTCTCTTTATGATTTTATTTTCCAAAACTAATAAATAAATAAATGAATAAGTAATCATAACCCTAACCATTCATATAACCAAGGTTCAATCTTTACACTTAACCAATTGTGCATGTATCATCAAACATGATACAATCAAGTGCACAAAACTATATCGAATATACAATGTGCACAAGCGAGTGAGAAAATCCATTTAAAGTGAACCGATACTAGTTAATGCAAAGTAATATATCAAATATATAATTATACATTAAATAATTAAATCAACACTTGATTTAATGATCCGGTCATATCGCATATAACCGGCTAATATCAACAGTAACAACTTATCGAATCAACACTTGATCCGATAACCCGGCTATATCGCATATAACCGATCAATGTCACAAATCGCGAGAATCGAATACAGTATCACATACTGGTATCATTCTCGGTCCCGCACATATCTCATATGTGCTCCTATTTCGTTTCGCTTGAGCCAGGAAACCTCTGTGTAGGACTCTAAAGACTCGTCAATACGCAGGCAGCAGGTGATGATCATATCAAACACCCACAAGCCGCAAGCGGTCTGCTAAACGTAACGGCCACCCGGGTATTGAGCGATCAGAAGATCGACGAGCAAGCCCGCTCACACTCCAGTGAATCCAACCAGTAACACTATCGTACAGTCCGGTCTCGTCGTCTGATATGTCGCATATCTTGCCTAGGGGTGGTAAACGTCAGACCCCAATAGCTCGATAAGTCGTGTCGATATGAGGTCTATAACAATTCAAGAAACTACTGGTAACACATACCAGTAAATCTCAGCAACCCTGGCCAGGGATTTCCTGTTATAGCCAATCGAACATAGCGCAACATCAACCCCCTATACCGGGAGAGACAAATCCCCTCCTATCGCTCATTGCCTCCATGTGACTCGGGACTGTACCCAAAAACCACCGTTTTGCACGCCCTATTGGACGTGGTAAGATGGAAATCAATGCACAGTGTGAACCACACAAGACTCTATGACGATCTCGGGTCAACAGACTACTCTGTACCAGTGTCACCAGAGAACTGCCATCTGACGTAAGGTATAATACCATATGGGAGTTCTCGGCGAGTCCGTCCAGTGTACCCAGTCTCTACTGAGCACCCGTATATCCTCTCTGATGTCAAACACCGATGGATATGGGATCATCCATCGCCCATCTGTATGGGTCGAGAAGGTACACGCTAGTCTACTCTGGTATATCGATGCCCCGTCTCGATACACCCACGACTAGGGACTTTGAAGGATGTACTTATGGACTACCATGTCCCTACTAGTATGATCCGCATCATAGTCCAGGTAGTCAAGTACACATCCTAAGGGCTTTACCAACATGTAATAGAGAGACAATCTGAGTACACGTTAAGGTAAAGAGTAACCAGATAGCATACTATCATGTCGAGCAAGAAATTCCTCCTTATATATGTCCCAGCATCCACTACAATATACATCCTATGTACAGTAATGGCCTCTAGGGCATACATATAACTAACATATGTATGTATTCATGCACATCATCATGTGCATACATGCATGCATACAAAAATAGAAAAAGAGTTTGATTAAAGAATTAATCTAAAAGTCATTTGTTAAATTAACACTTGATTTTTCAAACCGGTCATATCACATACGACCCGACCAATAGAAAATGCCCGATTAATATACGGTATCACATATCCGTATTTAATCGGGTCCTCGCGCATATCTCATATGCACACCACATCTTTTCGCCTGAGCTAGGAAACTTCATTGTGGGACTCTAAGACTCGTCAATACGCCGGCAGTAGGTAATGATCAAATCAAATACCTACAAGCCGCAAGCGGTCAGCTAAACGTAACGGCCACCCGGGTATTGAGCGATTAGAAGAAAACAAGCGAACCTGTTACAACTCCCGTCGAGCCAACCGGCAACACTACCGTACAGTCCGGTCTCTTCGTCAGATATGCTGCATATCGAGTCTAGGGATGGTAAGGTCGACCCCAATAACTCAATAAGTCGTGCCGATGAATGGTCTATAACAGATCGAGAAACTACTGATAACACTTATCAGTAAATCTCAACAGCCCTGGCCAGGGACTTACTGATATAGCCAGTCGAGCACAGCACAGCATCAACTCCCAATACCGGGAAAGACGAAACCCCTCCTATCGCTCATTGCCTTCGTGTGTCTCGGGACTGTACCCAACGGCCACCTGTTTGCACGACTCAGTAGAGCCGTGGTAGGGTGGTAATCAAAGTACAGTGGGAGAACACACAAGACTCTATGACGATCTCGGGTCTACAGACTAATCTGCACCGGTGTCACCTGAGAACTGCTATCCGACGATAGATATAATTCTATATAGGAGTTCTCGGTGAGTCCGTCCAGTGTACCCAGTCACCACTGAGCACCCGCATACGATCTCGATGTCAAACATCGATAAATGTGGGAACATCCATCGCCCATCATATGGATCTAGTATCATATACGCTAGTCTACTCTGGTATATCGATGCCCCGTTTCGATATACCTGCGACTAAGTACATTTCAGGATATGCTTATAAACTACAGATGTCCCACTAGTATGATCTCCATCATAATCACAGTAGTCAAGTCTATATCCTCAGGGCTTTATCAACATGTGTGAATGAATAAAAGCATGATCAAATCAACATGTCAGATAAAGAAGAACCAGATAGCATACTATCATGTCGAGCAAGAATGTACACTGAATATATATATATATATATACATGTATAAATACATCCACTATCATATAATGGCCTCCAGGGCATACATATATCCAACAACTATATGACGATCTTGGGTCTACAGACTAACCTGTACCAGTGTCACCAGAGAACTGCTATCTGACGATAGATATAATACCATATAGGAGTTCTCGGCGAGTCCTGTTCGGTGTACCCTGTTTCTACTGAGCACCCGTATACAATCTTTGATGTCAAACACCAATGGATGTGGGATCATCCATCGCCTATCATATGGGTCAAGAAATATATACGCTAGTATACTCCGTAATATCGATGCCCCGTCTCGATACATCCACGACTAGGAACAATTAAAGGATGAACTTGTGGACTACACTGGCCCCACTAGTATAATCTGCATCATAATCTTAGTAGTCAAGTATACATCCTAAGTGCTTTATCAACATGTGAGAGAAAGACAGTATCACAATACAAGTCTACATGTTAAGATAAAGAGCAACCATATAGCATACTATCATGTCGAGCAAGAAAGTCCTCTCTATATATGTCCAAGCATCCACTATAATATACAATCATGTACAATAATGGCCTCTAGGGCATACATACAGCTAACAATCTCCCAATTGCACTAAGGCCAGTTGTTATAGTATCTCATACCCAACATCCCGAAGAGTCTCTCAAATTGGTGTCAACTCTCCTGACCTCGATCTCCCGGCTATCAACTATCTCCCGGATCAGGTGATACCGTCTCAGAATATGCCTGGATCGCTGATGGGACCTGGGTTCCTTGGCCAATGCCACTGCTCCATTGTTATCATAATACAAAGGTATTGGTTGCTCGATGGACGGAACCACACCAAGTTCGGTTATAAACTTCTTCATCCAGACAGTCTCTTTGGCGGCATCGTTGGCAGCGATGTATTCAGCCTCTATCATCGAGTCTGCCATGGCTTCTTGCTTGGAACTCTTTCAACAAACCGTCCCTCCATTGAGGGTGAAGACAAAACCCGAGACTGACTTAGAGTCGTCCTTATCACTCTAGAAGCTCGAATCGGTAAAGAACTCCATTTGGAGTTCACCGTTACCATACACCAAGAACATTTCTTTAGTCCTTCTCAAGTACTTAAGAATGTTCTTCACAGCTGTCCAGTGATTCTTTCAAGGATCTGCTTGATACCTACTCACTACACCTAGTGAGTATGCTACATCAGGTCTAGTACATAACATTGCATACATGATAGAGCCTACCGCCGAAGCATAGGGTATCCCTTATATCCGAGCCCTCTCCAAATCAGTCTTGGGAGACTTCTCTTTGGTGAGAGTGATTCCTGAGATCGTGGGTGAATTCCCATGCTTGGAATCTTCCATACTAAACCTCTTTAGTATGGTGTCAATATACCTGGATTGGGACAATCCTAACATCCATTTAGATCTATCTTTATGGATCTTAATTCCCAAGATGTAGAAGACATCACCTAGATCTTTCATTGAGAATCTTTATAATAAGAAGAGCTTGACCGAGTGCAGCATAGGAACATCATTTCCTATCAAGAGTATGTTATCCACGTACAATACGAGGAAGACGAGCTTACTCTCTGCAACCTTCTTGTATACACAAGGTTCATCTACGTTTATGATGAAGTCAAACTCTTTGACTGCTACATCAAAACAGATATTCCAACTCCGCGATGCCTGCTTTAACCCGTATATTGATTTAAGCAGCTTGCACACCTTTCCGCTGCTCCCACTGTCCACGAAGCCCTCTGGCTGTGTCATGTACACGCTCTCTTCTAAATCACCATTTAGAAAAACGGTCTTGACGTTCATCTGTCAGATTTCGTAGTCATGGTATGCAGCGATGGCAAGTAGGATCCGGATGGACTTAAGCATAGCCACTGGAAAAAAGGTTTCATCATAATCTACACCTGGTCGTTGATGAAAACCTTTTGCTATAAGTCTAGCTTTGAAAGTCTCAACGTTTCCATCTACACCAAGTTTTTTCTTGAAGATCCACTTGCTCCTGATAGGTTTTATGCTTTCAGGAGCTTCTTCTAAAGTCCATACTTTGTTGGTGTACATGGATTCCATCTCAGATCGCATTGTATCCAGCCATTTCACAGAGTCCCCACTCGTGATGGCCTGCTCGAAGCTAGTTTGGTCATCATCTTCCATGATGCAATCCTCGCTCCCACCATCAATGAGAAAACCGTAGTATCTCTCAGGTGGATGAGGAACCCTACTAGATCGGCGGAGAGACTGAGGTTCGTCAGGGACTACTGAATCCTCTGGTTCCATTAAATCATCAGTTGTAGTTTGTGCGGTTGGAACTTCTTCCAGTTTTACCTCTTTGCCACTAATTTCTTTTACAAAAAATTCCTTTTCTAAAAAGGTGACATGTTAAGCAACAAACACTTTTTGTTCCTTACTATGGTAGAATAGATATCCATATGAATTCTTTGGATATCCCACAAACTTGCAAAGAACTGATCGTGCCTCGAGTTTGTCCGGATTTTGCCTTTTGAAATAGGCCGGACAACCTCATACCTTAACTCACTTAAGAGATGGTCTCTTCTCATTCCATATCTCATATGGAGTGTTAGACACTGATTTGGTTGGAACTCTATCCAGTAGGAATGCTGCTGTCTCAAGCGCATAACCCCAAAAGAAAATAGGTAACTCAGCGGTACTCATCATAGTGCGCACCATATTTAATAGGGTGCGATTTCTTCGTTCCGATACATCGTTGTGCTGTGGTGTATATGGAGGAGTAAGCTGAGAGAGAATCCCATTCTCTTTTAAATAATCCAGAAACTCCGTGCTCAAGTATTCTCTTCCCCGACCAGATCGTAGGATTTTAATACTTTTACCCGTCTGGTTCTCAACTTCATGCTTATATTCTTTGAATTTCTCAAAAACTTCAGACTTGTGTTTCAACAGGAACATATGTCTGAATCTTGAGAGATCGTCAGTGAATGTGATGAAGTATGAGGAACCATTCCTGACATATATAGACATGAGACCGCATACATCGCTATGTATCAGTCCCAAGAGTTCCATAGCTCTATCTCCGTATTCAGTAAACGGAGTTTTGGCCATCTTGCATTTGAGATATGACTGGCAAGTTTCATAAGATGAAAATTCGAACGGATTCAAATATCCATCCTTATGTAACTTAGCCAGTCGTGTCGCATTGATATGATCCAGTCTACAATACCACAAGAAGGATTCGTTCATTTCTAACTCTTCTTCTTGTGTGTGTTCTGTATACTTAGAACCGTGGTTTGATTTAGAACGTACATGCCATTGCATAACGTGCCTGATCCAATCAACTTTTGATTTAGGAAAATGTTCATAACATTATCCTGCAATACAAAGTTATATTCTTCTTTACTTAATAAAGAAACTGATATAATGTTGCATATCAGGTTCGGCATATAATAACATTCGTTCAGAATCAATGTATTACCACTTGGTAATATAAGGTGATATTCGCCAACTGATTTGGCTGCAACAATTGCACCATTTCCAACCCTTATATCTTTATCACGCATTCCCAGTTCTCTACCTTTCCTTAGCCCATGTAACAAATTACATATGTAGGATCTTGATCCGGTATCTAATACCCAGGACGTAGAGCACAGTGAGAAACAGTTCTCAGTAACGAACACATCCGAAGAAGATGCATCAACATGCTCTTTCTTCGATCGGGTAGCATGGGAATCCTGGCATTCCCTTATTTCCTGCTCAGACTTATAACAATTATAAAATAGAGCGGAACCAACGTTCCCTAGCTCAGTATAATAAGCGGGTTTGGTCAATACATCCATATTATTATCTTGATTAAGGCGTGATATGGTCGCTATCTGATGAGAGAGAAGAAAACAATTAGTGTATGCTCTTGCAAGATTAGATTGGTTATTATCTTATCTAATCAGGATGACTCCCACTGTTTTTATCAAATCTTCCTTCAAACCCTAAAATGTAAGACTAGCCTGAATTAATTACACCCTACAAGTTCGCCAATCGTTCATCCAGGCCAGTGTCGGTACTTTGAGGGAGGTTTCCCGTGCTTTCGCACGGACCTAATTAAAATAAACTTCGTTTTCCCAGGGGCGTAACCCCGTTAACACCTTTCTAGACACCTACTTGATCGGCTAATTGTAATGTGCAAAACTTTTCCAGGAGTAAATCTTACTCGCAGTGGGTATCGGGATCCAACTATCTCATAGAATGTATGCATTCTCATTGCAAATTTCAACACTTGAAATTCCCAATAATATTTTGCCTCTAGCAACTCATGACCTTGGTTATGGTCAACAAATCATAAGCGCTATGGTCAACTAAGCCGTACGACTACCCTAATCCAATCCCATCATATGCTTGCAGATAAGCACTAATTAGCTACCGCACACTACGCCTTGGCTATGGTCAACAAACGTAGCACGGATACTAAGTAGTACTTTTCTAAAATGACGGAGGGCTACGACAGGTTTTTAAGAAAACCTCTTGCGTAATGAACTTGATATCGTTGTAGAATCGAGTGATTTGAAAAGGAGTGGTTTAAGCTCCGCATTTTGAAACTTTTGCTTTTTCATAAAAAGGCCGGGAAGGTTTCAAATTTGATTCTACAACATCATTATGTTTCTTTCCTTTTCATTAATCTCATTAATGAAGTCCCATCATTTATGCTTCCTAAGCATCACAGAAGAAACGAAAATACAACATACGCTTATGACACCCGTATTCGCCTCGGGGTCCCGTCATGCACCGTTAGGTTAGTTAACTAACGGCAGAGCGGGGCTGGACTAGCGCGGGTGTAAAACAGAAGCAACTTTATTATATATCATATATATAATAATAACATTCGTCTCATCATATAAAGTGATCACATCACAGAACATTGCAGCAGAAGTCAACATATGAAATATTGGATATCACAGAAGAAACGAAAATACAACATACGCTTATGGCATCCGTATTCGCCTCGGGGTCCCGTCATGCACCGTTAGGTTAGTTAACTAAGGGCAGAGCGGGGGCTGGACTAGCGCGGGTGTAAAACATAAGCAACTTTATTATATATCATATATATAATAATAACATTCGTCTCATCATATAAAGTGATCACATCACAGAACATTGCAACAGAAGTCAACATATGAAATATTGGATATACTATGAGTTCCGTGTTTTAAATCAAGCCAGTAAAAAACACGGATTCCACGGTTGCGATGAGTAGCCAAACCCACATCCCTAAACCCCTACGAAAGCGGCAAGCAACCCAGCCAATTCTAGAGTTAGGAGACCCGGTCTCGACTCCTCGAGATGGTCTCCTACCGGACCCTAAAACCCGGTTACTTGTGCTCCCCTTCTTGGGTTTATCCTAATGCGGAAAAGTAAATAATATACATCAATGGTGACAGCATCCTCAACCCGGAAGTGTCCCAATAAAAGAATATTACATACAAGTTTTTATATGAATGAAAATGAAAAACTCTCATTTCACGCATACCCCCCGGCTATTCAAAACATGACGATCCTATATAACACATCACAGCAACACATAACATCAACGTAAGTAAATATGCGTATTCCAATTGTCGTTGACGTATAGTAACGAAACCGGCGATACACCACATATTACACTTACGGTCCTTGAAAAGAAAGTGAAAACTACAACAATTGGAATCCGCAACCGCCATAGACATCATAAATCCGAAATATCACATACTTTGGATTTCATGCCTAACTAAATGAATTCCTTAGACATCATAAACACGGAATATCTCATATTTCGAATTTCATGCCTAACATTATAAACCCTGCATTTTAGTCTCGATATTGAAAACACTTTTCAATAACAAGTCAGGGAATTCAACAAGATTCCCGACAACCTGATCGAATGCTCATCGGAAACTTTAGTAGACGGCCGCACCCTCGATGCCCTCGACGAAGTGCACTTAAGCAGAACACCGCGGCCGTGAGCACCCGAGGGGATGCTTTTGGCAATAGGGTTCTTTTACAGTCACTTGGTCGGGGCTATGGGCGCGGCTATCTAGTAATATTACCCGGCGAGTATCCGCATACGCTACGTGATTGCGACCGAGTTTTGATCCATATCAAAATCCCGTGGCAACCGATCAAAAGAGACTAAATTGCTAGGTTCACAAAATTCAAACCAGTTTTCATAAAACTAATTATTGTGGACTCTAAATATTGTATCACATATCATAGATAGTTAGACGATGTTAAACATTTCGATCGAATCAACAAACTCCCAAAATTCCCAGAGACCTCAACACTTGAGACAATTAAAAGTACCCAGAACATGCCACAAGCACCTACGGATCAGCACAAGAAAGGCACGTTCTCTGCCTCACCTACGGCGCCGCGGAACCGCCGCAAATAGCCCATATTGGCGGCGGTTCCGCGGCCGTTTGGTCGAGTTGGGCCGTCGTTTTTCTTGAGGATCCATAGAATACCCTGCATGATTTTTTGAATATTTTTAATCTGGAAAAATCCAATATTTGGAAAAATTTCCAGAGAGAATGGAAGTTTGGGTTTCGGGGTTCGATCAAACACTTTAACATCGTATAGGCCACTCCTAATGCTCTAGTTTGGCTCTGATACCACTGTAGGGTTCCTTAGCACCCTCACTAGGTTTTCTAAGGTATAAAATTGAAAAAAATCTAGTGCTAGGAAACCCTAAACCAATGATCTAACTAGAGAATTATGGTAAAGCTTTAACATGTAAATAACTTTACACTAAGTGAACAAGGAATACAACCTTTGTAGACCGGTCCTTCACTTCAAAAGCTCCATGTAGTAGTCCCTTCGCTCCAAGTAGTGGTGTTCCGGACTCTCTTTACGCTCCTGTCACGACCCGAAAGTACGGAACGTGACCGGCACTTAGATTACGAAACGTCTAGAGGCGCAACGTAACCTAAGTAAGCCGAAGCCCAGAAATCTAAACCATAGAAGAAGAAGTGAAGGAAAACATGTAGAAAACAAGTTTAAAAGCAACATCCAATTTTTTCAAAAATTTCGGCAGAGTCTCCTTTGTAAAAACAGGCCCCAAACGGGTACAAACAAGAATAATATATACAAACAATAAAAAGCATCCCCAAACGGTAGCTAGCTCTACGCCAAAAGACGGAAACAACCACACCAATGCACAATAGTATACAACGCCAAAGGGCGAGGCTCAAAACTCAAAAGAAAACAAAACCACCAGATATCATAATAATACAAGCGTGACTCTAAGGTCGAAATAAACAACTGATCCAGTAAACTATCAAGTAATACAAGTTTGGTTGATGGAGTTTTCTAGATACAAATGAAATAATAAAAGTACAATGGCGGTCCAGATACAAGTGAACCAACCTACCGTGCAAATCACCCTGAATGAAAAGATGTGCCAGCAAGCTGCCAGGAAAACCTGTACATCGAACCTGTAATAAAATTTGGCACAACGGGGGTGAGTTGTCAACTCGTGAGTAGAAGATATCTGCAAAAAGAAATCGAATGCACGACGCTGTCCTAGGTCATAATAATATACTAATATACTACTAGTCATCAAGTAAAGACATGATAATAAGCTACGTGTAAGTGCAAATGCTCCGTGCTCGTGTCAGTGCCTCATATAGTACTAGGTCATATGAATGAGTATGCATGCGCCATGAATGTAAAATAACCAATCCTGAAATCTAGATATATCTGTATAAGAAATCTTTAGCTTTTATCATGGTAAAATGTGTATAGAAATCAGAAATATCAACGATGAAATCCATGGAAATCTGTGTCAAGTATCGACACAAAACATGTAAATCTCAAGTCTCAATACCTCACAATCTCAATGTCTCATAGTCTCAATATCTCGGGCTCCGTCAGTCCGGATCGGCCCATATCATCAAATCTCACGACAACGGTCGGTATCCTCCGGATATCCGCCGCGCCAGACATTACCGGTAGGTAGTCCTCCCATGTCAGGCTCATCGTCTACAACTCGATCTTCTTGCCCCGGGGTACCATACCGGGCCCACCATGTACCCGAGACGGTTCATCCACTCCTCGAATCGGGTCTCAAAATCCAACAGAAAACATGAAATCTCATGGTGGACGACACGTACATCACGAGAAAACCGCAACTTATATTTTAAAAAGAGAGGAGGAGAGAGAGAGTAGTTTTTATATATTCTTGCGGTTTTCCCCAAAATCCAGAAATCTCATAGAAATCCAAAATCCCAAAATCATGAGTAAGTATATGATAAGTGTCGGCTTATGCCCCATAATACTGCATGATAACATGAAAATATGAATGCATGAAATGTCTAAGTAATAAATGCCATGTCCAGACTAACACCTGGGAGTAATCACAATATTATACTGATCTAGCCTTTAGCTGATTCTATCCATAAAAGATAATACGTTCTAAAGTATACGTGACATAGAAATTACCGATGATGTGTGTGAGCCGGCAAATAAGTGTACGCAGAACATGCGCATCATCGGTAATGGTGCTGGTGTCCTAACAGGCAGAGTTTCATATTAACTACAGGAATATATGTATGAACATGCAACGTGATGATTACAATCTGAAAATTAAAGGTAAAATGTGTACTAACTACTCATTTGGAATATACATATCTAACTACAACTATATGACTCGAGCCTAAACTAGTATCTATCTAACCCCCTAAGGAACTAAACTAAAGGAACTAGTTGATAGGAAATAAGGATCCACCTAAGGTCTGAGTCCATATCTGTAATAGTCGGCGATCCCGCCTCAATAGTGTCACGTACGCAGTACGGCTTCCTCAAATCAAGAGTGCGGATCAATCATCACATCTATGCCTCGTACGGTAAAATCCATCGTACGACATCCCAATATCGGGGTACGGGTCAGGTATCACCTACGTACATCATCATTCGTATAACATCATCATCCAATGATGTTAGGATCAATGGTACTGTACTCTAATCGTGTACATCCCAATATCATCAATCGTATCTTATGTCTGCGTAAGTATACATTGCCAATTGGTCCTCAGAAATATCATGTCACATATATCATATCTTGATCAAGTCACATATATCAAGTCGTGATTAAGTCACACACACACACACACACATATATATATATATCATATCGAAATCAAGTTACACATATCTCATATCGTAATCAAGTCACGGGTTACAGTCCGGGTTCTATTTCTAGAGTCCCATGTACCTCAATATCATCACCCCCTATTATTGTTTATGTATACATATCCATTATCTCATTTTCTAATGATCCGCTAACATCATAACACAACTGTATAGCCAAGAATTCACGTCATCAAGCCCAGTTATATTGTTTCATCCCCATGTATCATATCACAATCTTGTATCACATATACATGTTGTGTATATATATACCTACACCTAGTCCTATACATATACACACATACACATATACACCAAGTCAAGTCTCTGTGTGTGCGTGTGTGTCTACCTGAAACCTACGAATGAGTACACATCGCCCAGAGATCCATTATAATATCCTATCATATATCTTATCATGCCTCAATCGCATATCAAAGCTCACGGCATCGTGCCTGATCATATCGACTCATCTCCAAGTATCATACACCATCCTCGTCTCACGGATATGTGTTTGTGTGTGTTTATATGTATGTATGTATGTATGTATGTATACCTACACTCACACACACACACACACATATATACCCATATACACAAGAAATCAAGTGTGCGTGTGTGCGTGTGGGTGTGACCACACGTAATCTATGACTCGCCTCCAAGATACATCATCCTCCGGGTAGTTTTCCTAGATCAACCAAATCTAACCTAAGATCTGCTAAAATACCCTACTCGCTAAGTCTCCAATAACACCTCCAAGCTCATAATTAACAGGGTAAAAACACTATTCTATAGTTTCGGGGGTGCTATACGCCATCCACCCGATCTCCCCCGTAGATATACATCTACTCATCTGGTCATTGTCTGCCGAAGTTGATGTCACCATGCTCTTCCCTTATCGTATAAAATCCACGTGAAGGTACAACATGTACAACATTCTCTGTCGAAAGAGCTTGCTCGATGGGTGCATCGCTGCCTAATTCTTTCATCATTCCACCAGAGGGTCTAGTTATCTCACCATTCTCGGGATCTTCTATCCTTCTAAAGTTGAACTTGGGAAGTTTGCAGATGTCTTCCTCATATGCTCCTTCCTGATCTGCCACAGCATAAAGAATTGCAATTATACAAGGTAAACAGCAGCAAACACAGACTCCAATAACATATAGGTGTATATAAATATATACCAACACAGAACACCACAAAGAGCACATCAAACGACAGAAAAACTACAAAAAGCCAGTAAAGTTGGGGTGCATCATGTGACATAGCTTTGCCTCCTATAGTGATCCAATAGAAACCAATTACCCACCATATCAATGAAAACATTGTGTACGCAGATTCCAGAGACTTTGCAATACCTGGCATCTCCTCATCGTCGTTCCTGCCATTCTCATCCACCGTCCTCCTCCGCTTGCGGACGCCGACACAAACCGTCACAAAATGAAACAAGCACTGCAGCCCGTACCCCAGCACCCACAACCTCATCGGCATCGCCGGCGTCTCGTCCAGGCTCGGCATCAGCACCACTGCCGCCACCGGGACGAAGGAGAGGTTCCACAGCACGTCGAAGATCACCACCGGCCTGGAGTGGGCCCAGGTGTCGGCCCCCTGCTCCATCACCTCTGCCGTCGCCGCCTCCCGCGCGAGCAGCGACGACTCCCTCACCATCCGCGGCTGGTCGCGTGGCAGAGGAACTGGCGACGCTGCAGAGGCTGAGGCGGAGGTGGCGGTGCTGGTGACGGCGGCCGACGGCGTCGGTGGGCAGGAGCGGGACCGGATCCATGATCGTCGGCATCGTAGGAACTGAGATTGAAAATTGAAATTGATTTGAGTGAGTGGAAAAATTAATTGGGGATTTGGAAATGAGTGAGATTGAGGAGGGGGGCTGCTTAGATGGGATTTATGGGAGAGGGAAAGGGGACACGTGCCATATATTTTGGGCTCTGCAGTGGCCTCTGGCTTCCTCTTTTTTTTTTAAAATATATTTGGGCTAAGGTAATTAGGCAAACTAGGAAAAAAAAACTAAGAATGTTGATGTGGGGCTGGCCTATGCTGCTGGGAAAGTGAGGGGCAACTAGGGAAATGATGATTGGATTGACATTGTTGACTTGAGAAGAGAATGAGAAGAGTTGTACATTCAATTTAAAAAAAAACAACAACATATTAATTTAAACAATATATACACACACACACACACATACATGTTACAACAATACCATTTTGTGACAACTCTTCAAGCACAAATATTTTTAGGCCAATCACTGAAGATATTTTTTTTATTTTACACAAACTCATTATTTTATTATTTTAAATTCTCAAAAATAAGATTTTATTTTCTGAAATGTTACAGCTCCACTAGGCGAAAAGAACAAGCTTGCTTGAAGAACTTCGAGACCGAAGATGATCTACGTTGAGAAATCTCCAACTCAAGCTAGCTCTTCACCAATTGAGAATTAGTGAAGCAAACAACGTATACTAAATGGCTAGTGTAGTGTAGATTGATGAAGTAGGAATTTTTCTCACTTTAGAATTATTTTTCTCACTCTTTTTCTTCACCTCAAGAAAACCTAGTGAGCTTAGTTGAGATGAAGAAGATGAAGTGGTGAATCCAGAATAGAATGGGAACCATGGGTGAGAAAATATCATATATAACTCAAGTAGAGACTTAACCAAGGCTAAAGATAATGGTTAGGTTAATAAATATCTAAGCTAAGACAAAATTAGTGGACTAAGTCAATGGTTTCCACAAGCTTCTCAAAGCTTCACAAACCATGGCAATTTCCACCTCATTTTGTTTATACCTTAAATAAATAAGAACCCTAATTATCTAATGTATGGTACGAGTCTCATACACCCATGTAGTATGTATCATCAAGCATGACACAAAGAAATTAACACAATAATATATTAAATGTATAAGTGAGATAAAGAAATTCTTAAGTGAGCTAATATTAGTTAATGTATATTAATATATCAAATATATAATCATATATTAAATTATTAAATCAACACTTGATTTAATAATCCGGCTATATCACATATAACCGACTAATATCATTTATATATCAACTTATCGAATCAACACTTGATTCAATAACCCGACTATATCATATATAACCGACCGATATCACATATCGCGAGATTAGAATATGGTATCACATACACATATTAATCTCGGTCCCGCACATATCGCATATGTGCCCTACTTCAATTCGCTTGAGCCAGAAAACCTCTGTATAGGACTCTAAAGACTCGTTAATATGCCGGCAGTAGGTAATGATCATATCAGTTACTCACAAGCCGTCAGCGGTACTAGCTGGACGTAATGGCTATCTGGGTATTGAGCGATTAGAAGATCAACAAGCAAGCCTGCTCATACTCCCGTGAATCGAATAAGTAACACTACCGTACAGTCCGGTCTCTTCGTCTGATATGTCGCATATCTAGTCTGTGGGTGGTAAACGCCAGACCCCAATAACTTGATAAGTCATGCCGATATGAGGCTCATAACGGATCGAGAAACTACTGATAACACTTACCAGTAAATCTCAGTATCAGCCTTGGCCAGAGACTTCCTGTTATAGCCAATCGAGCATAGCGCAACATCAACCCCTAATACCGGGAGAGACGAAACCCCTCCTATCGCTCATTGCCTCCATGTGACTCGGGTCTGTACCCAAAAATCACCTGTTTGCACGTTCTCTTGAACGTGGTAGGGTGGAAATCAAAGCACAGTAGGAATCACACAAGACTCTATGACGATCTCGGGTCTACAGACTAACCTGTACCAGTGTCACCAGAGAACTGCTATCTGACGATAGGTATAATACCATCTAGGAGTTCTCGGCGAGTCATGTTCGGTGCACCCAGTCTCCACTGAGCACCCGTATACAATCTTTGATGTCAAACACCAATGGATGCGGGATCACCCATCGCCCATCATATGGGTCAAGAAACGTATACGGTAGTCTACTCCGGAATATCGATGCCCCGTCTCGATACATCCACGACTAGGAACAATTAAAGGATGAACTTGTGGACTACCCTGGCCCCACTAGTATGATCTGCATCATAATCCTGGTAGTCAAGTATACATCCTAAGGACTTTATCAACATGTGAAAGAAAGACAATATCACAATACAAGTCTACATGTTAAGATAAAGAGCAACCAGATAGCATACTATCATGTCGAACAAGAAAGTCCTCTCTACATATGTCCAAGCATCCACTATAATATACAATCATGTACAATAATGGCCTCTAGGGTATACATACAACTAACAATCTCCCACTTGCACTAAGGACAGTTGTTGTAGTATCTCATACCCAACATCCCGAAGAGTCTCTCAAATTGTATCTGGGGTATGGCCTTCGTGAGTGGATCCGCCGTGTTATTCTTCGTGTCAACTCTCCCGACCTCGATCTCTCGGCGATCAACTATCTCCCGGATCAGGTGATACCGCCTCAGAATATGCCTGGATCGCTGATGGGACCTGGGTTCCTTGGCCAATGTCACTGCTCCATTGTTATCATAATACAAAGGTATTGGATGCTCGATGGACGGAAACACACCAAGTTCGGTTATGAACTTATTCATCCAGACAGCCTCTTTGGCGGCATCGTTGGCAGCGATGTATTCAGCCTCCATCATCGAGTCTGCCATGGTTTCTTTCTTGGAACTCTTCCAACAAACCGCCCCTCCATTGAGGGTGAAGACAAAACCCGAGACAGACTTAGAGTCGTCCTTATCACTCTAGAAGCTCGAATCGGTAAAGAACTCCATTTGGAGTTTACCGTTACCATACACCAAGAACATTTCTTTAGTGTTTCTCAAGTAGTTAAGAATGTTCTTCACAGCTGTCCAGTGATTCTCTCCAGGATCTGCTTGATACCTACTCACTACACCTAGTGAGTATGCTACATCAGGTCTGGTACATAACATCACATACATGATAGAGCCTACTTCCGAAGCATAGGGTATCCCTTACATTCGAGCCTTCTCCAAATCAGTCTTGGGAGAATCTCTTTGGTGAGAGTGATTCCTGAGATCGTGGGTGAATTTCCATGCTTGGAATCTTCTATACTAAACCTCTTTAGTATGGTGTCAATATACATGGATTGGGACAATACCAACATCCGTTTAGATCTATCTCTATGGATCTTAACCCCCAAGATGTAGAAGGTATCACCTAGATCTTTCATTGAGAATCTTTATGATAAGAAGAGCTTGACCCAGTGCAGCATAGGAACATCATTTCTATCAAGAGTATGTCATCCACGTACAATACGAGGAAGATACGCTTACTCTATGCAACCTTCTTGTAAACACAAGGTTCATCTACGTTTTTGATGAAGTCAAACACTTTGACTGCTACATCAAAACAGATGTTCCAACTCCGTGATGCCTGCTTTAACCCATATATTGATTTAAGCAGCTTGCACATCTTTCCGCTGCTCCCACTGTCCACGAAGCTCTCTGGCCGTGTCATGTACACGCTCTTTTCTAAATCACCATTTATAAAAGCGGTTTTGACATCCATCTGCCAGATTTCGTAGTCATGGTATGCAGCGATGGCAAGTAGGATCCGGATGGACTTAAGCATAGCCACTGGAGAAAAGGTTTCATCATAATCCACACCTGATCGTTGACAAAAATCTTTTGCTACAAGTCTAGCTTTGAAAGTCTCAACGTTTCCATCTACACCAAGTTTTTTCTTGAAGATTCACTTGCTCCCGATGAGTTTTACTTTTTCAGGAGTATCTTCGAAAGTCCATACTTTGTTGGTGTACATGGATTCCATCTCAGATCGCATTACATCCAGCCATTTTACAGAGTCCCCACTCGTGATAGCCTGCTCGAAGCTAGTTGGGTCATCATCTTACATGATGCAATCCTCGCTCCCACTATCAATGAGCAAACTGTAGTATCTCTCAGGAGGATGAGAAACCCTACTAAATTGACGGAAAGACCGAGGTTCGTTGGGGACTACTGAATTCTCTGGTTCCATTAAATCATCAGTTGTAGTTTGTGCGATTGGAACTTCTTCCAGCTCTACCTCTTTGCCACTAATTTCTTTTATAAGAAATTCTTTTTCTAAAAAGGTGGCATGTTGAGCAAAAAAACCTTTTGTTCCTCACTGTGGTTGAATAGATATCCATATGAATTCTTTGGATATCCCACAAACTTGCAAAGAACTGATCGTGACTCGAGTTTGTCCGGATTTTGCCTTTTGACATAGGCTGGACAACCTCATACCTTAACTCGCCTAAGAGATGGTCTCTTCTCATTCAATATCTCATATGGTGTGGTAGGCACTGATTTGGTTGGAACTTTATTCAGTAGGTATGATGCTTTCTCAAGCGCATAACCCCAAAAGAAAATAGGTAACTCAGCGGTACTCATCATAGAGCGCACCATATTTAATAGGGTGCGATTTCTCCACTCCGATACAACGTTGTGCTGTGGTGTATATGAAGGAGTAAGCTGAGAGAGAATCCCATTCTCTTTTAAATAATCCAGGAACTCCGTGCCCAAGTATTCTCCTTCCCGACCAGATCGTAGGATTTTAATACTTTTACCCATCTGGTTCTCAACTTCATGCTTATATTCTTTGAATTTCTCAAAAGCTTCAGACTTGTGTTTCAACAGGAACGCATGTCCGAATCTTGAGAGATCGTCAGTGAATGTAATTAAGTACGAGGAACCATTCCTGGCATGTGTAGACATGGGACCGCATACATCACTATGTATCAGTCCCAAGAGTTCCGTAGCTCTATCTCCGTGTCCAGTAAACGAAGTTTTAGCCATCTTGCCTTTGAGACATGACTGACAAGTTTCATAAGATGAAAATTCGAATGGATTCAAATATCCATTCTTATGTAACTTAGCTAGTCGTGTCGCATTGATATGACCCAGTCTACAATGCCACAGGAAGAATTCGTTTATTTATGAACTCTTTCTCTTGTGTGTGTTCTGTATACTTAGAACTGTGGTTTGATTTGGAACGTATATGCCATTGCATAATGTGCCTGATCTAATTAACTTTTGATTCAGGAAAATGTTCATAATATTATCCTGCAATACAAAATTGTATCCTTTATTTTATAAAGAAACTGATATAATTTTGCATATCTGGTTCGGCATGTAATAACATTCGTTCAGAATCAATGTATTACCACGGTTCTACTGAGTCGTGCAAACAGGTTTTGGTTGGGTACAGTCCTGAGCCACATGGAGGCAGGGAGCGATTGTTAGGGATTCGTCTTTCCCGGTATTGGAAGTCGATATCGCACCGTGTCCGGTTGGTCAAAACCATAAGATCTTGGCCAAGGCAGTTGAGATTTACTGATGGTTAGATCGGTAGTTTCTCGGATCGGTCCTGAGCCACGTCGACATGCCTTATCGGGTTATTAGGGGTCTGCCATTTACCACCCCTAGATCTGGTATCCGATACTCTTAGACGAAGAGACCGGACTGTACGGAGATTGTCACGAATAGGCTCAGTAGGGGTTTGGATGAGCTTGCTCGTCGGCCTTCTTTTCGACAGGTACCTGGGTAGCTGTTACGTACAGCTAGTGCCGCTGACGTGCTTATGGTTAAACCCACTGCCAGCGTACTGTCGAGTCTTTAGAGTCCCACACAGAGGGTTTCCCTGGTTCAGGCGAAACGATGTAGATGACGTATGTTTATAGGTGCAGAGTTCCGATTAAATACGTGTACTAGTTGCGCGAAATTTAATCAGACAGTTTGTAATACTAGCGGGCTTAAGATTAAGCCAGATTATTAAATCAATTATTGATTTAATACTAATGTTATATTTGTAGTATTATTCTATCTCTAGGGTATTTGTATTTTGGTACGAATATGGGTATGTATATACGGTAGAAAGTGTTTTGTATTTATATAAAATACATTCTAAAAGAACACCTCATTCTTGTATTTTCCATGTATTTTTTTTATTTGGAAATGTAACACCCGAGCCCAATGCTACTAATTTCAGTTACCGTTCGAACGTAGTGTGGCACTTATTTCATTTATCTTGCTGGATGGTTAATTATTGTAAATTCTACCCGGAAATTAATTTCTGCATATAACAATTTTTGGCATCTAAAATAAAATTAAAAATATTCATCTTAGCCTGCTTGACACCCATAACCCTGTTGTAGCATCCGTGCATCGTGTTCTAGTCCCGTTCAGTGAAACGGGCGAGTTTGGACGGCTACGTGCACGTACGTGTGTCCGTTTTGGGGGTATGCTTTTTGATCATAAAACATTTCATTTTAAATTTTGGATCCCTCCTAAAATTCTATTTTTTTCAATTTCAAATTTTGGACCCGACCCGAGCGCGATTTGGAAATGTTTTACTTTGCGCCAAAATCCCAGATTTTAATATATTTAAACCATCATATATAATTTAGTTAACCATATAATATTTTTACAATCTTTTATATCATTCTCAATTTATTCTCTCAGCCAATCGCAACCTCCCCTTTAACCCTGTGGGCCCCACTTCTCTCTCCTCTCTCTCCCGTCGCTCTCTATCCCTCTCTCTCTATCTCTCCACTTTCTCTCTCTCCCTCTTCTCTCTCTCTCGCTCTCTCTCTCCACTTTTTCTCTCTCTCTCATATATTCTCTCGTACTTCTCTTTATCATTATTTCTCTTCTTGCTTCATGTCTCGTTTCTCATTTTTTAACTGTTCTTTTATTGCCGGAATTCCGTCGTGCCAGTGACGCTTCACGACGTTCCAGCGAGGTACCCCGACCCGTGTGGTTCCTTTGTTCGTCATTTGGGTTCATTCCGTGAACCGTGCGCCCGTCGTGAGTTTTCCCCGCCGACGGTTAACGTTCCGTTTTCCCGATTCGCGACCCATCGAGGCAAGTTAATCTTGCTACATGCTATATAATTCATTTTATACCTATTTAAATAAATACCATACCTACAGTTTAAATCTAGTGCCCCATTTTTAATTTTATAACGTTTCGATATTCCGTTTGCATCCATTTATATCATATAAAATCTAGATCATGAAAACTTATCTTGTGACATACTAGATTACATTATACTGCATCCATATCAATTAAAATATATATCGTCGTAGTATTTATTATTATTATCTTTAATTAGTTTATAATCTGCATTTTATAATATTATATATATGAAAATATTATAGTTTACACATGAAACGTCGTTGAAAAAGCGGATACGACAAATCTGAAATTTACTGTACACCTTACGTTATAAAATTCATTATAAATCATAGAAAAATCATTAGTATATGTTCTTTAGTTTGTTACGAAGCTAACTCAGAATACTATAACTCTATGAAATATTTACTTGCAAAATAAATTGTTTAAATAACGTAAAATGCAAATGAAAATGACTCCAAACTGCTGTCCATGGAAATTCCAGCAGCAAATTTTCAACTTCGAATGTTCATAACTTTTTGTAGGGACAACCTGAGATGCTTATACTTATAAAACTGAAAACCTTATTGAATTATCTTTATTTTGGTATAAAACACGTCCCTTTTGGAGAACGTTTGTTATTTTTAAGCTATTTTACAAATTAGGGTGACGCTGAATTTCTGAACGGAACTTTCTTGTGCATGGTTAATCAATACTATTTTTATAGTTATTAATCGCTTTGAATATACTATCCATATTAATATTATTATATCAAAATTTATATCACATATTGCTTAGTTGTACATCCCACATTACCATTTTATAGTTTAATAACTTTTCGGATAACCGTTTGCATCCACCGCATTTAAGATACATATAATTGCATCCATAGATCACATTACTATATAATAATGTGATATTAACACTCCATGTTTAATAAATTGCATCCTAATTAATATTGGAACTATAAATGTAACCCTAATCGATAACTGTGCATCCATATCCTTGAAATTATATCTATTTGCATATCATATTACATGTTCCAGTTTATTGTTCTGATAGTACTCATGCTTGTTTATTTATACACATGCTTATGTTAGTTTGATTATGAGCACCCACATGACATCTTGTGCTTCCTGACATGACCTGTTACACTTCCTACTTGACATGACATGGTACCGTACACTCTTGACATGACATGACACCTTTATACATTACCTGGCTTGACCTGATGTACCATGGCTTTACCTGTTACCTGATCTTGTGTCTAATGCCAACAAACATAACATGTAGTTCTCATGGACCGTTCCTGTTGTCTATCCAGACAAACCTGTTTACCTGATCCTGTGTTGGCATTAGTTTCTTGATTTCGGGATACCTGACTTGACTTGCACATAACTTGGGGGTATGGGGAAATCAAAGGTGAAACCTGACTTGTAACTCGACAGTTCACTACCTGTCCTGAGTGTACACATTCCTGTTTTGTGCCTAGCGGCATGTCTCGGTTTCGGCCGAGAATATTGTAGCCATGGTCCCGGGTATGTACGGGATACTATCGAGTGTACACATTCCTGTTTTGTGCCTAGCGGCATGTCTCGGCTGCAGCCGAGAATATTGTGGCCGTGGTCCCGGGTATGTACGGGATACTATTGAGTTACATCGATGATTCATCAATTTGGTTTCAAAGACTTTAGAACAGAGAACCTGATAGAACAATCCAGTTTACCCACTGCACACTACCCTGTACTGCTCTGATTTATATTATTGTTACCCTTGCTTTATTCATGTTTATATTCGCATTGCCTGTTTACTATGTTATTATTTGATGTCTTGACACGCTGACGTCTGGGTTTTGCATGGCCCAGATTCTTCTACCTTGCTGCAGACTGATTAGGAGTTTTGCCACTGTTAGACGAGCGGTGAGGTTCCTGTCGGTACGTAGTTTCACTCCAGGTGTTTCATTTATTGTATCTTTTGGCTTCCGCATATTGTTATCTCTTGATTCTTTTACTCTGGCTTATGGACATGTACTAGGTAGTTAGTTTACTTTCCTGTTCTTGATATCTCCACAGCCGTAATGTGACTGTGGAAGGATTTTTCCTATCCACAGGTAGCATGGTTGGCTATGTCACGTGCCCACTTTAGCGTACTTTGGGAAGCGGGGCGTGACATGGTTATTTTGGTATCAGAGCCATAGCATAGTCGGGTTGATTCTTTTATAGTTGGGTGTTGTACCCAATACACGAATCAGAATACCCATGTTTAGGAAACATGTCCTGCCACCTTACCGTTTACCATTCTTGAATCACATTCTTCCTGATTATATCTTTTACGATGTGCAAACTTCCATTGCATATTGACTCGAAACCCGATTCCTTGTTATCTCTAGGACTTAGGCGACTTGGGTAGAGTTATGTAATTGTGGCTACGATACCGCGACATAGTTACAATGCGGCACTCTATTTAAGTATCTTGGAGTTCTAGCCTTGATCTATATTCAGAATCTATCATCATGCTAATGTTGGGTGTTTTGAGTTTAGGAATATGGCCGGTAAGAATTTGAAGACGTACCAAGGCGTGTGGACGAAGCCGCCATGCTTGGAGTGATAAGGGGAATCAAAAGAAACAGACCGAGCTGATCCAGCAGCAAGCGGACTCGTTTCAGGAAGGTTTGCAGATCGTTCAGCAGTCTGTGAACAATGTTGGAGCTAAGCCAGTTGACCGAGTAGGGACAGTAGCAGATTTCAGACGTTTGGGTCCGTATACATTTACTGGATTGGAGGAGCCGTTGCCAACAGAGCAGTGGCTAGTTGACATAGAGAATTTGCTTATTGCGGCACATATTCCAGATGAGAAAGAGTTGATGTGGTACGCATTCAGTTAGTGGATTACGCCCGAGAATGGTGGCTTGTAGAAGAGAACCGTTTGCCCAAGCCGATCAAGTGGGCGGATTTTTCGAAGAGTTTCCTGGAGAAGTTCTTCCCGCGGACTGCACGGGAGGAAATGGAAGAGAAGTTCATCGGACTAAAGCAGAAGGGAGCACCCGTAGATGTGCATGCAGCAGAATGGATGAGAATCAGTAGTTTCGCTGGACCTTTAGTTGCCAACGATGCAGACAGGGCACGGAGGTTCATGCGCAGCCTGGACGTGGACATCCAGAGGCAGATTGTCTCCCTGGGTTTGACCACTTTCACACGAGTACTTGCGGCAGTCGAGAGCAGCAGAGTTTATCTGGGATGAAGGGGAGTTTTTCTGTCGGGCCAGTCGAGTTTAGGGCTAGGCCGACAAATAATATTCTTGCATCAATGGAAGTGATGAAAGTGAAGAGCCGACTGTTGTTCGTGATTTTAAGGACGTGTTTGAAGATATATCGGGTTTATCGCCAAAGCGAGACTTGGAGTTCGCAATTGATCTTATTCTTGGGGCAGTGCCAGTATCCGAAGCGTATTATCTAATGGTGCCAGTAGAATTGGAAGAAGTCAAGAAACAGGTTGCTGAATTGCTTGAGAAAGGTTGGATTCAAAGCAGTAACTCGCCTTGGGGAGCTCCAGTTCTTCTAGTAAAGAAGAAGGATGGCACAAGAAGGATGTGCATCGACTATCGAGAATTAAACTGGGTGACTATTAAGAACAAGTACCCGATCCCTCGCATTGGCGAACTTTTCGAGCAGCTTAGTGGCGCGAGGGTATTCTCGAAGCTGGATTTGCGATCCGGATATCATCAGGTCCGAGTGAAAACAGAAGATATTTGCAAGACGGCGTTCCGAACTCGGTATGGACATTACGAGTACTTAGTGATGCCCTTCGGAGTAACGAATGCGCCGGCAGTATTCAGGGACTTGATGAACCGAATCTTTTCACCGTTCTTGGACAAGTTTATCGTGGTTTTTTTATTGACGATATTCTGGTTTATTCGAAGAGTTTTGAGAAACATTCTGAGCATTTGAAGATTGCACTGTGGACGTTGAGACAGGAGAAGTTATATGCGAAGATGAGCAAGTGCGAGTTTTGGCTGGAGGAAGTCGAGTTTTGGCTGGAGGAAGTAAAGTTTTGGGCATGTTGTGTCTGGCGATGGAATTTCCGTCGATCAAGAAAAGATTGCAGCAGTTCGTGATTGGCTGATTCCAAAAAAATGTTGCGGAGATAAGAAGCTTTCTTGGACTCGCCAGGTATTACAGACGATTTGTGGAGAACTTTGCTCGTCCGGCGGAGCCGTTAACCAAGCTTACGCGCAAGGAGGTACCTTTTGTACGGACGGATAAGTGTGCGTTAGCTTTCGAGACGTTGAAGCAGAAGTTGATAACCACCCCTATTTTGACCGTGCCAGACAATTCCGGAGGATTGGTGATTCACAGCGACACATCTGGGAAAGGATTGGGATGTGTTTTGATGCAGCATGGGAAGGTTGTAGCATACGCATCAAGACAGTTGAAGACCCATGAGAAGAATTACCCAACTCATGACTTGGAACTTGCGGCTGTGACTTTCGCTTTGAAGGTTTGGAGACACTACCTTCTGGGTGAAAGGGTCGAAGTTTTTACTGATTATAAGAGCTTGAAGTATGTGTTCATACAGAAGGAGCTTAATATGAGGCAGCGTAGATGGTTGGAGCTGATGGATGACTATGATCTTGATCTTAAGTACCATCCGGGGAAGGTTAACGTCGTGCCGGATGCGCTTAGTCGGTTACCAGCAATTCAGGTGTTAACTACGCAGAAGGAGATCGTTGAAGATTTTCGAAGATTTGACTTGGAGGTTGTGCTATCGCATTCTACGGGACAGTTGATGCAGCTACAAGTACAGTCATCATTGATCGAGAATATTAAAGCAGCACAATCGCAGGACCGTAGACTGCAAAAGTTTTGAGGACAGGTTGAAGCCGGACTACGAACAGATTTATTAATCCCCGAGAATGGTTCGTTGAGGTTTGGTACCCGTTTGTGTGTGCCAAAGGGAGATATTCGTGAAGAGCTTATGAAAGAGGCACACAGTTCAGCTTATTCTGTACATCTAGGAGGCACAAAGATGTACCGAGATTTTCGACAGCATTTCTGGTGGGAAGGCATGAAACGGGAGATTGCTCGCTTTGTGGCAAAGTGCTTGGTGTGTCAGCAAGTTAAGGCTGAATATCAAAGGGTTGCTGGTTTATTGCAACCACTTCCGATTCCTCAGTGGAAGTGGGAACATATAACCATGGATTTCATGACGGCTTTATCACGAAGTCCAAAAGGCAACAATGCTATATGGGTGATTGTTGACCGATTGACCAAGGCAGCTCATTTTATTCCTTTTCGGGTTGGTCAATCAGCAGAGACTTTGGCAGAGCGGTACATGCAAGAGATTGTAAGATTGCATGGAGTACCGGTGAGCATCGTGTCCGATCGGGACACTCGGTTCTTATCACACTTTTGGCGGAGTCTACAGGAAAGTTTGGGTACTCGATTGAAGTTTAGCACAGCTTATCATCCTCAAACTGATGGTCAGTTGGAGAGAACAATCCAAACTCTTGAGGATACGTTGAGAGCATGCAGGTTGGACTTCAAGGGGTCTTGGGAGGATCATCTACTTTTGGTGGAGTTGTCTTACAACAACAATTTTCAGGCAACTATTCAGATGGCTCCATTTGAAGCTTTGTATGGTCGTAAATGCCGTTCACCTGTTTGTTGGGACGATGTCGGTGAACGAAGATTATTGGGACCAGATTTGGTTGTGCAGACAGTTGAGAAGGTTAACCCATCAGAAATCATATGAAGGAAGCACAGGTCCGACAGAAGAGTTGGGCAGATACGTCAAGAAGACCTCTAGAGTTCGCCGTGGGTGATTTGGTATTCTTGAAGATATCACCGACTAGAGGGGTGATTCGTTTTGGAAGTCGAGGAAAGCTTAGTCCTCGATTCGTTGGACCCTTTGAGATCTTGGAGCGTGTTGGTGAGGTAGCGTATCGTTTGGCGTTACCGCAGTCCTTGGCGAATGTGCACGATGTGTTTCACGTATCTCAACTCCGTAGGTATGTTCGAGATGAAACACACGTATTGGATCATTCGGAGCTAACAGTACGAGAAGACTTGACTTTTGAGGAGCGACCGATTGGAATCGTGGATCGAAGGGAAAAGGTTCTTAAGAACAAGGTAATCCCTCTTGTGCTTGTTTCTTAGGGTAATCACTCGCATGGAGAGTCCACTTGGGAACGAGAAGATGAAATCCGGCAGAAGTTTCCTCACCTTTTCTTGTAGTTATCTATCTTTGTATTCTTGGAATTTCGAGGACGAAATTCTTTTTGTAGTTGGGTATAATGTAACACCCGAGCCCAATGCTACTAATTTCAGTTACCGTTCGAACGTAGTGTGGCACTTATTTTATTTATCTTGCTGGATGGTTAATTATTGTAAATTCTACCCGGAAATTAATTTCTGCATATAACAATTTTTGGCATCTAAAATAAAATTAAAAATATTCATCTTAGCCTGCTTGACACCCATAACCCTGTTGTAGCGTCCGTGCATCGTGTTATAGTCCCGTTCAGTGAAACGGGCGAGTTTGGACGGCTACGTGCACGTACGTGTGTCCATTTTGGGGGTATGCTTTTTGATCATAAAACACTTCATTTTAAATTTTGGATCTCGCCTAAAATTCTATTTTTTTCAATTTCAAATTTTGGACCCGACCCGGGCACGATTTGGAAATGTTTTACTTTGCGCCAAAATCCCAGATTTTAATATATTTAAACCATCATATATAATTTAGTTAACCATATAATATTTTTACAATCTTTTATATCCTTCTCAATTTATTCTCTCAGCCAATCGCAACCTCCCCTTTAACCCCGTGGGCCCCACTTCTCTCTCCTCTCTCTCCCGTCGCTCTCTATCCCTCTCTCTCTATCTCTCCACTTTCTCTCTCTCCCTCTTCTCTCTCTCTCGCTCTCTCTCTCTCTCCACTTTTTCTCTCTCTCTCTCTCTCATATATTCTCTCGTACTTCTCTTTATCATTCTTTCTTTTCTTGCTTCATGTCTCGTTTCTCATTTTTTTAACTGTTCTTTTGTTGCCGGAATTCCGTCGTACCGGTGACGCTTCAGGACGTTCCAGCGAGGTACCCCGACCCGTGTGGTTCTTTTGTTCGTCGTTTGGGTTCATTCCGTGAACCGTGTGCCCGTCGCGAGTTTTCTCTTCCGACGGTTAACGTTCCGTTTTCCCAATTCACGACCCATCGAGGCAAGTTAATCTTGCTACATGCTATATAATTCATTTTATACCTATTTAAATAAATACCATACCTATAGTTTAAATCTAGTGCCCCATGTTTAATTTTATAACGTTTCGATATTCCGTTTGCATCCATTTATATCATATTAAATCTAGATTATGAAAACTTATCTTGTGACATACTAGATTACATTATACTGCATCCATATCAATTAAAATATATATCGTCGTAATATTTCTTATTATTATCTTTAATTAGTTTATAATCTGCATTTTATAATATTATATATTTGAAAATATTATAGTTTACACATGAAACGTCGTTGAAAAAGCGGATACGACAAATCTGAAATTTACTGTACACCTTACCTTATAAAATTCATTATAAATCATAGATAAATCATCAGTATACGTTCTTTAGTTCGTTACGAAGCTAACTCAGAATAATATAACTCTATGAAATATTTACTTGCAAAATAAATTATTTAAATAACGTAAAATGCAAATGAAAATGACTCCAAACTGCTGTCCAGGGAAATTCCAGCAGCAAATTTTCAACTTCGAATGTTCATAACTTTTTGTAGGGACAACCTGAGATGCTTATACTTATAAAAATGAAAACCTTATTGAATTATCTTTATTTTAGTATAAGACACGTCCCTTTTGGAGAACGTTTGTTATTTTTAAGCTATTTTACAAATTAGGGCGACGCTGAATTTCTGAACGGAACTTTCTTGTGCATGGTTAATCAATACCATTTTTATAGTTATTAATCGCTTTGAATATGCTATCCATATTAATATTATTATATTAAAATTTATATCACATATTGCTTAGTTGTACATCCCACATTACCATTTTATAGTTTTATAACTTTTCGGATACCCGTTTGCATTCACCGCATTTAAGATACATATAATTGCATCCATAGATCACATTACTATATAATAATGTGATATTAACACTCCATGTTTAATAAATTGCATCCTAATTAATATTGGAACTATAAATGTAACCCTAATCGATAACTGTGCATCGATATCCTTGAAATTATATCTATTTGCATATCATATTACATGTTCCAGTTTATTGTTCTGATAGTACTAATGCTTGTTTATTTATACACATGCTTATGTTAGTTTGATTATGAGAACCCACATGACATCTTGTGCTTCCTGACATGACCTGTTACACTTCCTATTTGACATGACATGGTATCGTACACTCTTGACATGACATGACACCTTTATACATTACCTGGCTTGACCTGATGTACCATGGCTTTACCTGTTACTTGATCTTGTGTCTAATGCCAACAAACATAACATGTAGTTCTCATGGACCGTTCCTGTTGTCTATCCAGACAAACCTGTTTACTTGATCCTGTGTTGGCATTAGTTTCTTGATTTCGGGATACCTGACTTGACTTGCACATAACTTGGGGGTATGGGGAAATCAAAGGTGAAACCTGACTTGTAACTCGACAGTTCACTACCTGTCCTGAGCAGGGTAGCTGCTCGGTAGCCTCTTGATTAGGGCTTTGATCCTTGGCGTCGTTAGGTAAGGGATTACTATCCAAGGATGGACCGAGCAGGGTAGCTGCTCGGTGGCCTCTTGACGAGGGCTTCGATCCTTGGCGTCGTTGGGTAAGAGATTACCAGCCAAGGATGGACCGAGCTTGGGAGCTGCTCGGTGGCCTCTTGATGAGAGCTTTGATCCTTGGCGTCGTTGGGTAAGAGATTACCAAGGCGTCATTGGGTAAGAGATTACCAGCCAAGGATGGACTGAGCAGGGAAGCTACTCGGTGGCCTCTTGATGAGGGCTTTGATCCTTAGCGCGGGAGGGCATAGAGTGGCCTGCTAAGGATGGACCAAGCAGGGTTGCTGGTCGGCTTTGAGAGGTTCGGTCTAACCTTCCTTGTTCTGCGAACATCGGGAAGAGTGGTCGCGGACGACACGTGTCAGGAACGCATGGGGAAGGTGAAGCGTTTCGAAGAGCTGCGTCGCTCCGACTTCGGTTCGCCGAGAAATACGGGATATTCGCCGCGTGGCGGTACAGTATTGGAAGAACCGAGCGAGTATTGGACCCTTGGGGACGCTGTGGGGGCTACAAAATAGAGAGGGTGCGTTGCTCATTCCTTGCTCCATCCCCAAAACATAAGAATGGACGAATTCCCTTTCTCCATCCCCGATATCATTTCTTTCGAAGACGTATACTTGTATGACCAGATGAGCTTCGAGGAGACGCTTCAGGAGGTGGTTTGGCGTGTGGAGGACCATTTTGGCCGACTGCTTCCCCAGCGATCACCCCTGCTTTAGCTGCTGATGTACTCGATTTGGAGGACGTCGCCGGGGCTGCACAACCCCTTGTCCGAGCAACTGAAGGACGAGACGGTTAGTAAGTTGAGATCGCTATGCCGCTTCGGCCTGATCTCGAAGAATCGACGCGATCGCTCGGTGGCCCTCGTCCTTGAGTGTTACCAACCGAGGCATCTCGCCGATGGCTGCCCGGCTGGAGAGTCCTCCGGCCCGTCCGTGGCGTCGATAGTTCGCGGGCAGCACCAGAGGCAAAGGTTATAGGCGGCAAGGGCTCGGCTGGCGGAAATTTCTTCGGAGTACCATGAGCAATGCTTCCTGCACCTCCTTCCCCTGCTGCTGTAAGAATTTTTCTTTTTCTTTTTGATGTAAGGCTGAGGAGCCCACATTACCTTTGAATAAATAAGATTTTCCTTTTTGCGATGCTCTATTGTTTCCTTCTTATTGTTAAATAAAAAGAACCCAAGAAAGATTTATATCACTTTTTTTAAAGAAGAAATATACATTCGATTAACTAAGCATTGGTACGTAGCCCCTGCGTTTTGAGGCCGAAAGGCATCATCTTATCCGTTGTGAATGCGGTGAGATCCTCGTCCGCCGGATTCATACGGACTTGGTTGTAGCCGGAGAATGCATCCATGAAGCTGAGTAGCTTGTGGCCTGCTAAACTTTCGACGAGCTGATCTATCCGAGGGGGAGAATATCCTGTGGAGGTTCTTGTCGGTGAATATGGTCGGCTCGGCGTCTTTAGCTCTCTTCCTTGGGTGGCTGCCAGTCCCTTCGATCGGTAAAGGGTGTCGTGTCTCGTCGGTCGTCGTCATACCCCCCGCTGACACGACCATGATTTGGCCGATTGTCAACTCGCCGGGAGGGGGGTGGTGCTCTTGTTCATGGTCAGCTTGCCGCTTGTCTTGCAAGTATGTTGCCAGGTGCCCCGAGCGGATTTACTCCTCGATCTAGTCTCGGAGCTGCTTGCAGTTCTCAGTGGATTGGCTCTGCGACCTGTGGAAAGAGCAGTAGGGGCCCCGGGTACGCTCTGCCGCCTTATTCGAGACTTGGGGGGGAGTTTGAAGAACCTCTCGCCCTTAGCCTCCTCCAACAGTACCATCTGGAAGACGTTGAGCGGGGTGTACTCCTGAAACTTCGCGAAGTAGGGCCTTGGCTGCTCAATCTTCTTTTTCTCCTCCCTGGCTTTTTTTATTTCTGATCGGCTTGCTCTGTCCGGGACAGGTTGGCGTTCACCTCGGACTCAAGCTGGATCTCACGTTCGGTCCAGGCCTTTACCTCGGCCATGGTCTTAGGTTGCGCTAATGCAAAGGAGCTTAGCCACTCCTTGTGCCTAAGACCCGACCTAAGGGCCGTAATGACCGTCTTGTCCTGGTGTTCTGGGACCTCAAGGAGGGCGTTGTAGAAGCGGGTGATGTACCCTTTGAAGGATTCTTTGTCCATGCTCTTTATGGTGAAGAGATGATCAACGGTCCGCTTCTGCCGTCTGTTCCCGACGAAATGACCGAGGAACTGGGTGGCCAGCTCATCGAAGGTAGAGATTGAGCGTGGCGCGAGTCCTCGGAACCAGTCTCGTCCAGACCGGATGAGAGTGGCGGGGAAAGCGCGGCATTGTGCGGCGTCGGAACAGTCCTGGAAACTCATCCCGGCTGTGAACGCGTCTAAATGGTCTTTCGGGTCGAACTTTCCGTCGAAGACGGAGACCTTCGGGAGCTTGTTCCGGGAGGAGACGTGGACAGCGAGTAGCTCTTTGGTGAAGGGCTTCGTGAGCGAGTCGTCGGTATATTTAGCCCCGTCGCTTGAAGGACGATTTTCCCGATGTATGCCTTCGATCTTCTTTTCGAGGGCGTCGAGTCGGCTGTGGTATCCCGATGATTCAGTATACTCTGATTTTTGGCCTCTGCTGCCGGAGACCTGCGCCTGGCCACGGTCCCGATTCCTTTCGATGAGGTTCCTTAGGTCCCCTGGCGAGGTCGTCTTTGAGCTAGCGTGGCGAGTCCCGTCCGCGCGACCCCGTCGAGGGAGGGGGTGCCGGTCATGCCTGGGTGCAGGCGAGCTGACCGACACCTCCTCGGGAGGGACAGAGGAGCGATGGGCCTCAGGGCGAGGTGCTCTGGCCAGAGACCTCGGGGTTGAGCTGTGCGGCACCCAGCGGGTCATTGAATTGGTTGGCCCGGGGATCTGCGGCCGCCGGAGACAGCGAGAAGGTGTTCGGTCGTGCCGACGCGGACAGAGTCATCTCTCCCTCTGTAGGGGTCCTGGTCCTGAGGTGGGGGAGCTTGCCCGGCCGTTTGGACACGGACGAGTGCATCCACGACGGACGCGAGCTGATCTATCCGAGCAGATAGGGCGTGAATGGCGTTCGGGGGAGGAGGGGTGTAACACCTGAGTTTAGGGTTAGTGGTAATTGTGTGTTAATGTGGGGTTTTTGGTAAAAAGTTTACCAAAACGGGTTTCTAGCAATTATCTAGTTTTATGGTTATTTTAGTAGAATTTTATCTCGACCGCACACACTTGTGCACGTTAACTAGGGTTAAGACTAGGGTTAGCCATATAATTGAGCTTGTGGGTTAACCATGTTTAAGTTAACCATGGTGGTCTAACACACTTAATTAGGCTAATTAGGTTTAATTAAGGGTCTTTGGTTTTGTCCAAGGGTGTTTAGGGTAGGTTGACTTGCTTGTTGAGAGAGAGAGAGAGACATGTGATGGTTGTCATGATAGCTTGTTGTGAGAGGGGGGGAATGATGGTTTAAGGTTGTGTCACACCATTCAATTCAAAACTTTTCACTCACCTCTTTCAAACTCTCTCACACTCAAATCAGCCACCCAAACCATCAAAAATTCATCTTTTCAGCCACCAAATTCAGCACCAAAACATCACAAAACATCACATCAACTGCTGCACAAACAGCCACTTCAGCCCCTAACATCATTGCAAACAGCTCCAACTTCAAAACCACACTCACACACACAATCATCTTCATATAACCTTGCTTCTTCCACAAAAACAGCCTCAGCTTCAGCTCTATTTTCAGCACCAGCAACATCAGCTGAGGCAGCAACATTATCAGCCCAACACAACACACACCAGCTACACAACATCAGCCCCAACACCACACCACATCAGCCCAACACAACACCACAAACCTGCATCTGCATCAGCACATTTCACCAACAACTGCAACTGCACTAGCACATTTCAGCAACAGCTGCAGCACTGCAGCAACTATCCTTCATCTTCTTCTTCTTCTCCTCGTTTGTGAGGTTCCTAGGGGGTATAACTCCTAAACTCTTTCCATATTGCTTAGATTGTGTGTTTGTTTAGCTAGTTTAGTGTTTTAATGGAGTTTTAGTACTAGATTTTTGTTGTGATGTTAGATCTAGTTAAATTAGAGTATTTATAGCTTTATAACCCTTTTAGGTGTTAGTTAGTCTGTGTTAGCATAGTAGTGTCGTTAAAATTAGATAGATAACCTTAAATTGCTAAAAGTGAAACCTTAAAATACGGTTTTTGTCACCTTTTCAAGATATTAGGATCTGCTATTACAGGGTACTTTTTCTAGATTAGCAAACAAGATTAGATTAGTATGCAGGGTTTTCTGGAGTGTTGTGTGGGACCCGAGCCCCTCTCACCGGAGTATGGCCGGCGGCCTCCTCTTGCCTGACCGGCGACGCCGGCCCCGTGGTGAGATGAGTGTGAGTGTTTGTGTAGGTAGGGGTCTGTGGACATCTTACTTAGATTGGCATTGTTTACTTGTTGGGTTTTCACCTGAGACCAAATCTGGGGTTGTGTACCCATATTATTGTGTTTTGGTGGACTTTGATGCTAACTTGGGTAATTTTTTTGGAAAACATGGAGTTTTAGGGTGTTTAAAGTTAGGATAACCCTAAGTTATGCTGTTGGTATCACTTGTTTCCTGTTTAACCTACCTAGTTCCTTAAAATACCTCTTTGTGCACACTTGGTGCTTTAACTAAGCCCTTTTTGGATATTTGAAATCTGCTGTACTTAGGTTAACATTTTAGGTAGACAAACATATACATTAGGATATAAACTGTGCTAGGACCCTAGGGTAGCAACCTGGACCCATGTCGCCGGATTTGGGCCGGCCTGACCCCCCTTTGCTGCCGGCCCAATAGGGTAGGGTTGTCCTTGTTTTGGGTAGGTAAGTGTCCGTAGGTTGGGTGATGTATTTGGTCTTGTTTATTTCCCTTGTTTTTGTTCCAGATGAAATCTGGAGCCTGTTACCTAGTTTTAGCGTTGCGGGACTTGCGCGACACGTACGACACGTATCGAGTTAATTTGCTGTGTATCACAGTGTGTCGCTGTGTGCCGCCGCGTGTCGTGTTGGGTCTTGGAGTACGCACACACGCTTCGTTCACGCGCGCGCTTAGTTCGCGACGCGAGTTCTGGGTTTGGTTTTAATATCGCATTTTTGCAATATCTTAGCTTATGTGTTGCCTTGTATAAATTCTAGGTTCGCAGGCGGGGACTTCGAGCGCCGCGGAGAAAGGAAAGCAGGTGGTCGGACACACCTAGCACGAGATCACAGGTGAGTAGATTTATCATCTACGGGGAACGATCGTTTGGATGGTGCAAGTCGCCCGATAGATTTAGTAAACTTGAAAATAGTAAACTTCAACATTTACTTGTGACGTTAGAAATAATAGTACTTGCATGAAAATTGCTGCAGTTAGAATTTATATGTTGTACCCATATGCCCAAACTCATTCTGTAGGACACATGAATCATTACCAGGTTTTTATATACAGCACGAGCACTATTCATGTGGACACACACACCGTGGTAATTTCCATGTCACGACACTAGATAACTACCAATCTGAAACATGTTAATTGCTTAGACCTGTGTTATTGCAATAAATATTTAAAATGAAATCATAAGAATTGCTATTCTCGTGCATATGTATTCTTTCATTTGCTTATGCCTTGTATAAATCATACATTGTAAATTGATACCATAGGCATTCATTATCATTGACATATGCATCCATGATGATTTCATGAGATTTATGATATTTCTGGATTTCGGGGGAAAGCCGCAAGATTTCAAACTTATAATCTTTTAAAATATAAAAGTTGCGGTTTTCTAGTGATGTAGAGTGTCGTCCACCATGCGTTTGCTGTGGTTTTCGAGACCCGTTTCGAGGAGGTGGATGAACTGTCTCGGGTACATGGTGGGCCCGGTATGGTACCCTGGGGCAAGAAGATCGCAGGAGATGGCGTTGAGCCTGGCACGGGACGGATTACCTACCGGTGACTTCATTTGGCATGACGGATATCCAGAGGATAACGACCGTGGCCGCTAGATTGAGATATGGATATTTGACATGGATCAGCTGGACGACTGAGGCTAGAGATACTTGACATGGATACATGAGGTTGAGACAGTTTTTGTGGTATCGTTGCTGGACACAGATTTTGTTGATTCCATGGATATTATGCTGATTTTAAAAAGGAGTTTCAAAAATAGAATAAAGAACAATTCTTATACCTACCTAATGAGATCTTGAGTTGACTCATATAGCATACATACATGATAGTATATTCATGTGGCATACATACCTGTTATTACATCCATATGCCATACAGACTTGCTAGTACACTGATGTTGCATACATACCTGCTAGTACATATAGCCATACCTGTTTAGGGATGCTATGATACTTGTGTGCATGCATGCGATAGCCTTAGTAGATGTTATTTATTACTCACGAGCTGGCAACTCACCCCCGTTGTGCCACAGCTTTCTGCAGGTCCGTTCCGTCAACACTGTAACGGCGGACACTTTTTCCTCCTTTGCTCTTTTTGCCGGGACTCGAGGCTTTTGCTCATAGGTGGGTGGTTATCATTTTGTACCCCCCTTATATATGTTCATTGTATCTAGAGTACTCCATCTACTACTACTATTTCAGCTGTACCAGTTTATTTGGATTACTGTATATTGACCTAGAGACGAGGTTGTGAGACTTGTGGATTATATGTTATGCTTGGGGTCGAGCTCACCTGAGTCGACATATTATTTTTACTTGTGCTTTCATGCTTACTTATGCGCATTGTATTTTACATTGCGTGGGATTTGTGACTGCCTTGAGGCGAAGAGCTAGCTCCCGCTTGGGGATGCCATATTTCTGTTATTCACTTGTATTCCTGTTGTACCCGTTGGGGGACTATTTTACAAGAAGATTTTGCCGGAAATTTGGGTAAAGGGAAGTTGTTTTAATGAAAAGAGACTTGATATGACTTAATGAAACAAGTGCTTAAATAAAAATGGTTTTTCCTTCACTCTAATTCTTAATTAGGTTTTGATTTCTGGGCTTCGGCTTACTTATTTTACGGACGCCTTGAGACGTTTCGTAACTTAAGTGCCGGTCACGTTCCGTACTCTGCGGGTCGTGACAAAGTTGGTATCAGAGCGATATGTTTCACCTTTCTGAGTGTAGGATGACCCTTAGTAGATGGAGTAAGTGACTTAAGCAGGGTAGCGTAGCGTACGTATGTCCGCGGCATACTTACGATACGGTACTCCGCCTAAGTGACTTTAGGATATGCTTGCTTGAAATTGCTTCTTCGATTCCGTGTATCCTATGGTTTTATTGCACTGTTCTTATTGTCCTATTTCCTGTACCAGTCACTATGGCGCAGAGGGCTACCAGAGCGCAATGGGCTGCCGCCCGAGACGAGATTCGAGATGGCTCATCCGAGACTAGGATTGAGCAGGGTGGTATGCCTACGCCGCAGGGACAGACTGATCCGCCTTCCCCAGGCCGTATGGATAGGCTTGAGACTGGTATTGAGGAGCTGCGATAGATGATGGGGAGCATGCAGGAGCTACGTCAGATGATGGGATCCTTAGTCGCGGCCAGTCATGCACCAAGGCCTGAGGACGTACCTACTACATCCCAGACTACTATGATACCTTCTCCTACTACTACCACCGTGGCCATCCCGGTTTCGCTACAGGAGTTCATGAGGCTGAGACCTCCAGTCTTCACGGGTACCGATGCAGCAGAGGACCCGCAGACGTTCCTTGACAGCTTGGCCAGGATCTGTCGTTCGTTGAGATGTTCTGATGATCGCTGGGTAGAGCTTGCGAGTTTTCGACTAGAGGGTCTCGCACAGATATGGTGGGAGTCAGTTTTGAGAGGTCGAGCTGCAGGTCTACCGCCCATGACATTGACCGAGTTCACAGCAGTCTTTCTAGCTCGTTTCCTTCCAGAGAGCGTTCGTGACGCTAGAGCTTGTAGCTTTGAGGCCTTGATCAAGACATCAGGGATGACGGTGTCTGAGTATGACGTCCAGTTTACACAGTTGTCCCGATATGCTCCGTATCTGGTGGATACCGAAGCGAAGAGGGTGAAGAGGTTCATACAGGGACTCGATGCCCAGCTATTTCTTGCCATTGGCGCCCAGCACTTCGATACCTATTCGGCGGCTATGGATACGGCGTTGCGGATGGAGGCACGTATTTCAGCGACTTCGGCCATTCCCGGACCGAAGAGGATTCGTACCGGCACGCCAGATCAGAGGCAGCATGCCAGATTCTTTCTGAGAGATAGGGCCGGCAGAGGGTTTGGACGAGGTCAGCTGTATGGTTCGTATCCACAGGGACAGCAGGCATCGCCAGGATGTTTTGGGTGCGGGAGTCTGCACCATCGTATCAGAGACTGCCCGGCGATACGACAGGGAGTGGCGACAGTTCCGCATGTAACCCTACCACCATCACCGCCCCCTCCTCAGAGAGCTCTACTTCCTGCCACAGGAGATGCTCCACGCCAGTTAGGTGCACCCAGAGGCCGTGGACGCGGCAGACCGATCCAGAGAGGACGAGGAGGCAGAGGCCGAGGCCGAGGTCAGCCCGCTATTGGAGGAGGTCAGGCCCGAGTATTTGCGTTGACACCCCAGGATACGCAGGCATCCAATGCCGTCGTGACAGGTACCCTATCAGTATGCTCTGTTGATGCACACGTGTTGTTTGATCCTGGATCCACGCACTCGTACGTTTCCACACACTTCGTGCTGAGTTTGGATAGAGAGTCCGGTTTGCTTAATCAGCCGCTTGTTGTGACCACTCCTGTGGGAGAGTCATTTGTTGCAAGGCACGTGTTCCGATCCTGTACCGTCCGTATTAGCGAGCGAGAGCTGCCTGTCGACTTGATCCTTCTTGAGATGTTGGACTTCGACGTTCTTTTGGGCATGGATTGGTTAGCCACGTGCTATGCGTCTGTGGACTGCCGCGAGAAGACAGTTAGATTTTGTTTTCCCGGCAAGTCGGCTTTTGTTATGCAGGGGGACCGTGGTGCCGCCCCTCACATATTGATTTCTTCTCTTCGCGCTTATCAGCTGTTGAGAAAGGGATGTCAGGGATTTTTAGCCTATGTTTGTGATACTAGAGCTACAGATATTCCATTGGACCAGGTTCCGATTGTATGCGAGTTCCCCGATGTTTTCCCTGATGAGCTGCCAGGATTGCCGCCTGAGCGCGATGTCGAGTTCTGTATTGATTTGATTCCCGGCTCGGGGCCTATTTCTATACCGCCTTATCGGATAGCCCTGGCGGAACTTAGAGAGTTGAAGGTTCAGCTGCAAGATTTGTTAGATAAGGGACTTATTCGACCCAGTGTTTGTCCATGGGGTGCTCCGGTCCTGTTTGTCAAGAAGAAGGATGGAAGTTTGCGCTTATGTATCGACTACCGCCAGCTGAACAAGGTTACCGTGTGGAACAGATACCCGTTGCCACGCATTGATGATTTGTTCGATCAGCTTCAGGGTGCGGGTTATTTTTCGAGGATCGACTTACGATCAGGATACCACCAGCTGCGAGTTCGACAGGAGGATATACTGAAGACAGCTTTCCATACACGCTATGGGCATTATGAGTTTCTGGTGATGTCGTTCGGACTTACCAACGCCCCAGCAGCATTCATGGACTTGATGAACCGTACCTTCAGGCCGTATCTCTACTTGTTCATCATAGTGTTCATTGATGATATTTTGGTGTATTCCCGGAGCCGAGAGGAGCACGAGCAGCATTTGCGGATTACTTTGCAGACTTTGAGGGAGCACCAGCTTTTCGCAAAATTTTCCAAGTGTGCTTTCTGGTTGGACAGCGTTGGTTTCTTGGGTCACGTGATTACGAGAGACGACATATGTGTGGACCCGAAGAAGATTGAGGCTGTTCAGCAGTAGCCCAGGCCGACATCGGTCACGGAGATCCGTAGTTTTCTAGGCCTGGCTGGCTACTACAGGCGATTCGTTCAGGATTTCTCCCGTATTGCTGCACCTTTGACCGGTTTGACCCGGAAAGGAGTTCTTTTCGTTTGGACGGAGGAGTACGAGCACAGTTTTCAGCAGCTACGGACTTGTTTGACTACGGCGCCGGTATTATCATTGCCTTCAGGATCAGGTGGATTCGTAGTTTATTATGATGCTTCACGGGTGGGGCTAGGATGCGTATTGATGCAGCATGACAGGGTGATCGCGTATGCTTCACGGCAATTGAGGAAACATGAACAGAACTACCCCACTCATGATTTGGAGATGGCTGCAGTGGTCTTTGCGCTTAAGATATGGCGACATTACCTATACGGCGAGTCGTGCCAAATATTCACGGACCACAAGAGTTTAAAGTAAATATTTCAGCAGCGAGACCTGAACCTCAAACAGCGTCGTTGGATGGAGCTGGTGAAAGATTACGATTGTGAGATCTTGTACCACCCGGGAAAGGCGAATGTAGTAGCGGATGCTTTGAGAAGAAGGCCCGGGGGTAGTCTATCTTGTTTGCGCGTAGTACAGAGGCAGTCGTCAGCATATTGGCAGATTTTATGCGACAGCCGAGTTGAGTTCGAGTTCACTCCGACAGGAGGACAACTTGCTCATGTTCGTGCACGTCCGCAGTTACTTGACCGCATTCGAGAGGCACAGCCCAGTGATGACCGACTTTCAGAGATCATGGAGCAGATTAGGCAGGGCAGAGATTCTGAGTTCGTGATCGACGATCAGGGAGTACTAAGATTTGGGACTCGATTGTGCGTACCAGATTCGGAGGGACTGCGACGTGAGATCCTTGAGGAGGCGCATAGATCTACATACAGCCTTCATCCAGGTTCCACCAAGATGTACCGTGATTTTAGAGATGTCTATTGGTGGGACGGGATGAAGAGGGATGTTACTGACTTCGTATCGAGATGCCTGACTTGTCAGCAAGTCAAGGCTGAGCATCAGAGGCCAGCAGGAGAGTTGCAGCCTTTGCCCATTCCGGAGTGGAAATGGGAGCAGATTTTGATAGACTTCGTTGTGGGTCTACCCAGGACCAGTTGAGGGTACGACTCCATTTGGGTGATCATGGATCGATTGACGAAAGCGGCTCACTTCCTGCCAGTGAAGACCACTTTCAGTTTTGCTCAGTATGCCCAGATTTACATCGACGAGATCATGCGGTTACATGGCGTACCGACTTGTATAGTATCAGATTGAGGCACCCAGTTTACCAGCCGACTATGGCAGATACTTCAGGAGGCATTGGGCACCCGTTTGAGCTTCAGCACAGCATTTCATCCGCAGACCGACGGGCAGTCAGAGCGGACTATTCAGACTTTCGAGGACATGCTCAGAGCGTGCGTTTTGGACTTTGGCAGTAGCTGGGATCGTCATTTACCTTTAGTGGAGTTCTTCTACAATAACAGCTTCCAGGATACTATCCAGATGGCACCTTTCGAGGCCTTGTATGGGAGGAGATGCAGATCGCCCGTCTGTTGGACTGAGTTGAGCGAGAGTAGTATTTTTGGGCCACAGATCGTGCAGGAGATGACCGAAAAAGTGCAGTTGATTCGAGACCGGATGAGAGCAGATCAGAGCAGGCAGAAATCGTATGCAGACAGGCGCCGTCGCAGATTAGAGTTCGCGGTTGGCGATCATGTTTTTCTGAAGGTCTCTCCGATGAAGGGCGTGATGCGATTTGGGCGAAAGGGAAAGCTTAGCCCTAGATTCGTAGGTCCTTTCAAGATCCTCGAGCGCATCGGCGCTGTTGCATATCGTTTGGCTCTTCCACCCAGCTTTTCAGATGTCCACCCCGTCTTCCACGTATCGATGCTACGCAGATATCTTCTTGACCCTTCCCACACGATTCAGCATCAGACCGTTCAGCTTGAGCCCGACCTTTCGTTCACCGTGCAGCCAGTTGAGATATTAGATCGGAAGGTGAAGAAACTTCAATCAAAGGTCCTGCCGTCGGTGAGGGTTCTTTGGCGCAGCCTGAATGGTGAGGAGATCACTTGGGAGGCCGAGGGAGAGATGCGGAAGAAATTCCCTCAACTTTTTGAAGGTACACGTAGTTGCATATTTTAAAATTCGGGGACGAATTTTCTTAAGGGGGGAAGACTGTAACACCTGAGTTTAGGGTTAGTGGTAATTGTGTGTTAATGTGGGGTTTTTGGTAAAAAGTTTACCAAAACGGGTTTCTAGCAATTTATCTGGTTTTATGGTTATTTTAGTAGAATTTTATCTCAACCGCACACACTTGTGCACGTTAACTAGGGTTAAGACTAGGGTTGGCCATATAATTGAGCTTGTGGGTTAACCAAGTTTAAGTTAACCATGGTGGTCTAACACACTTGATTAAGCTAATTAGGTTTAATTAAGGGTCTTTGGTTTTGTCCAAGGGTGTTTAGGGTAGGTTGACTTGCTTGTTGAGAGAGAGAGAGAGACATGTGATGGTTGTCATGATAGCTTGTTGTGAGAGGGGGGGAATGATGGTTTAAGGTTGTGTCACACCATTCAATTCAAAACTTTTCACTCACCTCTTTCAAACTCTCTCTCACACTCAAATCAGCCACCCAAACTGTAGGGTTACTAGGCACACTCAAGAGGTTCCACAAGGCATCAACCATGCCAAACAAAAATTTTCCGGTGCCGAGAAACCCGAATATAGATCGTTAACTAGAAGTAAAGGCGAAAAGCAAGCAAGTAAACAACTTTATTGCTAAGTGAAAAGGGACTACAACCTTTGTAGATCCTCTCCACCATTTCTTTAGCTCCGTGTTGACGTCCCTCCGCTGCGATCATCGGATCCTGGACTCTGGCGATGGTTTCGTCGGAGAAATGATCGGGCTAGGTCATTAACTTCGAGGCCGAAGATGATCTACGTCGAGGCGACTCAAACTCAAGATCCATCTTTACTAGGTTAAGAAACTTGTGAATAAAACACCCTCTACTACATGGCAAGTGATAGAGGATGAAGAAATAGGAAGTGGGTTCACTTTGGATTTGGATTTCTCACTTGGAATCATCACTTAGAATTTTCTAGCAAGCTTTTTTTTTCTTCATGAAGAAGATGAAGAAGAAGAAAAAGAAAAAGAATTATAATGAAAAATGAATAATCATAATAGAAAATCAAGTGATAGTTATCATTTAGCAATCATGGGTTAGTTTTAACTCATGTAGAGAATAAACTAGGGTTTAGATAATGGTTAGGTTTAAGAAGAAACAAAATGGTGAAGCTTCATGAAACTCCAAGAATAAAACAAAGAAAACCACCATATTTGTTTCTTACCAAAAAGAAATAAATAAATAAATAAGGCAAAAGAAATCCCAACCATTAACTAAACATGGTTTAATTCAAACATACACCTAAGTTTGCATGTATCATCAAACATGATACAATTAAGTGCACAAATATATATCATATATACAATGTGCACAATCTAGTGAGAAAATAATCTTAATTGAACCAATACTAGTTAATGTAAAGTAATATATCAAATATATAATTATACATTAAATCATTAAATCAACACTTGATTTAATGATCCGGTCATATCGCATATAACCGACAAATATCAAGTGTATCGATGTATCGAATCAACACTTGATTCGGTAACCCGGCTATATCTCATATAAACGTCCAATGATACAAATCGCGAGAATAGAATACAGTATCACATACTGATATTATTCTCGGTCCCGCACATATCTCATATGCGCTCCTATTTCGTTTCACTTGAGCCAGGAAACCCCTGTGTAGGACTCTAAAGACTCGTCAATACGCCGGCAGTAGGTGATGATCATATCAATCACCCACAAGCCGCAAGCGTTCTGCTAAACGTAACGGCCACCCGGGTATTGAGCGATCAGATGATCAACGAGCAAGCCCGCTCACACTCCTGTGAATCCAACGAGTAACACTACCGTACAGTCCGGTCTGTTCGTCTGATATGTCGCATATCTCGTCTAGGGGTGGTAAACGTCAGACCCCAATAACTCGATAAGTCGTGTCGATATGAGGTTCATAACAGGTCGAGAAACTACTGGTAACACTTACCAGTAAATCCCTAAAGCAGCCTTGGCCAAGGACTTCCTGTTATAGCCAATCGAGCACAGCGCAACATCAACTCCCTATACCGGGAGACACAAAACCCCTCCTATCGCTCATTGCCTCCATGTGATTCGAGACTGTACCCAAAAGCCACCTTTTTGCACGCCCTCTTGGACGTGGTATGATCGAAATCAAAGCACAGTGGGAATCACACAAGACTCTATGACGATCTCGGGTCTACAGACTAACATGTACCAGTGTCACCAGAGAACTGCCATCTGACGTAAGGTATAATACCATCTAGGAGTTCTCGGCGAGTCCGTCCAGTGTACCCAGTCTCCACTGAGCACCCGTATATCATCTCTGATGTCAAACACCAATGGATATGGGATCATCCATCGCCCATCTGTATGGGTCGAGAAGTTATACGCTAGTCTACTCTGGTATATCGATGCCCCGTCTCGATACACCTACGACTAGGGACTTTCAAGGATGTACTTATGGACTACCATGTCCCCACTAGTATGTTCCGCATCATAGTCCAGGTAGTCAAGTACACATCCTAAGGGCTTTACCAACATGTAACAGAGAGACAATCAGTGTACATGTTAAGGTAAAGAGTAACCAGATAGCATACTATCATATCGAGCAAGAAAGTCATCCCTATATATGTCCAAGCATCCACTACAATATACATCCTATGTATAGTAATGGCCTCTTGGGCATACATATAACTAACAATCTCCCACTTGCACTAGGGCCATCTGATAGCAGTGGTTGTAGTATCTCATACTCAACCATCCCATAAAAGTCTCTCTCTGGAAAAAGGCCTTTCGTGAGTGGATCCGCCGTGTTGTCTTCTGAGTCTACTCTCCTAACCTCGATCTCCTGGAGATCAACCATCTCCACGATCAGGTGATACTGCTTAAGAATATGTCTGGATCACTAATGGGATGGGCGTTCCTTGGCATAAGCCACAACTCCATTGTCACACAACGGAAGGAACGAAGTTCATCTCATGAACTAATATACACCCAGACTGCCTCTTTGGTAGCATCTTTGGTAGCGATGTATCCATCCTTTATCATCTAGTATGCCACGGTATCTAGCTTGGAACTCTTCCAACATACCGTCCCTGCACTGAGGGTAAATACAATGCCTGCGACTGACATTCAGTCGTCTTTATCACCCTGGAACCTTTCCAGTGATTCTCCCCAGGATCAATTGATACCATCTCACTACAACTAGTGAGTATCCTAACATCCAATTAGATCTATCTCATAGATCCAAAACCCAGGATTTAGTAGGTATCAGTTTGATCCTATTTGGATAATCCTTGTGATAAGCGGAGATTGACCGAGCGTTGCATAGGAAACTCCTTCTCTATCAAGAGTATGTTATCCACGTACTCTACGAGGATCACCACCATACTCCCTACTACCTTTTTGTATATAAAAGGTTCATCTACCATTTTGATGATGTCAAACTCTTTGACTAACTCATCAAAACAGATGTTCTAACTCCGCGATGCCTGCTTTATCACATAAAACATCCTGCATACGTTTCCGCTGCTCCCACTGTCTACGAAGCCCTCTGGCTGTGTACTTATAGATGCTTTCTTCTAAAACATCATTTAGAAAAGCAGTCAAGACACCCAACCACCAGATATCGTAGTCATGGTATGTAGCCGTAGCAAGTAGGATCTGGATTGACTTAAGCATAGGCCCCAGAAAAGGTTTCATCATTAGCCACAACTGGTCTATGATGCAAACCTTTAACGAGTCTAGCTTTGAAAGTCTCAACTTTTCCATGTACACCAAGTAATCTTCTCAAGATATACTTGCTCCTGATGGGGATTTAACCCTTCAGATAAAGCAACCAAAGTCCATACTTTGTTGGTGTATAAGGATTCCATCTCAGATCGATAAGCATCCAGCCATTCTTACAGAGTCCTACTCCTGATGGCCAGCCCGAAACTAGTTGGGTCATCATCTCATGATGCAATCCTTGCTCTCACTGTCATAGAGAAACCGAAGTATCTTTCAGGTGGGTGAGGAACCCTACTAGATCGGAGGAGAGGCTGAGGTTCGTTGTTTGCTATTGAATCCTTTGGTTCTACCAAATCATCAGCTGCAGTTTGTATAGCTGGAACTCTTTCCAGTTCTACCTCATGTCCACAAATTTCTTCATAAGAAATTCCCTTTCACAAAGGTGGCATGCTGAGTCACAAAACATTTTTGTTCCTCGGTTAGGTAGAAGATATTCCCTTGCGTATGCTTGGGATATCCAACAAACTTCTACAGATCTGACTTTGCCTCGAGCTTGTCCGGATTTTTCCTTTTAGACATAGTCCGGACAACCCCAAATCTTAACTGACTTAAGAGATGGGCTCTTCCCTTTCCATATCTCATATGAAATGGTAGGCATCTAATTTGATCGGAACCCTATTCAATAGGTATTTTAACGAGTTAAGTCCAGTTTTCCAGATTTTGTTGTGATTAATTAAGTGTTAAAATGATATGTAAAAAGAGCTTGTTAGGGTTAGGATTAGGTTAGTTTGAGTTAGGAGCCGCTCACCTCTTTCGTTGCCACTCTTAATATCGGTGTTGCGGTAATCGGCAACAACGGGGATTAGCACGACTAGGAAGGAACTTGCGAGTTTAAGCTAAGCTTTCCAACGCATAAGTTCTCCCTTTGGGTGCTTGTCCGTCCGTTCTTGGCTCTTTGCCATAACCTCCGGTTAATTCAACCACAACCGGTCTCACTACGGAATCACCTCTATCATGTAGGATAGGGTGCCGTAAGGAGCGGATTGTGGTTCAATTAACGGGAGTCGATTTAAGATGTTGGGCAAGGAAAGAGTGAGAGAGATTTCATTCTCTCAAACTTCCCTTATCCTACCCTAACAAGTATGAAACTACTCACACATCATAATGAAAAGAAAACAAAACAAAAGAGGAAGATAGAAAGAAAGAGATTAGAAGATAACAACTAGCTATTTGCGACCTCACCTTGGCATGGATCAAGCGTAAGCATCATGGTTGTTTTAATGATAAAGGAAAAGAGAAAAGAAAGAAACAATAAGAAATAACAACAACTAAGTTAACAAATGAAAATTACAAGCAATTAACATAAGAGCAAGATAAGTATAATAATAAAATGAACTTCTTTATTCATCATTCTTCACTCACAAAAGCTCACTACAAGTTTTTCAATGGAGAAGAGATGAGAAGAGGAAGAAGAAACAAGTATTCTAAACCCTAAAAAATACAAGATTAAGCACCCTTGGCTTCACAAGGTTCTGGGCTATTTATAGGCAGGGAGATGAAAACCTAGGGCAAAATTCTGCCTCTATACAAAAAGTCCAAACTACCCCTGAAAAATGACCAACTGAGGCGCTAGTACGGCCGCGGATCCGCGGCCCTATGGTGGAGTTGGGCCCTCCAACTTTCTGTACTTCCATGGTTTTCTCTGTACTTTATTCTGGTATATGTATTTTCTCAGATTTTCTTCACGATTTTTCCAGAATTTCTGTTGAGCAAAAGGTGATTTGATGTGGATCTTTTTGTCATGATTTCCTCGAGCTCCGCGTAGATTTCTTGGATCTTGTGTTGCCATTGAGCCTTGTGCATGAAAATGACATTGATTTGCCATTTTGTCTCTTAAACTGGTGTGTGGCAACAGACGGATAAAGAGCGGAGATCCGTGTTTTATCTTTGGTTGGCAGGAACCCGGGTTTTGTCGTGTTTTTCCATGAATTTCACCGTTTAGAGCTGAGAACCTGTATCCTGTAATTGACTAGAAAACACGGCTCAAGAGTACCTACCGATATGCAATGTGATAAAAATTGGGCGGTATGAAAATGCAAAAATCTGATATGAACAACCGTTACGTACAGCTAGTGCCACTTGCGGTATGTGGTTAAACCCACTGCCAGCGTAGTGTCGAGTATTTAGAGTCCCACACAAAGAGTTTCCCTGCTCCAGGCAAAACGATATAGAGGTCGTATGGTTTTACGACAAGGGTTCGGGCGCATACGTGTGTTTACGCACGTACGACGTTCAGACAGTTTTTACTAGTCGGCTTTGGTTTAAGCCAGTTTCTAGTATCAGGTTATTGGATTTATACGGTCTAAAGTTTTTCCGTAATTTCACGGATTGGAGGGGCGTTCTCGTAATTTTCCGAGAAGCTTCTAGAAGCATGGTGACTTGGGGGTTAAGGTGGCATATGCATTAATTGGATTAATGGGTCATGTAGTGATTCATACATTGAGTTAATGATTCATTTAATGTTTTGTATGACTCATGTGATGAATCACTTAGTGCATTAATGAAACATGGTGATAATTCATTGTTTGTTATTTACTTTTTATTATCATATGTTTCATATATACACAAATGACTTCATTCATCCAAAAGGATTCTTATCATCACCTTCTCTCTCCTCAAGCTCTCTCATTCTTGAAACCCTAACCCTAATCTCTCATGTGTTGAGATCAAGGGTTAGCTAGACTAATACATCCATAACCTTACTCTATATCCCCTAGGTAGCTTAGATTAGCACTTTGAGCAACCTAGTTATCTCAAGTTAGAGATAAAGCTTGGCGTAGGAGCTCTCGGGTGGATCGTCTTTGACTCGAGGAGGACGTTGAGGTGCCGATGTTCCAAGGAGCCTACGAGGAGTGGAGGACCACGATGAAGACCCGAAGGACAAGTAACGTGAGGTATAACTTCGAATCCGAGTAGTTAAACCTTTCGTATTTTGCTAGTAACGGTTTAGAAACGATTCATGGGCTCAAGTCTGTGTTACGAAGCTTTGATAATCGTTTTTCATATATTCCGCCTCCCTGCAAGTTCGTGGGTGTTAGTTATATGTATTCCCTAGAGGCCATTACTGTACATACGATGTATATTGTAATGGATGCTTGGACATATATAGGGAGGACTTTCTTGCTTGACATGATAGTATGCTATTTGGTTGCACTTTATCTTAACATGTACTCTGATTGTCTCTATGTTACATGTTGATAAAGCCCTTAGGATATTACTCGACTACTGGGACTATGATGAGATCATACTAGTGGGGCCACGATAGTCGATGAGTACATCCTATAACTGTTCCTAGTCGAGGGTGTATCGAGACATGGCATCGATGCACCAGAGTAGACTAGCGTATACGCATCTTGACCCATATGATGGGCGATGGATGATCCAATATCCATCGGTGTTTTGACATCAAGGATGGTGTACGGGTGCTCAGTAGAGACTGGGTACACTGGACGGACTCGCCGAGAACTCCCAGATGGTATTATACCTCACGTCAGATGGCAGTTCTCCGGTGACACTGGTACAGAGTAGTCTGTTGACCCGAGATCGTCATAGAGTCTTGTGTGATTCCCACTGTGCTTTGATTTCCATCATACCACGTCCAAGAGGGCGTGCAAAAAGGTGGCTTTTGGGTACAGTCCCGAATCACATGGAAGCAATGAGCGATAGGAGGGGATTCGTCTCTCCCGGTATAGGGAGTTGATGTTGTGTTGTATTCGATTGGCTATAACCGGAAATCCCTGGCCAGGGTTGCTGAGATTTACTGGTAAGTGTTATCAGTAGTTTCTCGAACTGTTATAGACTTCATATCGACACGACTTATCGAGCTACTGTGGTCTGACGTTTACCACCCCTAGGCGAGATATGCAACATATCAGACGACGAGACCGGACTGTACGGGAGTGTTACTGTTTGGATTCACAGGAGAATGTACAGGCTTGCTTGTTGATCTTCTGAGCGCTCAATACCTGGGTAGCTGTTACGTTTAGCTGACCGCTTGCAGCTTGTGGGTGTTTGATATGACCATCACCTACTGCCGGCGTATTGACGATTCTTTAGAGTCCTACACAGAGGTTTCTTGGCTCAGGCAAAACGGAGTAGGGGCACGTATGAGATATGTGCGGGACCGAGGATAATACGATATGAGATACCGTATTCTATTCTCGCGATATTTGATATCAGCCGGGTCATCGGATCAAGTGTTGATTCGATGAATCGGTACTGATAAATATTAGTCGGTTATATGCGATATAGCCGGATTGTCGGATCAAGGGTTGATTCGATAATTTAATGTATAATAATATATATGATATATTAAATTACATTAACTAATATTAGCTCACTAAAAGATTCTTTTTCTCACTGGATTAATACATTGATATATATGCGATATATATTAATTGTATTATTTTCTTTTGTTGCAAATATATAATATATATGTGATATATATTATTGTGACATGATATGATTTATTATAAAACATGTTTAAGGATGATAAAAAGGGATTAGGGTTTGATTAGGGTTAGCTCCTTCTTGTTCATTCTAGAAGGATTCTATTTTGTCATGATAAAGATATTTTGTTATGACTCATGCTTTGACCTAACCAAACCCTAACTCTAGTTTATTCTCTACATAGGTTTAGCCTCTCATCCTTGACCATGGTTTGATAATCAATCATATATTCTTGATTACTATTCATCACAAAAGGAATTCTATCATTATTCTTCATCTTCTTCCTTCTTCTTTTTTCATGGAAAAAGCTTACTAGCTTTTTTCCAAGTGATGAATAAATGTGAGAAAAAGATAAATAAAGAGAGCAAAAGTCCTACTTCATCATCCTCATCTTCCCTTGCCCTTTAGATGAGAGTGTTCACTCAATTTTAGTGAGTGTTAGCTTGTGTTATTGAAACTTCAAGGTAGATCATCTTTGTATCGAAGATCGGAAGCAAGACTACATCTTTCTCTTCGTGGAACCTCTCGAGAGTCCGGAACCCGATGATCGCAGCGAAGGGACCACAACACGGAGCTTATGAAGTGAAGGACCGGATATACAAAGGTTGTAATCCCTCTCACTTAGTGTTAAAGTGTTTAGCATGTTAGTTTTCGCCTAATCTCTAGTTTAAAGATCCGGCTTCGGGTTGTTCGGCACAGCTAAATTTTTAATCGGGCATGGTTGATGCCTCGTAGAACCTTGTGAGCGTGCCTAGAAACTCTACAGTGGTATCAGAGACAAGCTAGAGCTTTAGGCGAAGTCTAGACGAAGTTTAAAGTCCGATCGAACCCGGAAAACCCGATAAAACCCCTTCTCTGGACATTTTTCAAAAATGTGTTTTTTTTAAATTAAAAATTCTCATAAAAATAAGCAGGAAAAACTAAGAGTTACTGTGAAATACGGACTTCTAATTCGTTAAAATGACCGCGGAACCGCGGCCAAACCAGAGGTTTTGCGGCGGTTCCGCGCCCAAAATTTCGACTTAGTCCCTGGAATTTCTTGTATTTATTCTTAGGTCCTTTCTTGGCAATTTTTTCTGGGAATATTTTAATTCCACTCAAATGTTGAGTTTTCAAGGGTTGTATTGGGGACTCGATGTTTCGATCGAATAATTTAACTTCGTTTAGTTTTGTCCGGATAATTTTTAGAAACAGTTAAAAAGTTCGGGCGGATATCAATAACTCACTTTTTCCCCTGTCGGAATTTTTTTTCAAAAGTTGGATTTTTCCTCGTGTTTAAGAACGTTCTAAGTCGTGCAAGTAACGCGGTGGACCCTCTTGAAGACGACAAACCTTAACTCGATTACGTGACCGTCTTGAACTGCCTCTGAACCTTAGGGTTTGTGGCAGTACGGCGTGCCACATGTGAGGCGTTGGCTTGACCCTTCTACGGCTGGACCATTTGTACTGTGGCATGTGATGGATGTTTTTAAAATGATTTCAAGTGTTGAGATATATTGGGGAAATCTTGGGTGTTTGATTATTCGATCGGAAAGTTTAAAATTGTCTATTTATCTGGATTGTGATACAATAATTGGAATCCACAAGTAGTTATGAGATAACTAATTTGAATATTATAAACATAGCAGTTCAGTCTCATTTGATCGGTTGCCACGGAATTTTGATGTGATCAAAAGTTCGTCGCAATCACGTAGCGTACGTGGATACTCGCCGGGTAAACTTAACAGACAGCCACGCCCCAAAGCCCCGACCAAGTGACTGTAGGAGAACCCCGCCGCCAAAAGCATCCGTTCGGGTGCTCGCGGCGACGGTGTTCCGCCTTAGTGCACTTTGTCGACGGCATCCGGGGGTGCGGCCGTCTACTAAAGTTTGCGACGAGCATTTGATCAGGATGTCGGGAATCTTATTGAATTGCCCGACTTGATATTGAAAAGAGTTTTCGGTAATGAGACTAAAATGTGGGGTTTATAATTGTTAGCATGCGATGTCTAAGGAATTCATTTGGTTAGGCATGCGATGTCTAAGGAGGTTGCGGATTCCAACTGTTGTAGTTTCACACTTTCTTTTCTGTGACCGTAAATGTAGTATGTGGTGTATCGCCGGTTTCGTTGCTATACATCAACGACAATCGGGATACGCATACTTGCTTACGTTGATGATATGTGATATTATGTGTTGCTGTGATATGTTATATTGGATCGTCGCGTTTTGAATAGCCGGGGGTTTTATGTGAGATGGGAGTTTTTCTTTTTCTTTCATGTAAAATTCATTTGTATGTAATATTCTTTTATTGGGGCACTTCCAGGTTGCGGAAGATGTCACCGTTGTATATTATTTACTTTTCCGCATTAGGTAGACCCAAGGAAGGGAGCACAAGTAACCGGGTTCTAGGGTCCAGTAGGAGACCATCTCGAGGAGTCGGGACCGGGTCTCCTAACCCTAGAATTGTTATGTTGCTTACCGCTCTTGTAGGGGTCTAGGGATGTGGGTTTGGCTATTCATCGCGACCGTGGAATCCGTGTTTTATACAGGCTCGTATTGAAAACACGGACGTCCTAGTATATCCAATATTTCATGTATGTTCTTCTGCTGCAATGTTCTGTGATGAGATCTTATTACTGCCTGAGACGAATGTTTATATTATATATATATGATATATATGTTATATTGCAGATTGCGTTTCAAAAGAGATGCTTGTGAAGCATAATAAAATGGGACTTCATTAATGTGATTAATGAAATAAAAGAAACCTAAGATGTTGTGCAATCGAATTTTCAAAAACAGGTAGCTACAGTTCTTGCTTTGCATAGCGGTGTTCCTTGTAGAACATCCTGCACCTTATTCGATAAGGAAAGGACCGAGATCCCTTCACCGGGAGTGACTCCTTTAGCAATAACTGGTAGATGCTACAACTCTCGGTTTGTCTTTTGATTGCTTCTATAGTTTCTGCTTTGCACAGTGATATATATGATATATCCCGCACCTCATTCGACGAGGAAAGGGCCGACGATCCCTTCACCGGGAGTGACCCCTTTAGCAAAACTAGAAAGGCCTCAAAAACATTCCATTTAAAATCACTCGATTCTACATCTATATCAAGTTCATTACGCAAAGGGTTTTCTTAAAAACCTGTCGTAGCCCTCCGTCATTTCAGATAAGTACTAGTTAGTATTCGTGCTGCGGTAGTTTGGCCTTCGTCAAGGCATAGTGTACGGTAGCTAACTAGTGCTTATCTGCCAGAATACGATGTGATTGGATTAGGGTATTCGTAAAGCGTAGTTTGGCCTTCGTCAAGGGTCGTGCGGATGGGTTTAATTCAATCAAGAAATGAACGGGTTGAACTTGACTAGCGGACTATGGGTAGTTTGGCCTTCGTCAAGGTCATAAAACTCTAGGGGTGAAATATTATTGGGAATTTCAAGTGTTGAAATTTGCAATGAGATTGCATACCTTCTATGAGATAGTTGGATCCCGATACCCGCTTTGAGTAAGAGTTACTCCTGGGAGAGTTTTACACATTACAATTAGCCGATCAAGTAGGTGTCTAGAAAGGTGTTAACGGGGTTACGCCTATGGAAAAACGAGGTTTAATTTAATTAGATCCGTGCGATAGCACGGGGAACCTCTCTCAAAGTACCGACACTGGCCTGGCTGAAAGATTGGCGAACTTGTAGCGTGTAATTAATCCCGGCTAGTCTTTCCTTTTAGGGTTTGAAGGAAGATTTGATTAAAACAGTGGGAGACATCCTGATTAGATATATTAGATAACTAATCTAATCTTGCAAGAGCATACGCTGAGTGTTTTCTTCTCTCTCTCTCCAGGTAGCGACCATATCATGCCTTAATCAAGATAATAAAACGGATATATTGACCGAACCCGCTTGTTATACTGAGCTGGGGAACGTTGGTCCCGCTCCAACTTATAATCGTTATAAGACAGAGCAGGAAATTAGGGAATACCAGATTTCCCGTGCCGCCCAAACGAAGAAAGTGCATGTTGATGCATCATCTTCGGGTGTGTTCATTACATAGAACTGTTTCTCAGTATCCTTTACGTCCTGGGTATGAGATACCGGATCAGGATCCCGCATATGTAATCTGTTACATGGGCTACAGACAGGTAGAGAACTGAGAACGGATGATAAGTTTCATGAGATAGAAAACGGTGCAAGTGTTGCAGCCAAGTCTGTTGGTCACTATCATCCTGTATTACCAGAATACATTGATTCTGAACGAATGCTATTAGATACCGAACCTGATATACAACATCATATCAGTCTCTTTATTAGTAAAGAAAAGATATAATTTTGTATTGTTGGATAATATTTTGAACATTTCCTATATCAAAAGTTGATCGGTTCAGGCACGTTATCTAAAAGCATAGACGTTCTAAATCAAACCACAGTTCTTAGTATATAGAACATACACAAGAGGAAGAGTTCAGAAATGAACGAATCATTCTTGAGGTATTGTAGACTAGGTCATATCAATGCGACCCGACTAGCTAAGTTACATATAGATGCATATTTAAATTAGTTTGAATTTACATCTTATGAAACTTGCTGGTCATGTCACAAAGATAAGATGACCATAGCTCTGTTTATTGGAAACAGAGAAAGAGTTAGTGAACTTTTGGGATTGATACATGCTGATGTATGAAAGTCCCCTGTCTACACATGCCAAGACCTGTTCTTTGTACTTCATTACATTCTCTGATAATCTCTCAAGATTCAGACATGTGTTCCTTTTGAAACATAAGTCCAAACCTTTTGAGATATTCTAAGAAAATAAGTTAGAAGTAGAGAACCAACTACGAGTAAAAGTATTATGTCCTTTGATGTGATCAAGGAGGAGAATACTTGAGCACGGAATTCCTGGACTATTCTAAAGGAGAATGAGATTCTCTCTCAGCATTACTCCTCCGTATACACCACAGCACGTCGATGTATCGGGGCGGAGCTGTTAGTTATATGTATGCCCTAGAGGCCATTACTGTACATAGGATGTATATTATAGTGGATGCTGGGACACATATAGGGAGGACTTTCTTGCTCGACAAGATAGTATGCTATCTGGTTACTCTTTACCTTAACGTATGCACTGATTGTCTCTCTGTTACATGTTGGTGAAGCCCTTAGGATGTGTACTTGACTACCTGGACTATGATGCGGATCATACTAGTGGGGACATGGTAGTCCATAAGTACATCCTTGAAAGTCCCTAGTCGTGGGTGTATCGAGATGGGGTATTGATATACCAGAGTAGACTAGCGTTTACCTTCTCGACCCATACAGATGGGCGATGGATGATCCCATATCCATCGGTGTTTGACATCAGAGATGATATACGGGTGCTCAGTAGAGACTGGGTACACTGGACGGACTCGCCGAGAACTCCCAGATGGTATTATACCTCACGTCAGATGGCAGTTCTCTGGTGACACTGGTACAGAGTAGTCTGTTGACCCGAGATCGTCATAGAGTCTTGTGTGGTTCCCACTGTGCTTTGATTTCCATCTTACCACGTCCAAGAGGGCATGCAAAACGGTGGTTTTTGGGTACAGTCCCGAGTCACATGGAGGCAATGAGCGATAGGAGGGGATTCGTCTCTCCCGGTATAGGGAGTTGATGTTGCGCTGTGTTCGATTGGCTATAACAGGAAATCCCTGGCCAGGGTTGCTGAGATTTACTGGTAAGTGTTACCAGTAGTTTCTCGAACAGTTATAGACCTCATATCGACACGACTTATCGAGCTATTGGGGTCTGACGTTTACCACCCCTAGGCAAGATATGTGACATATCAGACGATCAGACCGGACTGTACGGTAGTGTTACTGGTTGGATTCACTGGAGTGTGAGCGGGCTTGCTCGTCGATCTTCAGATCGTTCAATACCCGGGTGGCCGTTACGTTTAGCAGACCGCTTGTGGCTTGTGGGTGTTTGATATGATCATCACCTGCTGCCGGTGTATTGACGAGTCTTTAGAGTCCTACACAGAGGTTTCCTGGCTCAAGCGAAACGAAATAGGAGCACATATGAGATATGTGCGGGACCGAGAATAATGCGTGTATGTGATACCGTATTTCATTCTCGCGATGAATGTATCGAATGGTTGTATGCGATATAACCTAGTTATCGATTCAAGCGTTGATTCGATAAGCCGATACATTGTATACTAGTCGGTTGTGTGCGACATGACCGGATCATTGAATCAAGTATTGATTTAATGATTTAATGCATATTTATATATTTGATATATTACTTTGCATCAACTAGTATCGGTTTACTTAAGATGGATTTTCTCACTCGGATGTGCACATTGTATATTCGATATAGTTTTGTGCACTTGATGATACATGTTTACTTGGTTAAGTGTAAAGAATTAAACCATGGTTAAGTTTATGATTAGGGTTCTTTTTTTCTTACTTATTTATTTGTTTATTTATTTTTGGAAAAGATGAGAAAAGAATGGTTGCTATTTTTGTTTTTAGTTGAAGTTTCTTGAAGCATTGACTTAGTCTTCATTCTTGTCTCATGCTTAACCCTAACCATCCAAGTTAACCATGGTCCATTCTCTACAATTAACCAAGGGTTAATATATGATAAGTATTGATTTATTTATCCAATTAATTCAAGACTTATCATAAGACTTTCTTCTTCTTCTTCATCTTCTTCTTTGAAGAAAACCTAGCTCCATCAATGGTGATTGATGGAAATGAGTGAGAAATCCAATTCTAAAGTCTACCCACTTCCTATTTCTTCATCCTCTACCTCTTGCCAAGTAGTAGAGTGTGTTTCCTTCACAAGTTTTCATGACTTGGTGAAGGTGGAGCTTGATTTAGCGATGCCTCGACGTAGATCATCTTCGGCATGGACATCGACGACCTAGCTAGCCTTTTCTCCGACGAAGCCGACGCTAGAGACCGGGAATTCATTTGGACAGCAAAGGGACTTCATTGCGGAGCTATGGAGGTGGAGCACCGGATCTACAAAGGTTGTATTTCCGTATTCCCTTAGTTAAGTGTTAACTAGTTTTCTTTATTCGCCTAAAATCTAGCCGACGATCCGTAGTCGGGTCTCTCGGCACCCATAAATTTTTATATTGGCATGTTCGATGCCTTGTGAGACCTCTATAGGGTGCCTAGGAACCTTTCACTGGTATCAGAGCCTAGCTAGAGCCTTAGGCGAAGTCCAGACTGAATTTGAACTCCGATCGAATCAAAACCAAAACCCTAAAATAGCACTCTGGACAATTTTCAAAATCGTGATTTTTTACAGATTAAAAATATTCAGAAAAATCAGCAGGAAGATATAAGGTTTACTGCAAAATTCGAACACGTGATTCCATAAAGGGGGCGCGGATCCGCGGCCTTACAGGAGGCTCATGCGGCGGATCCGCAGTCCTTTTGTCCTTTTGTGCTTCGAAATTTGCACCTTAATTCCTAGTTTTCAGTTCTGGTTTTCCTGGAAATTTTTAATATTTTTTCCAGAGTTGAATTTTTCTGGGTTGTTTTGGGATTTCATGGACTCGATCGGATTATCAAATTTTGTCTGTGTGGCTTTCCGGATAAATTTTAGAATATGTTAAAAAGTTCGACCGGATATAAATACCCAACTTTTCCCCTGTCGGGAAATTTTCAAGTGTTGGATTTTTCCGTAGTTTAACGACGTTCTAAGTAGTGCAAGTAACGCGATGGACCCTCTAGAAGACAACAAACCTTAACTCGATTATGTGACCGTCTTGAACTGCCCTTTGAACCTTCGGGTTTGGGGCAGTACGGCGTGCCACATGTGAGGCGTTGGCTTGACCCTTCTACGGCTGGACCTTTGGTACTGAGGCACGAACTGAATGTTGTTAGACTTATTTCATGTGTTGATCTGTATCGGGAAAACTTGGGTGTTTGACTGTTCGATCGAAAAGTTTAACATTTTCTGTTTATCTGGAATGGGATACAATAATTGGAATTCACTAGTAGTTATGTGATAACTGAATGAATGTTATAAATCTAGCGGTTTAGTCTCACTTGATCGGTTGACACGGAATTTTGATGTGATCAAAAGTCCGTCGCAATCACGTAGCGTACGCGGATATTCGCCGGGTAAACTTAATAGACAGCCTCACTCCATAGCCCCGACCAAGTGACTGTAGGAGAACCCCGTCGCCGAAAGCATCCGTTCGGGTGCTCGCGGCAGCGGTGTTCCGCCTTGGTGCACTTCGTCGACGGTATCGGGGGTGCGACCGTCTACTGAAGTTTGCGAAGAGCATTCGATCAGGATGTCGGGAATCTTGTTGAATTGCCCGACTTGGTATTGAAAAGTGTTTTCGATTTTGAGACTAAAATGCGGGGTTTATAATTGTTAGGCATGTGATGTCTAAGTAATTCATTTGGTCAGGCATGCGATGTCTGAGGTGGTTGCGGATTCCAACTGTTGTAGTTTTACACTTTCTTTTCTGTGACCGTAAGTGTAATATGTGATATCGCCGGTTTCGTTGCTATATGTCAACGACAATTGGGATACGCATGTTTACTTATGTTGATGACATGTGAAGTTATGTGTTGCTGGATATGTTATATTGGATCGTCGTGTTTGAATAGCCGGGGGTTTTTATGTGAGATGAGTGTTTTTCATTTTCATTCATATAAAAACTTGTATGTAATATTCTTTTATTGGGGCACTTCCAGGTTGTGGAAGTAGTCACCGTTTGTATATTATTTACTTTTCCGCACTAGGATAGACCCAAGGAGGAGGGCACAAGTAACCGGGTTCTGGAGTTCAGTGGGAGACCAACTCGAGGAGTCGAGTCCGGGTCTCCTAACTCCAGAATTGGTAGGGTTGCTTGCCGCTCTCGTAGGGGTCTAGGGGTGTGGGTTTGGCTATTCATCACGACCGTGGAATCCGTATTTTATACTGGCTCGTATTGAAAACACGGACGTCCTAGTATATCAAATATTTCATATGATTCTTCTGCTGCGATATCTCTGATGTGTTTCTGTGATAGATACAGTATATAGTATATATGATATATTATATAGGCGTTACTTATGTTTTACACCCACGCTAGCCCTGCCCCGCTCTGTCGTTAGTTACCTAACCTAACGGTGCACGAGGGGACATCGAGGCGAAAGCGGATGGCATAAGTGTACGTCATATCTATCTGTGATGTTTAGGTACTTAAAAGATGGGACTTCATTAATGTGATTAATGAAATAAAAGAAACCTAAGATGTTGTAGAATCGAATTTCAAAAATAAAACAGGTAGCTACAGTTCTTGCTTTGCACAGCGGTATATATGATATATCCTGCACCTTATTCGATAAGGAAAGGACCGAGATCCCTTCACCCGGAGTGACTCCTTTAGCAATAACTGGCAGATGCTACACACTCGGTTTGTCTTTTGATAGCTTTTAAGAGTTCTGCTTTGCACAGTGATATATATGATATATCCCGCACCTCATTCGACGAGGAAAGGACCGACGATCCCTTCACCGGGAGTGACTCCTTTAGCAAAACTAGAAAAGCCTCAAAGACACTCCATTTCAAAATTCATTCGATCCTACAACGATATCAAGTTCATTACGCAATAGGTTTTCAGAAAAACCTGTCGTAGCCCTCTGTCATTTCAGATAAGTACTAGTTAGTATTCGTGCTACGGTAGTTTGGCATTTGTCAAGGCGTAGTGTGCGGTAGCTAACTAGTATTTATCTGCTTATGCATATGATGCAGATTGGATTAGGGTATTCGTACGGCGTTGTTTGGCATTCGTCAAGGGTCGTGCGGGTGGGTTTAATTCGATCAAGAAATGTACGGGTTGAACTTGACTAAGTGGACTATGGGTTGTTTGGCATTCGTCAAGGTCATAGAACACTAGGGGCAAAAGATTATCGGGAATTTCAAGTGTTGAAATTTGCAATGAGATTGCATACCTTCTATGAGATAGTTGGATCCCGATACCCGCTGCGAGTAAGAGTTACTCCTGGGAGTGTTTTATAATTACAATTAGCCGATCAAGTAGGTGTCTAGAAAGGTGTTAACGAGGTTACGCCTCTGGGAAAACGAGGTTTACATTAATTAGGTCCGTGCGAAAGCACGGGGCACCTCCCTCAAAGTACCGACACTGGCCTGGCTGAAAGATTGGCGAACTTGTAGTGTGTAATTAATCCCGGCTAGTCTTTCCTTTTAGGGTTTGAAGGAAGATTTGATAAAATGCAGTGGGAGCCATCCTGATTAGATAAAATAATAACCAATCTATTCTTGCAAGAGCGCACGCTGAGTGTTTTCTTCTCTCTCTCTCCTGGTAGCGACCATATCACGCCTTAATCAAGATAATAATACGGATTATTGACCGAACCCGCTTGTTATACTGAGCTGGTGAACGTTGGTCCCGCTCCAACTTATAAATGTTATAAGACAGAGCAGGAATTTGGGGAATACCAGATTTCCCGTGCCGCCCAAATGAAGAGAGTGCATGCTGATGCATCATCTTCGGGTGTGTTCATTATACAGAACTGTTTCTCAGTATCCTCCGCATCCTGGGTATATGATACCGGATCAGGATCCCAGATATGTAAGATGTTACATAGGGCTACAAAAGGGTAGAAAAACTGAGAACGGGTGATAAGTTTCATGAGGCAGAAAACGGGGCAAGAGTTGCAGCCAAGTCTGTTGGTCACTGTCACCCTGTATTGTAATACATTGATTCTGAACGAATGTTATTAGATACCGAACCTGATATACAAAATCATATCTGTCTCTTTATTAGTAAAGAAACGATAAAATTTTGTATTGTTGGATAATGTTTTGAACATTTCTTATATCAAAAGTTGATCGGTTCAGGCACGTTATCTAAAAGCATTAATGTTCTAAATCAAACTACAGTTCTTCGTATACAGAACACACACAAGAGGAAGAGTTCAGAAATGGACGGATCCTTCTTGAGGTATTGTAGACTAGGTCATATCAATGCGGCCCGACTAGCTGAAGTTACATGTAGATGCATATTCAAATCAGTTTGAATTTACATCTTGTGAAACTTGCCAGTCATGTCACAAAGATAAGATGACCATAGCTCTGTTTATTGGAAACAGAGAAAGAGTTAGTGAACTCTTGGGATGATACATGTTGATGTATGTAAGGTCCCCTGTCTACACATGCCAGGACTGGTTCTTTATACTTCATTATATTCTCTGATAATCTCTCAAGATTCAGATCTATGTTCCTGTTGAAACACAAGTCCGAATCTTTTGAGATATTCACAGAATATAAGTTAGAAGTAGATAACCAAAATACGGGTATAAGTATTATGTCCTTTCATGAGATCAAGGAGGAGAATACTTGAGCACGGAAATCCTGGACTATTCTAAAGGAGAATGAGATTCTCTCTCAGCATTACTCCTCCGTATACACCATAGCACGATGGTATATCGGGGCGGAGCAATCACACCCTATATGATAAGGTGTGCTCTATGATGAGTACTACTGAGTTATCTATTTCCTTTTGGGAGTTATGCGCTTGAGAAGCTGCATACCTATTGAATAGGGTCCCGATCAAATCAGTAGCCTGCCACTTCATATATGATATGGAAAGGGAAGAGCCCATCTCTTAAGACAGTTCAGATTTGGGGTTGTCCGGCCAATGTCTAAAAGCAAAATCCGGACAAGCTCGAGGCAACGTCTGTTATGTACAACTGGAAATGTTCCAGCTATACAAACTGCAGCTGATGATTTGACAGAACCAAAGGATTCAGTAGAAACCAACGAACCTCAGCCTTTCCGCCGATCTAGTAGGTTTCCTCACCCACCTGAGAGATACTTCGGTTTCTCTATGACAGTGGGAGCGAGGATTGCATCATGAGATGATGACCCAACTAGTTTCGAGCTGGCCATCAGGAGTAAGACTCTGTAAGAATGGCTGGATGCTTAGTGATCTGAGATGGAATCCATATACACCAACAAAGTATGGACTTTGGTTGCTATATCTGAAGGGTTAAATCCCTATCAGGAGCAAGTATATCTTGAGAAGATTACTTGGTGTACATGGAAAAGTTAAGACTTTCAAAGCTAGACTTGTTAAAGGTTTTTGTCATTGACCAGGCATGGATAATGATGAAACCTTTTTCAAGTAGCTATGCTTAAGTCCATCCAGATCCTACTTGCCACGGCTACATACCATGACTACGATATCTGGCGGTTGGGTGCCATGACTGCTTTTCTAAATGATGTTTTAGAAGAGTGCGTCTATAAGTACACAGCCAGAGGTCCTCGTAGACAGTGGGATCAGCGGAAACGTGTGCAAGATGTTTTATATGATAAAGCAGGCATCGCGGAGTTGGAACATCTGTTTTGATAGATTAGTCAAGGAAGTTGACATCATCAAAATGGTAGATGAACCTTGTATAAACAAAAAGGTAGTAGGGAGTATGGTGGTGATCCTCGTAGAGTACGTGGATGACATACTCTTGATAAGAAAGGAGTTTCTTATGCTAAGTTCGATCAATCTCCGTTTATCACAAAGATTCTCCGTGTAGGATCAAAGTGATACCTACTAAATCATGGGTTTTGGATCTATGAGATAGATCTAAATGGATGTTAGAATACTCACTAGCTGTAGTGAGATGGTATCACTTGATCCTGGGGAGAATCACTAGAAGTGTTCCAGGGTGATAAAGACGACTGAATGTCAGTCGCAGGCATTGTCTTTACCCTCAGTAAAGGGACGGTATGTTGGAAGAGTTCCAAGCTAGATACCGTGACATACTAGACGATAAAGGCTGGATACATCGCTACTTATGATGCTACCAAAGAGGATGTTTGGATGTATATTAGTTCATGAGATGAACTACGTTCCTACCATTGTGAGACAATGGAGTTGTGGCTTATGCCAAGGAACGCCGGTCCCATCAGCGATCCAGACTAATTCTAAGGCAGTATCACCTGATCATGGAGATGGTTGATCTCCAAGGTGATCGATGCAAGGAGAGCAGACTCAGAGGATAACATGGCGGATCCACTCACGAAGGCCTATTCCTAGAGAGAGACTTTTATGGGATGGTTAAGTATGAGATACTTCGACCACTGCTACAGATGGCCCTAGTGCAAGTGGGAGATTGTTAGTTATATGTATGCCCTAGAGGCCATTACTGTACATAGGATGTATATTGTAGTGGATGCTGGGACATATATAGGGAGGACTTTCTTGCTCGACATGATAGTATGCTATCTGGTTACTCTTTACCATAACGTGTTTACTGATTCTCTCTCTGTTACATGTTGGTGAAGCCCTTAGGATGTGTACTTGACTACCTGGACTATGATGCGGATCGTACTAGTGGGGACATGGTAGTCCATAAGTACATCCTTGAAAGTCCCTAGTCGTGGGTGTATCGAGATGGGGCATCGATATACCAGAGTAGACTAGCGTGTACCTTCTCGACCCATACAGATGGGCGATGGATGATCCCATATCCATTGGTGTTTGACATCAGAGATGATATACGGGTGCTCAGTAGAGACTGGGTACACTGGACGGACTCGCCGAGAACTCCCAGATGGTATTATACCTCACGTCAGATGGCAGTTCTCTGGTGACACTGGTACAGAGTAGTCTGTTGACCCGAGACCGTCATAGAGTCTTGTGTGGTTCCCACTGTGCTTTGATTTCCATCTTACCACGTCCAAGAGGGTGTGCAAAACGATGGTTTTTAGGTACAGTCCCGAGTCACATGGAGGCAATGAGCGATAGGAGGGGATTCGTCTCTCCCGGTATAGGGAGTTGATGTTGCGCTGTGTTCGATTGGCTATAACAGGAAATCCCTGGCCAGGGTTGCTGAGATTTACTGGTAAGTGTTACCAGTAGTTTCTCGAACAGTTATAGACCTCATATCGACACGACTTATCGAGCTATTGGGGTCTGACGTTTACCACCCCAAGGCAAGATATGTGACATATCAGACGATCAGACCGGACTGTACGGTAGTGTTACTGGTTGGATTCACTGGAGTGTGAGCGGGCTTGCTCGTCGATCTTTAGATCGCTCAATACCCGGGTGGCTGTTACGTTTAGCAGACCGCTTGCGGCTTGTGGGTGTTTGATATGATCATCACCTGCTGCCGGCGTATTGACGAGTCTTTAGAGTCCTACACAGAGGTTTCCTGGCTCAAGCGAAACGAAATAGGAGCGCATATGAGATATGTGCGGGACCGAGAATAATGCGTGTATGTGATACCGTATTTCATTCTCGCGATGAATGTATCGAATGGTTGTATGCGATATAACCTAGTTATCGATTCAAGCGTTGATTCGATAAGCCGATACATTGTATACTAGTCGGTTGTGTGCGACATGACCGGATCATTGAATCAAGTATTGATTTAATGATTTAATGCATATTTATATATTTGATATATTACTTTGCATCAACTAGTATCGGTTTACTTAAGATGGATTTTCTCACTCGGATGTGCACATTGTATATTCGATATAGTTTTGTGCACTTGATGATACATGTTTACTTGGTTAAGTGTAAAGAATTAAACCATGGTTAAGTTTATGATTAGGGTTCTCTTTTTCTTACTTATTTATTTGTTTATTTATTTTTGGAAAAGATGAGAAAAGAATGGTTGCTATTTTTGTTTTTAGTTGAAGTTTCTTGAAGCATTGACTTAGTCTTCATTCTTGTCTCATGCTTAACCCTAACCATCCAAGTTAACCATGGTCCATTCTCTACAATTAACCAAGGGTTAATATATGATAAGTATTGATTTATTTATCCAATTAATTCAAGACTTATCATAAGACTTTCTTCTTCTTCTTCATCTTCTTCTTTGAAGAAAACCTAGCTCCATCAATGGTGATTGATGGAAATGAGTGAGAAATCCAATTCTAAAGTCTACCCACTTCCTATTTCTTCATCCTCTACCTCTTGCCAAGTAGTAGAGTGTGTTTCCTTCACAAGTTTTCATGACTTGGTGAAGGTGGAGCTTGATTTAGCGATGCCTCGACGTAGATCATCTTCGGCATGGACATCGACGACCTAGCTCGCCTTTTCTCCGACGAAGCCGACGCTAGAGACCGGGAATTCATTTGGACAGCAAAGGGACTTCGTTGCGGAGCTATGGAGGTGGAGCACCGGATCTACAAAGGCTGTATTTCCGTATTCCCTTAGTTAAGTGTTAACTAGTTTTCTTTATTCGCCTAAAATCTAGCCGACGATCCGTAGTCGGGTCTCTCGGCACCCATAAATTTTTATAATGGCATGTTCGATGCCTGTGAGACCTCTATAGGGTGCCTAGGAACCTTTCAAGAGCAATAGCACCCTATGTGATATGGTGTGCTCTATGATGAGTACTACTGAGTTTCTTATTTCCTTTTGGATGTTATGCGCTTGAGAAGCTGCATACCTATTGAATAGGGTTCAAATCAAATCAGTTGCCTACCACTTCATATGTGATATGGAAAGGGAAGAGCTCATATCTTAAGTTTGTTAAGATTTAGGGTTGTCCGGACTATGTCTAAAAGCAAAATCCGGACAAGCTCGAGGCAAGGTCTGTTATGTAGAACTGAAAATGTTCCAGCTGTACAAACTGCACTGATAATTTGGTAGAACCAAAGGATTCAATAGTTTCCAACGAACTTCAGCCTCTCCGCCGATCTAGTAGGGTTCTTCACCCACCTGAGAGATACTTCGGTTTCTCTATGACAGTGGGAGCGAGGATTGCATCATGAGATGATGACCCAACTAGTTTCGAACAGGCCATCAGGAGTGAGACTCTGTAAGAATGGCTGGATGCTTATCGATCTGAGATGGAATCCTTATACACCAACAAAGTATGGACTTTGGTTGCTTTATCTGAAGGGTTAAATCCCCATCAGGAGCGAGTATATATTGAGAAGATTACTTGGTGTACATGGAAAAGTTGAGACTTTCAAAGCTATGCTTATGTCCATCCAGATCCTACTTGCCACGGCTACATACCATGACTACGATATCTGGTGGTTGGGTGTCATGACTGCTTTCCTAAATGATGTTTTAGAAAAGAGCGTCTATAAGTACACAGCCAGAGGGCTTCGTAGACAGTGGGAGCAGCGGAAACGTGTGCAAGATGTTTTATATGATAAAACATGCATCGCGGAGTTGGAACATCTGTTTTGATGTGGTAGTCAAAGAGTTTGACTTCATCAAAATGGTAGATGAACCTTGTATATACAAAAAGATAGTAGAGAGTATGGTGATGATCCTTGTAGAGTACATGGATGACATACTCTTGATAGGGAAGGAGTTTCCTATGCTATGCTCGGTCAATCTCCGCTTATCACAAGGATTCTCCATATAGGATCAAAATGATACCTCCTAAATCCTGGGTTTTTGGATCTATGAGATAGATCTAATTGAATGTTAGGATACTCACTAGTTGTAGTGAGATGGTATCAATCAATCCTTGGGAGAATCACTGGAAAGGTTCCAGGGTGATAAGAACGACTGAATGTCAGTCGCAGGCTTTGTCTTTACCCTCAGTGGAGGGACGGTATGTTGGAAGAGTTCCAAGCTAGATACCGTGACATACTAGACGATTAAAGGCAAGATACATCGTTACTAAGGATACTAGGAAAGAGGCAGTCTGGATTTGTAAGTTCATGAGATGAACTTCGTTCCTACCATTGTGTGACAATGGAGTTGTGGCTTTCAGCCAAGGAACGCCCGTCCCATCTGAAATCCAGATATAATTCTTAGGCAGTATCACCTGATCATGGAGATGGTTGATCTTCAGGGAGATCGAGGTTAGGAGAGCAGACACAGAGGACGACAGCGCGGATCCACTCACAAAGGACTTTTTCCCAGTAGAGACTTTTTATGGGATGGTTGAGTATGAGATACTACAACCGCAGCTAATTGTTGGGTATGGGATACCACAACAGATGGCCCTAGTGCAAGTGGGAGATTTTTAGTTATATATATGCCCTAGAGGCCATTACTATCATACGATGTATATTGTAATGGATGCTTGGACATATATAGGCATGACTTTCTTGCTTGACATGATAGTATGCTATCTGGTTGTACTTTATCTTAACATGTACTCTGATTGTCTCTATGTTACATGTTGATAAAGCCCTTAGGATATTACTCGACTACTGGGACTATGATGAAGTCATACAAGTGGGGCCACGGTAGTCGATGAGTACATCCTATAACTGTTCCTAGTCGAGGGTGTATCGAGACAGGGCATCGATGCACCAGAGTAGACTAGTGTATACGCATCTTGACCCATATGATGGGCGATGGATGATCCCATATCCATCGGTGTTTTAACATCAAGGATGGTGTACGGGTGCTCAGTAGAGACTGGGTACACTGGACGGACTCGCCGAGAACTCCCAGATGGTATTATACCTCACGTCAGATGGCAGTTCTCCGGTGATACTGGTACAGAGTAGTCTGTTGACCCGAAATCGTCATAGAGTCTTGTGTGATTCCCACTGTGCTTTGATTTCCATCATACCACGTCCAAGAGGGCGTTCAAAAAGGTGGCTTTTGGGTACAGTCCCGAATCACATGGAGGCAATGAGCGATAGGAGGGGATTCGTCTCTCCCGGTATAGGGAGTTGATGTTGTGCTGTGTTCGATTGGCTATAACCGGAAATCCCTGGCCTGGGTTGCTGAGATTTACTGGTAAGTGTTATCAGTAGTTTCTCGAACTTTTATAGACCTCATATCGACACGACTTATCGAGCTACTGGGGTCTGACGTTTACCACCCCTAGGCGAGATATGCAACATATCAGACGACGAAACCGGACTGTACGGGAGTGTTACTGTTTGGATTCACAGGAGAATGTACAGGCTTGCTTGTTGATCTTCTGAGCGCTCAATACCTGGGTAGCTGTTACGTTTAGCTGACCGCTTGCAGCTTGTGGGTGTTTGATATGACCATCACCTACTGCCGGCGTATTGACGATTCTTTAGAGTCCTACGCAGAGGTTTCTTGGCTCAGGCAAAACGGAGTAGGGGCACGTATGAGATATGTGCGGGACCGAGGATAATACGATATGAGATACCGTATTCTATTCTCGCGATATTTGATATCAGCCGGGTCATCGGATCAAGTGTTGATTCGATGAATCGGTACGGATAAATATTAGTCGGTTATAAACGATATAGCCGGATTTTCGGATCAAGGGTTGATTCGATAATTTAATGTATAATAATATATATGATATATTAAATTACATTAACTAATATTAGCTCACTAGAAGATTCTTTTTCTCACTGGATTAATACATTGATTTATATGCGATATATGTTAATTGTATTATTTTCTTTTGTTGCAAATATATAATATATATGTGATATATATTATTGTGACATGATATGATTTATTATAAAACATGTTTAAGGATGATAAAAAGGGATTAGGGTTTGATTAGGGTTAGCTCCTTCTTGTTCATTCTAGAAGGATTCTATTTTATCATGATAAAGATATTTTGTTATGACTCATGCTTTGACCTAACCAAACCCTAACTCTAGTTTATTCTCTACATAGGTTTAGCCTCTCATCCTTGACCATGGTTTGATAATCAATCATATATTCTTGATTACTATTCATCACAAAAGGAATTCTATCATTATTCTTCATCTTCTTCCTTCTTCTTTCTTCATGGAAAAAGCTTACTAGCTTTTTTCCAAGTGATGAATAAATGTGAGAAAAAGATAAATAAAGAGAGCAAAAATCCTACTTCATCATCCTCATCTTCCCTTGCCCTTTAGATGAGAGTGTTCACTCAATTTTAGTGAGTGTTAGCTTGTGTTATTGAAACTTCAAGGTAGGTCATCTTTGTATCGAAGATCGGAAGCAAGACTACATCTTTCTCTTCGTGGAACCTCTCGAGAGTCCGGAACCCGATGATCGCAGCGAAGGGACCACAACACGGAGATTATGAAGTGAAGGACCGGATCTACAAAGGTTGTAATCCCTCTCACTTAGTGTTAAAGTGTTTAGCATGTTAGTTTTCGCCTAATCTCTAGTTTAAAGATCCGGCTTCGGGTTGTTCGGCACGGCTAAATTTTTAATCGGGCATGGTTGATGCCTCGTAGAACCTTGTGAGCGTGCCTAGAAACCCTACAGTGGGGTGCGTGACATTGACTTACAATACTTTCATGAATTTTTATGCTATTCAGACTGAGTGGGGGAGATATACAGTTGGATACATGGTGGACCCGGTCGAGACCGAGGGGCAGGATAATCGCATTGAGGCGGGGGAGCCTAGCGAGGATACTGGATACCGGAGATAACATGAACATGGCAGATATCCAGGGTATACTGTACGGGGTTCGACTGGGCATGGAACATATCCAAGGGATACTGATCGTAGCCAGTATATCGGGTGGCGATCATCTGTTGAGATGGTGTCGACGTTATCTGTATTTACGTGTCGATGCTGGACACGAGAGATTTCGGATTTCGATGTCGATGTTGGACATCTATATGTATATTGATGTGATCATTATCATGAGGTACATAGTTAGATATGTTTTTATTGGATTCCACCAGAACTGATCTGGGGGATAGTACCTACTTATATTTGTACAGACATTATAGACAAGAAGGGAATTCCAATAGGGATAATAGATTCATGATTTTGATTCATATGAAATTGAGATATTACACTTGTGATTGCATGATAGTCAGTATTGCACCTTTGCATATAATATAGTATATCGATACAGATTATGATAGTACTATACTTATGACCTAGGTATCGTCATGCATTTCGATTTCTACCTTTAGATGTACTTTTATTCACTGAGTTGGCAACTCATCCCCGTTGTGCTACAGTTTCTTACAGGTTTTACCGCTTGGATTATCAGCGATTTGGACACACATTCTTTTGGGGATTGATGGGTAAGTGAGTTATTCTTGTATCATCCTCACTTTTGATTATTCATTTATTCTTGTATCTAGCGGAAACTCCATTAACTTAGAAATGATATATTATGGACTTAGAAGCGAGGATTAGAGTAGTGTCTTGAGTTGTCGCACTCTTTAGAGTCGACTTCTGTTTTAGATTGTTTGGTTTCTCCATTGTTTGAACGTAGAGACTAGATTCCGTTAGGATGCTATTTTATTATGCGGTATCGGGTTTTTTTTATAAAAATGCAAAGGAGGTGATGACAAGTTTCAAAACATCACAAGGGCTTTTCAACATACTTAGTAAAATTTAGATGTTATTTTAAATTGATATTATCGGCTGATTGTTTAAACCCCACCTCCAATATTTTTCAAAAAAGGTTTAGATTTCGGGTTTCGGCTTACTTAAACTGTAAGTCCATGTCACGCACCCCACGAACTTGCGGGGAGGCGGAATATATGAAAAACGATTATCAAAGCTTCATAACACGGACTTGAGCGCATGAATCGTATATAAACCGTTACTAGCAAACTTCGAGAGGTTTAACTACTTGGATTCGAAGTTATACCTCACGTTACTTGTCCTTCGGGTCTTCATCGCTGTCCTCCACTCCTCGTAGGCTCCTTGGAACATCGACACCTCAACGGCCTCCTCGAGTCAAAGACGATCCATCCGAGAGCTCCTACGCCAAGCTTGATCTCTAACTTGAGATAACTAGGTTGCTCAAAGTGCTAATCTAAGCTACCTAGGGGATATAGAGTGAGGTTATGGATGTATTAGTCTAGCTAACCTTTGATCTCAACACATGAGAGGTTAGGGTTAGGGTTTCAAGAATGAGAGAGCTTGAGGAGAGAGAAGGTGATGATAAGAATGAATATGAATAATGAGCTCATTAGAATATAACAACCATAAAAATTTATCAAATAAATAATATAAATGATTAATCATTATGGTTGATGCATTCACCTTGTGTGATTCATCATATGACTCATTAACTAATTAATGCATCATTTAATACCAAGGATGAATCACACAAATGAGTCATTAAGCAATTAATGCTTATGCCACCTTAACCCCCAAGTCACCATGCTTCTAGAAGCTTCCCGGAAAATTACGAGAACGCCCCTCCAATCCGTGAAAACACGGAAAAACTTTAGACTGTATAAATCCAATAACCTGATACTAGAATCTGGCTTAAACTAAAGCCGACTAGTAAAAATTGTCCGAACGTCGTACGTGCCTAAACAAACGTATGCGTCCGAACCCTTGTCGTAAAACCATACAACCTCTATATCGTTTCGCCTGGAGCAGGGAAACTCTCTGTGTGGGACTTTAAAGGCTCGACACTACGCCGGCAGTGGGTTTAACCACAGACCGCAAGCGTCACTAGCTGTACGTAACGGTCCCCTGGTAGCTGTCGATAAGAAGGCCGATGAGGAAACCTATCCGAACTCCTACTGAGCTTGATGTGACAATCTCTGTACAGTCCGATCTGTTCGTCTAAGACTATCGTATATCGAGCCTAGGGGGCGGCAAGCGTCAGTCCCCTAATAGCGGTATAAGTCGTGTCGGAGCGTAGCCCATTACATCCTGAGAAACTACTGGAACCTACCAGTAAATCTTGCTTGCCCTGGCCAGGGACTTTGCGTAATGGCTCTCTGACACAGCGCGATATCAACTCCCAATACCGGGAGAGATGAATCCTGTCTAACCACCACTGCCTCCAAGTGCTCGGGACTGCACCCAACTGCTACCGTTTTCACGACTCCTTTGAGCCGTGGTAGGGTAGAAATCTAAGAATAGTGGGACACACCCGAGGCGAAGTAGCAGTGTCAAGTCTGCGGACTATGCTGTACTCATGTCACCTGTGAACTGTTAACTGACGACGGGTATAATACCAACCAACAATTCCCCTGCGAGTCCTGTCCGGTGTACCCGTAACCTAACGAGCACCTGTATACTATCTCCAGTACGACGTACTAATGGCTGTGGGACAGACCATCTCCCCAACTGGGATGAGAAGCGTACACACTAGTCTACTCTGGAGTATCGATGCCCAGTCTCAATAATCCCACGACTAGGGATAAGTATAGGATGTTGCTTATAGACTACCCAGCCCCCACTAGTGTGACTGCCATCACAACGCTGGTAATCAAGCAAAGATTCTATGGGCTCTACTAATATGTATAAGTGATACGTTACAAGAAACATATGCACATATTAAAGTAGACATAAACCAAGTAGCATACAACCATTTTTATCAAGATTGTATATACAACTGTGAATATCCCAAGCTTCCTTTAAGTAAGATACATACAAGTATGATACAATAATAGCCCCTAGGCATATACACTAACAATCTCCCACTTGCACTAGGGCCATGAGCTGGCATATCTACACCTATCATCTCGAATAGCCTCTCGAACTGCGTCTAAGGAATGGCCTTTGTGAATAGATCAGCAATGTTATTCTCCGTCTCTACTCTTTTCACCTCGATCTCCCGGCGATCTACGATCTCCCTGATCAGGTGATACCACCTTAAGATTTGTCTGGATTTCTGATGGGACCTGGGTTCTGTAAGTCTACGGTAGCTCCCCGGCCGTCTTTCAGACGCCAAAATGCGGAACAAAAACTTTTATAACTGGCTCTATCACATACTATAACCCGGATCTGCCATTAACGCTAAACTAACAATCTACAAAGAGGGAAGAAAGGTTATACCGAACAATCCGAGTCCTTCGTTCTTTAACCATCATCTCACGCTCCGTTGCGGCTGCTCTGATCTCTTCGATCTCCAATCTCCTCGTCCAAGTGGCACCACGTCATCGGATCATTAAACGGGCTCCCGCCTCTGACTCGAGGCAACTCGGTCATCAAGTTCGCTAAAAGAGATGACCAAGAATGATGTAGAGAATGAGTAGAAGACTTTTTCTCGCTTCGTCCAAATCCATGGACGAACGGTTAATGAAGTTGCCATTGGAATCGGGTGATGGAATGAAATGATCTTTGAAATTCCATACACCGAAACTATCATCTTTTTCAAACAACAACCATTTCTTTTTTCTACCAAGTGAGTGAGAGGAGGAGTGAGGGTCCGACCATATATGAAGAGGTGGGGGGGTGAGTGTAGGAGCAAGGGGGGTGACCATAAGAGAAATATCTAGTGTGAACACAAAGTATGAACACAATAAATGCACCTAGTATGAACACATTAATGAAATAATGAGTCACCTTAACAAGTCACCTTCCAAGAAGCTTCCTCTCATGACTCACCTCATGACTCACCCAAAAGAAGAAAAGATAAATCCGCATTTAACCGAATGTTAAATACGGCTGATAGAAAACTGGAAACTGGCAACTTCAAAAAGTGATCCTGAAACGAATTTCAGGATAACCACGTAACTGTATAAATATACCCGCATTTGTATTACGACCGAATACAAATGCAACTGAGACAAAGATATTATATCTACTCTGTATAATACATGGATCCGGCTTAAACCAAAGCCCACCAGTATTATCTGCCCGAAATATGACACGTGCGTAAATGCACGTGCATTTTTCGAACATTGCCATAAAACCATATGGCCTCTACAATGTTTCGCCCGAACTTGGGAAACTATCTGTGGGGGACTATAATGACTCGTCAGTACCCTGGCAGTGGGTTTAACCACAAGCCGTCAGCGGCACTAGCTGTGCGTAACGGCTGCCCATGGACTGACCCCAAGGGAGGCTGATGAGCGTTCTCCAGAAACCCTACTGAGCCTAACAGTTACAATGTATATACAGTCCGGTCCGTTCGTCTATGAGTATCGCATATCCGGCCCAGGGGGCTAGTAACACAGACCCCCAATAGATGTATAAGTCGTGTCGGAGACAAGCCCTGAACACCCTGAGATACTACTGGAGTACCTACCAGTAAATCTTACCTGCCTTGGCTAAGGACTTGGTGTAATGGCTTTCCTAGACACAACGCGACCTCCACCCCCAATACCGGGAGAGACAAATCCCCTGCCGATCCGCTCACGTGCCTCCATGTGGCTCGGGACTGTACCCAAAAACTACCTGTTTGCACGACTCCTTTGAGCCGTGGTAGGGTAGAAATCAAAGCACAGTGGGAACTCACACGAGACAAATGACGACCTCAGGTCGATGAACTAACCTGTACACATGTCACCAGGGAACTGCAATCTGACGATATGTATAATACCAACTAGCAGGTTCTCGGCGAGTCCTGTCCGGTGTACTCATAACCTAATGAGCACCTGTATACATCTTAGGTGATCCAACTGACACCAGTGGCTTGTGAGACCGGCCACCACCCCTCGTCGGGGTCTCGACTGTATACACTAGTCTACTCCGAAGTATCGATGCCCTGTCTCGAAACTCCCACGACTAGGGACCACTATTAAGGATATGCTTATAGACCACCCAACTCTCACGTATATGATCGCCCTCATACTGTTGGTAGTCAAGCAAGATCCTAAGGGCTCTATCAAAGTGTAATCGTGATCAGTCACTTGAACCTATACACGACTAATAAAGGCAAACCAGATAGCATACTATCATCTCGAGTAAGACTGTCCTACCGGTATAGGTCCTCCTCAATCATTGCAATCACGTACCTGCGATCCCATAATTGACTTTGAGGGCACTATATCCAACAGGTTCCTTCGCTAAAGCTATAGCGCCGTTGTTGTCATAATACAAAGGTACTGGGTCAACACTGGTAGGAACCACCTGAAGTTCTATGAGGAACTTCTTCATCCAGACAACTTCTTTTGCGGCATCGCAAGCAGCTATGTACTCCGCTTCCATTATTGAGTCAGCAACGGTCTCCTGCATGGAACTCTTCCAACAGACCGCCCTACCATTGAGGGTAAAGACATAACCTGACATGGACTTGGAGTCATCCTTGTCACTCTGGAAGCCGGAGTCGGCAAAGGCTTCGATTTAGAGGTCTTTTCCGCCATACACCAAGAACATCTCCTTAGTCCTCCTTAGGTACTTGAGAATGTTCTTTACTGCTATCCAGTGCTTCTCCCCTGGGTTTGCCTGATACCGGATTACAACGCTTAATGCGTATGCTACATCTGGTCTGGTACATAACATCGCATACATTATAGAGCCTACCGCAGAAGCGTAGGGTATAATCGACATGCGATCCCTTTCCAAATCAGCCTTGGGAGACATCTCTTTGGAGAGGGTGATTACGTGACAAGCCGGTAGGTTACCGTGCTTAGAATCATCCATACTGAATCTCTTCAATATGGTGTCTATATTGCTTCCGATCATATCCCTAGAACATCCACTTATGTTCTAAAACTGCTTCCGATCGTTTCTCCAAAATTGGATTAATACCATCTTATTGCACCTACTTCAAAAACAACATCCGGTGTGGTACTTGACATCTCATGATTGACTCAATTGCCTAAGCAAGTGATCTGCCAATCATGCATATCCCTCTCCCCTTTAGTCTGTAAGACACCTTTAGAGAGGGTGATTCCATCGCCTGCAGGTATACTACCGTGCCAGGAGTCGTCCATTCTAAATACTCATAGAATGCTGTCTAAGTGCCCAGATTGGTAAACTACCTAAATCCAGATCTAAAACCATAGATCTAGTAACCAGAATGTCTGATATAATATCCAAGTCTTGTGTGGAGAAACCACTGTATGGCAACCAAAGTATAACCGATCGTAGTATAGGAATATCACTTCCTACTCTGTGTATGTCATCCAAATACCAGGACATCACACCCTACTACCTTCTTAACAGATCCATCCCCTATTCTGATGAAGTCAAACCTATGACTGTCACATCAGAAATAAATGATCTATCTCCGCTATATCTGCTTTAGTCTATAAATAGACATAAGCCACTTGTCCACCAAGCTTCCGCTGCTCCCACTGACTACGACAACCATCTGGCAGAGTCATATACACGTATGCTTCTAAAGCTAGTTCAGAACGACGCTATACTCATTCTCCTGCCGGGTCTCACAGTCTAGAACAACAACAATGGCAAGTCTGGGTAAACAAGAACCTCCCGGCCACCGTCCTTGAGCATACCTAAGTACCTCTCGGGTGCATGAGGTTATCCACTTTATCTGTGGAGTGGCCAATGGAATGTCAAACAATATTGAATCTTTAGGTTCTTATCAAATCTTCAGCAATCGTTTGCGGTTCTGGAATACTTCCAGTTCTACCATACTCCCACTACGGTTTTCTGAAAAAATCCATTTTTATTTAAAACTGTGGCGAGTCAAGAACAATGTCACTATTGAACTTCCAGATGGTAGAAAATCAACCCTCGTCATAGCCCGGGTCAACCCACAAACAGCCATTACAGAAATGTGCCTTGAGTTATTCGGAGTCTGGTTTTAAGCATAAGCCGGACAACTCCCCGTATCTTAACAATGTCAAGATATGAACTGTTCTATATCCAATATAAAAACAGAGACACTGATTTAATTGAACCAGATTCAAATCATGCAGCAGTCTCCAGTGCATGTCAACTAAATGGAAGTAGGTCGATCAGCGTTACTCAACTTAGGAATGCTTCCAATTATGAGTAACCAGAAAGAGAAGCAAGTTCTCTTAATCATTACTATTAACTGAATACCATACACAAGTATCTACATCTTCGATCACCTTGAAGAATCCTGATACTTGCAACATCTGGTTCTCTACTTTATTCTTATACCAATAACTCCTCAAAACTTAGACCTTGCATTTCAACGAAACACATGTCTAAGAACTAGAGAAGTCATAAGTAAACAGAATATAGTACGAGAACCAACCCCTATGTCCAAATGGACACTGGACAATACACAAAACTCTGTATAAGTCCGCTGAGTCTAACAACTCATTCACTGTGTGTCGTAGATTGAAAACTGTACTTATGGTTAAGAAGAATTACACCGTAGTTTAATGCTCCTTACCTAACCATCCACTGATATAGGTAAATGTCATATACATAATTTCAAAAAGGTATATCTCACTGTTAGTTATATGTATGCCCTAGAGGCCATTACTGTACATATGATGTATATTGTAGTGGATGCTGGGACATATATAGGGAGGACTTTCTTGCTCGACAAGATAGTATGCTATCTGGTTGCTCTTTGCCTTAACGTGTACTCAGATTTTCTCTCTATTACATGTTGGTAAAGCCCTTAGGATGTGTACTTGACTACCTGGACTATGATGCGGATCATACTAGTGGGGACATGGTAGTCCATAAGTACATCCTTGAAAGTCCCTAGTCGTGGGTGTATCGAGATGGGGCATCGATATACTAGAGTAGACTAGCGTGTACCTTCTCGACCCATACAGATGGGCGATGGATGATCCCATATCCATCGGTGTTTGACATCAGAGATGATATACGGGTGCTCAGTAGAGACTGGGTACACTGGACGGACTCGCCGAGAACTCCCAGATGGTATTATACCATACGTCAGATGGCAGTTCTCTGGTGATACTGGTATAGAGTAGTCTGTTGACCCGAGATCGTCATAGAGTCTTGTGTGGTTCCCACTGTGCTTTGATTTCCATCTTACCACGTCCAAGAGGGCGTGCAAAACGGTGGTTTTTGGGTACAGTCCCGAGTCACATGGAGGCAATGAGCGATAGGAGGGGATTCGTCTCTCCCGGTATAGAGAGTTGATGTTGCGCTGTGTTCGATTGGCTATAACAGGAAATCCCTGGCCAGGGTTGCTGAGATTTACTGGTAAGTGTTACCAGTAGTTTCTCGAATTGTTATAGACCTCATATCGACACGACGTATCGAGCTATTGGGGTCTGACGTTTACCACCCCTAGGCAAGATATGCGACATATCAGACGAACAGAACGGACTGTACGGTAGTGTTACTGGTTGGATTCACTGGAGTGTGAGCGGGCTTGCTCATCGATCTTCTGATCGCTCAATACCCGGGTGGCCGTTACGTTTAGCAGACCGCTTACGGCTTGTGGGTGTTTGATATGATCATCACCTGGTGCCGGCGTATTGACGAGTCTTTAGAGTCCTACACAGAGGTTTCCTGGCTCAAGCGAAACGAAATAGGAGCGCATATGAGATATGTGCGGGACCGAGAATAATGCGTGTATGTGATACCGTATTCCATTCTCGCGATGAATGTATCGAATGGTTGTATGCGATATAACCTAGCTATCGAATCAAGGGTTGGTTCGGTAAGCCGATACATAGGATACTAGTCGGTTATATGCGATATGACCGGATCGTTAAATCAAGTGTTGATTTAATGATTTAATGTATAATTATATATTTGATATATTACTTTGCATTAACTAGTATTGGTTCACTTTAAATCGATTTTATCACTTGAATTGTGCAAGTTGTATATGTGATATACTTTTGTGCACATGATTGTATCATGTTTGATGATACATGTTAACTTGGTTAAGTGTAAAGATTAAACCATGGTTTACTTAATGATTAGGGTTTTGATTATCTTATTCATTTGTTTATTTATTTATTTATTTGTTTTGGAAAGGATAAAGAAAAATGGTGGCTTTGTTTGTTTGTTTGTTGAAGATTCATGAAGCTTTGACTTAGTCACCATTCTTGTCTTCATACTTAACCCTAACCATTTAAACAAACCATGGTCTATTCTCTACACTTAACTAAGGTTAGTATTATGATAAGTATTCATTTTCCTTTTAATTTAAATAACTTATCATAATATTCTTCTTTTTTATCTTCATCTTCTTTCAAGAAGAAAGCTTCACTTCATCAATGGTGATTGATGAAATCAAGTGAGAAATCCAATTCTAAAGTCTACCCACTTCCTATTTCTTCATCCTCTACCTCTTGCCAAGTAGTAGAGTGTGTTTTCTTCACAAGTTTCTTGACTTGGTGAAGTTGGAGCTTGATCTAGTGATGCCTCGACGTAGATCATCTTCGGCATCGTCGTCGATGACCTAGCCCGTCCATTCTCCGATGAAGCCGACGCTACAGCCCGGGATCCGTTTTGGACAGCGAGGAGACATCATTACGGAGCTATGGAGATGGAGCACCGGATCTACAAAGGTTGTATTTCCGTATTCTTGTAGTTAAGTGTTAACTAGTTTCATTTTATCGCCTAAACTTCTAGCCAACGATCTAGTCTAGGGTTTCTCGGCACCGTATTTTTTGAAATTGTCATGGTTGATGCCTTGTGAGACCTCTTGAGAGTGCCTAGGAACCCTACAGTGGTATCAGAGCCTAGATAGAGCCTTAGGTGAAGTCTAGACGGAGTTTGAAGTCCGATCGAACCCGAAATCCCCGCTTTTCACCCCTTTCTGTACATTTTTGTAAACTGTGGTTTTTTCCAGATTAAAAATATGCAGAAAAATGAGCAGGGTTTTCTATGAATTACTGTACAAAACGGTTCCCTAACTCCGTCAAAACGCCGCGGAACCGCGGCCTTACCCCACGTGGCGCGGCGGTTCCGCGGTCATGTTGTTGACTCGTTGACTATTCTTTGCACAGTAATTGTTATATTTCACTCCTGTGTTTTCTGGGTATTTTTAATATTTATTAAAGAATTGAATATTCTGTGGTGATTTGAAGCTTCGTTGATTCGATCGGAAATTTCAAACTTTGTCTATGTGGCTTTCCGGATATTTTTAGAATATGTTAAAAAGTTCGACCGGATATAAATACCCACTTTTTCCCCTATCGGGAAATTTCCAAGTGTTGGATTTTTCCGTAGTTTAAAGACGTTCTAAGTAGTGCAAGTAACTCGATGGACCCTCTAGAAGACAACAAACCTTAACTCGATTATGTCACCGTCTTGAACTGCCCTTTGAACCTTCGGGTTTGGGGCAGTACGGCGTGCCACATGTGAGGCATTGGCTTGACCCTTCTACGGCTGGACCGTTGGTAATGAGGCATGAACTGAATGTTTTTAGACTTGTTTCATGTGTTGATCTGTATCGGGAAAACGTGGGTGTTTGAATGTTCGATCGGAAAGTTTAACATTTTCTAATTATCTGGAATGGGATACAATAATTGGAATTCACAAATAGTTATGAGATAACTGAATGAATGTTATAAACACAACAGTTTAGTCTCACTTGATCGGTTGCCACGGAATTTTGATGTGATCAAAAGTCCGTCGCAATCACGTAGCGTACGCGGATACTCGCCGGTTAAACTTAATAGACAGCCTCGCCCCATAGCCCCGACTAAGTGACTGAAGGAAAACCCCGTCGCCGAAAGCATCCGTTCGGGTGCTCGCGGTGGCGGTGTTCCGCCTTGGTGCAATTCGTCGACGGCGTGGGGGTGCGGCCGTCTACTAAAGTTTGCGACGAGCATTTGATCAAAATGTCGGGAATCCTGTTGAATTGCCCGACTTGATATTGAAAAGAGTTTTCGATTTTGAGACTAAAATGCGGGGTTTATAATTGTTAGGCATGCGATGTCTAAGTAATTCATTAGGTCAGGCATGCGATGTCTAAGGTGGTTGCGGATTCCAACTGGTGTAGTTTTACACTTTCTTTTCTGTGACCGTAAGTGTAATATGTGATATCGCCGGTTTCGTTGCTATATGTCAACGACAATTGGGATGCACATATTTACTTACGTTGATGACATGTGATGTTATGTGTTGCTGGATATGTTATATTGGATCGTCGTGTTTAAATAGCCGGGGGTTTTTATGTGAGATGAGTGTTTTTCATTTTCATTCATGTAAAAACTTGTATGTAATATTCTTTTATTGGGGTGCTTCCAGGTAGCGGAAGTAGTCACCTTTTGTATATTATTTACTTTTCCGCACTAGGATAGACCTAAGGAGGGGAGCACAAGTAACCGGGTTCTGGGGTCCAGTGGGAGACCAACTCGAGGAGTCGAGTCCGGGTCTCCTAACTCTAGAATTAGTAGGGTTGCTTGCCGCTCTCGTAAGGGTCTAGGGGTGTGGGTTTGGCTATTCATCACGACCGTGGAATCCGTGTTTTATACTGGCTCGTATTGAAAACACGGACGTCCTAGTATATCCAATATTTCATATGATTCTTCTGCTGCGATATCTGTGATGTGATCATGCGATGTTCTGTGATAGATACAGTATATAGTATATATGATATATTATAGGCGTTACTTATGTTTTACACCCGCGCTAGCCCTGCCCCGCTCTGCCGTTAGTTACCTAACCTAACGGTGCACGAGGGGACATCGAGGCGAATGCGGATGGCATAAGTGTACGTCGTATTTATCTGTGATGTTTAGGTACTTAAATGATGGGACTTCATTAATATGATTAATGAAAGAAAAGAAACCTAAAGATGTTGTAGAATCGAATTTCAAAATAAAACAGGTAGCTACAGTTCTTGCTTTGCACAGCGGTATATACGATATATCCTGCACCTTATTCGATGAGGAAAGGACCGAGATCCCTTCACCGGGAGTGACTCCTTTAGCAATAATTGGTCGATGCTACAACCCTCGGTTTGTCTTTTGATTGCTTTTAAGTGTTTTTGCTTTGCACAGCGATATATATGATATATCCCGCACCTCATTCGACGAGGAAAGGACCGACGATCCCTTCACCGGGAGTGACTCCTTTAGCAAAACTAGAAAAGCCTCAAAGACACTCCATTTCAAAATTCATTCGATCCTACAATGATTTCAAGTTCATTATGCAATAGGTTTTCAGAAAAACCTGTCGTAGCCCTCCGTCATTTCAGATAAGTACTAGTTAGTATTCGTGCTGCGGTTGTTTGGCATGCGTCAAGGCGTAGTGTACGGTTGCTAACTAGTGCTTATCTGCTAGCATATGATGCGATTGGATTAGGGTATTCGTACGGCATTGTTTGGCATGCGTCAAGGGTCGTGCGGGTGGGTTTAATCCAATCAAGAAATGTACGGGTTGAACTTGACTAGCGGACTATAGGTTGTTTGGCATGGGTCAAGGTCATAGCACGCTAGGGGCAAAATTTTCGGGAATTTCAAGTGTTAAAATTTGCAATGAGATTGCATACCTTCTATGAGATAGTTGGATCCCGCTACCCGCTGCGAGTAAGAGTTACTCCTGGGAGAGTTTTATACATTACAATTAGCCGATCAAGTAGGTGTCTATAAAGGTGTTAACGGGGTTACGCCTCTGGGAAAACGAGGTTTACATTAATTAGGTTCGTGCGAAAGCACGGGGGACCTCCCTCAAACTACCGACACTGGCCTGGCTGAAAGATTGGCGAACTTGTAGTGTGTAATTAATCCAGGCTAGTCTTTCCTTTTAGGGTTTGAAGGAAGATTTGATAAAAAGCAGTGGGACCCATCCTGATTAGATAAAATAATAACCAATCTATTCTTGCAAGAGCGCACGCTGAGTGTTTTCTTCTCTCTCTCTCCAGGTAGCGACCATATCACGACTTAATCAAGATAATAATACGGATTATTGACCGAACCCGCTTGTTATACTGAGCTGGGGAACGTTGGTCCCGCTCCTACTTATAAATGTTATAAGACAGAGCAGGAAATTGGGGAATACCAGATTTCCCGTGCCGCCCAAACGAAGAGAGTGCTTGCTGATGCATCATCTTCGGGTGTGTTCATTACAAAGAACTGTTTCTCAGTATCCTCTGAATCCTGGGTATATGATACCGGATCAGGATCCCAGATATGTAATCTGTTACATAGGGCTACAAAAGGGTAGAAAAACTGAGAACGGGTGATAAGTTTCATGAGGCAGAAAACGGGGCAAGTGTTGCAGCCAAGTCTGTCGGTCACTGTCACCCTGTATTACCAATACATTGATTCTGAACGAATGTTATTAGATACCGAACCTGATATACAAAATCATATCTGTCTCTTTATTAATAAAGAAACGATAAAATTTTGTATTGTTGGATAATGTTTTGAACATTTCCTATATTAAAAGTTGATCGGTTCAGGCACGTTATCTAAAAGCATTAATGTTCTAAATCAAACTACAGTTCTTAGTATACAGAACATACACAAGAGGAAGAGTTCAGAAATGAACGGATCCTTCTTGTGGTATTGTAGACTAGGTCATATCAATGCGACCCGACTGGCTAAAGTTACATTAAGATGCATATTTAAATCAGTTTGAATTTACATCTTATGAAACTTGCCAGTCATGTCACAAAGATAAGATGACCATAGCTCTGTTTATTGGAAACAGAGAAAAAGTTAGTGAACTCTTGGGACTGATACATGATGATGTATGTAAGGTCTCCTGTCTACGCATGTCAGGACTGATTCTTTATACTTCATTATATTCTCTGATAATCTCTCAAGATTCAGTCATATGTTCCTGTTGAAATATGAGTCCGAACCTTTTGAGATATTCACAGAATATAAGCGAGAAGTAGAGAACCAAAATACGGGTAAAACTATTATGTCCTTTGATGAGATCAAGGAGGAGAATACTTGAGCACGGAATTCTTGGAATTTTCTAAAGGAGAATGAGATTCTCTCTCAGCATTACTCCTCCGTATACACCATTGCACGATGGTATGTCGGGGCGGAGCAGATACACCCTATTTGATATGGTGTGCTCTATGATGAGTAATACTGAGTTACCTTTTTCCTTAGGGGGTTATGCACTTGAGAAGTTGCATACCTATTGAATAGGGTTCCAATCAAATCAGAAGCCTACCATTTCATATGTGATATGGAATGGGAAGAGCCCATGTCTTAAGTTAGTTAAGATTTGGGGCTGTCCGGCCTATGTCTAAAAGCAAAATCCGGACAAGCTCGAGGCAAGGTCAGTTATGTACAACTGGAAAGGTTCCAGCTATACAAGCTACAACAGATGATTTGGTAGAACCGAAGGATTCAGTAGATGCCAACGAACCTCAGCCTCTCCGCCGATCTAGTAGGGTTCCTCACCCACCTGAGAGATACTTTGGTTTCTCTATGACAGTGGGAGCGAGGATTGCATCATGAGATGATGACCCAACTAGTTTCGAGCTGGCCATCAGGAGTGTGACTCTGTAAGAATGGCTGGATGCTTATCGATCTGAGATGGAATCCTTATACACCAACAAAGTATGGACTTTGGTTGCAATATCTGAAGGGTTAAATCCCCATCAGGAGCAAGTATATCTTGAGAAGATTACTTGGTGTACATGGAAAAGTTGAGACTTTCAAAGCTAGACTTGTTAAAGGTTTTCGTCATCAACCAGGCATGGATAATGATGAAACCTTTTTCCAGTGGCTATGCTTAACTCCATCCAGATCCTACTTGCCACGGCTACATACCATGACTACGATATCTGGCGGTTGGGTGCCATGACTCCTTTTCTAAATGATGTTTTAGAAGAGTGTGTCTATAAGTACACAGCCAGAGGGCTTCGTAGACAATGGGAGTAGCGGAAACGTGTGCAAGATGCTTTATAGATTAAAGCAGGCATCGCGGAGTTGGAACATCTGTTTTGATGGATTAGTCAAAGAGTTTGACATCATCAAAATGGTAGATGAACCTTGTACAAACAAAAAGGTAGTAGGGAGTATGGTACTGATCCTCGTTGAGTACGTGGATGACATACTCTTGATAGGGAAGGAGTTTCCTATGCTACGCTCGATCAATCTCCATTTATCCCAAAGATTCTCCGTGTAGGACCAAAATGATACCTCCTAAATCTTGTGTTTTGGATCTATGAGATAGATTTAATTGGATGTTAGGATTCTCACTAGTTATAGTGAGATGATATCAAACGATTCTGGGGAAAATCACTGAAAGGGTCCCAGGGTGATAAAGACGACTGAATGTCAGTCGCAGGCATTGTCTTTACCCTCAGTAAAGGGACGGTATGTTGGAAGAGTTCCAAGCTAGATACCGTGACATACTAGACGATAAAGGCAGGATACATCGCTACTTAAAATGCTACCAAAGAGGCTGTTTGGATGTATAATAGTTCATGAGATGAACTTAGTTCCTACCATTGTGTGATAATGGAGTTGTGGCTTATGCCAGGAACCCCCGTCCCATCAGTGATCCAGACATATTCTAAGGCAGTATCACCTGATCATGGAGATGGTTGATCTCCAGGGGATCAAGGTTAGGAGAGTAGACTCAGAGGATAACACGGCGGATCCACTCACGAAGGCCTTTTCCCAGAGAGAGACTTTTATGGGATGGTTGAGTATGAGATACTACAACCACTGCTACAGATGGCCCTAGTGCAAGTGGGAGATTGTTAGTTATATGTATGCCCTAGAGGCCATTACTGTACATATGATGTATATTGTAGTGGATGCTGGGACATATATAGGGAGGACTTTCTTGCTCGACATGATAGTATGCTATCTGGTTGCTCTTTGCCTTAACGTGTACTCAGATTGTCTCTCTATTACATGTTGATAAAGCCCTTAGGATGTGTACTTGACTACCTGGACTATGATGCGGATCATACTAGTGGGGACATGGTAGTCCATAAGTACATCCTTGAAAGTCCCTAGTCATGGGTGTATCGAGATGGGGCATCGATATACCAGAGTAGACTAGCGTGTACCTTCTCGACCCATACAGATGGGCGATGGATGATCCCATATCCATTGGTGTTTGACATCAGAGATGATATACGGTTGCTCAGTAGAGACTGGGTACACTGGGCGGACTCGCCGAGAACTCCCAGATGGTATTATACCTTACGTCAGATGGCAGTTCTCTGGTGACACTGGTACAGAGTAGTCTGTTGACCTGAGATCGTCATAGAGTCTTGTGTGGTTCCCACTGTGGTTTGATTTCCATCTTACCACGTCCAAGAGGGCGTGCAAAACGGTGGTTTTTGGGTACAGTCCCGAGTCACATGGAGGCAATGAGCGATAGGAGGGGATTCGTCTCTCCCGGTATAGAGAGTTGATGTTGCGCTGTGTTCGATTGGCTATAACAGGAAATCCCTGGCCAGGGTTGCTGAGATTTACTGGTAAGTGTTACCAGTAGTTTCTCGAATTGTTATAGACCTCATATCGACACGACTTATCGAGCTATTGGGGTCTGACGTTTACCACCCCTAGGCAAGATATGCGACATATCAGACGAACAGACCGGACTGTACGGTAGTGTTACCGGTTGGATTCTCTGGAGTGTGAGTGGGCTTGCTCGTCGATCTTCTGATCGCTCAATACCCAGGTGGCCGTTACGTTTAGCAGACCGCTTGCGGCTTGTGGGTGTTTGATATGATCATCACCTGCTGTCGGCGTATTGACGAGTCTTTAGAGTCCTACACAGAGGTTTCCTGGCTCAAGCGAAACGAAATAGGAGCGCATATGAGATATGTGCGGGACCGAGAATAATGCGTGTATGTGATACCGTATTCCATTCTCGCGATGAATGTATCGAATGGTTGTATGCGATATAACCTAGCTATCGAATCAAGGGTTGGTTCGGTAAGCCGATACATAGGATACTAGTCGGTTATATGCGATATGACCGGATCGTTAAATCAAGTGTTGATTTAATGATTTAATGTATAATTATATATTTGATATATTACTTTGCATTAACTAGTATTGGTTCACTTTAAATCGATTTTCTCACTTGAATTGTGCAAGTTGTATATGTGATATACTTTTGTGCACATGATTGTATCATGTTTGATGATACATGTTAACTTGGTTAAGTGTAAAGATTAAACCATGGTTTACTTAATGATTAGGGTTTTTATTATCTTATTCATTTGTTTATTTATTTATTTATTTGTTTTGGAAAGGATAAAGAAAGAATGGTGGCTTTGTTTGTTTGTTTGTTGAAGATTCATGAAGCTTTGACTTAGTCACCATTCTTGTCTTCATACTTAACCCTAACCATTTAAACAAACCATGGTCTATTCTCTACACTTAACTAAGGTTAGTATTATGATAAGTATTCATTTTCCTTTTCATTTAAATAACTTATCATAATATTCTTCTTCTTCTTCTTCATCTTCTTTCATGAAGAAAGCTTCACTTCATCAATGGTGATTGATGAAATCAAGTGAGAAATCCAATTCTAAAGTCTACCCACTTCCTATTTCTTCATCCTCTACCTCTTGCCAAGTAGTAGAGTGTGTTTTCTTCACAAGTTTCTTGACTTGGTGAAGTTGGAGCTTGATCTAGTGATGCCTCGACGTAGATCATCTTCGGCATCGTCGTCGATGACCTAGCCCGTCCATTCTCCGATGAAGCCGACGCTAGAGCCCGGGATCCGTTTTGGACAGCGAGGAGACATCATCACGGAGCTATGGAGATGGAGCACCGGATCTACAAAGGTTGTATTTCCGTATTCTTGTAGTTAAGTGTTAACTAGTTTCATTTTATCGCCTAAACATCTAGCCAACGATCTAGTCTAGGGTTTCTCGGCACCGTATTTTTTGAAATTGGCATGGTTGATGCCTTGTGAGACCTCTTGAGAGTGCCTAGGAACCCTACAGTCACTCTATAAAAATAGACGTACAGATATATCAATTTGAAATTGGTGCATAACAACGGATATTCAAAACCAAATATTTGCCGTCCGGCAAACAACCCAGGTGACTTCCTCAAATATCACCAATTACAACGAATTCCGATATAATGAGAATGATCACCCAATTCCCAATAACTTACTCCTACTCATCATCTGTAAAACCATACAGATGTGAGAATCATACCTGGTAAATACATACCCTGGAGCAAGTGTTTAATTGGGAAATCAGTTTTCTTTTAACAGTACACAGTGAAACTGAAACATTGAAATGTTTCGTAGGGGTATCCGGGTATTCCTAGTAATGCCTCTTCTATTATCCAGATTCACAACTATAACCGTATAATTCTTTGCCATCTCTCCAAATCCCTTTATATGTCTTTATTCGTTACCTTCTGCACACCCCTTTAGGCCAAATGGTTTTCTTCCTTCCCTACCGTTCGGCACCAGCCTATGGTTTGGAAGAAGACTATCCAATATGCATAATGGGTGTACTGTCCTAATCCTAGGAGCACTCGCAATGCGAGAGAAGGTGAAGATAAAAGACAACCGAATAAACCTTATTCCTATTTCTCCTGAACCAGAATCCATCCCCGAACTGGAACAAGTTCCTTTCGAGTTCGTATATAACCATACGATGGAGTATCCAATAAACTGTGGATCTTCATAGTGATACAGAGTGTCCTGGAAAAATACAAAGGTGATTTAGGATTGACGAAGAAATATTTGGTTTGGTCGTGAATAGCAGTCGCAATTTATTTTGCCCTCTTACTAATCCCTTTCTTTGTCTTAACTTAATACCTTCTGTACACCGTTTAGGCTAATTGGTTTTCTTCAATCCTTACCGGTCGGCACCTGCCTATGGTTTGAAAGAAGATTATCCAATTTGCGTAATAGGTGTACTATCTCCTAAACAAAGGAGTACTCGCAATCTGAGAGAAGGTAAAAGGAAAAGACAACTGAATAGTCCTATTCGTTTTCTCCAGAACCGGAAACCATCCTCGAATAAATTCCTTCGAGTTCGTATATAACCATACGATGGTTTTGTCCAATGGAAGTGGACATTCATAGTAATACGGGGTGTCCTGGAGAAAAGGGTAAAAGTAGGAGTGGCAATGAGGTTTGCAACTCTGACAATCCAAAAGCCAATGTTTAAGAAGGTTCGGTTAATTTTGGCCACTGAGACATAGTCTAGGGTCGGGTCAATGGTCGCTGCCAAAGAGAGAAAGAAAAGAAACACTCAGCGTGCACTCTAACCTAGATCAGAATGGTTACCAATTTATGTAATCTGGAAACCTCCGACTGTACCATCAAATTCTCCTCCAAACCGGAAAGAAGAATTAGTCGGGATCACCCGAGGAGTAAACCAACTCATCAGTGGTAATCGGGATCCAACTATCATCGCATGACAACGTGACGGAATCCATTCACGTTATCACACTCCAGAAGGTATGCGCATATCTGGCAAGTTTCAGTTTCTTTAGAAACTCCCGATGTGGATTTTTTCCCCATGCTCTTATGACCTTGACTAAGTGTAGGGTTCCTGGGCACTCTAATGAAGTCTTGCAAGTGATCAAACATGCCAATTTCTAAAAATTACGGTGCCGAGAAAACCTAGAACGGATCGTTGGCTAGAAGTATAGGCAAAGCAAGCAAGCAAACAGAAATATAGCTAAAGGAAAGTGACTACAACCTTTGTAGATCCGGTCCACCACTTCCTAAGCTCCGCGGTGAGCTCCCTCCGCTGTCCAAAACGAATCCCGAACTCTAGCATCGGCTTCATCGAAGAATGGGCGGGCTTGATCGTCGGTTCAATGCCGAAGATGATCTACGTCGAGGTATCACAAGAACAAGCTCCAACTTCACCAAGCCTTGAAAACTTATGAAGGAAACACCCAATACAACTTGGCAAGAGGTAGAGGATGAAGAAATAGGAAGTGGGTAAACTTTAGATTTGGATTTCTCACTTGTTTTAGCTAGTTGCCATTGAAGAGGCAAGCTTTCTTCAAGTTGAAGAAGAAGAAGAAGATGATAAAAGAATATAATAAGTGTTATGTAAATGATAAATAAATCAATACTTATCATTTACTAACCCTTGGTTAGTTGTAGAGAATGGATCATGGTTAACATGAATGGTTAGAGTTAAGGATGAGACAAGAATGGTGACTTGGTCAAAGTTTCAAGAAACTTCAACTAAAACCAAAACCAGCAACCATTCTTTTTTTTTCTCTTGATCCTTTTCCAAAATAAACAAAAAGAATAAATAAATGAATAAGTAATTAAAGAGAAAACCCTAATCAAAAAACTAACCATGGTCTAATTCTTTACACTAACCCAAGCTTGCATGTATCATTAAACATGATACAATCATGTGCACAAAATATATCACATATACAATATGCACAAACCAAGTGAGTAAATCCATTTAAAGTGAACCAATACTAGTTAATGCAAAGTAATATATCAAATATATAATTATACATTAAATCATTAAATCAACACTTGATTCAATGATCCGGTCATATCGCATATAACCGGCTAGTATCCAATGTATCGGCTTATCGAATCAATCCTTGATTCGATAACTAGGTTATATCGCATACAACCATTCGACACATTCATCGCGAGAATGAAATACGGTATCACATACACGCATTATTCTCGGTCCCGCACATATCTCATATGCGCTCCTATTTCGTTTCGCTTGAGCCAGGAAACCTCTGTGTAGGACTCTAAAGACTCGTCAATATGCCGGCAGCGGATGATGATCATATCAAACATCCACAAGCCGCAAGCGGTCTGCTAAACGTAACGGCCACCCGGGTATTGAGCGATCAGAAGATCGACGAGCTAGCCCTCTCACACTCCTGTGAATCCAACCAGTAACACTTACCGTATAGTCCGGTCTGTTCGTCTGATATGTCGCATATCTCGCCTAGGGGTGGTAAACGTCAGACCCCAATAGCTCGATAAGTCATGCCGACGTGAAGTCCATGACATGTGTGAAACTATTGATAACTCTTACCAGTATATCACTGCAACCCTGGCCAGGGATTTCCTGTTATGGCCAGTCGAGCATAGCGCAACATCAACCCCCAATACCGGGAGAGACGAATCCCCTCCTATCGCTCATTGCCTCCATGTGAATCGGGACTGTACCCAATAACCACCTGTTTGCACAACTCAGTAGAGCCGTGGTAGGGTGGAAATCAAAGCACGGTGGGAGACACACAAGACTCTATGGCGATCTCTGGTCAACAGACTAAGCTGTACCAGTGTCACCAGAGAACTGCCATCTGACGTGAGGTAAAATACCATCTGGGAGTTCTCGGCGAGTCCGTTCAGTGTACCCAGTCTCCACTGAGCACCCGCATACCATCTTCGATGTCAAACACCAATGGATATGGGATCATCCATCGCCCATCGCATGGGTCGAGAAGATATGCGCTAGTCTACTCTGGAATATCGATGCCCCGTCTCGACATTCCCATGACTAGGAACAATGAAGGATGTACTCATTGGCTACCCAGGCCCCACTAGTATGATCTGCATCATAGTCCTGGAAGTCGAGTACACATCCTAAGGGCTTTATCAACATGTAATCAGAGAGACAGAAAGTATACATGTTAAGATAAAGAACAACCAGATAGCGTACTATCATGTCGAGCAAGAAAGTCCTACCTATATATGTCCCAGCATCCACTACAATATACATCCAATGTACAGTAATGGCCTCTAGGGCATACATATAACTAACAATCTCCCACTTGCACTAGGGCCATCTGTAGCAGTGGTCGCAGTATCTAATACTCAACCATCCCATATGAGTCTCTCTCTGGGAAAAAGGCCTTCGTGAGTGGATCCGCCGTGTTGTCCTCTGAGTCTACTCTCCTAACCTCGATCACCCCGGAGATCAACTATCTCCATGATCAGGTGATGCTTCCTCAGAATATGTCTGGGTCACTGATGGGACCAGGGTTCCAGGGCCTAAGCCACACTTCCATTGTCATACAATGGCAGGAACCTAGTTCATCTTATGAACCAATATACACCCAAACTTCCTCTTTGGTAGTATCTTCAATAGCGATGTTACCAGCCTTTATCGTCTAGTTTGCCACGGTATTTAGCTTGGAACTCTTCCAACATACCGTCCCTCTACTGAGGGTAAAGACAGTGCCTGTGACTGAAATTCAGTCGTCTTTATCATCCTGGAACTCTTCCAGTGATTCTCCCCAGGATCGATTGATACCATCTCACTACATCTAGTGAGAATCCTAGCATCCAATTACATCTATCTCATAGATGAAAACTCAGGATTTAGGAGGTATCACTTTGATCCTATTTGGAGAATATTTGTGATAATAGGAGATTGACCGATCGTAGTATAGAAAACTTTTTTTCTATCAAGAGTATGTTGTCTACGTACAATACGAAGATGACCACCTTACTCTCTACTATCCTTTTGTATATACAAGGTTCGTCTACCATTTTGATGAAGTCAAACACTTTGACTATTCATCAAAACAGACCTTCCAACTCCGCGATGCCTGCTTCATTATGTAAAGCAACTTGCACACGTTTCCACTGCTCCCGCTGTTTACAAAGCCCTCTGGCTGTGTTCTTATAGACGTTCTCTTATAAATCATTATTTAGAAAAGTAGTCATGGCACCCAACCACCAGATATCGCAGTCATGGTATGTAGCCGTGCCAAGTAGGATCTGATGGACTTAAGCATATTCCATGGAAAAGGTTTCATCATTATCCGTGCCTGGTCGATGACGAAAACCTTTAACAAGTCTAGCTTTGAAAGTTTCAACTTTTCCATCTACACCAAGTAATCTTCTCAAGATATACTTGCTGCTGATGGGGATTTAACCCTTCAGATATAGCAGCTAAAGTCCATACTTTGCTGGTGTACATGGATTCCATCTCAGATCGCTAAGCATCCAGCCATTCTTACAGAGTCCCTACTCTCGATGGCCTGCTCGAAACTAGTTCGGTCATCATCTTATGAGGCATTCCTCGCTCCCACTGTCATCGAGAAACCGAGGTATCTCTCAAGCGGATGAGGAACCCTACTAGATCGGCGGAGAGGCTGAGGTTCGTCGGGAACTATAGAATCCTTTGGTTCTGTCAAATCATCAACTGCAGTTTTGTATAGCTGGAATCTTTCCAGTTCTACAGAACTGATCCTGCCTTGATCTTGTCCGGATTTTGCTTTAAACATAGGTCGGACAACCCCAAATCTTACTAGCTTAAGACATGGGCTCTTCCCATACCATATCTCATATGGAGTGGTAGACACTGATTTGATTCAAACCTAATTCAATATGTATGCAGCTTCTCAAGTGCATAACACCCAAAAGGAAACAGGTAACTCAGTAATACTCATCATAGAGCACACGATATCTAATATTGTGTGATTGCTCCGCCCCGATACACCGTTGTGCTGTGGTGTATTCAGAGGAGTAACACTGAGAGAAAATCTCATTCTCCTTTAGAATAGTCCAGGAATTCTATGCACAAGTATTCTCCTCCCTGATCTTATCATAGGACATAATACTTATACCCGTATTTTGGTTCTCTACTTCTAACTTATATTCTGTGAATATCTCAAAAGGTTCGGACTCATGTTTCAACAGGAACATATGACTGAATCTTGAGAGATTATCAGAGAACGTAATGAAGTATAAAGAACCAGTCCTGGCATGTGTAGACAGGAGACCTTACATACATCATAATGTATCATTCCCAAGAGTTTACCAACTCTTTCTCTGTTTCTAATAAACAGAGCTATGGTCATCTTATCTTTGTGACATGACTGGCAAGTTTCGTAAGATGCAAATTCAAACTGATTTAAATATGCATCTAAAATGTAACTTCAGCCAGTCGGGTCGCATTGATGTGACCTAGTCTACAATGCCTCAAGAAGGATTCGTTCATTTCTGAACCCTTCCTCTTGTGTGTGTTCTGTATACTAGGAATTGCAGTTTGATTTAGAACGTCAATGCTTTTAGATAACGTGCCTGAACCGATCAACTTTTGATATAGGAAATGTTCAAAACATTATCCAGCAATACAAAATTATATCCTTCTTTACTAATAAAGAGACCGATATGATTTTGTATATCAGGTTCGGTATCTAATAGCATTTGTTCAGAATCAATGTACTGGTAATACAGGGTGACAGTGACCAACAGACTTGGCTGCAACACTTGCCCCGGTTTCTGTCTCATGAAACTTATCACCCGTTCTCAGTTTTTCTACCTTTTTGTAGCCCTATGTAACAGCTTACATATCTGGGATCCTGATCCATTATCATATACCCAGGATTCAGAGGATACTGAGAAACAGTTCTTTGTAATGAACATACCCGAAGGAGATGCATCATATGCACTTTCTTCGTTTGGGCGGCATAGGAAATCTGGTATTCCCCTATTTCCTGCTCTGTCTTATAACAAATATAAGTTGGAGCGGGACCAACATTCCCCAGCTCAGTATAACAAGTGGGTTCGGTCAATTATCCGTATTATTATCTTGATTAAGGCGTGATATGGTCGCTACGAGGAGAGAGAGAGAAGAAAACACTCAGCGTGCGCTCTTGCAAGATCAGATTGGTTATTATTTTATCTAATCAGGATGGTTCCCACTGCTTTTTATCAAATCTTCCTTCAAACCCTAAAAGGAAAGACTAGCCGGGATTAATTACACACTACAAGTTCGCCAATCTTTCAGCCAGGCCAGTGTCGGTACTTTGAGGGAGGTCCCCCGTGCTTTCGCACGAACCTAATTAATGTAAACCTCGTTTTCCCAGAGGCGTAACCCCGTTGACACCTTTCTAGACACCTACTTGATCGGCTAATTGTAATATATAAAACTCTCCCAGGAGTAACAATTACTCGCAGCGGGTATCGGGATCCAACTATCATATAGAAGGTATGCAATCTCATTGCAAATTTCAACACTTGAAACTCCCGATAAAGGTTTTTACCCCTAGCACCTATGACCTTAACTATGGTCAACAAATCATAAGTACTAGTCAAGTTCTACCCGTCAATTCGTGATTAATCAGACCCACCCACATGACCCTTAACTAAGGTCAACAAAGTCACGCGACTGTCCTAACTAATCGCATCATTTGCGGTGTAGGAAGACATCACTTAGTTACCGTACACTGTGCCTTAACTAAATTCAACAAACACAGCACGAATACTAAGTACTCTACTTCCTAAAATGACGGAGGGTTGCGAATGGTTTTTGTGAAAACCTTTAACGCTTTGAACTTGATCTCGTTGCGGAATCAAATGGTTTTTAAATGGAATGTTTTCGAGGCTTTTCTAGTTTTGCTAAATGGGTCACTCCCGGTGAAGGGATCGTCGGCCCTTTCCTCGTCGAATGAGGTGCGGGATATATCATATATATCACTGTGCAAAGCGGAAACTATAGAAGCGATCAAATGACAAACCGAGGGTTGTAGCATCTGCCAGTTATTGCTAAAGGAGTCACTCCCGGTGAAGGGAACTCGGTCCTTTCCTCATTGAATAAGGTGCAGGATGTTCTATAATGAACACCGCGATGCAAAGCAAGAACTGTAGCTACCTTTTTTATTTTGAAATTTGATTCCACAACATCAATTAGGTTTATTTTCTTTTATTAATCTCATTAATGAATATCCCATCATTTAAATTACCTAAACATCACAGATAAATATGACGTACACTTATGCCATCCGCATTCGCCTCGATGTCCCGTCTGCACCGTTAGGTTAGGTAACTAACGGCAGAGCGAGGCAGGGCTAGCGCGGGTGTAAAACATAAGCAACGTCTATATAATATATCATATGTACTATATATTATATCTATCACAGAATCACATCACAGACAACGCAGCAGAAAATATCATATGAAATATTGGATATACTAGGACGTCCGTGTTTTCAATACAAGCCAGTATAAAACACGGATTCCACGGTCGTGATGAATAGCCAATCCCACACCCCTAGACCCCTATGAGAGCGGCAAGCAACCCTACCAATTCTAGGGTTAGGAGACCCGGACTCGACTCCTCGAGTTGGTCTCCCACTGGACCCCAGAACCCGGTTACTTGTGCTCCCCTCCTTGGGTCTATCCTAGTGCAGAAAAGTAAATAATATACATCAACGGTGACATCTTCCGCAACCTGTAAGTGCCCCAATAAAAGAATATTACATACAAGTTTTTACATGAATGAAAATGAAAAACACTCATCTCACATAAAAAACCCCGGCTATTCAAACACGACGATCCAATATAACATATCCAGCAACACATAACATCACATGTCATCAACGTAAGTAAATATGCGCATCCCAATTGTCGTTGACATATAGCAACGAAACCGGCGATATCATATATTACACTTACGGTCACAGAAAAGAAAGTGTAAAACTACAACAGTTGGAATCTGCAACCTCCTCAGACATCGCATGCCTGACCAAATGAATTACTTAGACATCACATGCCTAACAATTATAAACCCCGCATTTTAGTCTCAAAATCGAAAACACTTTTCAATATCAAGTCGGGCAATTCAACAGGATTCCCGACATTCTGATCGAATGCTCGTCGCAAACTTCAGTAGACGGCCGCGCCCCCGACGCCGTCGACAAAGTGCACCAAGGCGGAACACCGCTACCGCGAGCACCCGAACAGATGCTTTCGGCGACGGGGTTCTCCTACAGTCACTTGGTCGGGGCAATGGAGTGAGGCTGTCTATTAAGTTTACCCGGCGAGTATCCGCGTACGCTACGTGATTGCGACGGACTTTTGATCACATCAAAATTCCGTGGCAACCGATCAAGTGAGACTAAACTGCTATGTTTATAATATTCATTCCGTTATCTCATAATTATTTGTGAATTCCAATTATTGTATCACATTCCGGATAAACAGAAAATGTTAAACTTTTCGATCGAACAATCGAACACCCAAGTTTTCCCGATACTACTCAACACATGAAATAAGTCTAACAACATTCAGTTCGTGCCTCAGTACCAACGGTCCAGCCGTAGAAGGGTCAAGCCAACGCCTCACATGTGGCACGCCGTACTGCCCCAAACCCGAAGGTTCAAAGGACAGTTCAAGACGGTCACATAATCGAGTTAAGGTTTGTTGTCTTCTAGAGGGTCCATCGCGTTACTTGCACTACTTAGAACTTCGTTAAACTACGGAAAAATCCAACACCTGGAAATTTCCCGACAGGGGAAAAATTGGGTATTTATATCCGGTCGAACTTTTTAACATATTCTAAAAATACCCGGAAAAGCACACCGACAAAATTAGACAGTCCGATCGAATACACCGAGTCCCCAATACAACTCAGAAAATACAACTCTGGAATAAATATTAAAAGCATCCAGAACACACAAGAAACACCAACAGAAACAACTGAAGAAAACTCATAGCCTGATCTTCACAGACGGCCGCGGAACCGCCGCAAAAGGGGGGGTCAACGCCGCGGTTCCGCGGTCGTACTGTAGAATTAGGCTGTCGTTTTCTGCAGTTTTTCTTAGAATTTCCTGCACATTTCTCTACATATTTTTAATTCCAAAAAATCCACATTTTACAGAATTGTCCAGAGAGCATTTTTCAAGTCGGGGTTTTGGGTCGATCGGACTTCTAACTCCGTCGGGACTTCGCCTAAGGCTCTAGCTAGGCTCTGATACCACTGTAGGGTTCCTAGGAACTCTAATGAAGTCTTGCAAGTGATCAAACATGCCAATTTCTAAAAATTACGGTGCCGAGAAAACCTAGAACGGATCGTTGGCTAGAAGTATAGGCAAAGCAAGCATGCAAACGGAAATATAGCTAAAGGAAAGTGACTACAACCTTTTGTAACGCCTTGAAAAGTCGTTTTGGTGTTTTCCTGAAATTCGGTGAAAATTCGGTATTTTTCCGAAAACCCTCTTTTTTGTTATTTTGCAGTTTAGGGCTAATTATACCTTAAATGGATAGGTAATTACTTGTTTTTAGTGACTAATGAGTTAATTATGAAATTTTGGTCATTTAAAAATTTTTCCCTATTTTTCATTTTTTTAATATTATTTAAGCCGGTAAGAAAATACATTAAATAAGCGATAAATACAAATTTTTCCGGGCTAATTTTAATCTCTAAAATTATGATAATTATAATCTAGTGATAACATGAATTTTTAGTAATTTATTTTGATTTTTAACCAATTTTTATAAATTGAAACGGAATTATTGAATTTTGGGCTAAAACTTGCAATTTTTGAGTTGTAGGGGGCCTTTTTGCATAAAATTTCTTTTGTAAAACCCCTCTATCTTTTCCCTCAGCCCAAGAACAGCCCAAGCCTTGGCCAAGACCAGAAATTCTGACCTCTCTCTTCTTGGGTTCTTTCTTGAGTTAAATTGATAGTTTATGGATTTAATTTTAAATAAAATGGTTAAAATATGATACATTGACTTTGGAAACTTGAACCAAGACTTTCCCCCACTTGCCCACACCCTCCCCCATACCTCCAACCTGGCCGAAACCTGCACCCCTCTTCCTCATCTCTTTTCTTTGCATTTTTCTTCATTTTCCTTCAAGAAAATACATTAAAATCCATGAATTAATTCCAAAAATCCATACAAAATCCATATGCTATCATTATCCTTAGCCATTCTTGCTTGAATCTTGGAGCTAGGAAGCCATTCTTTGGAGCAAACTTTCTTGCTTGATCTATTGATCAAGAGGTATAAATTCTATCTTGTTAAATTTCTTGTTTAAGTGCTTATGTGTTATGGGTTAGTGTTAATTTAGTGTAGTTAATCTAGTTTTCTTAGATTTTTGTTAGAAAATTCTAACTAGGGTTTGAAAACCATAATAGTTAATTGAGTTATTTTATAGTTAATCTAGTTGTTAATGACTAATCTATTTGGTTACCTTGTTGATATAGTTTTCAATTTTGCTAATTTGATTAAATTAGAAGTGTGAAATTTGCTTTTTAGGATTTTCAAGAAGAGGTTTTTGTATGGAAATGGTATTTGAAACATGTTTAGTGAGTTGATTAAACCTAATTTGTGTTGTTTTTAAAAAGTGTTTTACATGACTTATTTGATAACTCGCTTTCAATTGATTGGGTTTTCTTCACTCTTTTGCTTCATCGGTTTTGTTTTCTGGGCTTTGGCTTACTTATTTTACGGACGCCTTTAGACGTTTCGTAAACTTAAGTGCCAGTCACGTTCCGTACCCTGCGGGTCGTGACAAAGTTGGTATCAGAGCGATAGGTTTTACCTTTTTGAGTGTAGGATGACCCTTGGTAGATGGAGTAAGTGACTTAAGTAGGGTAACGTAGCGTATGTATGTCCGCGGCATACTTGCGATACGGTACTCCGCCTAAGTGACTTTAGGATATACTTGCTTGAAAATTCCTTCTTCAATTCCGTGTATCCTATGATCCTATTGCACTGTTCTTATTACTCCTTTTCCTGTAACAGCCACTATGCCGCCGAAGGCTACGAGGGCACAGAGGGCTGCCGCCAGAGACGAGATTCGAGCTGGCTCGTCCGAGACTAGGACTGAGCAGGGTGGTATGCCTACGCCGCAGGGACAGACCGATCCACCTTCCCCAGGCCGTATGGATAGGCTCGAGACCGGTATGGAGGAGTTGCGACAGATGATGGGAGGCATGCAGGAGCTGCGTCAGATGGTAGGATCCCTAGTTGCAGCCAGTCGTACACCGAGGCCGGATGACGTACCTACTACATCACAGACGACCATGATACCTGCTCCTACTACTACCACCGTGGCCATTCCGGTTTCACTACAGGACTTCATGAGGCTGAGACCTCCAGTATTCACCGGCACCGAGGCAGCGGAGGACCCACAGACGTTCCTTGATAGTTTAGCCAGGATCTGCCGTTCGCTGAGATGTTCGGATGATCGATGGGTAGAGCTTGCCAGTTTCCGGCTAGAGGGTCTCGCGCAGACATGGTGGGAGTCAGTCTTGAGAGGTCGAGCTGCAGATCTACCGCCTATGACTTGGGCCGAGTTTACAGCGGTCTTTCTAGCCCGTTTCCTTCCAGAGAGCGTTCGGGACGCCAGAGCTCGCAGCTTCGAGGCCTTAGTCAAGACACCTGGGATGACGGTGTCTGAGTATGACATCCAGTTTACACAGTTGTCCCGATATGCTCAGTATTTGGTGGATACCGAGGAGAAGATGGTGAAGAGGTTCGTACAGGGACTTGATGCCCAGCTATATCTTGCCATTGGCGCCCAGCGCTACGACACTTATTCAGCTGCTAGGGATACGGCATTGCGGATGGAGGCACGCATATCACAGACTTCGGCCGTTTCTGGGCCGAAGAGGATGCGCACAGATGTACCACCTCAGAGGCAGCGCGCCAGATTCTTTCCGAGAGATAGGCCTGGCAGAGGATTTGGGCGGGGACAGTTATATGGTTCTTATTCCCAGGGGCAGCAGCCGTCGCCAGGATGTTTTGGGTGCGGGAGTTTGCACCATCTTGTCAGAGACTGCCCGGTGAGACGACAGGGAGCAGCGACAGTTCCGCACGTGACCCTACCACCATCACCACCCCCTCCTCAGAGAGCCCTACTTCCTACCCCAGGCGATGCTCCACGCCAGTTAGGTGCACCGAGAGGCCGAGGACGTGGCGGTCCTGTTCAGAGAGGACGAGGAGGCAGAGGCCGAGGTCGAGGTCAGCCCGCTATCGGTGGAGGACAGGCCCGAGTTTTTGCTTTGACACCGCAGGATGCGCAGGCATCCAATGCCGTCGTGACAGGTACTTTGCCAGTTTGTTCTTTCGACGCACGGGTATTATTCGACCCAGGTTCCACACATTCGTACGTCTCTACACACTTTGCACCGATGTTGGGCCGTGAGTCGTCGTCGTTAGACCAGCCGCTTGTTGTTGTTACTCCGGTAGGCGAGTCGTTTGTCGCTCGGTTTGTATTTCGTTTGTGTTCCGTTCGTATCGGGGAGAGGGATTCATCAGTTGATTTGATACTCCTCGATATGTTGGACTTTGATGTGCTTCTGGGCATGGATTGGCTAGCCACTTGTTATGCTTCGGTGGACTGCCGTGAGAAGGCAGTCAGATTTAGCTTTCCGGGAGAGCCAGTCCTTGTTATTCAGGGAGACCGCAGTGTCGCCCTTCCCAGCTTAATTTCTTCTCTTCGCGCTGGTCAGCTCTTGCGGAAGGGATGTCAGGGATTCTTAGCGTTTGTTTGTGATACTCGAGCTACAGAGGTTCCGTTGGACCAGGTCCCGGTAGTTTGTGAGTTCCCTGATGTTTTCCCTGATGAGCTACCTGGGCTACCACCTGAGCGCGATGTTGAGTTCTGCATTGATTTGATTCCCGGTTCGGGGCCTATTTCTATACCGCCTTATCGGATGGCCCCGGCAGAGCTTCGAGAGCTGAAGGATCAGTTGCAGGATTTGTTGGATAAGGGGCTTATTCGACCGAGTGTTTCTCCGTGGGGTGCTCCGGTCCTGTTTGTCAAGAAGAAGGATGGAAGTTTGCGCTTGTGTATCGACTACCGCCAGCTGAACAAAGTTACCATTCGGAACAGATATCCGTTGCCGCGCATTGATGATTTGTTCGACCAGCTTCAGGGTGCGGGGTATTTTTCGAGGATCGACTTGCGATCAGGATACCATCAGCTGCGAGTCCGACAGGAGGATATACCGAGGACAGCTTTCCGTACACGCTATGGCCACTACGAGTTTTTGGTGATATCGTTCGGACTCACCAACGCCCCAGCAGCTTTTATGGATTTGATGAACCGTACATTCAGGCCGTATCTTAACTTGTTCATCATCGTGTTTATCGACGATATCTTGGTGTACTCCCGGAGCAGAGAGGAGCACGAGCAGCACTTGCGGATTACGTTACAGACTCTGAGGGAGCACCAGCTGTTCGCGAAGTTCTCCAAGTGTGCTTTCTGGCTGGATAGCGTCGGATTCTTGGGTCACGTGGTTACGAGAGACGGCATATGTGTGGACCCGAAGAAGATTGAGGCTGTTCAGCAGTGGCCCCGACCTACATCGGTTACTGAGATCCGTAGTTTTCTAGGCCTGGCGGGCTACTACAGGCGTTTTGTTCAGGACTTCTCCCGTATAGCTGCACCTTTGACCGATTTGACCCGGAAGGGAGTTCCTTTCGTTTGGACAGAGGAGTGTGAGCGCAGTTTTCAGCAGCTACGGACTTGTTTGACTACGGCACCGGTATTATCTTTGCCTTCGGGATCAGGCGGATTTGTTGTCTACTGTGATGCTTCGCGAGTGGGATTAGGATGCGTTTTGATGCAGCATGGCCGGGTGATCGCTTATGCTTCTCGGCAGTTGAAGAAGCATGAACAGAACTACCCCACTCATGATTTGGAGATGGCTGCAGTGGTCTTTGCACTGAAGATTTGGCGACATTACCTTTACGGCGAGTCATGTCAGATATTCACCGATCACAAGAGCTTAAAGTACATATTTCAGCAGCGAGACCTGAACCTCAGACAGCGTCGTTGGATGGAGTTGGTGAAAGACTACGACTGCGAGATCTTATATCACCCCGGCAAGGCGAATGTGGTGGCAGATGCGTTGAGTAGGAGGCCCGGGGGTAGTCTATCCTTTTTGCGCGCAGTGCAGAGGCAGTCGTCAGCAGATTGGCAGACGTTATGCGACAGCCGAGTTGAGTTCGAGTTCACTCAGACAGGGGGACAGCTCGCGCATGTTCGTGCACGCCCACAGTTGCTTGACCGTATATATGAGGCACAGCGTAGTGACGACCGTTGCTCAGAGATCATGGCACAGATGGGACAGGGCAGATTTACCGAGTTCATGGTTGATGATCAGGGGATTTTACGATATGGATCTAGACTGTGCGTACCAGATGCTGATGGATTGCGGCGCGACATTCTTGAGGAGGCACACCGATCAGTGTATAGTGTCCACCCCGGTTCCACCAAGATGTACCATGATATGAGAGAGACCTACTGGTGGGACGGGATGAAGAGGGACATTGCGGAGTTCGTTTCGAGATGCCTGACTTGTCAGCAAGTCAAGGCCGAACACCAGAGGCCCGCAGGAGAGCTACAGCCATTACCCATTCCAGAGTGGAAATGGGAGCAGATTTCGATGGACTTCGTTGTGGGTCTACCCAGGACCAGTCGAGGGTACGACTCCATCTGGGTGATCGTGGATAGATTGACGAAAGCGGCTCACTTCCTTCCAGTGAAGACGACTTTCAGCTTCGCTCAGTATGCTCAGCTCTATATTGACGAGATCGTGCGACTACATGGCGTACCGACTTGTATCGTGTCAGATCGAGGCACTCAGTTCACCAGCCGACTTTGGCAGAGACTTCAGGAGGCTTTGGGCACTCGTTTGAGCTTCAGCACAGCGTTTCATCCGCAGACAGACGGACAGTCAGAGCGGACCATTCAGACCCTCGAGGACATGCTCAGAGCATGCGTTTTAGACTTTGGTGGTAGCTGGGATCGTCATTTACCTCTAGTGGAGTTCTCCTACAACAACAGCTTCCAGGATACTATTCAGATGGCACCTTTCGAGGCATTGTATGGGAGGAGATGCAGATCGCCCGTTTGTTGGACAGAGCTCAGCGAGAGCAGTATTTTGGGGCCGCAGCTTGTTGAGGAGACGACAGCGAAGATACAGCTGATCCGAGACCGGATGAGAGCGGCTCAGAGCAGGCAGAAATCGTATGCGGACAGGCGCCGTCGCAGATTAGAGTTCGCAGTTGGCGACCATGTTTTTCTGAGAGTCTCTCCGATGAAGGGCGTGATGCGTTTTGGGCGAAAGGGGAAGCTTAGCCCTAGATTCGTAGGTCCCTTCGAGATCCTCGAGCGTGTCGGCGCTGTTGCATATCGTTTGGCCCTTCCACCCAGCTTTCCCGATGTTCACCCCGTCTTCCATGTTTCGATGCTCCGCAAGTACCTTCACGACCCTTCGCATGCGATTCAGCACCCGACAGTCCAGCTAGAGCGCGACCTTTCGTTTGCAGAGCAGCCGGTGGCCATCCTGGATCGGCAGGTGAAGAAGTTGAGATCGAAGATCATACCAACCGTCAAGGTCCTTTGGCGTAGCCCGAGCAGCGAGGAGGTTACCTGGGAGACCGAGGGTAAGATGAGGAAGAAATATCCCCATCTCTTTGAAGGTACGCGTAGTTATATTTTTTTAAATTTGGGGACCGAATTTCTTTAAGGGGGGAAGATTGTAACGCCTTGAAAAGTCGTTTTGGTGTTTTCCTGAAATTCGGTGAAAATTCGGTATTTTTCCGAAAACCCTCTTTTTTGTTATTTTGCAGTTTAGGGCTAATTATACCTTAAATGGATAGGTAATTACTTGTTTTTAGTGACTAATGAGTTAATTATGAAATTTTGGTCATTTAAAAATTTTTCCCTATTTTTCATTTTTTTAATATTATTTAAGCCGGTAAGAAAATACATTAAATAAGCGATAAATACAAATTTTTCCGGGCTAATTTTAATCTCTAAAATTATGATAATTATAATCTAGTGATAACATGAATTTTTAGTAATTTATTTTGATTTTTAACCAATTTTTATAAATTGAAACGGAATTATTGAATTTTGGGCTAAAACTTGCAATTTTTGAGTTGTAGGGGGCCTTTTTGCATAAAATTTCTTTTGTAAAACCCCTCTATCTTTTCCCTCAGCCCAAGAACAGCCCAAGCCTTGGCCAAGACCAGAAATTCTGACCTCTCTCTTCTTGGGTTCTTTCTTGAGTTAAATTGATAGTTTATGGATTTAATTTTAAATAAAATGGTTAAAATATGATACATTGACTTTGGAAACTTGAACCAAGACTTTCCCCCACTTGCCCACACCCTCCCCCATACCTCCAACCTGGCCGAAACCTGCACCCCTCTTCCTCATCTCTTTTCTTTGCATTTTTCTTCATTTTCCTTCAAGAAAATACATTAAAATCCATGAATTAATTCCAAAAATCCATACAAAATCCATATGCTATCATTATCCTTAGCCATTCTTGCTTGAATCTTGGAGCTAGGAAGCCATTCTTTGGAGCAAACTTTCTTGCTTGATCTATTGATCAAGAGGTATAAATTCTATCTTGTTAAATTTCTTGTTTAAGTGCTTATGTGTTATGGGTTAGTGTTAATTTAGTGTAGTTAATCTAGTTTTCTTAGATTTTTGTTAGAAAATTCTAACTAGGGTTTGAAAACCATAATAGTTAATTGAGTTATTTTATAGTTAATCTAGTTGTTAATGACTAATCTATTTGGTTACCTTGTTGATATAGTTTTCAATTTTGCTAATTTGATTAAATTAGAAGTGTGAAATTTGCTTTTTAGGATTTTCAAGAAGAGGTTTTTGTATGGAAATGGTATTTGAAACATGTTTAGTGAGTTGATTAAACCTAATTTGTGTTGTTTTTAAAAAGTGTTTTACATGACTTATTTGATAACTCGCTTTCAATTGATTGGGTTTTCTTCACTCTTTTGCTTCATCGGTTTTGTTTTCTGGGCTTTGGCTTACTTATTTTACGGACGCCTTTAGACGTTTCGTAAACTTAAGTGCCAGTCACGTTCCGTACCCTGCGGGTCGTGACACCTTTGTAGATCCGGTCCACCACTTCCTAAGCTCCGCAATGAGCTCCCTCCGCTGTCCAAAACGAATCCCGAACTCTAGCATCGGCTTCATCGAAGAATGGGCGGGCTTGATCGTCGGTTCAATGCCGAAGATGATCTACGTCGAGGTATCACAAGAACAAGCTCCAACTTCACCAAGCCTTGAAAACTTGTGAAGGAAACACCCAATACAACTTGGCAAGAGGTACAGGATGAAGAAATAGGAAGTGGGTAAACTTTAGATTTGGATTTCTCACTTGTTTTAGCTAGTTGCCATTGAAGAGGCAAGCTTTCTTCAAGTTGAAGAAGAAGAAGAAGATGATAAAAGAATATAATAAGTGTTATGTAAATGATAAATAAATCAATACTTATCATTTACTAACCCTTGGTTAGTTGTAGAGAATGGACCATGGTTAACTTGAATGGTTAGAGTTAAGGATGAGACAAGAATGGTGACTTGGTCAAAGTTTCAAGAAACTTCAACTAAAACCAAAACTAGCAACCATTCTTTTTTTTCTCTTTATCCTTTTCCAAAATAAACAAAAAGAATAAATAAATGAATAAGTAATTAAAGAGAAAACCCTAATCAAAAAACTAACCATGGTCTAATTCTTTACACTAACCCAAGCTTGCATGTATCATCAAACATGATACAATCATGTGCACAAAATATATCACATATACAATGTGCACAAACCAAGTGAGTAAATCCATTTAAAGTGAACCAATACTAGTTAATGCAAAGTAATATATCAAATATATAATTATACATTAAATCATTAAATCAACACTTGATTCAATGATCCGGTCATATCGCATATAACCGGCTAGTATCCAATGTATCGGCTTATCGAATCAATCCTTGATTCGATAACTAGGTTATATCGCATACAACCATTCGACACATTCATCGCGAGAATGAAATACGGTATCACATACACGCATTATTCTCGGTCCCGCACATATCTCATATGCGCTCCTATTTCGTTTCGCTTGAGCCAGGAAACCTCTGTGTAGGACTCTAAAGACTCGTCAATACGCCGGCAGCGGATGATGATCATATCAAACATCCACAAGCCGCAAGCGGTCTGCTAAACGTAACGGCCACCCGGGTATTGAGCGATTAGAAGATCGACAAGCAAGCCCGCTCACACTCCTGTGAATCCAACCAGTAACACTTACCGTATAGTCCGGTCTGTTCGTCTGATATGTCGCATATCTCGCCTAGGGGTGGTAAACGTCAGACCCCAATAGCTCGATAAGTCATGCCGACGTGAAGTCCATGACATGTGTGAAACTACTGATAACTCTTACCAGTATATCACTGCAAACCTGGCCAGGGATTTCCTGTTACGGCCAGTCGAGCATAGCGCAACATCAACCCCTAATACCGGGAGAGACGAATCCCCTCCTATCGCTCATTGCCTCCATGTGAATCGGGACTGTACCCAATAACCACCTGTTTGCACAACTCAGTAGAGCCGTGGTAGGGTGGAAATCAAAGCACGGTGGGAGACACACAAGACTCTATGATGATCTCGGGTCAACAGACTAAGCTGTACCAGTGTCACCAGAGAACTGCCATCTGACGTGAGGTATAATACCATCTGGGAGTTCTCGGCGAGTCCGTTCAGTGTACCCAGTCTCCACTGAGCACCCGCATACCATCTTCGATGTCAAACACCAATGGATATGGGATCATCCATCGCCCATCGCATGGGTCGAGAAGATACGCGCTAGTCTACTCTGGAATATCGATGCCCTGTCTCGACATTCCCACGACTAGGAACAATGAAGGATGTACTCATTGGCTACCCAGGCCCCACTAGTATGATCTGCATCATAGTCCTGGAAGTCGAGTATACATCCTAAGGGCTTTATCAACATGTAATCAGAGAGACAGAAAGTATACATGTTAAGATAAAGAACAACCAGATAGCGTACTATCATGTCGAGCAAGAAAGTCCTACCTATATATGTCCCAGCATCCACTACAATATACATCCAATGTACAGTAATGGCCTCTAGGGCATACATATAACTAACACTAAGGCCAACAAATCATAAGTCGCATGTCAAGTTCTACCCTTCATTGTCCAGGTTGATTTGAACCCACCCGTACAAGCCCTTGACTAGGGCCAACAAAGCTATACGACTGTCCCAAACCAACGCATCTATCTATGCAGCATATGAACACCCAATAGCTACCAAACATTGTGCCTTGACTATGGCCAACAAACACAGCTTGAATACTATTGACTATCCATATGAAATGACGGAGGGCTACGAATGGTTTCTGGCGAAAACCTTTAACGTAATGAACTTGATATCATTGAAGGAACAGATAGCTTTTTAAAAATATAGTGACGAAAACCTTTGCTAAAGAGGTCACTCCCGGTGAAGGGATCTCGGCTCTTTCCCCGTAGGATGAGGTGCAGGATATTCCAACTAAATACCATGATGCAAAGCAAAAGTAATCGGCTATAGTGAAGTTATTGTCCTGACGCAAACTTTTGTCCAAGGGGTCACTCCCGGTGAAGGGATCTCGGCCCTTGCCTCGTCGACTGAGGAGCAGGATATTCCAACTGAATACCACTGTGCAAAACAAAAGTGAACGTCCTTGCAATAACAGCTTTTTGAAAAAGCGTTCCAACAACATCAGAATAGGTTTGTTTAGCTTGCATTGATCCGAATCAACGCAGTCCCATCAATTGATCACACCATAAAAGAACGAAAATAATGATGTACGTATATGCCATCCGCATTCGCCACTGGGTCCCGTCATCACCCGTTAGGTTACTTAACTAACAACAGAGCGGGGACTGGACTAGCGCGTATGCAAAACATATACAACATCTACTAGTATATATATCAATATATAATATTCGCTCAAGGCATGATAAAATGCAACATCACAGAAAGTAATCAGCATCACAGAACAATACAGATATCTGGGATCCCCGGGTTTCACAGAGCTGCTACTGAAACCCGACGTTCCCCTGGTCGTGTGGATAGCCTGTGCAATGAAATCCTAGACCCCTACGGGCGCGGCAAGTTACTCGCCAGAACCTGAAGCGAGGCATCCCCCTTCAGCAACGTGAATGGACCACCCAGCACTTCACGGAATCCGGTAACTTGGGCACCCCTCCTGGGTCAACCTGTACCCCCTACGAGTGCGGCGAATAGCCCGCCAATTCTAGAGTGAAGCCCCCTCCATCTCAATGCCATGAGATGCGGGCCCGTTGCCCTCTAGAACCCGGCTATCCGTGCACCCCTCCACGGGGTAATCCTAGTACAGAAAGTAAAATATACATATAACGGGTACATCGACCTCGACCCAGTCGTGCCCCAAAAGAATAATACAAACAGGCAGTGACGGCAATCCACATGTCGGACGCTCGCCCCGCAATATCAAATGTACATATAAAACAAAACTGTACTACCATTGCATCCAGGCTATCCCCCACGACCAATCCGCAACATCACAGCACAACACAGAACATCAACGTGAATGTCACGTTCGCAAATCCGTCTATAAGGGCTATAGCAGTTAGACAGGATTTACCGATCAAATGACATTCACGGTCGCAGATATAATGTAAATACTGTGAACTAACATGTTTAAAATATTCGATCGATCAAATTTACCGAAGTGGGCCCCAAGCACTACTGTAGCACTCATAAAAAATCTGGGCCCAAAAAGAATATCCCAAAACCCCCATTTCCTATTCAAAAGCCCACTGGAAAAATTTGGTGTCGCGTTGACTTAATTCCGCCGCGTAACCGCGGCGTAAACGTAGGTTTGGCCGTGTTTCCGCGGTGGAACTGTAGCATCGCCTCACAAAATTTTTACAGTATGCTTATAATTCCCTGCACGTGTTTCTGAAACAACCTGAAAAATTTTTTGGAGCTAAAAAAAATTCGACAGAGAACAGATGCACTGGAAAATACGGTTTTTGGGACTTTTGTTCGATCGAGTTCTAAACATACTAGAGCAAGCTAGACTAGGTTAATGGCGTGGCTCTGATACTACTGTAAGTGCACGGCGGCGCCCCGGCCGTCGATCCGATGCCGGAAACACGGAAACGAAAAACTTTGCGATACTTGCAAACCGGCACCACCGCGCACTATCAATCCGGATCGGGCCATTAACCTAACTACTAGCAAACTAAAGGATGGGTAGAGAGATATACCAAGCGATCCGTGTCCTTCGGTCTTCGTCTCGACTCCGATCTCCTTGCGGAATCTCCGGTCGTCACCTCCTCGTCGAGACGGGCACCACAATACCGGGTTCTTTTACGGGCTCCCACCTCTGGACCGAGGCAACTCGGGCACGAAGTTGGCTAGCCGACACGTCCAAGATTTGCTGTAGACTAGTGTAGAATGGTTGTCTCTATGTGGAGGAATGAACTTTTTGGAGAGGTGATGAATTTTGTAGCAAGCTAAAATGTCATGAATCAATTTTCCACACCCAAAAGAAAACTCTCCCCTTCTCACCTTGAAGTGGCCGGCCCCCTCATGAAGAATGGTGGAGGAATTCACAAGAATAATTCCAAGTGGGAAAATATATGATAAAAAAGAAAAGATCTGATAAAAAAGAAAAGATCATCACAAGATCAACCTCACATCCTTTCAACAACTCATCATAATTAATGCTAGCAATGTGATGGAAAAAGAATATAATGATGATGGTCATATCATAATCCCTTAAATGAAAGACACCCCCTCCACAATAAGTTATTTGCAAACTTGCAAATAACCCCCTCCATCAGAAAGTCCGGCCATGAAGGAACAAAGAAAAACCGGCCGGAACGGAATGCAAACTGGCAATTTCAGAAAACTGATCCCGTAATAAATTATAAGAAAACCCCGTGACTGCACATACATGCCCGCATTTGTATTCCCACTGAACACAAATGCAAAGAGACAAAATCTACACTATACAATACTAGGATCCGGCTTAAACCAAAGCCCGCTAGTATTAACCGTCCGATCCTGATCCGTGCAATACCGCACGTATCTGATCGAACCCTGCCATATCTCCATACGGCCTTTACAGCGTTTCGCCCGAAACCTGAGTAACTGTGTGTGGTGGACTCTAAAGACTCGTCAATACTATGGCTGTGGATTTAACCACTAGCACGTCAGAGCTATTAGCCATACGTGACGGGCTACCAGCTATTGACCAAAAGGGACGTCGATGAGCGAACTCATCCTGACACCCTACTGAGCCTGTCAGTGACAATATCCGTACAGTCCGGTCCGTTCGTCTATGAGCATCGCATGGCGGGCCTAGGGGGTTGGTAAAAGCCAGACCCCCAAAAGCGGTACAAGTCGTGTCGGAGTGTAGCGCAGAACACCCTGAGATACTACTGGAATACCTACCAGTAAATCTCCAGCCTTGGCCAAGGACTTTTCATGTATTGGCTCTCCTAGACACAGCGCGACCTCACCCCCAATACCGGGAGAGACGAACCCCTGCAGATCCGCTCACTGCCTCCATGTGGCTCGGGACTTTACCCAACTAAAACCTGTTTGCATGGCTCCTTTGAGCCGTGGTAGGGTAGTAATCAAAGCTCAGTGGGAACTCATACGAGACAAATGACGATCTCAGGTCGATGAACTAACCTGTACACATGTCACCAGGGAACTGCTATCTGACGTCAGGTATAATACCAACTAGCAGTTTCCCGGCGAGTCATGTCCGGTGTACTCATAACCTAAGGAGCACCTGTATACATCTTAGGTGAACCAACTGACACCAGTGGCTTGTGAGACCGGCCACCGCCCCTCGTCGGGGTCTCGACTGTATACACTAGTCTACTCTGGAGTATCGATTCCCTATCTCGAAACTCCCACGACTAGGGACCTTTTAAGGATGTTCTTATAGACCCCAGCTCCTACGTATATGATCGCCCTCATACTGCTGGTAGTCAAGCAAGAATCCTAGGGGCTCTATCAACGTGCAATAGCGACTCGTAAGGTCACCTAAAGCAGTACATGATGATAAAGATAAACCAGATAGCATACTATCATCTCGAGTAAGATTGTCCTACCGGTATAGGTCCTCCCCAAATCATTGCAATCACGTGCCTATAATCCAATAATTGACTCTGAGGGCACTATATCCAACAAGGGTATCCCTTGCATGCGAGCTCTCTCCAAATCAGTCTTGGGAGACATCTTTTTGGATAAAGTGAGTCCAGAGATCGTGGGTTGGTTTCCACGCTTGGATTCTTCCATACTAAACCTCTTTAGTATGGTGTCAATGTACCTGAATTGGGACAATCCCAGTATCCGTTTAGATCTATCTCTATAGATCATGATTCCCAATATGCAAGAGGCATCACCTAGATCTTTCATTGAGAATCTTTGTGATAAGAAGAGCTTGACTGATTGCAGCATAGGAATATCATTTCCTATCAAGAGTATGTCGTCCATGTACAATACGAGGAAGACAACCTTACTCTCTGCTACCTTCTTATAGATACAAGGTTCATCTATATTTTTTGATGAAGTCAAACTCTTTGACTACAACATCAAAACAGATGTTCCAACTCCGCGATGCTTGCTTCAACCCATAAATGGATTTAAGCAGCTTGCACACCTTTCCGCTGCTCCCACTATCTACGAAGCCCTCTGGCCGAGTCATGTACACGCACTCTTCTAAATCACCGTTTATAAAGGCGGTCTTAACATCCATTTGCCAGATTTCGTAGTCATGGTATGCATCAATGGCAAGTAAGATCCGGATGGACTTAAGCATAGCCACTGGAGAAAAGGTTTCGTCATAATCCACACCTGGTCGTTGACGAAAACCCTTTGCTACAAGTCTAGCTTTGAAAGTCTCTACTTTTCCATCTACACCAAATTTCTTTTTAAAGATCCACTTGCTCCCAATGGGTTTTACCCCTTCAGTAGCATTTTCCAAAGTCCATACTTTGTTGGTGTACATGGATTCCATCTCAGATCGCATTGGATCCAGCCATTTCACAGAGTCACCACTCGTGATGGCCTGCTCGAAACTAGTCGGGTCATCATCTTCCATGATGCAATCCTCGCTTCCACCATTAATGAGAAAACCGTAGTATCTCTCAGGTGGATGAGAAACCCTGCTAGATCGGCGGAGAGGCTGGGGTTCGTTGGGTACTACTGAATCCTCTGGTTCTACCAAGTCTTCTGTTATAGTTTGTGTTGCTGGAACCTCTTCCAGTTCTACCTCAATGCCATTAATCTGTTTCATAAGAAAACCTTTTTCTAAGAAAGTGGCATGTCGAGAAACAAACACCTTTTGTTCCTCGGGGCGGTAGAAGATATACCCTTGTGAATTTTTGGGATATCCTACAAACTTACATAAGACAGATCTTGCCTCGAGTTTGTCCAGATTTTTTCTTTTGACATAGGCTGGACAACCCCATATCTTAACATACTTAAGAGATGGTCTCTTCCCTTTCCATATCTCATATGGAGTGATAGGCACTGATGTGGTAGGAACCATATTCAATAGGTGTATGGTTGTCTCAAGCGCATACCCCCAGAAGAAAATAGGTAACTCAGCAATGCTCATCATAGAGCGCACCATATCTTTCTCCGTTCCTCGTATGTGTAGACATAGGACCGCATACATCACTATGTACCAGTCCTAAGAGTTCCGTAACTCTTTCTCCGTGTCCACTAAACGGAGCTTTGGTCATTTTTCCTTTGAGACATGAATGGCAAGTATCATAAGATGATAATTCGAACGGATTCAAATATCCATCTTTATGTAACTTAGCTAGTCGTGTCGCATTGATATGACCAAGTCTACAATGCCACAAGAAGGATTCGTTCATCTCTGAACTCTTCCACTTGTGTGTGTTTTGTATATTGAGGACTGTAATTTGATTGAGAATGAATATGCCATTATGTAACGAGCCTGATGCAATCAACTTTTGATTTAGGAAGATGTTCATAACATTATCCTGTATTACAAAATTATATCCTTCTTTACTTAATAAAGAAACTGATATAATGTTGCACATCATGTTTGGTATATAATAGCACTCATTCAGAATCAGTGTATTACGACTTGGTAATACTAGGTGATATTTGCCAACTGCTTTGGATACAATACTTGCACCGTTCACTACTTGAACGGAATGATCACCTTTTCCCAGTTCTCTACCTTTCCGTAGCCCATGTAACAGTTTACATATGTGGGATCCTGATTCGGTATCTAATACCCAGGATGTAGGGTGAACTGAGAAACGGTTCTCAATAACTAACACACCCGAAGAAGGTGCATCAACATGCATGTTCCCCATTTGGGCGGCGTGAGAATCTAGATATTCTCCTGTTTCCTGTTCAGTCTTATAACTCTTATAAGAAAGAACGGGTCCAACGTTCCCATGCTCAGTATAATAAGCGGGTTTAGTCAATACATCCATATTATTATCTTGATTATGGCCTGATATGGTCGCTACCTGGAGAGAGAGAGAAGAAAACACTTTAGCGTATGCTCTTGCAAGATTAGATTGGTTATTAACTTATCTAATCAGGATGTCTCCCACTGTTTTATCAAATTTTCTTTCAAACCCTAAAAGGTAAGATTAGCCGGGATTAATTATACCCTACAATTTCGTCAATCTTTCAGCCGGATCAGTGTCGGTACTTGAGGGAGGTTCCCCGTGCTTTCACATGGACCTAATTAAAGTAAACCTCATTTTCCCAGAGGCGTAACCTCGTTAACATTTTTCTAGACACCTACTTGATCGGCTAATTGTCTTGTGTAAAACTCTCCCAGGAGTAACTCTTACTCCTAGTGGGTATCGGGATCCAACTATCTCATAGGAGGTATGCAATCTCATTGCAAATTTCAACCCTTGAAATTCCCGATAATGCTTTTGCCCCTAACGTGCTATGACCTTGACGAATGCCAAACAACCCATAGTCCGCTAGTCAAGTTCAACCCGTACATTTTTTGATTGAATTAAACCCACCCGCACGACCCTTGACGAATGCTAAACAACGCCGTACGAATACCCTAATCGAATCGCATCATATACTACAGATAAATAGTAAATTGCTACCGTACACTACGCCTTGATGAATGCCAAACTACCATAGCACGAATACTAAGTAATATCTATCTGAAATGTCGGAGGGCTACACAGGTTTTTTCAGAAAAACCATGAGCGTAATGAACTTGATATCGTCGTAGAATCTAGTAGTTTTTGAAAAAGGAGTGTTTATGAGGCTTTTCTAGTTTCGCTAAAGTGGTCACTCCCGGTGAAGGGATCTCGGCTCTTTCCCTATCGAATAAGGTGCAGGATATATCACATATATCACTGTGCAAAGCAAGAACTATATAAGCTGTCAAAAACTAAACCGCGTGTTTGTAGCATCTGCCAGTTTCGCTAAAGAGGTCACTCCCGGTGAAGGGATCTCGACTCTTTCCTCATCGAATAAGGTGCAGGGTATATCATATACACCGCTATGCAAAGCAAAACTGTAGCTACCCTTTTTATAAAATTTTGATTCTACAACATCTTTTTAGGTTTCTTTTCTTTTTATTAATCTCATTAATAAAATCCCATCAGCTTTTGCTTCCTAAGCATTACAGAAGAAACGAAAGCAGTAATATTTATATATCAGCATATATATTGTATAAGCATTCGTCTCAGGCAGTAATATGATCTTATCACAGAACATTGCAGCAGAAGAACATATATGAAATATTGGATATACTAGGATGTCCGTGTTTTTAATACGAGCCGGTATAAAACACAGATTCCACGGTCGCGACGAATAGCCAAACCCACATCCCAAGACCCCTACGAGAGCGGCAAGTAACACTGCCAATTCTAGGGTTAGGAGACCCGGTCTCGACTCCTCGAGATGGCCTCCCACTGGACCCTAGAACCCGGTTACTTGTGCTCCCCTCCTTGGGTCTACCTAATGCGGAAAAGTAAATAATATACACTGGTGACATCAACCTCATCCCGGAAGTGCCCCAATAAAAGAATATTACATACAAATGAATTTTACATGAATAAAAATAAAAACCCTCATCTCACATAAAACCCCCGGCTATTCTGAACACGACGATCCAATATAACATATCACAGCAACACATAATATCACATATCATCAACGTAAGTAAGTATGCATACACCGATCGTCGTTGATGTATAGCAACGAAAACCGGCAATACAACTACATACTACACTTACGGTCACAGAAAAGAAATTGTAAAACTACAATATTTGGAATCCACAATCACTTTAGACATTGTAAATCCGAAATATCACATACTTCGCATTTTATGCCTAACTATATGAATTCCACATATTGTATCACATTCCAGATAAATAGACAGTGTTAAACTTTCTGAACAGATAATCAAATACCCAAAATTTCCTAAATAGCTCAACACTTGAGCGGAGTTCAAATAATCCCAGAATATATCACAGTACCGGTGATCCAGCCGTAGAAGGGTCAAGCCAACGCCTCACATGTGGCACTCCGTACTGCCCCAAACCCTAAGGTTTAGAGGCAGTTCAAGACGGTCACATAATTGAGTTAAGGTTTGTGTTCTTCTAGAGGGTCCACCGCGTTACTTGCACATTTTTCCGAAAGATTTAAACCCGATAAAAATTCAACACTTGAAAGTTTTTCGTGCCGGGAAAAAGTGAGTTAATGATATCCGCTCGAACTTTTTAACAGTTTCTAAATATCCGGAAAACATAAAAAAATTAAATTTTCCGATCGAATCAACGATTACAAAATAAACCCCAGAACACTCAACACTTGAGACAGATTAAAATACCCAGAAGCAGCAACAAGCACCTACGGATATTACCCTGAAGACATGTATCGCAATCCCAAAGATCGGCCGCGGAACCGCCGCGGGAAGCAGTTCCCGCCGCGGTTCCGCGGTGATTTCATGGAATTGTGGGCTCGTATTTCATGATAATTCTTAGAATTCCCTGCTGATTTTTTTGAGTATTTTTAATGCAGAAAAAATAACATTTTTACAAAATTTCCAGAGAGGGGTTCTATTTCGTCGTATCGGGTTTGATCGGAGTTTTAACTTCGTATACACGTCGCCTAATGCTCTAGCTAGGCTCTAATACCACTGTAGGGTTCCTAGGCACTCTTGTGAAGGTTCATAAGGCATCAAACATGCCCGAATTAAATTTTAGACGTGCCGAACAACCCAAAACCGGGATCTTTACTAGATTATTAGGGTTTAACATGCAAGTAAACATCTTTACTACTAAGTGTGAGGGATTACAACCTTTGTAGTCCGCTCTTTCGCTTCATAAGCTCCGAGTAGAAGTCCCTTCGCCGCGATCCATGATCTCCCGGACTCAAGAGAGGCTCCACGACTCGAACGATCCATGCTAGCTTGTAGTGTTCCACTTCTCCGATGATCTACGTCGAAGTTGCTATAACTCAAGTTCTCTCACTCTAAAGAGGTGAACACCCTAATCTAATGGGCTAGATTAGATGAGGATGATGGAGTAGTATTTATGCTATCTTTTTATATCAAATTCTCACATGAAAACATCACAAAAGGAAAATCTAGTGAGCTTTCTCAAAGCTTAAGAGAGAAGAAGATGATGAATAAAAGAGATAATCCTTTTGTGATGAATAGTAGAAAAGAATATATGATTGATCATGGAACCATGGTCATGGATGACAAGGATAACCTTTGTAGAGAATAAACTAGGGCTAGGGTTTGGTTAGGTTAAAAAATGAGTCATAAGATAATATCAACCATAATATCTTACACTTGACAAAAGGAAAGCTTCCAGATGGTGCAAGAAGAAGCTAACCCTAATTAAACCCTAACTTTGCTTAACCTCTACTAAACATGTTCCATTATTAATCATATCATGTTGCAATAATATATATCACATATATATTATGTTTTTGCAACAAAAGAAAATAATACAATTAACATATATCGCATATATATCAATGTATTATCCGGTGAGAAAATGAACTAATAAAGTGAGCCAATATTAGATAATGTAATACAATATATCATATATATTATTATACATTAAATCATCGAATCAACACTTGATCCGACGATCCGGCTATATCGAATATAACCGACTAATATATCATGTACCGATTAATCGAATCAACACTTGATCCGATGACCCGGTTCATATCTAAATATCGCGAGAATATAATACGGTATCTCATATCGCATTATCCTCGGTCCTGCACATATCACATATGTGCATCTACTCCATTTTTCCTGAGCCAAGAAACCTCTGTGTAGGACTTTAAAGAATCGTCAATACGCCGGTAGCAGGTGATGATCATATCAAACACCCACAAGCTGCAAGCGGTCAGCTAAACGTAACAGCCACCCAGCTATTGAGAGATTAGAAGATCAACAAGCTATCTTGTACGTTCTCCTATGAATCCAATCAGTAACACTCCCGTACAGTCCGGTCTGTTCGTCTGATATGTCGCATATCAAGTCTAGGGGTGGTATACGTCAGACCCCAGTAACCGATAAGTCGTGTCGATGTGAGGCTCATAACAGATCGAGAAACTACTGGTAACACTTACCAGTAAATCTCTATATCAGCCCTCGCCAGGGACTTCCAGTTATAGCCAATCGAACACAACACAACATCAACTCCCTATACCGGGAGAGACGAATCCCCTCCTATCGCTCATTGCCTCCATGTGATTAGGGACTGTACCCAAAAGCCACCGTTTTGCACGCCCTCTTAGACGTGGTAAGGTGGAAATCAATACACAGTGGGAATCACACAAGACTCTATGACGATCTTGGGTCTACAGACTACCCTGTACCAGTGTCACCGGAGAACTGCCATCTGACGTGTGGTATATCACCATCTGGGAGTTCTCGGCGAGTCCGTCTAGTGTACCGAGTGTCCACTGAGCACCCGTATACCATCTTTGATGTCAAACACCGATGGATATGGAATCATCCATCACCCATCATATGGGTTAAGATGCGTATACGCTAGTCTACTCTGGTGTATCGATGCCCTGTCTCGATATACCCTCGACTAGGAACAGTTATAGGATGTACTCATCGACTACCATGGCCCCACTAGTATGATCTCATCATAGTCCCGGTAGTCGAGTACAGATCCTAAGGGCTTAATCAACATGTGTGAGAAAGACAGTAAACCAATACAAGTCAACATGTTAAGATAAAGTGAAACCAAATAGCATACTATCATGACGAGGAAGAAAGTCCTCTCTATATATATCCAAGCATCCATCGTAATATACATCATATGTACAACAATGGCCTCTAGGGCATATACATAACTAACACTGGGACGGCGGGATCTTGAGTAGTAATAAGGTGGTCTAGCTTGTCATTGGCAATGGACATCTAGACAGACCTTTGCCAGTCATATATGTCAGAATCAGTCAATTTGTTATCTAGATGTAACCTAGTCGTGGTCACATGGTCGTTACAATTAAGAGAGAGAGAAGAAAACACTTTTAGCATGATGCTCTTGCAAGTTTAGAGTGGTTTTTAATTTATCTAAACAGGATGGCTCCCACTGTTTCTCGAATCCGTCCTCAAACCACAAAAGAAGAATTAGCCAGGACTATTCTCACCGTACAATTCTTGCTTAACCGTTCAGCCAGGCCAGTGTCGATACTTCGAGGGAGGTTTTCCAACGCTTTCGCGAAGTTCCTTAATTAAATAACCTCTTTTCTCTGGGGGCGTAGCCCCGCTGACACCTTTCTCGACACCTACTTGGTTAATAGCATTGATCGTTAAGTGACGAATCTCCTGATAAGTAGTATATACTCACAGTAGGATCGGAATCCAAAATATCATCGTATGATAATGTTGAAGGAATCCTACCAACATTCATCAAACTCCAAAATGGTATGCATCTCTCTGCAAATTTCAGTTTCTTTAGAAATTCCCGATATAAATTTTTGCCCCATGCTCTTATGACCTTGGCGTTGGTCAAAATGTCATAAGTCACATGTCAAGTTCTACCCATCATTATCCTTGTTAATTTGAACCCATCCGTACATATCCCTGACGTTGGCCAAATGATAATACGACTGTCCCAAACTAACGCATCTATCTATGCAACAAATGAAATACCCAGCAGCTACCAAACACTATGCGTTGGCGTTGGTCAAAATGCATAGCTTGAATACTACTGAATACCCAAATGAAATGACGGAGGGCTACGAATGGTTTTGGCAAAACCGTGAACGTAGTGAACTTGATATAATCGAAGGAACCTGATACTTTTTAAAAGGAGTGGTTAAAGCTCCGCAATTAAAAATTCTGATCCTTTTTTAAAAATAACCGAGTGGTTTCTTTTAAATTTATTCCAATGATTGAACTTTGGTTTATTTTCTTTGCATTATAATAATGCGTCACATCATTTATCCTATCATTGCAGAAAACAACGAAAATACTACGTCCTTTTATGCCAGCCGCATTCGGCACTGGGTCCCGTCATCACCGGTTATGTTACTTAACTAACGACAGAGCGGGGGCTGGGCTAGCGCGGGTGTAAAACATAAGTGACGTCTAATAGCTATCATATATAGATATTGTACATTCATCAGACGCAATAATAAGCATTCCAGATCACAGATGAACTTTATTGGATATACTAGCAATCCGCATTTGCTTTGAGCCTGCACTAAAAGACGGATTACACAGTTGTGATGAATAGCCATTACCCCATCCTAGACCCCTACGGGTACAGCAAACTACCCGCCAAGTACCCTAAGTGAAGCGGTCTCCCTCAACAACGTGAGTAGGCCACTAAACACTTCAACATACCCGGTAGTTTGTGTACCCCACTTTGGGTCTATCCTAGGGGCAAAAACAGTAAAAAGAAATAATACAACGGTGGCTACAACCGCAACCTGGATGTGCCCCGCAAAAGAATATTACATCATATTACAATTACATCGAATGAATGAATATTAAATCCATCTCAAACCCCGGCTAATCATCACAACATTCCAATCAAGTCCATATACACAAACAGTAAACATTACAGAAATGTGCAACCCCCTGCCAACCGGCATACTAGCAGTTAGGGGAGGTTTACGCACACATTAAACATTACAGATAAAAACCCAATTAGCAAATAGGTTAGAACATCGATCGACAAGCTCTTTCCGTGTCTACCCCAAAAGCAAGCCAACACAGAAGTAACCTGGGCAGAAAAAGAATATACAGGAAAAAAAACCAAAAAATATGAATTTCTGTGAAAATCCGAGTAAACTCGGAGTTGACTCCGCCGCGGATCCGCGGCCAAAAGCACCATCTTGCCGCTGATCCGCGACCATCTTGCCGAGTTAAGAGCTCGTATTTTCCCAGTATTCTTATATTTCCCTGCTGTGAATTTTAAGGCATATAAAAAAAAAATTCGACACGTTTAAAATTTACAGAAACTGTTAGGGTTAGGGTTTTGTTTTCGCGTTTATCCGTCGATCCAAGTTCTAATTATTTGCTAACAAGCTAGTAATGGTTTAATTGGCTCTGATACCACTGTAAGTCCATGTCATGCACCCCACGAACTTGCGGGGAGGCGGAATTATGAAAAACGATTATCAAAGCTTCTTAAACCATTACTAGCTTGTTACTTGTCTTTCGGTTTCGAAGTTATACCTCACGTTACTTGTCTTTCGGGTCTTCATCGCTGTCCTCCACTCCTCGTAGGCTCCTTGGAACATCGGCACCTCAACGGCCTCCTCGAGTCAAAGACGATCCACCCAAGAGCTCCTACGCCAAGCTTGATCTCTAACTTGAGATAACTAGGTTGCTCAAAATGCTAATCTAAGCTACCTAAGGGATATAGAGTGAGGTTATGGATGTATTAGTCTAGCTAACCCTTGATCTCAACACATGAGAGGTTAGGGTTAGGGTTTCAAGAATGAGAGAGCTTGAGGAGAGAGAAGGTGATGATAAGAATGAATATGAATAATGAGCTCATTAGAATATAACAACCATAACAATTTATCAAATAAATAATATAAATGATTAATCATCATGGTTGATGCATTCACCTTGTGTGATTCATCATATGACTCATTAACTAATTAATGCATCATTTAATACCAAGGATGAATCACACAAATGAGTCATTAAGCAATTAATTCTTATGCCACCTTAACCCCCAAGTCACCATGCTTCTAGAAGCTTCCCGGAAAATTACGAGAATGCCTCTCCAATCCGTGAAAACACGGAAAAAATTTAGACTGTATAAATCCAATAACCTGATACTAGAATCTGGCTTAAACCAAAGCCGACTAGTAAAAATTGTCCGAACGTCGTACGTGCGTAAACACACGTATGCGTCCGAACCCTTGTCGTAAAACCATACGACCTCTATATCGTTTCGCCTGGAGCAGGAAAACTCTCTGTGTGGGACTCTAAAGACTCGACACTACGCTGGCAGTGGGTTTAACCACAGACCGCAAGCGGCACTAGCTGTACGTAACGGTCCCCAGGTAAATGTCGATAAGAAGGCCGATGAGGAAACCCATCCGAACTCCTACTGAGCCTGATGTGACAATCTCCGTACAGTCCGGTCTGTTCGTCTAAGACTATCGCATATCGAGCCTAGGGGGCGGCAAGCGTCAGTCCCCTAATAGCGGTATAAGTCGTGTCGGAGCGTAGCCCATTACACCCTGAGAAACTACTGGAACCTACCAGTAAATCTCGCTTGTCCTGGACAGGGACTTTGCGTAATGGCTCTCTGACATAGCGCGATATCAACTCCCAATACCGGGAGTGATGAATCCTGTCTAACCGCCACTGCCTCCAAGTGCTCGGGACTGCACCCAACTGCTACCTGTTTGCATGACTCCTTTCAGCCGTGGTAGGGTAGCAATCTAAGAACAGTGGGACACACTCGAGGCGAAGTAGCAGTGTCAAGTCTGCGGACTATGCTGTACTCATGTCACCTGGGAACTATTAACTGACGACGGGTATAATACCAACCAACAGTTCCCATGCGAGTCCTGTCCGGTGTACCCGTAACCTAACGAGCACCTGTATACTATCTCCAGTATGACGTACTGATCGCTGTGGGACATCCCATCTCCCCAACTGGGATGAGAAGTGTACACACTAGTCTACTCTGGAGTATCGATGCCCAGTCTCGATAATCCTACGACTAGGGACAAGTATAGGATGTTACTTATAGACTACCTAGCCCCCACTAGTGTGACTGCCATCACAACGCTAGTAATCAAGCAAAGATCCTGTGGGCTCTACTAATATGTATAAGTGATACGTTACAATAAACATATGCATATATTAAAGTAGACATAAACCAAGTAGCATACTACCATTTTTAGCAAGACTGTATATACAACTATGAATATCCCAAACTTCCATTAAGTAATATACATACAAGTATGATACAATAATGCCCCCTAGGGCATATACACTAACATAAACCGCGTCGATGTCTTGAGATGTCACGTGATTTAAGTGCCGCTCACGTGCCACATTTGGGTCGTGACAAAGTTGGTATCAGAGCGTTTGGTTTAACCTTTGTTCGAGTCTAGGTTGACTATATGGAGTCTGGGGATATATTTTTACCTAGGCTTGACCTTATAGGACTTGGGCTTGACTTTGGGGGTCTTATACCCGAACTTTCGTTATATAGGATGACCTATGTTGATGGAGTAGGTACTAAGTAGAGTGACGTACCGTACATATGTTCCGCGGCATATTTAGGATATGATACTCCACCTAAGATACCTTAGGATTTATATCTTGACATTTTCCTTCTATTCTTTCCGTTGATCTATCTTCGTCAGTGCATGATTGATTATTTCGATCACCATGTTATGAGGGCCGAGAGGGCTACAGTTAGAGATACGGTCAGAGCAGATTTTGTCTGGGACAAGGACTGACTGGGGTGACTATTCGATGATATAGAGACGTCGTTTATTCATTTATGATCGAGTTCAAATGGTGGGGCATGTTCTTCGGGATCCGCACCAGATGGTAGAGGCATCGTTAGAGCTCAGGAAGACTTGAGACGTGATGTTTTCCCCTCTCCGAAGATCATGGTGTTGGGTACTGTTCAGACAGCAATATCAATCTTTCCTAAGATTATCGAGATGTTAATTCCGGAGTTCATGAAGTTACAAGATTGACGAGGTTATAAGTGCAGATGGACCAATAGGATTCATAGACGTTCAGAGGTGAGATGGTTAGGATGTTAAATCCGTGGTGGTGTTTCGATACGAGATCGGTGAAATTGATGTATTTCTTCCGATGGAGTTTGTTCATACCAGATGCAAGTAGTTCAAGAAGGAGATCATGTAGTAAGCTTTTCTCCGATAAATTGGGACGAGTCTTCGAAGGTGAGATTAGCCAGATTACTCTACGGGGTATCAGAATTAAGGGATTTGCTAAATTCTCCAAGTGTGCTTTCTGGCTGGATAGTGTAGATTTCTTGGGTCACGTAGTTGCAAGAGATGGGATATGTGTGGACCCAAAGAAGATAGAAGCAGTACAGCACTGGTCCAGACCTGTTTCAGTTATAGAGGTTCGATGTTTCTTGGGTCTGGCCGGTTATTACAGACGTTTTGTGCAGGATTTTATCGGATCGTTGCACCATTGACAGGACTGACCAGGAAGGAAGTTCCATTTCGTGGGACAGATGCATAGAGTTTCCAGCAGTTAGAGACTCGATTGACGAACACACCTGTCTTATCGTTATCGTATGGGTCAGATGGTTTTGTTGTGTAGAGTGATGCATCTCGAGTGAGTTTAGGCTGTGTATTGATGCAGCACGACTGGGTTGTAGCTTATGCTTCTCGACAGTTGAAGAGGCACGAGCAGAACCATCTCACTCATGATTTGAAGATGGCTGCTGTAGTATTCGCGCTGAAGATTTGGAGGCATTACTTATACGGTGAGTCGTGCCAATTCTTCATAGGTCATAAGAGCTTAAAGTATATTTTTCAGCAGAGGGATATGAATTTAAGGCGGCGTAGATGGAGGGACTCGTGAAGAATTACGATTGTGAGATCTTGTATCATCCAGGAAAAGCAAATGTTGTGGCAGATGCCTTGAGTCAGAAGCCTAGAGGTAGCTTATCTCATCTGCGCACTTTACAGAGGCAGTCTTCTACAGACTGACAGATTTTATGTGATAGTCGTATACAGTTCGAGTTCACATAGGCAGGAGGACAGTTAGCATATGTTCGCACCGTCCTTAGTTATTGGATCGTAATTTGGAGACACAGCCGCAGAGGCTCGTATGCCAAGGATTATGGCTTTTGTTAGGCAGGGCAGAGAGTCGGAGTTAGTGATTAATGACAGAGGGGTATTACGTTTTGGGAACCGTCTTTGTGTGACAGATTCAGATGTACTGAGATGTGAGATCTTAGCGGAGGCCCATAGATCAGCATACAGTATTCATCCTGGTTCCACCAAGATGTAGCATGATTTGAGGGTTGTTACTGGTGGAGAGGTATGAAGAGGGACATTGTGGAGTTTGTTTCAAGATGCTTGACTTGTCAGCAAGTCAAGGCAGAGCATCAGAGGCCGGCTGGAGAATTGCAGCCCTTACCCATTCCGGAGTGAAAATGGGAACAGATTTCCATGGATTTCCTTATGGGTCTACCCAGGACTAGCAAAAGGTATGATTCCATTTGGGTGATTGTAGATAGATTGATAAAGGCAGCTCACTTTCTTCCAGTGAAGAGGACATATGAGTTGCACAGTATGCTCAGATTTATATCGATGAAATTGTACGTGTACATGGAGTTCCGATGTGCATAGTATCAGATTGGGGTACCCAGTTTACTAACAGGCCAGGGCAGAAACTTCAAGAAGTTCTTGGTAAACAATCGAGTTTTAGTACAGCTTTTCAACCACAGGCGGACGGTCAGTCAGAACAGACCTTTCAGACGTTAGAGGATATGCTTCGAGCTTGTGGCCTTGATTTCGGTGGTAGTTGTGTAACACCTTAGAATGTGTTTTGTAGCTAATTATATTTTAATGTATGGTTTTTAATAAAAAGTTTGCCAAATTAAGTTTTAAATGTTTTATCCTATTTAATGAGTATTTTATTAGAATTTTGTTAGGCACACACACACTTGTGCATGTTAACTAGAGTGTTAATTTGAGGTTTAACCATTTTCCCTAATCTAGTTTTAGACTTTGTTTAAGTGTTTTGGGTTGTTAGGTGTGTTATGGTTGTTATTAGGAAATGAAAAATGATTTTTTTTAAAATGGTTTTATTTTATTTGGTTTGAATGTTGACTTGAGAGAGAGAGAAGCATGGTGCTACATGGCCCAAGCCATGCTTCTTTAAATGAAGAAAGAGAAAGAGAATGGGAAGGGGGTTTGTGTGTTCCCTCATTTCTCACTCATTCTCTCATTTCTCTCTCACAAACACACACACACACTCACCTGCAGAGAGAAGCAGCAGCAGCAGAGAGAAGCAGCAGCAACAGAGGCAAGCAGCAGCAACAACAAAGCAGCATCAGCAGCAACTTCTGGAGCAGTAGTAGGAGCTCCAGCAACTGCAGCAGCCATCATCTCCTCCACACACTTCTTCTCTTGCTTCCTTGGGTTCCTTAGGGTATAATTCTGAGCTCTTTCCCTAGTTTTCCTAGCTTGTGTGTGGATTAGCTTCGATTAGTGTTAAATTAGCTAGTTTAGTGCTAATTATGATGATTTGTGAGATGTTGTGGCAAATTGTTGATTGTGTTAGCTACCTTAGTTTATTTAAGTGTTGTTAGGGTCACCTTAACTGAGAATTTCCCTGGATTACACTAAAATACCATAGGGTTGTGTTTTGTGCAAATTGTCGTTTTTATACGATATATTGGCAATCTGTGAATCTGCTTTTGACCCGGGATCTTCAGGTTAAAATTGAGAAGACTGGAGCATGTACACTAGGTATAGAGCACACCACATGAACACGAGCCGCCCATTCCCATCCCCGGCCGCCAATTTAATCCATATGGCCGCAATTTGCGGCCAGGAATAGGAGTTAGGTGTTGGGTTTTTGTGTAGGGCTATCTTCTGTGTTGTATAGTGCTTTGGCATGTCTAGTTTTGTAAGTTTTGATCTGTAGGAAAATATGGGACTATATATCGTATTTGGTGTCCGTTGTGTTTGCGCGATACGCGCGATACGTGAGAGGGTTCTGTGATCCAGCGTATCGCGGCGTGTCGCGATGGTTTTAGACACGTTTACACACGTTTTAGCGTAGCGTGCACACGCGCGTTTAGTTCGCGACGCGAGTTTCTCGTTTTGGTTCGATATCGCGTTTCGCGGAATATTTGGCTTATATATGATTTTCATGTCTTATTTGCAGGTTTGCAGGCAGAGACTACGGACACTACTACAGGGGGGAGCAGATGGTAGGATTCACCTAGCGTGGAGCATAGGTGAGTAGATTTAACATCTACAGGGGAATCGCCCGCATGGCGTTATGCGTCTGGGCTAGGATTCAAATACCTGTCGCACATTCTACGTCATTGTAGAATTGCGCCTTTACTTTATTTCCTTGATGTAGTTATACTGTGACTAGCAGCCGTAGGACACTGCACATATTATTGACGGTTCATGTTGCACGAGCACGGATTGTATGCTACACACACACCGTCAATAATTGCCATGTCACACACTACCCATTATAGATACTATTGCTTACCACACATGACATCTAGCTTATCGGTCTACCTATAGTGTATCATACCTTTAGTGATAGGTACATATACACCTTGCGATACAGCTACAGGTATACCTTGCACATATTTTAGTTATACCGGGGGTGTATCCTACATATTTTACTTATACCCAGGGGGGTATACGACATCAGTTCTTATAGGTAGATACATATACATTGCTACACCTGTATGTTACACACATATTCAGTTGCAGTTACATATTTACCTTTACTGGTGTTACTTAGCTGTACCTTATTTGGTTTCGCATACATCTGGTTTCAACTACATATTCTCATTTATATGCTCGCATTTCAGATATATCGCATATATTTATTCCTGGATTTGCGCATTGTTATTGGGATTTTAGATGATGTTTTCTGGATTTGGGAACCGCGGGAGTTCATGAAATTATGCATACATTGAAAAACCCGGTTTCCTTGATATGATATTTGCGCATCCACCATGAGCTTTATCGGTGCTGATATGTATATACCCCTACGAGGAGGCGTCGAGGCCGTAGAGGGTACATGGTGGGGCCCGGTATGGTTCCCCTAGGCAAGAAGATCGATGGATTTTGCCGATTGAGCCTGGAGGCGGGCTAGTACCTACCGGTGACAGTACTGATGACTCGGCGGGTGTCATGGAGACACCGTTGGGAGTCATGCACGTATGCATACGTCGAAAGGCGAGGGTCAAAGCTAGGCACTCGTGCTTTCGGGACAGCGTATGATACGTACCTATCAGGATTTCTGTGTCGATGCTTGGCATATTGTTTTCATGATATTTCTTGTAATACCTTTGTATATATAACAGGGGATTAGCCGTTGTTATATATACCCTTACACCAATATTAGTGGAATGGGACGCTAATATATGTGTATTGCCCCCATCATATTTATTTCTGCAAATATATATATACCTTAGGATGTTAGAAACTTACTTGAGATTCGACTTGGGATATATGTGATTCATTGAGATTGGATAATGGATATGAAAGAGATTGTTGATTTGTACATTCGAGATATAGGGGATTACTCGATATTGTACATTGAGGTGATGTGAGACTTATGTGATGTGAGAGCCCAATTTGGGGGGCTGATTTGAGGATTTGGGATTTGAGTGTCTTGATGGATTGTGATCCTACCACGATGTCAGGTTTCCGTGGAAATGACATATCCCACCCCATACCTCACACTTATCTACTTTATGCACAGTTTCATATATTGGTAGTACCTGTTAGTGTACCCTTATGATAGTTGCATATTTACATTCTCATATCCCTGCTGCATGGTTATTGCATATTATTGTCATATTACTATTGCTTCACATATTGATTGTACCTGCTAGTGTACTCTCCTTTATTCAGCATTTGCATGACATGTTATTACTGTAATCACATATCTTAGATTCATGTTGTACGTGCATTCCTGCGATTACCTACATATGTTATCTACTATTCACGAGTTGGCAACTCACCCCCGTTGTGCCACAGGTATTTCAGGTTGTTCCCCAGAGTAGTCGAGGCAGGCTATTCCGCTTTTCAGCTATTATCTTTTGCTACAGATACCGCATCAGCTCACAGTACCATTTTGCTTAGGTGGGTTAGATGATTATCTGTATTTCATATTGTACACTCGTTGTATTTTGTACTCTCCATTTACTATTGTATTGTTGACTTAGAGACTTGGTGAGGACGTTACTGTATATTATTTGTGGATTTGTTGTCTTTTATATACAGCTTTCTCTCTATTGTCCTTATTTCTTCGCTATAGCTTCATATTTTTGTGTTGTATTCATCTTGGCTGGTTTTTACAAAAAGGGGTGTTGCTAAAATTTTAAAGAAATAAAGTAGGACTTTTAAAGAATTTGGGTTGCGATTTCAAATGTTTCAAAAACTTATATTATCTTTTCCGTATTTTTATGGTTTAGATTTCTGGGTTTTGGGTTTCTTTTACTGCGCTACGTCTTTAGGCGTAGCGTAGTATTAGGGCCGTCACGGGCCAATTTTGGGTCGTGACAAGTTGGGATTGTCACTTACCTTTGATAGGATTTTCGTATAACAATAGTTTTCAGAGGACGATCCAGATGGCTCTCCATGAAGCTTCGTATAGATGGAAATGTCGACCGCTTGTTTGCTGGACGGAACTGAGCGAGAGTAGCATTTTGGGACCGCAGATAGTACAGGAGACTACCGAAAAGATCTAATTGATACGAGACAGGATGAGCGCAGCCCAGTGCAGGCAGAGATTATATACAGGTCGACGACGTCATAAACTCAAGTTGATGTTGGAGATCATGTGTTTATTCGTGTATCCCCGATGAATGGTGTGATGCGTTTCGGGAAAAAAAAGGGGCGGCTCAGCCCCAGATAGGTTGGACCTTACAAGATTCTGGAGAGAGTAAGTGCTGTAAATTATCGTTTAGCACTTCCACCGAGTTTTCCCGATGTGCATCTGGTGTTTCACGTTTCGATGCTTCGCAAGTATCTTCACGATCTTTCTCATGCGATCCAGCATCAGACCTTACAGCTTGAATCGGATTTATCTTACGCAGTGCAGCCTGTAGTACAGCCTGTAGCTATTCTTGACAGACAGGCAAAGAAATTTAGATCAAGGGTACTTCCATCTGTAAGGGTTCTTTGGCAAGGAAGTAATCGCGAGGAGATTACTTGGGAAACCGAGGATGCGATGCGAAATGAGATATCCACGTATTTAGAGGGTATGTCTAGTTAATTTTTAAATTCGGGGACCGAATTTTCTTATGGGGGGAATATTGTAACATTATCTAGTTTTTGAAATAAATAAAAGTAATTAATTAAATAATGAAAGGTTAAATTAAAAAGTTATTAAAATCAAATAAGACAATTTCTTAAGATGTATGTTAAACAAATTAAATTAAAATTTTAGTATGCAACATAAATAAATTATAAGGGTTTTAATGTAAAATTTAGCTTCATTTTAACGTAAAATAGTGTTATATAATAGTATAGTTAGTGAAGGGTCTTTGTGTATAAAGTTAGGAAAGTTGTGCAAACTAAGAAATGTGGGGGTTGTACGTGAAAAAGGGTAGATAAAGTTTAGTTCAGAATTTTATTAAAGATAATTCATTTTTTAAATGATAAAGCATTGCCACCACCTCCTCTTATGCATAACACACTCCCCACACCTCCTCCTTGCATGAAACTACCACATCTTGCTTGATGACACCTCCTCCTTCACCTTATCCTTCCTTTTTATCACATATCTCCTGTGATCAGATCATTCATCTAGTTTAAAATCTCAAAATTTAAAAGATAGAAAAAGAAAACAAAGAAGAACCAAAGAAAAGAGAAGAGATGAACTAAGCCTAGGATTGCCTCACCATCAAGCTAGGAGCTAGGAGCTAAGGGTTTGGGTGTCTTGGAGGAAGCTTTTCAATCATCTTCAGTTGGTAAAATCCTAACTCAGTAGAATAGATTCTGGTTTTTGTTTAAGTTTGAAATTATAATGTCCATAATATCGTATTTTAGCAAAACGGAACTCTGTTAAAATCTGCTTTTGTTTAGATAAAAACCAAATTAACAAAACAGTGCCAGAATGATGTATGTAGGACCTAGAACAAACCATTGGATGACGGACCCTGGGGATCGGATTTTGGCCGGCGACACTAAGTGGAATTCCAGCGTCGCCGGATTTGTAGGAGGCTTGAGTGTTTTGGCTTGTTGGGTAGGTCTCTGTGTAGAAATTTGGATTATTTAGTATTGTTTAAATGAGTTAGTTTAATTGTATATAAAATCTGGGAGCAAATATCGGAAATAGGTATCTAAAAACCATATTACGACACGGGTAAAACGCAACGCGATCTGTTTTCTGTCGCGATGCAGAATTGGGTTGGATTCCAGTGAGGTCAAGTGCTGGATAGTTGAAATAGTCGTATGCAATATAACTAGAACGTACGACTTTTGTTTTCATGATTTTGGTATATCGGAATAGCCGTTTCCTTATACAAGTTATTGCTATGTTAGATTCAAATACGGAGACTTTGGAGGCTGCGAGGAAAGGAAAAAGGATTAGCGATTCCTGAAAAGATACGACGTATTTCCAGTGAGTAGATTTACATCTACGGGGGAAGTCGGATGGATTGCGTATAGCACCCCCGCAACCTTATAATTATTATTATGATATCTACTTAGGTTTAGCTTTTCGTCAAAGCATTTATATGATATTGCATCTTGTATACCTCCATGTGCATAAGTTTCATATGTAGTTTTAAATGAGATATACGTGATATTCGATCCATGCGATGTGGGTATGAATTGATAAGTTGTACAAGGGATCATGCCGTACTTAAGATGATATGGATATAGCGATATGATGAGCTATAATACAAGGATTTATACGTATCGTAAATGATGAACTTTGTATGCTGAATAACGGCCAATTTATTCTTTGACTCGTAGAGATAGATTATGCTCTGTTTCAGGATGTAATACTGGTATGAGCTATATTATTTTAAAAACCCCGGTTTGTTGTCTTTTAAATAAACAGGATGCGTGCCAATTTCTAAAACAAACATCTCTTTTAAATCTTAGACAGCTTCCTTATTTTAAACTTAACGTTCCGATCATTTCTAAAGATAATGGTATAGCTCATAACAAGTAATTACAATAAGTACGTTTAGACTTCTTATAGGGTTGTATTATGTATTCTGTATTATATGCTTCCGCGTTACGCATGCTCTGGTAGAACACTGCACAAATACCAATGAGTACTATGCTGCACAAACACTTAAATATATGTTACACTACACCTCATTGGTACTGCCATATCACTGTAGAATCGTTCTGATATATATGTGTTAATATGTAGATTGTTACACCGTAGAACACTTGCACAAATACTAATAACTTCCATGTTGCACGAGCACAGACGCGTATGCTACACTACACATCATTAGTAGTGCCATGACACATTGGAATTGAAATTATTATGTTATGTGATTGGATTTCGTAACTTTTTCCTATTTATGATGTAGTACTATAGATACTGTATTTGATTTCTTGGAATTTCTGAGTATTTTACTCCTGATGATATGTGTATATATATATATAGAGAGAGAGAGAATAATGGAGAAAAGATGCCATAGGAGGGAATTCCCTCCTATGGCGTCGAAAAAATACCCTCCTCCACCAATTTTTCCGACGATCGGCCCCCATCATCTTCATCGTCATCATTTAAGATGTGGGTACACCAAATTTCATGTGATTATACAACTTTTTCACCGTTGATTTAGCAATGTAAAAAGTTCTATTGTCGGTAAACCGTTAATTTTGAACCCACTAAATCAACGGTGAAAAAGTTGTAGAATCACATGAAATTTGGTGTACCCACATCTTAAATGATGACGATGAAGATGATGGGGGCCGATCGTCGGAAAAATTGGTGGAGGGGATATTTTTCCGACGCCATAGGAGGGAATTCCCTCCTATGGCCTCTTTCCTCCATTAATCTCATATATATATATATATATATATATATATATATATATATCGGTGGTATGGGACACTGTTATATATATATATACATATATAGTATATCATCAATACAAACTATGCAATTATTCTTATTCATTACTTGATATTTGATATGATGAATAAAAAGTCCACCATGAGTTTTGTGTTTTCTGGTTTTGTTCCGGACCGAGTGGGGGAGCTATACGGTCGTGGATTTTTATGCTATCCAGACTGAGTGGGGGGGGATATACAGTTGGATACATGGTGGACCCGGTCGAGACCGAGGGGCAGGATAGCCGCATTAAGGCGGGGGAGCCTAGCGAGGATACTCGATACCGGAGATTACATGAACGCGGCAGATATCCAGAGGATACTGACCGGGGTTCGACTGGGCACGGCAGATATCCAAGGGATACTGATCGTAGCCAGTATATCGGATGGCGATCATCTGTTGAGATGGTGTCGACGATATCTGTATTTATGTGTCGATGCTGGACACGAGAGATTTCAGATTTCGATGTCGATGCTGGACATCTATATGTATATTGATGTGATCATTATCATGAGGTACACAGTTAGATTTGTATTTATTGGATTCCACCAGGACTGATCCGGGGGACAGTACCTGCTTATATTTGTACAGACATTATAGACAAGAAGGGAATTCCAATACAGATAATAGATTCATGGTTTTGATTCATATGACATTGAGATATTACACTTGTGATTGCATGATAGTCAGTATTGCACCTTTGCATATCATATAGTATATCGATACAGATTATGATAGTACTATACTTATGACCTAGGTATCGTCATGCATTTCGATTTCTACCTTTAGATGTACTTTTATTCACTGAGTTGGCAACTCATCCCCGTTGTGCTACAGTTTCTTGCAGGTTTTACCGCTTGGATTATCAGCGATTTGGGCACACATTCTTTTGGGGATTGATGGGTAAGTGAGTTATTCTTGTATCATACTCACTCTTGATTATTCATTTATTCTTGTACCTAGCGGAAACTCCATCAATTTAGAAATGATATATTATGGACTTAGAAGCGAGGATTAGATTAGTGTCTTGAGTTGTCGCACTCTTTGGAGTTGACTTCTGTTTTAGATTGTTTGGTTGCTCCATTGTTTGAACGTGGAGACTAGCTTCCGTTAGGATGCTATTTTATTATGCGGTATCGGGTTTTTTTATAAAAATGTAAAGGAGGTGATGACAAATTTCAAAACATCACAAGGGCTTTTCAATATACTTAGTTAAATTTAGATGTTATTTTAAATTGATATTATCGGCTGATTATTTAAACCTCACCTCCAATATTTTTCAAAAAGGGTTTAGATTCCGGGTTTCGTCTTACTTAAATGTCGATGTCTTGAGATGTCACATGATTTAAGTGCCGGTCACGTGCCATATTTGGGTCGTGACACAATCACTATGCCTTGACGAAGGCCAACAAACAAAGCTTGAATACTACTAACTATTCATATGAAATGACGGAGGGCTACGAATGGTTTTGGCGAAACCGTGAATGTGGTGAACTTGATATAATCGAAGGAACATGATAGCTTTTAAAAGGAGTGGTTTAAGCTCTGCACTTTACAATTCTGCTGTTTTGAAAAAAACCGAGTGGTTTTGAAATTGTTCTGACGATTCAGCTTTGGTTTGTTTTCTTTGCATTATTATAATGCGTCCCATCAGTTAGCCTATCATTGCAGAAAAATTCGAAAATATGACGAACACTTATGCCATCCGCATTCGCCACTGGGCCCCGTCATCACCCGTTAGGTTACTTAACTAACAACAGAGCGGGGGCTGGACTAGCGCGGATGCAAAACATAAGCAATGCCTACTAGATATCATATATAGATATATACATTCCTTAGACACAATAATAGGCATTCCAGATCACAGATGAACATACTGAATATACTAGGAATTACGCATTTCATTTAATTCTGTAACGAAAATCGGATTCCACGGTCATGATGAATAGCCAAACCCCACCCCAGACCCCTACGGGTGCGGAGAACTATTTGCCAAATACTCGAAGTGAAGCAACCTCCTTCAACAATGTGAGTAGGCCACTCGGCACTTCTAAGTATTCTGTAGTTTGTGCACCCCACCTTGGGTCTATCCAAGGAGCAAAAACAGTAAAAGAAATAATATACAACGGTGGCTACAACCACAACCTGGATGTGCTCCGCAAAAATAATATTACATCACTTTACAAATTACATCGAATGAATGAAATAAAAAAGCCTCATCTCACATCCCCAGCTATTCATCCACGACGATCCAACAAGTTCATATACACAAACCAACATCACAGATCACAGATATGTGCAACCCCCACTAATAGACGTATAGCAATTAGCAGACGTCCAGCACATATAACAACAAGGATAAAACCTGATTAGCAAATAACTTAGAATTTCGATCGAAAACTATTTTCCGTGTCTACCCTAAATGCAAACCAACACTCAAAATATCTTGGGTAGAAACCAAATATCCAAGAAGACAGAACACCCAAATAAGACCACCTGTGGAAAAACGAGCCGACTCGGCGTTGACTCGGCCGTGGAATAGCGGTGAATTGCACCGATTCGACGCGGTTCCACGGTGGTCTAGTCGAGTTATGGACTTGTTTTTCTCTAGTGTTCTTAGAATTCCCTGCAGTGAATTTTCATGCCTGTGAAATAATTTTTACGACAGTTTTAAAAATCGACAGAAACTTTAGGGACCGGGTGCTTAGTTTTCGTGTTTTCCAACGGTCGAAGTTCTAATAAGTTGCTAACTAGCTAGTAAAGGTTTAGTAGGCTCTGATACCACTGTATGTCCGTTTCACGCACCCCACGTGACTGCGGGGAGGCGGAAGTTATGAAAAACGATCATCAAAGCATCGCAACACGGACTCGAGCTTACGGATCGTGTCTAAACCCTAACTAGCAAGACTTGTGAAGAGGATATCTACTCGGATAAGAGATTATACCTCATGATACAAGTCCTTCGGGTCTTCTCCGCTGTCCTTCTCATCGTCGTAGGCTCCAAGGATCGATCTGGATTGTAGCAACCTCCACGGCCTCCTCGAGTCAAAAATGATTCACCCGAGAGTCTATAGTCCGAGCTCGACCTCAAAACCAAGGTAACTAGGGCAACAAGCTTGCTAGACTTGTTGTCCTAGGTGATGTAGAGTATGAAGATGGATTTATTTGTCTTTTGAAACCCTAGGGTTCTCAACACATGAGAGTTTTTAGGGTTTTGATGTGAGGAAGAAGAAGAGAGCTAGCATTAGAGCTCACTTGAGGAAAGAGAATGTATTTTTATAATTGATAAATATTATAATAAATGAGATAGCTCCCCTTGACTTGACTACAAGCATGTCATCCAAAATATCTAGTGCCACAATAATATCTAAGTCAAAAAGTCAAACCAAGTCAAGTGGTCAAGCCAAGTCAAAATGTCAAACATGTAGCCATGCTCAATTATCATTTACAAAATAACAAATACTTTCCTCCACCTTATAATTGTTTTAATCAAGTCAATGGTCAAAACCCTAATGTGGTGTCTCTTTCTATGCCCCTCTTATCCGTGCATACACACCCGCATCCGCATTCCGAAGAATATGAATACAAAGAGACGAAACCGATCCATCAATATAATACTAGGATCCGGCTTAAACCAAAGTCCACTAGTATTATCCGCCCGAACATCATACGCGCACAATGGCACGTAAGTGATCGAATCCCTTGCCGTAAAACCATACGGCCTCTACACCTTTTGCCCGGTGCAGGGAAACTCTCTATGTGGGACTTTAAAGAATCGACACTACGCTGGCAGTGGGTTTAACCACAGGCCGCAAGCGGTACTAGCTGCACGTAACGGTCCACAGGTAGATATCGATAAGAAGGCCGATAAGGAAGACCCATCCGAACTCCTACTGAGCCTGAATGTGACAATCTTTATACAGTCCGGTCTGTTCGTCTAAGAGTATCGCATATCGGGCCTATGGAGCGGTAAACATCAGACCCCTAATAGCGGTATAAGTCGTATCGGAGTGTCACAACCCGAAATTTGGCCCGTAACCGGCACTTAAACTACATAACGTCTACAGGCGTACGCAACTCAAGTAAGCCGAAACCCAGAAATCTAAACCGCCCAAATCTGGATCAACAGAGAAAATCATAGTTTTAACACTTGGAAATCATAAGTAAAATCTCTAACTCTAGTTTTCTTTCTTGAAAATTTCGGCAGCACCTCCTTTCTATAAACTAGCCCCGAAAACGGGTACAACACAGATAATATATAAAGCATCCCAAATGGGAGAAAAATCACGCCCAACGGCGGAGATAATCACCACAATAAGTATACGACGCCGAAGCGAAGAAATATCAAAGAAACGACTAAAATAAGAAGTAAACTTTCAACACACCGGCTCCCACGAGCACGGCACCCCAAAGTCACCAAAATAATACAACACTTAATCCTCACAAGTCGTCTCTAAGTCATATACAAACAGTGGTAGATGGAGAATACTAGATCCAACAAAAGATATACAATGTACAGGCAGATAACCGCAAACCCACCTAAAAGTAAATGCCTCACCGCCTAACGTAGCGGTATCCGCAAAAGTAATGATGATAAGATGCCCTGGCGCGACTACTCTGAGGGTAAGTCCTGCAAAACACTGTGGCACAACGGGGGTGAGTTGCCAACTCGTGAATAGTAAATAACATCATACTGTAATCGCAGGTATGCACGGACAGCGATCTATCTATCACATGTAATCCGATAGCATAAGTATGATAAGTGAATATGCAATAATCATGTAAAGGTACATAATCAGGGTACTACAACTACATGAAGCAATTCATAACAACAATAATCCTGTGTGTGTGGGATGATACAATAAAATCTCATGCAAAATCATCAGCATGGAAAAACACGAGTGTCCCTCATTGACACATCAAATCCCAAATCCTGAGGCACCGCATCCACAGATCGGCCCTCACATCCTGTAAGTCTCATGGAACCTGAGTGTCTATGATCAACACCTGAAACATCATGAAAACATATACCTGTAAGTATATATATATATATATATATATATAAGGATATCAACCACGTATGTCCACCGACGATACATAAAAATCATGGAAACTTGATTGTCTAACACCGACACTCGAAACCTCATGAAACCCGTGTCTAACATCGACATGTAAATCCTCATAACTCAAGCGCTGTTACCATGACTGGCCCTGACGATATGTCATACCTCACTCCGGTCGGTATCTCCACGATAACCGCCGAGTCCAAATACAATCACCGGTAAGTAGTAGTCCCACCGCCAGGATTATCGTCTACACCACGAAATCACCACTTGCCCCGGGGTACCATACCGGGTCCACCATGTACCCGCAGACGGTGCCTCTCGCTCCTCGAATCGGGTATCACAAGCCAAATCTCAGAACCAAGAAATCACATGGTGGACACACTGAAATATCATATCAAGAGAAACTGGGTTTTCAAACAATACACATTTTCTAGAAAATCCCCCCACGGTTCTCAAATCCATAATCATATGAAATCCATAACTCAATGCGTAAAATCCATATAAAACTGATATATGCAACATAAAACATCAATATGAGCATATAAAGGGAAAACCACTCTTTAAATGAATCCGGCTTTTAAAATATATCTTGCGGTTCCCAAAATCCTCCGAAAACAAATACAGCATCACATGAGGTGTACATGTAAGTGTAGAAAGGTTTAAGTATCTACATGTAACCAAGTGGGTATGATCCATTTCATAAGTGCAATGATCAACAACTCAATTTCACATATAAAAACAATACCTCTTAGGGTATATACAACTGTAGCAAGCATATACGATATACATGACAGTATGTGTGCATGATGTACATGTAGCTGTAATAGACTATGTGGGTGTACATGTCAATATATATGCATGATGTACAAGTAACTGAAATCGAGTATATGGTGTACATGTCAATATGTATGCATGATGTACAAGTAACTGAAATCGAGTATATGGTATACATGTCAATATGTATGCATGATGTACAAGTAAATATAGTAAGATCTACGTGAAGTGGAATAAGGGTCACTACCTCAATTATTCCTGCCCAATGCAATATCACGTACGTATGTGCCCACAATATTTCATATGCACAATGCAATAAGAGTTACTACTCCAATCATTCCTATCCACTACCATATCACGTATGTAGGTGTTTGTGCGTGTCATGGCAATTACTGACGATGTGGGTGTAGCATACAATCTAGTGCCCGTGCAACATGAACCATCAGTAATGTGTTATATCTAAAGGTACGAGTCAAGTACAACAGATAATGCTATGCAGTGACATTCATATGAAAGTAACTAATATGTAAATACATGCAGCTATCATATCATATTTGCCCCGACGCATAACACCATACGGGCGATTTCCCCGTAGATGTTAAATCTACTCAACAAAGGTCTCTAGCTATGAAAATCCGACCACCTGCTTCCCCTTGTTCGCAGCGTCTGAAGTCCCCGCTTGCGACGCTATAATTTCACAAACACAAGAAATAATGCGAACATCTCAGAATCGATTAATATAACATAAAACTACATATTAAATAACGCACCAACACTAATCTAACTCGCGAGTGTGCGTCTAGTGGCTAACGTGCATCACGATACCACAAAACCAACCCAAACACAGCAGCTGCACCAGATCACGATTCGTTTCGCAAAACGTAACACACGGACTCAAAACACTAGATTATAAGTAATCGATCCCAGATTTTGTATACTGAATTTACTAAAAAAGTAAACAGTACCAAACACCCCTAGCCAACAGCAGACACCTACCTACAGAAGACAAACCCAAGCAGCTCCCTACATCGCCGGCGTCGACGGACTTCGCCTTAGGGGTCGCCGGCCCCGGCCGGTGGGGTGGTCCCCGTCACTCAGGTGGTGTCTCTGGTTCACTGGTACATCTCTAAAATTTTGTTTGGTCAAACACTAAATTCTCTAGATCACAGCAGGTATAAAAGTTCTAAAAAGACTTTAAAAAACCGATATCACACTAATCGATATAAAAAGCGTTCTACGCTACAACCAACGAGCAAAACAACATACAAACTCCTAATTAACAATGTAAGGATTATACCTAACAATTTTTGCTCATAAGATCCAAGCTTTCCCTAGCTCCAAGTGATCCAAGAGCAAAAATCAAGACTTTTGGTATTTTGTGATATATTTTGGGATTTTTTGAGAAGTTTTGAGTTAGGATTGAAGAGAAATGAAAGAGAAAAGCTTAAGGGCAGTAGAGGGAGAGAGGATCTCGGCCAAGGAGAGGAGGTGAGTGTTTTGTGAGGGTTTCCTAGCAATTTAATGCAGTAAATGCATTCATACACACATAAATACACATGCATGCACCTCTTCATTTCTTTTCTTTTTCTTTAAATCTTAATCCCTAACCTCCACACAAATATCTAGATATGAAGAGAAAGGTGAATTACTCAAACATAATCGATGAAAAGATCACTATATAGAAATTTCCCAAAATGTGAATACCGCATTAAAATAACATTAAAATTGGGAAAAAAATCAAATTGAACCAAAACTTCCTATATAGCCCCAAAGCTTGCGCACTAGCTTTATTTTAGCTAAACTAGGTACTGGCAAGTCTATATGGTCGTCTGAACACAGTCGAGTTAAAACGGACAATACCGACAAACTTACCCTAAAAGGGACAAATTCGCATAACGATTTCTAAAACGTTACAATCTCCCCCCTTATAAAAATTCGGTCCCCGAATTAAAATTTCATACTAAGCGTAGCTTCAAAGAGATGAGGGAATTTCTTCCGCATCTCGCTCTCGGCCTTCCAAGTGATCTCCTCACTAGTAGGGCTATGCAAAAGAACCTTCACAGACGGCAAGACCCTTGGCCGAAGTTTCTTCACCTGCCGATCCAAAATAACTACCGGCTACTCGGTGAACGAAAGATCGCGCTCAAGCTGAACGGTCTCGTGCTAAATCATGTGAGAAGGATCATGAAGGTATTTACGAAGCATCGACACATGGAAAATGGGGTGAACATCCTGAAAACTGGGCGGGAGCACTAAACGATAAGCAACGGAACCCACTCGCTCAAGGATCTCGAAAGGACCTACAAATATGGGACTGAGCTTCCCCCTCTTCCCAAATCGCATAACGCCCTTCATCGGAGAAATCCTCAGGAATACATGATCCCCCACTGCGAACTCAAGTCTGTGACGACGATGGTCGGCATAAGACTTCTGCCTGCACTGAGATGCTCTCATCCTGTCCTGAATCAGCTGGATCTTCTCCGTAGTCTCCTGAACTAGCTGGGGTCCCAAAACCAGAATCTCACTAAGCTCGGTCCAACAGACTGGCGATCGACACTTCCTACCATATAAAGCCTCAAAAGGTGCCATCTGAATAGTCTCCTGAAAGATGTTGTTGTAGGAGAACTCAATCAACGGCAAATGACGAACCCAACTTCCACCAAAATCAAGCACACATGCACGGAGCATATCCTCCAGAGTCTGAATAGTCCGCTCCGTCTGACCATCGGTCTGCGGATGAAAAGCGGTGCTAAAACTCAATCGGGTACCCAAAGCATCCTGAAGCTTCTGCCAAAGACGGCTAGTAAACTGGGTACCTCTGTCGGATACTTTGCATGTGGGAACACCATGCAAACGCACAATCTCATCTATATACAACTGAGCATACTGAGCATACCCAAAAGTGGTCTTCACTGGAAGGAAGTGAGCCGCTTTCGTCAACCGGTCTACAATAACCCAATCGGAGTCATACCCTCGACTGGTCCTCGGTAGACCCACAATGAAGTCCATGGAAATCTGCTCCCATTTCCACTCTGGAATAGGTAAAGACTGCAACTCTCCAGCCGGTCTCTGATGCTCAGCCTTGACTTGCTGACAAGTCAGGCACCTCGAAACGAAGTCCGAAATATCGCGTTTCATCCCTTCTCACCAATAAAAGTCTCTCAAGTCACGGTACATCTTGGTGGAACCTGGATGAACGCTAAAGGCCGACTGATGTGCCTGCTCTAGGATCTCGCGTCTCAACCCATCAACATCTGGTACACACAAGCGAGTCCCGCATCATAGCACACCCTGGTCATCTATCATGAACTCCGAAACTGTACCCTGTCGAACAAGCTCAAGAATCTCCGACAAACGGGCATCACTGGGTTGCGCCTCACGGATACGATCAAATAGTAGTGGATGGGCGCGGACATGAGCAAACTGTCCCCCAGTGGAAGAAAACTCGAACTGCACTCTACTATCACACAAGAGCTTCCAATCTGCAGACGACTGACGCTGAACTGCGCTCAACTGGGACAAGCTACCCCCGTGCCTGCAACTCAAAGCATTAGCCACCACATTCGCCTTGCCCGGGTGATAAAGGATCTCACAATCATAATCCTTCATTAGCTCTATCCATCGGCGTTGTCTTAGGTTCAGATCCCGCTGCTGGAAGATATACTTCAAACTCTTATGATCCGTGAAGATCTGACATGACTCTCCGTACAAGTAGTGTCTCCAAATCTTCAACGCAAAGACTACCGTGGCCATCTCAAGATCGTGAGTGGGGTAATTCTGCTCGTGCTTCTTCAGCTGCCTAGAAGCATACGCAATCACCCTATCATGCTACATCAAAACACAGTCGAGCCCCACTCGAGAAGCATCACAATACACAACATAGCCGCCTGATCCAGAAGGTAAAGAAAGCACTGGTGTTGTCGTCAACCGAGTCTTCAACTGCTGAAAACTCTGCTCGCAGTCATCAGTCCAAAGAAAAGGAACTCCCTTCTGGGTCAGTCCTGTCAGTGGTGCAGCGATACTCGAGAAATCCTGCACAAAACGGCGATAATAACCAGCTAAGCCCAAAAAGCTGCGGACCTCAGTCACCGATACAGGTCTGGGCCAAAGCTGTACAGCCTCGATCTTCCTCGGGTCCACAAGAATACCATCACCAGTCACCACATGACCCAGGAAGTCAACTCTATCAAGCCAAAATGCGCACTTTGAGAATTTAGCATACAGCTGGTGCTCTCTCAAAATCTGCAAAGCAATCCTCAAGTGCTGCTCTTTCTTCTCACGACTCCTAGAGTAGACTAGTATGTCATCAATAAACACTATAATGAACTGGTCGAGGAACGGCCTGAAAATCCGGTTCATCAGATCCATGAACGCTACTGGCGCATTGGTGAGTCCGAATGACATCACCAAAAACTCATAATGCCCATAGCGTGTACGAAAAGTAGTCTTCGGAATATCATCATTGCGAACCCGCAACTGATGATAACCCGAACGCAAATCAATCTTTGAAAAATGTTTCGCACCCTGGAGCTGATCAAATGAATCGTCAATGCGGGGTAAAGGATGTAAGTCCATGTCACACACCCCACGAACTTGCGTGGAGGCGGAATATATGAAAAACGATTATCAAAGCTTCGTAACACGGACTTGAGCGCATGAATCGTATCTAAACCGTTACTAGCAAACTACGAAAGGTTTAACTACTCGGATTCGAAGTTATACCTCACGTTACTTGTCCTTCGGGTCTTCATCGCGATCCTTCTCCTCGTAGGCTCCTTGGAACATCGGCACCTCAACGGCCTCCTCGAGTCAAAGATGATCCACCCAAGAGCTCCTACGCCAAGCTTTATCTCTAACTTGAGATAACTAGGTTGCTCAAAGTGCTAATCTAAGCAACCTAGGGGATATAGAGTGAGGTTATGGATGTATTAGTCTAGCTAACCCTTGATCTCAACACATGAGAGGTTAGGGTCAGGGTTTCAAGAATGAGAGAGCTTGAGGAGAGAGAAGGTGGTGATGAGAATGATATTGAAAAATGAACTCATTAGAATATATCAACCATAACAATTTATCAAATAAATAATATATATGATTAATCATCATGGTTGATGCATTCACCTTGTGTGATTCATCTCATGAGTCATTAGCTTCATAAATGAAGCATTAACTCCATGGATGCATCACAAAAATGAGTCATTAAGCAATAAATGCTTATGCCACCTTAACCCCCAAGTCACCATGCTTCTAAAAGCTTCCCGGAAAATTACGAGAACGCCCCTCCAATCCGTGAAAACACGGAAAAACTTTAGACTGTATAAATCCAATAACCTGATACTAGAAACTGGCTTAAACCAAAGCTGACTAGTAAAAACTGTCCGAACGTCGTACGTGCGTAAACACACATATGCGTCCGAACCCTTGTCGTAAAACCATACGACCTCTATATCGTTTCGCCTGGAGCAGGGAAACTCTCTGTATGGGACTCTAAATACTCGACACTACGCTGGCAGTGGGTTTAACCACAGACCGCAAGCGGCACCAGCTGTACGTAACGGTCCCCAGGTAGATATCGATAAGAAGGCCGATGAGGAAAACCATCCGAACTCCTACTGAGCCAGAAGTGACAATCTCCGTACAATCCGGTATGTTCGTCTAAGACTATCTCATATCGAGCCTAGGGGGCGGCAAGCGTCAGTCCCCTAATAGCTGTATAAGTCGTGTCGGAGCGTAGCCCATTACACCCTGAGAAACTACTGGAACCTACCAGTAAATCTCGCTTGCCCTAGACAGGGACTTTGCGTAATGACTCTCTGACACAGCGTGATATCAACTCCTAATATCGGGAGAGACGAATCCTGTTTAACCGCCACTGCCTCCAAGTTCTCGGGACTGCACCCAACTGCTACCTGTTTGCACGACTCCTTTGAGCCGTGGTAGGGTAGCAATCTAAGAACAGTGGGACACATGTTAGTTATGTATATGACCTAGAGGCCATTGTTGTACATTTGATGTATATTATAATGGATGCTTGGTTATATATAGAGAAGACTTTCTTGCTCGTCATGATAGTATGCTATTTGGTTTCACTTTATCTTAACATGTTGACTTGTACTGGTTTACTGTTTTACTCTCACATGTTGATAAAGCCCTTAGGACTTGTACTCGACTACTGGGACTATGATGAGATCATACTAGTGGGGCCGCGGTAGTCGATGAGTACATCCTATAACTGTTCCTAGTCGAGGGTATATCGAGACAGGGCATCGATACACCAGATTAGACTAGCGTATACGCATCTTGACCCATATGACGGGCGATGGATGATCCCATATCCATCGGTGTTTGACATCAGAGATGGTGTACGGGTGCTCAGTGGAGACTGGGTACACTAGACGGACTCGCCGAGAACTCCCAGATGGTGATATACCACACGTCAGATGGCAGTTCTCCGGTGACACAGGTACAGGGTAGTCTGAAGACCCGAGATCGTCATAGAGTCTTGTGTGATTCCCACTGTGCTTTGATTTCCACCTTACCACGTCCAAGAGGGCGTGCAAAACGGTGGCTTTTGGGTACAGTCCCGAATCACATGGAGGCAATGAGCGATAGGAGGGGATTCGTCTCTCCCGGTATAGGGAGTTGATGTTGTGCTGTGTTCGATTTGCTATAACTGGAAGTCCCAGGCCAGGGCTGATATAGAGATATACTGGTAAGTGTTACCAGTAGTTTCTCGACCCGTTATGAGCCACACATCGACACGACTTATCGGTTACTGAGGTCTGACGTATACCACCCCTAGACTTGATATGCGACATATCAGACGAACAGATCGGACTGTACGGGAGTGTTACTGGTTGGATTCACAGGAGAACGCACAGGCTAGCTTGTTGATCTTCTGATCGCTCAATACCTGGGTGGCTGTTACGTTTAGCTGACCGCTTGCAGCTTGTGGGTGTTTGATATGATCATCACCTGCTACCGGCGTATTGACGATTCTTTAGAGTCCTACACAGAGGTTTCTTGGCTCAGGCGAAACAGAGTAGTGGCACATATGTGATATGCGCAGGAACGAGAATAATGCGATATGGGATACCGTATTATATTCTCGCGATATTTAGATATGAACCGGGACATCGGATCAAGTGTTGATTCGATAAATCGGTACATGATATATTAGTCGGTTATATTCGATATAGCCGGATCGTCGGATCAAGTGTTGATTCGATGATTTAATATATAATAATATATATGATATATTATTATATTAACTAATATTGGCTTACTTTATTATTTCATTTTCTCGCGGGATGATACATTGATATATATGCGATATATGTTAATTGTATTATTTTCTTTTGTTGCAAATATATAATATATATGTGATATATATTATTGTGACATGATATGATTAATTGTTAAACATGTTTAAGGATGATTAATTGAGGTTAGGGTTTGATTAGGGTTAGTAGCTTCAAGTTCCTTCTAGAAGCTATTTCTTTTGTCAAGGTTAGGATATTTTGTGATGACACATTATTAACTCAACCAAACCCTTACCCTAGTTGTTTCTCTACTTGTTCTCATCCAATCATCCTTAACCATGGTTAATAATTCAATCATATATTTATATTTCTATTCATCACAAAAGAAAAAGATTATCATTATTCTTTTTCCATTATCATCTTCTTCTTCTCTCTTGAAAGAAAAGCTTGCTTGGTTTTCTTAAGTGATGATAAAATATGAGAAAATGATATAAAAGGAAAGCAAAATCACTACTCTCTCATCCTCATCTCATCTAGCCCTTGGGATAAGGGTGTTCTTCTCTTTTGAGTGAGAAAGCTTGAGTCGAAGCAACTTCAAGGTAGATCATCGGAGATTTGGAATACGACAAGCTAGAATGGATCGTTCGAATCGTGGAGCCTCTCATGAGTCCGGGAGATCGTGGATCACGGCAAAGGGACTTCTACTCGGAGCTTGTGAAGTGAAGGAGCGGACTACAAAGGTTGTAATCCCTCACACTTAGATAAAAGTTATCATCTTGCATATTAAACCCTAATAATCTAGCAAAGATCCCGGCTTTGGGTTGTTCGGCACGTCTAAAATTTAATCCGGGCATGTTTGATGCCTTAAGAACCTTCACAAGAGTGCCTAGGAACCCTACAGTGGTATCAGAGCCTAGCTAGAGCATTAGGCGATGTGTTTACGAAGTTAAAACTCCGATCGAACCCAAAACGACGAAACTTGACCCCTCTCTGGAAATTTTTTAAATTTTAGGATTTTTCTGAATTAAAAATATGTAAAAAAATCAGCAGGGAATTCTAAGAATTACCATGAAACACGTGCCCACAATTCGACCAACAGAGCGCGGATCCGCGGCAGAAAGAGGGTTCTCGCGGCGGTTCCGCGGCGGCGCTGTAGGATTGGGACACGTGGCTTCATGGTATTAACCGTAGCTACTTGCTGACCATTCTGGATATTTTTATTCTGTTCCAGGTGTTTAAAATTCTGGGGTTTGTTTTGTAATAGTAGACTCGATCGGAAATTTTAAATTCGTATTTCTTTCCGGATATTTAGAAATTGCTAAACTAGTTGAACGGATATCATTAACCGACTTTTTCCCGGCACGGCAAACTTTCAAGCGTTGAATTTTTATTGGGTTTAAATCTTTCGGAAAATTGTACAAGTTAAGCGGTGGACCCTCTAGAAGACAACAAACCTTAACTCGATTATGTGACCGTCTTGAACTGCCTTTTGAACCTTCGGGTTTGGGGCAGTACGGCGTGCCACATGTGAAGCGTTGGCTTGACCCTTCTACGGCTGGATCACCGGTACTATGACATATTCTGGGATTATTTGAACTCCGCTCAAGAGTTGAGCACTTTGGGAAATTTTGGGTGTTTGATTATCTGTTCGGAAAGTTTAATACTGTATATTTATCTGGAATGTGATACTATATGTGGAATTCATAGAGTTAGGCATGAAATGCGGAGTATGTGATATTTCGGATTTATGATGTCTAAAGTGATTGTGGATTCCAAATATTGTAGTTTTACACTTTCTTTTCTGTGACCGTAAGTGTAATATGTGATATCGCCGGTTTCGTTGCTATATGTCAACGATAATTGGGATGCGCATATTTACTTACGTTGATGATATGGGATATTATGTGTTGCTGTGATATGTTATATTGGATCGTCGCGTTCAGAATAGCCGGGGGTTTTATGTGAGATGAGGTTTTTTATTTTCATTCATGTAAAATTCATTTGTAATGTAATATTCTTTTATTTGGGGCACTTCCAGGATGCGGTTGCTGTCACCAGTGTATATTATTTACTTTTCCGCATTAGGTAGACCCAAGGTGGGGAGCACAAGTGACCGGGTTCTAGGGTCCAGTGGGAGGCCATCTCGAGGAGTCGAGATCGGGTCTTCTAACCCTAGAATTGGCAGTGTTACTTGCCGCTCTCGTAGGGGTCTTGGGATGTGGGTTTGGCTATTCGTCGCGACCGTGGAATCCGTGTTTTATACAGGCTCGTATTGAAAACACGGACGTCCTAGTATATCCAATATTTCATATTTGTTCTTCTGCTGCAATGTTCTGTGATGAGATCATATTACTGCCTGAGACGATTGCTTATACTATATATATATGTTGATATATAAATATTACTGCTTTCTTTTCTTCTGTGATGCTTAGGAAGCATAAGCTGATGGGATTTTTATTAATGAGATTAATAAAAGAAAAGAAACCTAAAGATGTTGTAGAATCAAAAACTTTATAAAAAAGGGTAGCTACAGTTTTGCTTTGCACAGTGATATATACGATATATCCTGCACCTTATTCGATGAGGAAAGGACCGAGATCCCTTCACCGGGAGTGACTCCTTTAGCAAAACTGGCAGATGCTACAAAACGCGGTTTGTCTTTTGATTGCTTTTAGTGTTTTACTTTGCACAGCGGTATATATGATATATCCTGCACCTTATTCGATGAGGAAAGGGCCGACGATCCCTTCACCGGGAGTGACCCCTTTAGCGAAACTAAGAAAAGCCTCAAAAACACTCCTTTTCAAAAACTACATGATTCTACGACGATATCAAGTTCATTACGCTCAGGGTTTTCTGAAAAACCTGCGTAACCCTCCATCATTTTAGGAAAATAGAGTACTTAGTATTCGTGCTGCGTTTGTTGACCATAGTTAAGGCGCAGTGTGGTAGCTAAGTGATGTTTTCCTAGATAACATAAGATGTGATTAATTAGGACAGTCATATGACTTTGTTGACCATAGTTAAGGGTCATGTGGGTGGGTCTAAATTAATCAAGAAATGACGGGTAGGACTTGACTAGTGCTTATGATTTGTTGACCATAGTTAAGGTCATAAGACACTAGGGGTAAAAATATTATCGGGAATTTCAAGTGTTGAAATTTGCAATGAGATTGCATACCTCCTATGAGATAGTTAGATCCTGATACCCACTGCGAGTAAGAGTTACTCCTGGGAGAGTTTTACACAGGGCAATTAGTCGATCAAGTAGGTGTCTAGAAAAGTGTTAACGAGGTTACGCCTCTGGGAAAACGAGGTTTTCATTAATTAGGTCCGTGCGAAAGCATGGGGAACCTCCCTCAAAGTATCGACACTGATCTGGCTGAAAGATTGACGAAGTTGTAAGGTGTAATTAATCCCGGCTAATCTTACCTTTTTGGGGTTTTAAGGTAGATTTGATAAAAACAGTGGGAGACATCCTGATTAGATAAGATAATAACTAATCTAATCTTGCAAGAGCATACGCTAAAAGTGTTTTCTTCTCTCTCTCTCCAGGTAGTGACCATTTCATGCCATAATCAAGATAATAATATGGATGTATTGACTGAACCTGATTATTTTACTGAGCAAGGGAACGTTAGACCCATTCTTTCTTATAAGAGTTATAAGATTGAACAGGAAACAGGAGAATATCTGGATTCTCACGCCGCCCAAAAGAACATGCATGTTGATGCATCTTCTTCAGGTGTGTTTGTTATTGAGAACTGTTTCTCAGTTCACCCTACGTCCTGGGTATTAGATACCGGATCAGGATCCCACACATGCAAACAGTTGCATGGGCTACGTAAAGGTAGAGAACTGGGAAAAGGTGATCATTCCGTTCAAGTAGGGAACGGTGCAAGTATTGTAGCCAAAGCAGTTGGCGAATATCACCTAGTATTACCAAGTCGTAATACACTGATTCTAAATGAGTGCTATTATATACCGAACATGATGTGCAACATTATATCAGTTTCTTTATTGAGTAAAGAGGGATATAATTTTGTAGTACAGGATAATGTTATAAACATATTCCTAGATCAAAAGTTGATTGCATCAGGCTCATTACATAATGGCATATTCATTCTAAATCAGAATACAGTTCTAAATATACAAAACACACACAAGAGGAAAAGTTCAGATATGAACGAATCCTACTTGTGGCATTGTAGACTTGGTCATATCAATGCGACACGACTGGCTAAGTTGCATAGAGATGGTTATTTGAATTCGTTCGAATTATCATCTTATGATACTTGCCATTCATGTCTCAAAGGAAAAATGACCAAAGCTCCGTTTAGTGGACACGGAGAAAGAGTTACCGAACTCTTAGGACTGGTACATAGTGATGTATGCGGTCCCATGTCTACGCATGCCAGGAACGGTTCTTCCTACTTCATTACATTCACTGACGATCTCTCTAGATTCGGACATGTGTTCCTGATGAAACACAAGTCTGAAGCTTTTGAAAAATTCAGAGATTATAAGCACGAATTAGAGAATCAAACGGGCAAAAGTATTAAGATCCTTCGATCTGATCGAGGAGGTGAGTACTTAAGTAATGAGTTTCGGGATTATCTAAAAGAGAATGGGATTCTCTCTCAGCTTACTCCTCCTTATACACCACAGCACAACGGTGTATCGGAGCGGAGGAATCGCACACTATTAGATATGGTGCGCTCTATGATGAGCACTGCTGAGTTACCTATCTCCTTTTGGGGTTATGCGCTGGAAACAGCCACATATCTATTGAATAGAGTTCCAACTAAATCGGTGCCTACCACTCCATATGAGATATGGAATGGAAAGAGACCATCTCTTAAACGAGTTAAGATATGGGGTTGTCCGGCCTATGTTAAAAAGCAAAATCCGGAAAAACTCGAGGCAAGATCAAGTATATGTAAGTTTGTAGGATATCCAAAAGATTCTTATGGATATATATTCTATCACGCTGAGGAACAAAAAGTGTTTGTTTCTCAATATGCCACCTTTTTAGAAAAGGAATTTCTTGAAAAAGAAATTAGTGGCTCTGAGGTAGAACTGGAAGAAGTTCCAGCAGAACAAACTACAACAGATGATTTAGTGGAACCAGAGGATTCAGTAGTACCCGACGAACCCCAGCCTCTCCGCCGATCTAGTAGGGTTTCTCGTCCACCTGAGAGATACTACGGTTTTCTCATTGATGGTGGAAGCGAGGATTGCATCATGGATGATGATGAACCAACTAGTTTCGAGCAGGCCATCACGAGTGGTGATTCTGTGAAATGGCTGGATGCAATGCGATCTGAGATGGAATCCATGTACACCAATAAAGTATGGATTTTAGAAAATGCTCCTGAAGGGGTAAAACCCATTGGGAGCAAGTGGATTTTTAAAAAGAAATTTGGTGTAGATGGAAAAGTTGAGACTTTCAAAGCTAGACTTGTAGCAAAGGGTTTTCGTCAACGTCCAGGTGTGGATTATGACGAAACCTTTTCTCCAGTGGCTATGCTTAAGTCCATCCGGATCTTACTTGCCATTGCTGCATACCATGACTACGAAATCTGGCAAATGGATGTTAAGACCGCCTTTCTAAACGGTGATTTAGAAGAGAGCGTGTACATGACTCAGCCAGAGGGCTTCGTAGATAGTGGGAGCAGCGGAAAGGTGTGCAAGCTGCTTAAATCCATTTATGGGTTAAAGCAAGCATCGCGGAGTTGGAACATCTGTTTTGATGTTGTAGTCAAAGAGTTTGACTTCATCAAAAATATAGATGAACCTTGTATCTATAAGAAGGTAGCAGAGGGTAAAGTTGTCTTCCTCGTATTGTACGTGGATGACATACTCTTGATAGGAAATGATATTCCTATGCTGCAATCAGTCAAGCTCTTCTTATCACAGAGATTCTCAATGAAAGATCTAGGTGATGCCTCCTGCATATTGGGAATCATAATCTATAGAGATAGATCTAAACGGATACTGGAATTGTCCCAATCCAGGTACATTGACACCACACTAAAGAGGTTTAGTATGGAAGAATCCAAGCGTGGGAACCAACCCACGATCTCTGGACTCACTCTCTCCAAAGAGATGTCTCCCAAGACTGATTTGGAGAGAGCTCGCATGCAAAGGATACCCTATGCTTCGGCAGTAGGCTCTATCATGTATGCGATGCTATGTACCAGACCCGATGTAGCATACTCACTAAGTGTAGTGAGTCGGTATCAAGCAGATCCTGGAGAGAGTCATTGGACAGCAGTGAAGAACATTCTCAAGTACTTACGAAGGACTAAGGTGATGTTCTTGGTGTATGGTAACGGAGAACTCCAGGTGGAGTCCCTTACCGATTCCAGCTTCCAAAGTGATAAGGACGACTCTAAGTCGCATTCGGGTTTTGTCTTTACCCTCAATGGAGGGACGGTATGTTGGAAGAGTTCCAAACAGGATATCGTTGCAGACTCAACGATGTAGGCTGAATACATCGCTGCCAACGATGCTGCCAAAGAGGCTGTCTGGATCAAGAAGTTCATTAGTGAACTTGGTGTGGTTCCATCCATTGAGCATCCAATACCTCTGTATTGCGATAACAATGGAGCTGTGGCATTAGCCAAGGAACCCAGGTCCCATCAGAAGTCCAGACATATTCTGAGGCGGTATCACCTGATCAGGGAGATAGTTAATCGCCGGGAGATCGAGGTCAGGAGAGTAGATACGAAGGACAACACTGCGGATCCATTCACGAAGGCTATTCCCCAGATACAGTTTGAGAGATTATTCGGGATGCTAGGTATGAGATACTACAGCAGCTGGCCTTAGTGCAAGTGGGAGATTGTTAGTTATGTATATGCCCTAGAGGCCATTGTTGTACATTTGATGTATATTATAATGGATGCTTGGTTATATATAGAGAAGACTTTCTTGCTCGTCATGATAGTATGCTATTTGGTTTCACTTTATCTTAACATGTTGACTTGTACTGGTTTACTGTTTTACTCTCACATGTTGATAAAGCCCTTAGGACTTGTACTCGACTACTGGGACTATGATGAGATCATACTAGTGGGGCCGCGGTAGTCGATGAGTACATCCTATAACTGTTCCTAGTCGAGGGTATATCGAGACAGGGCATCGATACACCAGATTAGACTAGCGTATACGCATCTTGACCCATATGACGGGCGATGGATGATCCCATATCCATCGGTGTTTGACATCAGAGATGGTGTACGGGTGCTCAGTGGAGACTGGGTACACTAGACGGACTCGCCGAGAACTCCCATATGGTGATATACCACACGTCAGATGGCAGTTCTCCGGTGACACAGGTACAGGGTAGTCTGAAGACCCGAGATCGTCATAGAGTCTTGTGTGATTCCCACTGTGCTTTGATTTCCACCTTACCACGTCCAAGAGGGCGTGCAAAACGGTGGCTTTTGGGTACAGTCCCGAATCACATGGAGGCAATGAGCGATAGGAGGGGATTCGTCTCTCCCGGTATAGGGAGTTGATGTTGTGCTGTGTTCGATTGGCTATAACTGGAATTCCCTGGCCAGGGCTGATATAGAGATATACTGGTAAGTGTTACCAGTAGTTTCTCGACCCGTTATGAGCCACACATCGACACGACTTATCGGTTACTGGGGTCTGACGTATACCACCCCTAGACTTGATATGCGACATATCAGACGAACAGACCGGACTGTACGGGAGTGTTACTGGTTGGATTCACAGGAGAACGCACAGGCTAGCTTGTTGATCTTCTGATCGCTCAATACCTGGGTGGCTGTTACGTTTAGCTGACCGCTTGCAGCTTGTGGGTGTTTGATATGATCATCACCTGCTACCGGCGTATTGACGATTCTTTAGAGTCCTACACAGAGGTTTCTTGGCTCAGGCGAAACAGAGTAGTGGCACATATGTGATATGCGCAGGAACGAGAATAATGCGATATGGGATACCGTATTATATTCTCGCGATATTTAGATATGAACCGGGACATCGGATCAAGTGTTGATTCGATAAATCGGTACATGATATATTAGTCGGTTATATTCGATATAGCCGGATCGTCGGATCAAGTGTTGATTCGATGATTTAATATATAATAATATATATGATATATTATTATATTAACTAATATTGGCTTACTTTATTATTTCATTTTCTCGCGGGATGATACATTGATATATATGCGATATATGTTAATTGTATTATTTTCTTTTGTTGCAAATATATAATATATATGTGATATATATTATTGTGATATGATATGATTAATTGTTAAACATGTTTAAGGATGATTAATTGAGGTTAGGGTTTGATTAGGGTTAGTAGCTTCAAGTTCCTTCTAGAAGCTATTTCTTTTGTCAAGGTTAGGATATTTTGTGATGACACATTATTAACTCAACCAAACCCTTACCCTAGTTGTTTCTCTACTTGTTCTCATCCAATCATCCTTAACCATGGTTAATAATTCAATCATATGTTTATATTTCTATTCATCACAAAAGAAAAAGATTATCATTATTCTTTTTCTATTATCATCTTCTTCTTCTCTCTTGAAAGAAAAGCTTGCTTGATTTTCTTAAGTGATGATAAAATATGAGAAAATGATATAAAAGGAAAGCAAAATCACTACTCTCTCATCCTCATCTCATCTAGCCCTTGGGATTAGGGTGTTCTTCTCTTTTGAGTGAGAAAGCTTGAGTCGAAGCAACTTCAAGGTAGATCATCGGAGATTTGGAATACGACAAGCTAGAATGGATCGTTCGAATCGTGGAGCCTCTCATGAGTCCGGGAGATCGTGGATCGCGGCAAAGGGACTTCTACTCGGAGCTTGTGAAGTGAAGGAGCGGACTACAAAGGTTGTAATCCCTCACACTTAGATAAAAGTTATCATCTTGCATATTAAACCCTAATAATCTAGCAAAGATCCCGGCTTTGGGTTGTTCGGCACGTCTAAAATTTAATCCGGGCATGTTTGATGCCTTAAGAACCTTCACAAGAGTGCCTAGGAACCCTACAACACACTCGAGGCAAAGTAGCAGTGTCAAGTCTGCGGACTATGCTGTACTCATGTCACCTGGGAACTGTTAACTGACGATGGGTATAATACCAACCAACCAGTTCCCCCTGCGAGTCCTGCCAGGTGTACCCGTAACCTAACAAGCACCTGTATACTATCTCCAGTACGACGTACTGATGGCTGTGGGATAGACCATCTCCCCAACTGGGATGAGAAGCGTACAAACATAGTCTACTCTGGAATATCGATGCCGTGTCTCGATAATCCTACGACTAGGGACAAGTATAGGATGTTGCTTATAGACTACCCAGCCCCCACTAGTGTGACTGCCATCACAACGCTGGTAATCAAGCAAAGATCCTATGGGCTCTACTAATATGTATAAGTGATACGTTACAAGAAACATATGCACATATTAAAGTAGACACAAACCAAGTAGCATACTACCATTTTTAGCAAGACTGTATATGAAACTGTGAATATCCCAAGCTTCCATTAAGTAATATACATACAAGTATGATACAATAATGGCCCTTAAGGCATATACACTAACAATCTCCCACTTGCACTAGGGCCATGAGCTGGCATATCGTAGACCTATCATCTCGAATAGCCTCTCGAACTGCGTCTGAGGAAGGGACTTTGTGAATGGATCAGCAATGTTATTCTCCATCTCTACTCTCTTCACCTCGATCTCCCGGCTATCTACGATCTCCCTGATCAGGTGATACCACCTTAAAATGTGTCTGGACTTCTGATGGGACCTGGGTTCCTTCGCTAAAGCTATAACGCCGTTGTTGTGACAATACAAAGGTATTTGATCAACACTAGTAGGAACCACCTGAAGTTCTGTGAGGAACTTCTTCATCCAGACAGCTTCTTTTGCGGCATTGCAAGCATCTATGTAGTCTGCTTCCATCATTGAGTCAGCAACGGTCTCCTATTTAGAACTCTTCCAACAGACAGCCCCTCCATTGAGGGTAAAGACATAACCCGATATGGATTTGGAGTCATCTTTGTCACTCTGGAACCCGGAGTCGGCAAAGGCCTCAATCTGGAGGTCTTTTCCGCCATACACCAAGAACATATGTTTAGTCCTCCTTAGGTACTTGAGAATGTTCTTTACTGCTATCCAGTGATTCTCCCCTGGGTTTTCCCGATACCGGATTAAAACGCTCAATACGTATGCTACATCTGGTCTGGTACATAACATCGCATACATTATAGAGCCTACCGCAGAAGCGTAGGGTATAATCGACATGCGATCCCTTTCCAAATCAGTCTTGCGAGACATCTCTTTGGAGAGGGTGATTCCGTGACAAGCCGGTAGATTACCGCACTTAGAATCATCCATACTGAATCTCTTCACTATGGTGTCTATGTACCTGGACTGCGAAAGTCCCAACATCCTCTTTGATCTATCACGATAGATCCGGATCCCCAGAATGTAGGTGGCATCACCCAGGTCTTTCATAGAGAATTAATGTGAAAAGAATCTTTTGACTGACTGTAACATAGGAATATCATTTCCTATTAGGAGAATGTCATCCACGTACAAGACGAGGAATACTACAGCTCTCCCTACAATCTTACTGTATATGCAAGGTTCATCTGGATTTTTGATAAAGTCGAATTCTTTGACAGCATCATCAAAACAGATGTTCCAACTCCGCGATGCCTGCTTTAGTCCATAAATGGACTTAAGCAGCTTGCATACTTTACCGCTGCTCCTACTCTGAATGAATCCCTCTGGCTAATCCATATAGACACTCTCTTCCAAATTACCATTTAAAAAGGCCGTCTTTACGTCCATTTACCAGATTTCATAATCGTGGAAGGCAGCAATAGAAAGAAGGACCCGAATAGATTTAAGCATAGCCACTGGAGAAAAGGTTTCGTCATAGTCCAAACCAGGTCTTTGACGGAAACCCTTTGCAACAAGTCTAGCCTTATAGGTTTCAACCTGTCTATCTATACCAATCTTCTTTTGAAGATCCATTTGCATCCTACGGGTTTTACCCCATCTGGAGCAATGTCCAAAGTCCATACTTTGTTAGTGTATATGGACTCCATTTCGGTTCGCATTGCTTCCAGCCATTTTACTGAGTCACCGCTCTGAATGGTTTGCTGCTTCATCAATGACACAATCCTCTCTATCCCCATCTATGAGAAAACCGTAGTATCTCTCAGGCGGATGAGACGGCCTACTACTCCTGCGGACGGGTGCGGGAATGTCCAATTCTTCTTGAACTACTGGTTCTACCATACTTTCAGTTGTAGTTTGTGGTTCTGGAATTTCTTCCAGTTCTATTTCGCTCCCACTTGCATCCTTTTCTAAAACTTGCTGTTCTAAAAGATGGGCATTACGAGAAACAAAAACCTTTTGTTCCTCTGCGTTATAAAACAGATACCCGTTGGAGTTCTTGGGATATCCCACAAACTTACACTGTACTAATCGTGCCTCGAGCTTATCCGCATACTGTTTTTTAACAAAGACCGGACATCACCAAATCTTCAGATACTGAAGATAGGGTTTTTTCCCACTCCACACTGATATGGGGTGGTAGGCACTGTCTTGGTAGGAACCCTGTTCAGAAGATATGCTGCTGATTCTAGCGCATATCCGCAGAATGATCGCGGTAACTCAGCGTTACTCATCATGGAACGAACAATATCCAATAGGGTTCGATTCCTCCTTTCTGATACACCGTTATGTTGTGGCGTGTATGGAGGAGTAAGCTGAGAGAGAATTCCATTCTCTTTTAAGTAACCCAGGAACTCGGCACTTAAGTATTCACCACCTCGATCAGATCTCGATGTCTTTATACTCTTGCCTGTTTGTTTTTCCACTTCATTCTTGTATTCTTGGAATTTCTCAAAAGACTCGGATTTATGCATCATTAAGAAGACATATCCATACCTAGAGAAATCATCCGTAAAAGTAATGAAGTAGGAATAACCACCTTGTGCATGTGTAGACATTGGACCGCACACGTCACTGTGTACGAGTCCCAAGAGCTCGCTTGCTCTTACTCCGTGTCCAGTGAACGGAGTCTTTGTCATCTTTCCTTTGAGACAAGATTCACAAGCAGCATAAGATTGATATTCGAACGGATTCAAAAATCCTTCTCTATGTAACTTAGTCAACCTTCTCTCATTGATGTGACCTAGTCTACAATGCCATAAGAAAGCATGATTTATTTGTGGAGACTTTCTTTTAAGTGTGTTCTGGATATTGAAAACCTGAGCTTGACTTAATATGTATATACCGTTATCTAATGTACCGGACCCAATCATAACTTGATTTAGGTGGATGTTAACTATATCGCTTACGAATGTAAAATCATATTCCTCACTCGAAAGTGAGGACACTGATATGATATTACATGTCATACTAGGTGCATACAAACAGTTACGTAGAATCAATATATGCCCACTTGTCAAACCTAGGCGATATTCTCCCACGGATTCAGCGTCCACGCTCATTCCGTTTGCAACTCTGAGAGACCAATCACCTACCTTTATAACTCTATGGTTTCTCAAAGCATGTATTGAATTACAGATATGAGATCCTGCTCCGGTATCTAGTACCCAGGAAGTAGAGTTAATTGACAAACAGTTCTCAATAACAAATACACTTGAGGCTGAAGCTGTTGGAGATAGTGCCCTCAGAGTCAATTATTGGATCACAGGCACGTGATTGCAATGATTTAGGGAGGACCTATCCCGGTAGGACAGTCTTAATCAAGATGATAGTATGCTATCTGGTTTATCTTTATCATCGTGTACTACTTTAGGTGACCCTATAAGTCGCTATTACACGTTGATAGAGCCTCTAGGATTCATGCTTGACTGCCAGCAGTATAAGGGCGATCATATACGTGGGAGCTGGTAGTCTATAAGCACATCCTTAAAAGGTCCCTAGTCGTGGGAGTTTCGAGACAGGGCATCGATACTCCAGAGTAGACTAGTGTATACATTCAAGACCCCGACGAGGGACGGTGGCCGGTCTCACAAGCCACTGGTGTCAGTTGGATCACCTAAGATGTATACAGGTGCTCATTGGGTTATGAGTACACCGGACAGGACTCGCCGGGAACATGCTAGTTGGTCTTATACCTGACGTCAGATAGCAGTTCCCTGGTGACATGTGTACAGGTTAGTTCATCGACCTGGGGATCGTCATTTGTCTCGTGTGAGTTCCCACTGTACTTTGATTACTACCCTACCTCGCTCAAAGGAGACGTGCAAACAGGTTTTAGTTGGGTACAGTCCCGAGCCACATGGAGGCAGTGAGCGGATCTTCATGGGTTCGTCTCTCTCGGTATTGGGGGTGAGGTCACGCTGTGTCTAGGAGAGCCAGAACATGAAAAGTCCTTGGCCAAAGCAGGAGATTTACTGGTAGGTATTCCAGTAGTATCTCAGGGTGTTCTGTGCTGATCTCTGACACGACTTGTACCGCTTTTGGGGGTCTGACTTTTACCAACCCCCTAGGCCCGCCATGTGATGTTCATAGACGAACGGACCAGACTGTACGGATATTGTCACTGACAGGCTCAGTAGGGTGTCAGGATGAGTTCGCTCATCGACGTCCTTTTTAGTCAATAGCTGGTAGCCCGTCACGTATGGCTAATACCTCTGACGTGCTAGTGCTTAAATCCACAACCATAGTATTGACGAGTCCTTAGAGTCCCCCACATTCAGTTGCTCAAGTTTTCGGGCGAAACGCTGTAGAGGCCGTATGGAGATATGGCAGGGTTCGATCAGATACGTGCGGCATTGCACGGATCAGGATCAGCCGGTTAATACTAGCCGGCTTTGGTTTAAGCCGGATCCTAGTATAGTACCGTGTAGATTTTGTCTCGTTGCATTTGTATCCAGTCGGAATACAGATGCGGGTGTTTATACACAGTATCGGGGTTTTCCTGTAATTTATTACGGGACCAGTTTTCTGGAGTTGCCAGTTTGTTTTCCGTTTCGGCCATTTTCCTTTGTATCTTTCATTGGCCGAAGATTGGTGGAGGAGGGCTTATTTGCATTTGTTCAAATAAGCAATTTGGAAGGGGGTCTTTGCATATTGTTGGATCATGATGGTTGCACCATCCCTTGACCCATTGACTTGTTTTGACTCCATGATGACTTGACTTTTGTGAGTGATGATGGAGGGTCATGATGGTGGGTTTGGTGTGTTGGTTTTGCTAGTGATGATGATTCTTGCATGATGACCATTCCTCTCACATGCATTATTCTTGTGGCTATCTTTTTTCATACTCCCTCTCTCATTCTCTCCTCTCCAATCTCATGGCCGGCCTTGCTTTTTGATGGGGCTGTACCAATTTGGCAGTGGGGTATTTTTGCTCATTTGGCTAGGCAAAAGTCTTTTTAGCTCCTCCTCCAAAAGCTTATATCATTTCCTCCACCATATGGCAACCTCCACAACCCTAAAGAGACATAGTAATCCACACATTCTACAGAAAATCTTGGGCACGTCGACTCGCCAACTTTGTGCCCGAGTTGCCTCGGTATAGAGGTTGGAGCCCGTAAAAGAAGCCGGCGACGTGGTGCCCTTCCGGCGACGAGGTGGAGACCGGACATTCAGCGGGAGATCGGGACGACGACGAGAAGACCGAAGGACACGGATCGCTCGGTATATCTCTCTTCCCCATCTTGTAGTTAGCTAGGACTAGTTTAATGGCACGATCCGGGTTTAAAGTGTGTGGTGTTGCCGGTTTGAAAAGTTAAAGTAAATCATCGCTTCCGCATTCCGGCATCGGATTGACGGCCGGGGCGCCGCCGTGCACTTACAGTGGTATCAGAGCCTCGCCATTAACCTAGTCTAGCTTTGTCTAATGTGTTTTACATTTCCGATCGAACAAAATTCCAAAACCGCATTTTCCAATAGCATCAGATTCTGTCGAAATTTTTTGAAGTCCAAAATTTTTTCAAGTAGTTGCAGAATGATGTGCAGGGAATTTTAAGAATTCTGGGAAAAGTTGGTCTCGTGAACAGTCTAAACCACCACGGAACCGCGGCCAAACCCATGCTTGGGCCGCGGTTCCACCGCGACTTACACTGTTCAGTGCACCAAAATTTTTCAGAAAGCTCCTGACTTGAAAATAGGGGTTTTGGTATACTTTTTTTGGCCCAGGATTTCTTTAAGTGCTACAGTAAAGTTTGGGGCCCACTTGGTAAAATTTGATCGATCGGATATTTTAAACATGTTAGATCACAGTATTTATATTATATCTGCGACCGTGAATGTCACTTGATCGGTAAATCCTGTCTAACTGCTATAGCCCGGTTAGACGGATTTGCGAACTTGACATTCACGTTGATGTTCTGTGTATTGTTGTGATGTTGCGGATCGGTCGTGGGGGATAGCCTGTTGCAGTGGTAGTATAGTTTTGTTGTATTGTGTACATTTGATATTGCGGGACGAGAGTCCGACATGTGGACTGCCGTCACTGCCTGTTTGTATTATTATTTTGGGGCACGACCAGGTTGCGGTCGATGTACCCGTAGTATGTATATTTTACTTTCTGTACTAGGATTACCCCAAGGTGGGGTGCACGGATAGCCGGGTTCTAGAAAGCAACGGGCCCGCATCTCATGGCATTGAGACGGAGGGGGCTTCACTCTAGAATTGGCGGGCTATTCGCCGCACTCGTAGGGGGTACAAGTTGATCCAGGAGGGGTGCCCAAGTTACCGGATTTCGTGAAGTGCTGGGTGGTCCATTCACGTTGCTGAAGGGGGCTGCCTCGCTTCAAGTTTTGGCGGGTAACTTGCCGCGCCCGTAGGGGTCTAGGATTTCATTGCCGTAACGTTTTGAAAATCGTTTCGGTGAAATTTCGAAAAAACGGTAAAATAAAGGGGTTTTCTGTAAAAAGTCAAAATGCAAATATCTTTATTATAAAATTAAATATACATATTCTATCTATATAATTGCTAGTATTTGGTGTTTAATGAGCCACTGGTGAAATTTCAAATTTTCTGAAAAAAAAATTATTTTATTATTATTTTAAGCCGTCACTAATTCATTTAATTAGGGAAAATTACATATTGGAATGAGTTGAAACAAATTTTGTGCATCATAAAACATTAAATAAAATTTTATCATGTGGATTTTGAAACGAAATCGTTTGCAAAAACGGTTTAGAAAATATCGAAGAAAAAGGCTTTTTTCGGTGAAATTAGTAATAATGGGAATTGGGGTTTATCATTTATCTTTGTAATGTTTTAAAAATAATTAAATAAATAATTAAATGAATAAAATTGTTTAAGTGAATTTTATGATTTTCAGCAAAGTAAAATGTATTTTTCGTAAAACCTAACCGTGATTGTTTTTCATTATAATTTCAAAAATACCTATTTTAATTATGTAATTACTAGTAAATGGTGTTTATTTAGCCACTTATAAATTTTTAGTTCAATTAAATATTTTTCCTAAACTAATTATTTTAAATATTAACATAAGCTTTATTTTTACACTAAATTAGTGTAAATTTCAAATTTGAATGGTTTTAATTTGTAAAAGTGAGCCATGACATATTATAATTTAGTGAGTATCATGTAAAATTCATTTGCAAATTTTTCCAATTTTCTAGAGTTTTCTTGAGTTGCTATAGTAAAGAATTAAAAGAAAATTAAATAAAAGCATGAAAATACATAATGATATGATATTTTGGTGGAACTTTCTACATCTTTCTTCACTTTTCTCATTCTCCACCCCTTCTTCTAATTGTGGCCGGCCTCAACAACCCCATGGCAGCCCCCCCCCCCCATTTCCCACTTCATTTTTATTCAAAATTCATCAAAAATACTTCAAAAATTCAATTAAAATTCCACAAAATCATATTTATTTCATACCCTTTATTCCTTGCTCATTTTTACATGGATTTTGGAGATCGAAAGCATGCAATTTTGAGGCTCATTTTCATGTTTGGACTTGAGGTTGTGAAGGTATAAATCTATCTCTTTTGTTTTATTTCCATTAGATGTTTCTTTTAAAGCATAATTAGTTTTATTAGATTAATTCTATGTTCAATTTTTAAAATTTAAGTTACGGTTTGTAAATTCAAGTTATGATTTTTATTAATTAATTAGGGTTATAATAACTAGTCTACCATTTTTAGAAGTGGAAAAATCTTGCATGGTTATTATATAATAATTTGTGTATTCAAATTGATTTAATAATGTTATTTAGCTAACTAGTTTTTATAAAATGTATTTGTGGATAAAATAAAATTCCAATTAAGGTTGTTATCATTAGATTGTAGTTTTAGTGAGAATCTTAGCATGTTAATGGAAAGAAAAACTTAGTTTGATCACTAGTTTCTTGTGATAATTGGAAAAATACTAATAAAAGGCTATTTTTGTAAACTAGATTTTGGGAAATTCCTAAATAAATGAGATTAAAAATATAATTATGGTTTCATCATATCATTATCATCATGAATTGTAGTTTAGTACATTAATTCATGCAACATCATGTTTTGTGGTGGAATTGTGGTATTTTGCTTGAAAAATGTTGAAAATTGTTAAAGGTTGCAAACTAGAAATTTCAAATTAATACAAATTTGTGTAATAAAAATATAGTAATGGTTTGTATAGTCTAGTTATGCTATTTAATAAGTTTTATAACCATTGGTTTCATCTAAATGTCAAGTTTTGATGAAAAACGGTAAATTGGCATTTTCGGTTTTTACGAAATTGGACGGTTTGATGAATTTTAGGGTTTCGATGGATTTAATCATGTTTTATAATATAAGTAATGTGTTTTAAAACTACGAGTTATTTTTTGATGTTTATCTCGATCCATCGGAGTTTGTACGCCGATATCGAGCGATATTTGGTTCTTTTGCGTGGACGGGACATAGGTTTTAACCTATGCTTGTTCCTTGCGTCGTTTTGAATTTTGTATGTGATTCAGTTTATGATGCTATTTATATGTTTACGATTAGGTACCCCTCACGTGGACTACGGGCGATGAAGAGGAGGATGGCGACACCGTCTTCGGCAGACATGGACCAGGTGAGTAGATGTATATCTACGGGGGGAAGTCAGGTGGATGGCGTTTAGCACCCCCGCAACGTAGAATAGGAATAGTACTTATTGACATTAGGAAACCAGATGTGACTCTAGATTCTTAATGAGTAGGACCCTAGTAATGACCCTAGGCTGGACTAGACTGATTTAGGAAAACCATACCAGAAGATGAATACCTTGGAAGAGGTTCGTAGGTTTCAGGTAGAAACACACACACGCACACACTGAAACTCGACATGGTGTATACGTGCATGTGTGTATATATATATATATATATAGGACGAGGTATAGGTATATATATATATACAACACGTATATAGGATACATTGATATGATATGATATCCGAGGTATGATGAAACAGTGTAACTGGGCTTGATGCCGTGATTCTTGGCTATACAGTCGTATTAAGTGTTAGCGGATCATTAGAGAATGAGATAATGAACATGTATACTTAAATTATAATGGGTGGTGATGATATTGAGGTACATGGGACTCTAAAATAGTATCCGGACTGTAACTTGTGATTGATCACGATATGGGATATGTATGACTTGATTACGACATCATATAGGTGTGACCTAATGTCGATATCATAGAGGTGTGACGTGAGGACGATATGATACATATGACATGATATTTCTGAGGATAAACTAATGATTCTTATTATGATGGCAATGATATATGATTGATGTATGCGGTCACAGTTTAGCACCTTGATCATGAGATGTGTTGATGATGACATTATACTAATGATGAGACACCTAGGAGATACTTGACCCGTACCCTGATATTGGGATGCCGTACGATGGATTTTACCGTACGAGGCATAAATATGATGATTGATCCGCACTCTTGATTCAAGGAAGCCGTACTACGTACGTGACGGTATTGAGGCCGGATCGCCGACTATTAGAGATATTGATTCAGACCTTAGGTTGACTCTTGTTTCTTATTAACTAGTTTCTTAGGTTTTGTTCCTTAGGAGGTTAGATGGACACTATGTTAGGTTCGAGTCATATAGTGGTAGTGGTAATGGCATATCAAATGAGTAGATAACACACATCCGTCTTTACTTTCACACTGGAATCATAATGACGCATGTTCTTACATATGTTGCTATAATCAGTATAAACCTTACCTGTTAGGACACTAGCACCATTACCGATGATGCGCATATTCCACGCACACTTATTTGCCGGCTCGCACACATCATCATCGGTAATTGCTATGTCACGTACACTTTAGATTATATTATCTTTTATTGATAGAATCAGTTAACAACTTGACCGATATAATATTGTGATTACTCTCTGATGTTAGTATAGACATGATAATTATTACTTAGACATTCATGCATTTATGTTATCTGGCTGTATTATGGGCATATGCCGACACTTATCATATACTTACTCATGATTTTGAGATTTGGGTTTCTATGAGATTTCTGGATTTTTGGGGAAAACCGCAAGAATATATAAAAAACTTCTCTCTCTCTCCTCCTCTCTTTTTAAAATAAGATGCGGTTTTCTCGTGATGTATGTGTCGTCCACCATGAGATTTCATGTTTTCTGTTGGATTTCGAGACCCGATTCGAGGAGTGGATGAACCGTCTCGGGTACATGGTGGGCCCGGTATGGTACCCCGGGGCAAGAAGATCGAGTTGTAGACGATGAGCCTGGAAGGGGAAGGCTACCTACCGGTGATGTTTGGCGCGGCGGATATCCGGAGGATACCGACTGTTGTCGTGAGATTTAGTGATATGGGCCGATCCGGACTGACGGAGCCCGAGGTATTGAGACTATGAGACTTGAGATTTACATGTTTGTGTCGATGCTTGACACGGATTTCCATGGATTTCATTATTGAGATTTCAGATTCCTATACACATTTTACTATGATAACAGTTAAAGATTTCTTATACAGATATATCTGGATTTCAGGATTGATTGTTTTATATTCATGGTGCATGCATATCCATTCATATGACATAGTACTATATGAGGCACTGACACGAGCACGGAGTATCTGCACTTACACGTAGTATTACCCTGCTATTACTAGATGATTGGGACTTAGTAGTGTATTATTATGACCTAGGATAGCGTCGTGCATTCGATTTCTTTTCGTAGATTTCTTCTACTCACGAGTTGGCAACTCACCCCCGTTGTGCCAAATTTTATTACAGGTTCGATATACAGGTTTCCCTGGTAGCTTGCTGGCACATCTATTCTTTCAGGGTGATTTGCACGGTAGGTTGGTTCACTTGTATCCGAACCACCATTGTACTTTTATTCTTTCATTTGTATCTAGTAAGCTCCATTAACCATACTTGTTTTACTTGATAAGTTTATTGGACCAGTCTTTTATTTTGACCTTAGAGTCGCGCATGTATTATTCTGATTTGGTGGTTTTGTTTTCTTTGAGTTTTGAGCCTCGCCCTTTGGCGTTGTATATTATTGTGCTTGTTGTGGTTGTTTCCGCCTGTTGGCGTTGATGCTAGCTCCCGTTTGGGGATGCTTTTTATTGTTTATGTATATTATACTTGTTGTACCCGTTTGGGGGCCAGTTATTATAGAGGAGACTCTGCCGAAATTTTTGAGAAAATTTGCTGATGCTTTTAAACTTGTTTTCTTTTTCTTCTTCTTCTTCTTTTATGGTTTAGATTTATGGGCTTCGGCTTACTTAGGTTACGTGGCGCCTTTAGACGCTTCGTAATCTAAGTGCCGGTCACGTTCCGTACTTTCGGGTCGTGACAAAGTTGGTATCAGAGCGCTAGGTTTAACCTTGTATAAGTCTAGGTGACCCTTGGTTGATGGAGTAGGCGATTTAGGTAGAGTAACGTACCGTGGGTATGGTCCGCGGCATACTTACGATACGCTACTTTGCTTAAGGAGCCCTAAGATGTACATTGTTTGCACCGTATTTCATTCGTTCCTTTGATCTATCTTCGTCGATGTCGGAGGGTGATTCTGTTACCACGGGCGCAATGGCAGAGGGAGCTGCGGCTCGAATGCGATAACCATTAGAGTATTGGTTATTCTTGAGGATTGAAGCATTGTTTAGCGTGCGGACGAAGGGTATTCACATGCCGTCCGGATGAAGTTAAAGGGTTCGAACGATTATCAGAAAACCATTTTCCCAAATTTAAAGTATTTGGAAGAACATGCAGGTATTTCGATGGACCCTCTAGAAGAATGAAACCCTAACTCGACATAATGACCACGAGAACGCCCTTGAACCTTAGGGTTTACGGCAGTTCCGCGGTGCCATTAGTGAGGCTTGGGTTTGCCCTTCTACGGCTGGATCATCGATGCTGGGGTATGTACCGGATATTTTTAAGCTGTACTTGAGTGTTGAGCTCTCGGGGAATTATGGGATTTTGATGGATCGATCGAAAAGTTTAATGTAGTCCGGATATCAAGTGAAGGGATCGACTACGTGGGAGACTCTAGATATGAGTATTGTCGTTAGTAGCGCAGTCAGCACAGCTACGAAGAGACGAGTTTGAAGCGGCCGACATCCGGGGAAAGAGGCGCACATTGACGATAGTGTTTACGATTGTGATTTGTTGATTTGAATTTAATATTTCTGTTATTGGATTTTGGTATTTTGAGGATTTTGTTCTACGATTGGTATTTCTTATGTGTACCTTCATTATATTCTATTTGTGTTTTATATATCTGTTGTATTGATGTTGTTTAGTATACACCCAGTACACTAGATTTGGTTTTATATATTTTGAGATTTTTGATTTGATTTCGTGCATATGGGTTACACATGATTTTGATATATGTTTCGACCTAGTTTTCATGCATTTGTACTGTGATTTCGATTTTGATAATTGATGTATGTTTTCGTGCACCATGTGCACCTGATTAGGATTCTTGCGCATACTTGGCGTACTTGATGTGATTTTGTGCACACCAGATGCACTAAATCGGGGTTTTGTGCAGATTAGATGCACCGATATTGAGTCGTGCACGCCCGTTGCACTTGACAGATATTTTTGGTGCACTCCTGTTGTACTAAATTTTGTTTTTGGGTGTAGTCGTGGTATCTGTATTTGGTTTCGATTTCAGTGCCACCGGAGGCACAGGATATTTTATTGATGTGATTGGGATTATTTCAGTTTGAGCAGTGTGTTTTTTTTATAATCATTACTATTTGATTTAGTAACCAGGCGGGACGTGTATGTTAAATAAAAGATATATATATATATAGCTATTTTTAAAAAAAAATAAACGTCCGCTACTTATACCGTGACACGTGCATTGCACGGCGATTTTCAAAAGGGGTTTTTGCATATTTCTTTATCCAGATATTTGGACGGTTTACTATGATGCGCACTATATATATAAGTTGTAGATTGATGTATATTATGTTGGTTTTCATGTTGGGTTTTGATATTTTATTCTCGCCATAACTCCGATGATTGCGTTATGCTTGACGGAGTTGATTTTTGTTATGTATTGATGATTTCGGAGCCCCGACGATTTGAGTGTTTTGTTAAATGTTTTAATATTTGGAAGGGAAGTTTTAATTTAAATTCGGGGACCGAATTTCTTAAAGGGGAGAAGATTGTAATGTTTTAAAAATAATTAAATAAATAATTAAATGAATAAAATTGTTTAAGTGAATTTTATGATTTTCGGCAAAGTAAAATGTATTTTTCGTAAAACCTAACCGTGATTGTTTTTCAATATAATTTCAAAAATACCTATTTTAATTATGTAATCACTAGTAAATGGTGTTTATTTAGCCACTTATAAATTTTTAGTTTAATTAAATATTTTTCCTAAACTAATTATTTTAAATATTAACATAAGCTTTATTTTTACACTAAATTAGTGTAAATTACAAATTTGAATGGTTTTAATTTGTAAAAGTGAGCCATGACATATTATAATTTAGTGAGTATCATGTAAAATTCATTTGCAAATTTTTCCAATTTTCTAGAGTTTTCTTGAGTTGCAATAGTAAAGAATTAAAAGAAAATTTAATAAAAGCATGAAAAGACATAATGATATGATATTTTGGTGGAACTTTCTACAGATTTCTTCACTTTTCTCATTCTCCACCCCCTTCTCCTAATTGTGGCCGGCCTAAACAACCCCATGGCAGCCCCCCCCCCCCCATTTCCCACTTCATTTATATTCAAAATTCATCAAAAATACTTCAAAAATTCAATTAAAATTCCACAAAATCATATTTAATTCATACCCTTTATTCCTTGCTCATTTTTACATGGATTTTGGAGATGGAAAGCATGCATTTTTTAGGCTCATTTTCATGTTTGGACTTGAGGTTGTGAAGGTATAAATCTATCTCTTTTGTTTTATTTCCATTAGATGTTTCTTTTAAAGCATAATTAGTTTTATTAGATTAATTCTATGTTCAATTTTTAAAATTTAAGTTAGGGTTTGTAAATTCAAGTTATGATTTTTATTAATTAATTAGGATTATAATAACTAGTCTACCATTTTTAGATGTGGAAAAATCTTGCATGGTTATTATATAATAATTTGTGTATTCAAATTGATTTAATAATGTTATTTAGCTAACTAGTTTTTATAAAATGTATTTGTGGATAAAATAAAATTCCAATTAAGGTTGTTACCATTAGATTGTAGTTTTAGTGAGAATCTTAGCATGTTAATGGAAAGAAAAACTTAGTTTGATCACTAGTTTCTTGTGATAATTGGAAAAATACTAATAAAAGGCTATTTTTGTAAACTAGATTTTGGGAAATTCCTAAATAAATGAGATTAAAAATATAATTATGGTTTCATCATATCATTATTATCAGGAATTGTAGTTTAGTACATTAATTCATGCAACATCATGTTTTGTGGTGGAATTGTGGTATTTTGCTTGAAAAATGTTGAAAAGTGTTAAAGGTTGCAAACTAGAAAATTCAAATTAATACAAATTTGTGTAATAAAAATGTAGTAATGGTTTGTATAGTCTATTTATGCTATTTAATGAGTTTTATAACCATTGGTTTCATCTAAATGTCAAGTTTTGATGAAAAATGGTAAATTGGCATTTTCGGTTTTTACGAAATTGGACGGTTTGATGGATTTTAGGGTTTCGATGGATTTAATCATGTTTTATAATATAAGTAATGTGTTTTAAAACTACGAGTTATTTTTTGATATTTATCTCGATCCATCGGAGTTTGTACGCCGATATCGAGCGATATTTGGTTCTTTTGCGTGGACGGGACATAGGTTTTAACCTATGCTTGTTCCATGCGTTGTTTTGACTTTTGTATGTGATTCATTTTACGATGCTATTTATATGTTTGCGTTTAGGTACCCCTCATGTGGACTGCGGGCGATGAAGAGGAGGATGGCGACACCGTCTTCGGCAGACATGGACCAGGTGAGTAGATGTATATCTACGGGGGGATGTAGGGTGGATGGCGTTTAGCACCCCCGCAACGTAGAATAGGAATAGTACTTATTGACATTAGGAAACCAGATGTGACCCTAGATTCTTAATGAGTAGGACCCTAGTAATGACCCTAGGCTGGATTAGACTGATTTAGGAAAACCATACCAGAAGATGAATACCTTGGAAGAGGTTCGTAGGTTTCAGGTAAAAACACACACGCACACACTGAAACTCGACATGGTGTATACGTGCATGTGTGTGTATATATATATATATATATATATACACAACACGTATATAGGATACATTGATGTGATATGATATCCGAGGTATGATGAAATAGTGTAACTGGGCTTGATGCCGTGATTCTTGGCTATACAGTCGTATTAAGTGTTAGCGGATCATTAGAGAATGAGATAATGAACATGTATACTTAAATTATAATGGGTGGTGATGATATTGAGGTACATGGGACTCTAAAATAGTACCCGGACTGTAACTTGTGATTGATTATGATATGGGATATGTATGACTTGATTACGACATCATATAGGTGTGACCTGATGTCGATATCATAGAGGTGTGACTTGAGGACGATATGATACATATGACATGATATTTCTGAGGATAAACTAATGATGCTTATTATGATGGCAATGATATATGATTGATGTATGCGGTCACAGTTTAGCACCTTGATCATGAGATGTGTTGATGATGACATTATACTAATGATGAGACACCTAGGAGATACTTGACCCATACCCATATATTGGGATGCCGTACGATGGATTTTACCGTACGAGGCATAAATATGATTGTCACGTCCCGAAAGTACGGAATATGACCAGCACTTAAACTACGAAACGTCTCGAGGCGTACGTAATCTAAGTAAACCGAAAACCCAGAAATCCAAACCAAGAAAAGAAGTAGAGTGAAGGAAAACCAATTTAAAACAAGTAGTTTTAATAGCATAAGCCGAATTATGCGGTTTTTAAGAACATCAAAATTTACTGAAAATTTCGGCAGAGTCTCCTTTGTAAAAACTGGCTCCCAAACGGGATACAACATGAATAGTATACGAAATCAATAAAAAGGCATCCCCAAGCGGGAGCTAGCTCTTCGTCAATCGACGGTCACAACCACACAAGCAATATAATATACAACGCCAACGGCGAGGATCAAAACTCAAAAGGAACTCAAAACCACCAGAAATATAACGAGCGACTCTATGGTCGAAAGAATAAACAACACTGGTCTCTAACTCAATAAATACATGTTTGGTTGATGGAATTTACTAGATACAACTGAATAATATCATACAAGGTAAATAATGGGGGTATGATACAAGTAAACCCACCTACTAGCAAATCACCCGAATGAAACTATGCCCGCAAAGCCGTAAGGAAACCGGTACGGCAAACCTGCAAGAAACTGGGGCACAACGGGGGTGAGTTGCCAACTCGTGAATAGAAAATATCTACGCACAGAAATCGCATAAATAACGCAATCCTAGGTCAATGATCATAATATATCCTCAAATATATGTATAACAGGCAGCCTATGACAATGTCTAGAGTAATATCTAACCCGAGTGTAATCACATGTGCCCGTGTCAGTGCCTCAGGTAGCAATATATCATATGAATGAGGTATGAATGCATGAAACAGAATACATGTAAATGAAGAAACCGTTTTCATAAATTAGTGAGATTTCCATCGTATTTTTAAAACTGAGGTATCATAATGAAATCAGTATCAACAGTGTCTAGCATCGACACAAAACATAAATCTCACTGTCTCGAAATATCAATGTCTCAATCTCAATATCTAGGGCGCCGTCAGTCCAGACCGGCCCCTACCATCCATCTCAAGACCACGACGGTATCCTCCGGATATCCAACGCGTCGGGTAATATCACCGGTAGGTAGTGCTCCCCAGCCAGGCTCAACGTCAACACCACATTCCTCTTGCCCCGGGTACCATACCGGGCCCACCATGTACCCGTGACGGTTCCTCCACTCCTCGACACGGATCTCCAAAACCACAGCAAACTCATGGTGGACGACACTTTACATCACTAGAAAACCGCAACATTTTATATTTTAAAAGATCATAAGTTGTAAATTTTGCGGCTTTCCCCGAAATCCAGAAATATCATAAATCTCAAGAAATCATCACAAGTGCATATGTCAATGATAATGAACTAGGCATGAACAACTGAATAACAGTATGCACGAAGTGGTAGGTAATAACTACAATGTCTAATATGGCATATAAGGGAAGTACACTAATATCATGTCAAAACTACCAGCTAACAATCTAAGTCAAGCAATTATATTCTCTAAAGTGTACGTGACATGGCAATTACCGATGAAGATGTGTGTGAGCCGGCAAGTAGGTGTACGTGGTACATACGCATCATCGGTAATGGTGCTGGTGTCCTAACAGCATGATATCAATAATGGAATATGCAGCAAAATAAATATGCGAGGCAGAGCGAACAGCAATAATGTGCGGGAGCTGAATACTAGACACAACGATAACTAATCTGCAATAATCTAATATAAGTCCTACGAATGGTGCCTTTTGAAATAACACGAATCATGGGGTTTTGAAAATAGGGGCTACGGTGTTTTTATGAAAAGATACGTCGTTTTTGAAATATCCGTAGATTCCTTTGAGCTGTCTTTAAAAATGCCCACGATTCGTTAGTTTTATAAATAGGTAAGAAGTCTAATCTAATCTAACAACTACACTAAACTATACGGCTGAACTAACAAGCTGAACTACAGGTAAGGAAACCGCCTATCATCTGAGTCGATACATATACATACCTGTATATGTATAGTCGGTGATCCCGCCTCAATAATATCATATCCGATACCATATCTATAATCAGGCATCCCAAGTCAAGAGTGCGGATCAATCATCAATATAGCTCGTACGTAAATCCGTCGTACGGCATCCCAATCTGGGTACGGGTCAATATCACATTCATCATACTATTCACCTGGTATCCTCTTTATCAAATATCATGATCGGGGTACTGATCTACGTCTAGTACAATACTAATACCGCCTACGTATGCATGGACGTGTGTGAAACACTACGTCAAGGACCCGCTACAACGTCATGTCGTATCTAAGATACGAACCCTGCTATATCACCGATCTCACGGCCTCAAATCGAATCTCATCGACTCCGCTCAATCCCAAGTATCAACCTCAATCCGTATGTGAACACATAGTCCCATACCCATGTGAACACATAACTATAAGGAATCCCATGAGCACATATCAATAGGAATGTATGCAAGTATGTATGTGTGTATGTGTGTGTAACACTACCCTAGGGTTCGCAACACTAAAGTAATCCAACACACCAATATCCATCCTAAGCATCGTTATTAATCCCAAATAACATATAATAATTGTTGGTGTGTATACGCATCCGTATACACCACCACGGACTGCGGGGGTGCTATACGCCATCCACCCGACTTCTCCCCGTAGATATAAATCTACTCACCTGAACCTCGCTCGCCGGTGCCGACGTCGCCACGCGCTTGCTTGTCGTCTCGAAGTCCACATGGGGGTACCTACATATCATAACGCACCATATCGCATTAAAACTAAATTCGAAATCGAAACGGCATAAGAAAACCAAATCGGCACGCGTATCACGCATAGGTCCAAACCCATCGCCTACGCATGCAAGAATAGTCAAACCAACCCTCGATGTCGATGTACAAATGTCAAACCATCGAGGAAAATCCAATCACACTCATTTTCACATCCACGAACACTAATTTTAATATAAACTAGGTTGAAACTCTCAAAAACGCCAATTTCACTCAAAAAGTCATTTTTCCGAAAATCTAGCAAGCACAATTCGCCGTTTTTGTACAAAACACGATATTTAAATGAATGTAGCGGCCAATATATTTATTAAATATCTTACATAAGTCATAAAAACCATTTCCGGAATTTAATCTCATTAAATTCCAAAAACCCTAATATTCTAGTTTACAAAATACCCTTTTTACAATTTCATAGCAAAAATGCACAAACTACAATTTAGGTTGGATTTCCATGAACTAAAGTGTTAAACTACACTTAATAAAGTTAATAATATGAAAAAAAAAACCCTAACCATATTTTAATTCTCGATTTAACACAATATTTACAAAATAGTTTGCAAATTTAACCAATTTCGACCATTTTATAGCAAAATGCACATACAACAAACTAGTTTGGATTTGAATGATTTAAAGCATTAAACTACATTTTATAATGTTAATAAAGTCATCAAAACCTTAATTAGATTTTAAATCACCCATTTGGAACCAAAAGCTAAAAACTAGTTTGCTTAAATAAAGCTAAATTGGATATTTTAATGTTACAATTAGCACTAAGCAACAAGATTACATTTTGCATGCCCTAAGATACAAAATACATCACATAACCATGCACAATTGATCACCATTCAACTCCAACACAAAACCCCACTTCAATTTCATAAACCCTAATCTTGAATTTGGACTCTAAATTTATAATCTAAACTAAACCTTTCATTAACATAATTTGAAGTAATAACAAACAACTCAAAAAAAAAAAAAGAACAAGATTTATACCTCATAACCATCTTGAGATCAACATGAAACTTGTCTCCAAAATGCAAACTTTTCACCAAGATCCATGCTAGATAGGCTAAGGAAAAATGGGTAGGGCTTGGATTTGCATTTTAGCTTTGATTTTTGATGGAAATGGGTGAATTTTTTGATGGAAAATGAGAGGAGAAGAGGGAGGGAGGGGCTGCTGTTTTGGGGCTGAGAATTTCGGCCAGAAATGGGTGAGGGGAGAGAGAGGGAGGTGAGGAAAATGCAAGGGAGGAAAGTCAAGGTCAAGGTAAGGTCAAAGTCTAACTACTTTATCTATTTTCTAATCTTTTCTTTTATTTCATTTCATTTCTTTTTCCTTTGCAAACCAAGTGGGGAAAAAGTGAGGGCTGCTGAATTTGGCTAAGGGGAGGGGTAAGTGGGGGTGTGTGGGTGTGGGCACGGGTGTGGGGTGATGAAAAATGATAAATACAATACCCCAAACATCCATTTACGCTAAAAAAAAGCCTTTTTTCTTCAATAATTTCTAAACCGTTTTGGCAAATGATTTCGTTCCAAAAACCACATGATAAATTTTTATTTAATGTTTTATGATGCACAAAATTTGTTTCAACTCATTCCAATTTGTAATTTTCCCTAATTAAATGTATTAGTGACGGCTTAAAATAATAATAAAATAATATTTTTTTCAGAAAATTTGAAATTTCACCAGCGGCTCAATAAACACCAAATAATAGCAATTTCATAGCTAGAATATGTATATTTAATTTTTATAATAAGATATTTGTATTTTGACTTTTTACAGAAAACCCCTTTATTTTACCGATTTTTCGAAATTTTACCGAAACGATTTTCAAAACGCTACAGTCTTCCCCCCTTAAAGAAATTCGGTCCCCGAATTTAAATTAAAAATCCCCCAAATACTAAAACATCTAAGAAAACCATCAAGTCGTCGGGGCTCCGAAATTGTAAATACATAAAACAAATCGTTGCGCAGCGCATGCGCTTGAAAAATGAGCATATAACTCAAATCAAAACTCCGTCAAGCATCCCGCAATCATCGGAGTCTTGGAGAAGACATCAATGCCAAATCCAAATCAAAACCAATATGACATAACTCGAAACTATACATGTAAATATCGAATCTATATCTGTAAGTATCTGAAGGAAATGCATGCCAAATCTCTTTAAGTCGCTGTGCAACGCGTATAACACTGCACAGTGGCAGACGTCTACCATAAGAAAATAACTATATATATATATACTTTTGTTTGAAATGTACGTTCCGCCGTTTTGGAAACAATTTAGAAGGGTCTCCTTGTTTTAAACATTTCGTGTCATATCAGACACGTAGGTAAATACTGAGGCTATAGCTCGCTTTTTGGAAATCCCTTCAATAACTATCAATGCATGCAAAATGTATTCAGGTACTGTCCTCTGACTAGTCCTGCTCAGTACGAAAACACATAGCAATATCATAAAAACGTACTGCTCTATAAGAAATCAATCCCAAAATATGCACATGAATACTACGTGCGTCTGGTGCGCACGGAAATAAAAATCCATATATGTGCCATACATATGCACAGAAACAAGATCTAAGTGCATCGGGTGTGCACAAAGCATCTGTCGTAGGCAACGTGTGTGCCTGACAGCAAAATCAGGTGCATCTGACATGCACGAAAAATCTTGATTTAGTGCATCTGGTGTGCACCAAAATCGCATCTCAAGACATGCGCTCAACATGCGCGAAAATCTAAATCAGGTGCATCCATCGTGCACGAAATCATGAAATCCAATATCAAGCGCCGAACGTGTGCAAAATCACTCAGGTGCACAAGGTGCACAAAACAAATATCGAGTATCACAATCGAAATCGAAGTCCAGTGCATCTAAGTGTACAAAAGGCGTATCACTGCACTACAAGCATATATAAACTATACAGAGTGCAGGAACCAAATCGTGTGCGTGCATATGCACAAAACCAACTCAACTGTTTAAAACCGTAAAATCACAAACATGTGAAACTAAAGAACGAAAACGATATCAAGTGCAACACTGTGCAAAGATCGTAAATCCTCAATCATCAAAATCAAATCATACGAATAAATCACCCAAAACATCGTAATCAATAATGGCGGAATAGTACCGCTCAATTGCATTCTCTAAGAATCTCGGCCAACTGTCACGGTCACTAGTGGGACGTCTCGTCGATGATCATGAACTCTGTCCTGCTGGCGTGCGTAACCATGACCACTCCTGGGTCAAGGTCTTCACTGTGAATTACCAATCTTTTGGTCCATCGGCTCATCGGTCCTGTCAGGTGTGCTAACGGGGACGATTCCGTTCTGGCACTTCTCTGGTCATCTCTTGGTCAATCATCGCGACCACTCGTAAGACAGCATATTACTGGCGTCGGCCTCTGGGTCTCTGAATGTACGTGATACATCTGATCCTGGGTGCAAGTATCATTGCAGCAGTGTCCTGAAAGGAATCCTGCTCACGGTCTCTTCCATGTCTTGTCTCTGCCAACTGTCCGGAAGTCATTGTCCTTTCCTATATCTGCATCTTGCTCTGTAACGGCTGCATACCCATCGCGACTCCTTCTGGAAGGTATATCCAGTACTCTGCCTCGGCATGCGCATCGCATCTTTGATGTCGGCGGAGTGGAACGTCATCTCATCTAGATCTGGTACGAACCTCTTACTTCACTTTTCTCTAATGTCGTCTGCTTTGGACTCGTCTCGTCGCGGCTGCATGGACTGAGCTCCAACGACTATCCTCGTATCTGGAGTCTCCCAAGAATGCATCTCACCACCTAGCATCCGAATTAAGTCGAGTCATCCGATCGAGTCGTCAAAACCTCATAATCCCCCCAAGAGCTCAACCTCTTGGGCACAGTTTAATAGTATCGAGTACATACCACAGCATCGGTGGTCCAGCCGTAGAAGGGCAAACCCAAGCCTCACTAATGGCGCCGTAGAACTGCCGCAAACCCGAAGGTTCAAAGGCTTTCACACGGTCATTAAGTGGAGTTAGGGTTTCATTCTTCGAGAGGGACCATAGAATTGCCTGCATGTCTTTCCGACTACTTAAAACTTGGAATAATAGGTTGCTGACATTCGATCATCTCTGTCGACTCTCAACGTCTCCGCGTGAAATCGTCTCCAGCTGGAATCAATCTATCTGATGACCTCGCATCGGGGTAGGCGAACGATCCACAAGTCCTAGTCATTCATCCTCGATGACTAGCGACCTTCTATCATCTCTTAGTACAACTCGTTCTGCACTAACGCCATCATCTGGGGCAATATCTCGTCGTTCGCAGCAATAACTAGCTCGTTCACCTGCACGCTGAACAGTGCCTCGACCATCATGAATAAGCAACACACCAACGGTCATCAAAATCTGGCTGGCCTCTGTTAGTGGCTCAATCCTCTAGTGTCGATCAGCACCTCCGAGTAACCTCATAAAGGCGATCCGCCAAACGCTCGTGGCGCGGAAACACAGTAAAAAGACACATCTCTGCAATCGTGTGTCGCCGGAATTTCGCCCTGGTCAGTCCTCGTTCGTGACGAGCTTGTGATGACCGCAACTCTAGCCGTAGCTCTCCCTGCCGGTAACCGTAGCAGCAAAACCAAACTGGTACCGACGAGGCTAGATCAGGAAGGAATATAATACTGAACAAGGAAATGTACATCCTAAGGCTTCATAAGTGGAGTGGCGTGTCGTAAATATGCCGCGGAACATACCAACGGTACGTCACTCTACTTTAGTCACCTATTCCATCAACCAAGGGTCATCCTACGCTCCGAAGGTAAAACCTAACGCTCTGATACCAACTTTGTCACGTCCCGAAAGTACGGAATATGACCAGCACTTAAACTACGAAACGTCTCGAGGCGTACGTAATCTAAGTAAACCGAAAACCCAGAAATCCAAACTAAGAAAAGAAGTAGAGTGAAGGAAAACCAATTTAAAACAAGTAGTTTTAATAGCATAAGCCGAATTATGCGGTTTTTAAGAACATCAAAATTTACTGAAAATTTCGGCAGAGTCTCCTTTGTAAAAACTGGCTCCCAAACGGGATACAACATGAATAGTATACGAAATCAATAAAAAGGCATCCCCAAGCGGGAGCTAGCTCTTCGTCAATCGACGGTCACAACCACACAAGCAATATAATATACAACGCCAACGGCGAGGATCAAAACTCAAAAGGAACTCAAAACCACCAGAAATATAACGAGCGACTCTAAGGTCGAAAGAATAAACAACACTGGTCTCTAACTCAATAAATACATGTTTGGTTGATGGAATTTACTAGATACAACTGAATAATATCATACAAGGTAAATAATGGGGGTATGATACAAGTAAACCCACCTACTAGCAAATCACCCGAATGAAACTATGCCCGCAAAGCCGTAAGGAAACCGGTACGGCAAACCTGCAAGAAACTGGGGCACAACGGGGGTGAGTTGCCAACTCGTGAATAGAAAATATCTACGCACAGAAATCGCATAAATAACGCAATCCTAGGTCAATGATCATAATATATCCTCAAATATATGTATAACAGGCAGCCTATGACAATGTCTAGAGTAATATCTAACCCGAGTGTAATCACATGTGCCCGTGTCAGTGCCTCAGGTAGCAATATATCATATGAATGAGGTATGAATGCATGAAACAGAATACATGTAAATGAAGAAACCGTTTTCATAAATTAGTGAGATTTCCATCGTATTTTTAAAACTGAGGTATCATAATGAAATCAGTATCAACAGTGTCTAGCATCGACACAAAACATAAATCTCACTGTCTCGAAATATCAATGTCTCAATCTCAATATCTAGGGCGCCGTCAGTCCAGACCGGCCCCTACCATCCATCTCAAGACCACGACGGTATCCTCCGGATATCCAACGCGTCGGGTAATATCACCGGTAGGTAGTGCTCCCCAGCCAGGCTCAACGTCAACACCACATTCCTCTTGCCCCGGGTACCATACCGGGCCCACCATGTACCCGTGACGGTTCCTCCACTCCTCGACACGGATCTCCCAAACCACAGCAAACTCATGGTGGACGACACTTTACATCACTAGAAAACCGCAACATTTTATATTTTAAAAGATCATAAGTTGTAAATTTTGCGGCTTTCCCCGAAATCCAGAAATATCATAAATCTCAAGAAATCATCACAAGTGCATATGTCAATGATAATGAACTAGGCTATGAACAACTGAATAACAGTATGCACGAAGTGGTAGGTAATAACTACAATGTCTAATATGGCATATAAGGGAAGTACACTAATATCATGTCAAAACTACCAGCTAACAATCTTAGTCAAGCAATTATATTCTCTAAAGTGTACGTGACATGGCAATTACCGATGAAGATGTGTGTGAGCCGGCAAGTAGGTGTACGTGGTACATACGCATCATCGGTAATGGTGCTGGTATCCTAACAACATGATATCAATAATGGAATATGCAGCAAAATAAATATGCGAGGCAGAGCGAACAGCAATAATGTGCGGGAGCTGAATACTAGACACAACGATAACTAATCTGCAATAATCTAATATAAGTCCTACGAATGGTGCCTTTTGAAATAACACGAATCATGGGGTTTTGAAAATAGGGGCTACGGTGTTTTTATGAAAAGATACGTCGTTTTTGAAATATCCATAGATTCCTTTGAGCTGTCTTTAAAAATGCCCACGATTCGTTAGTTTTATAAATAGGTAAGAAGTCTAATCTAATCTAACAACTACACTAAACTATACGGCTGAACTAACAAGCTGAACTACAGGTAAGGAAACCGCCTATCATCTGAGTTGATACATATACATACCTGTATATGTATAGTCGGTGATCCCGCCTCAATAATATCATATCCGATACCATATCTATAATCAGGCATCCCAAGTCAAGAGTGCGGATCAATCATCAATATAGCTCGTACGTAAATCCGTCGTACGGCATCCCAATCTGGGTACGGGTCAATATCACATTCATCATACTATTCACCTGGTATCCTCTTTATCAAATATCATGATCGGGGTACTGATCTACGTCTAGTACAATACTAATACCGCCTACGTATGCATGGACGTGTGTGAAACACTACGTCAAGGACCCGCTACAACGTTATGTCGTATCTAAGATACGAACCCTGCTATATCACCGATCTCACGGCCTCAAATCGAATCTCATCGACTCCGCTCAATCCCAAGTATCAACCTCAATCCGTATGTGAACACATAGTCCCATACCCATGTGAACACATAACTATAAGGAATCCCATGAGCACATATCAATAGGAATGTATGCAAGTATGTATGTGTGTATGTGTGTGTAACACTACCCTAGGGTTCGCAACACTAAAGTAATCCAACACACCAATATCCATCCTAAGCATCGTTATTAATCCCAAATAACATATAATAATTGTTGGTGTGTATACGCATCCGTATACACCACCACGGACTGCGGGGGTGCTATACGCCATCCACCCGACTTCTCCCCGTAGATATAAATCTACTCACCTGAACCTCGCTCGCCGGTGCCGACGTCGCCACGCGCTTGCTTGTCGTCTCGAAGTCCACATGGGGGTACCTACATATCATAACGCACCATATCGCATTAAAACTAAATTCGAAATCGAAACGGCATAAGAAAACCAAATCGGCACGCGTATCACGCATAGGTCCAAACCCATCGCCTACGCATGCAAGAATAGTCAAACCAACCCTCGATGTCGATGTACAAATGTCAAACCATCGAGGAAAATCCAATCACACTCATTTTCACATCCACGAACACTAATTTTAATATAAACTAGGTTGAAACTCTCAAAAACGCCAATTTCACTCAAAAGTCATTTTTCCGAAAATCTAGCAAGCACAATTCGCCGTTTTTGTACAAAACACGATATTTAAATGAATGTAGCGGCCAATATATTTATTAAATATCTTACATAAGTCATAAAAACCATTTCCGGAATTTAATCTCATTAAATTCCAAAAACCCTAATATTCTAGTTTACAAAATACCCTTTTTACAATTTCATAGCAAAAATGCACAAACTACAATTTAGATTGGATTTCCATGAACTAAAGTGTTAAACTACACTTAATAAAGTTAATAATATGAAAAAAAAAACCCTAACCATATTTTAATTCTCGATTTAACACAATATTTACAAAATAGTTTGCAAATTTAACCAATTTCGACCATTTTATAGCAAAATGCACATACAACAAACTAGTTTGGATTTGAATGATTTAAAGCATTAAACTACATTTTATAATGTTAATAAAGTCATCAAAACCTTAATTAGATTTTAAATCACCCATTTGGAACCAAAAGCTAAAAACTAGTTTGCTTAAATAAAGCTAAATTGGATATTTTAATGTTACAATTAGCACTAAGCAACAAGATTACATTTTGCATGCCCTAAGATACAAAATACATCACATAACCATGCACAATTGATCACCATTCAACTCCAACACAAAACCCCACTTCAATTTCATAAACCCTAATCTTGAATTTGGACTCTAAATTTATAATCTAAACTAAACCTTTCATTAACATAATTTGAAGTAATAACAAACAACTCAAAAAAAAAAAGAACAAGATTTATACCTCATAACCATCTTGAGATCAACATGAAACTTGTCTCCAAAATGCAAACTTTTCACCAAGATCCATGCTAGATAGGCTAAGGAAAAATGGGTAGGGCTTGGATTTGCATTTTAGCTTTGATTTTTGATGGAAATGGGTGAATTTTTTGATGGAAAATGAGAGGAGAAGAGGGAGGGAGGGGCTGCTGTTTTGGGGCTGAGAATTTCGGCCAGAAATGGGTGAGGGGAGAGAGAGGGAGGTGAGGAAAATGCAAGGGAGGAAAGTCAAGGTCAAGGTAAGGTCAAAGTCTAACTACTTTATCTATTTTCTAATCTTTTCTTTTATTTCATTTCATTTCTTTTTCCTTTGCAAACCAAGTGGGGAAAAAGTGAGGGCTGCTGAATTTGGCTAAGGGGAGGGGTAAGTGGGGGTGTGTGGGTGTGGGCACGGGTGTGGGGTGATGAAAAATGATAAATACAATACCCCAAACATCCATTTACGCTAAAAAAAAGCCTTTTTTCTTCAATAATTTCTAAACCGTTTTGGCAAATGATTTCGTTCCAAAAACCACATGATAAATTTTTATTTAATGTTTTATGATGCACAAAATTTGTTTCAACTCATTCCAATTTGTAATTTTCCCTAATTAAATGTATTAGTGACGGCTTAAAATAATAATAAAATAATATTTTTTTCAGAAAATTTGAAATTTCACCAGCGGCTCAATAAACACCAAATAATAGCAATTACATAGCTAGAATATGTATATTTAATTTTTATAATAAGATATTTGTATTTTGACTTTTTACAGAAAACCCCTTTATTTTACCGATTTTTCGAAATTTCACCGAAACGATTTTCAAAACGCTACAATGATGATTGATCCGCACTCTTGATTCGAGGAAGCCGTACTACGTACGTGACGGTATTGAGGCCGGATCGCCGACTATTAGAGATATTGATTCAGACCTTAGGTAGACTCTTGTTTCTTATTGACTAGTTTCTTAGGTTTTGTTCCTTAGGAGGTTAGATGGACACTAGGTTAGGTTCGAGTCATATAGTGGTAGTGGTAATGGCATATCAAATGAGTAGATAACACACATCCGTCTTTACTTTCACACTGGAATCATAATGACGCATGTTCTTACATATGTTGCTATAATCAGTATAAACCTTACCTGTTAGGACACTAGCACCATTACCGATGATGCGCATATTCCACGCACACTTATTTTCCGGCTCACAAACATCATCATCGGTAATTGCTATGTCACGTACGCTTTTGATTATATTATCTTTTATTGATAGAATCAGTTAACAACTTGACCGATATAATATTGTGATTACTCTATGATGTTAGTATAGACAAGATAATTATTACTTAGACATTCATGCATTCATGTTTTCATGTTATCATGCAGTATTATGGGCATATGCCGACACTTATCATATACTTACTCATGATTTTGAGATTTGGGTTTCTATGAGATTTCTGGATTTTTGGGGAAAACTGCAAGAATATATAAAAAAAACTTCTCTTTCTCTCCATCTCTCTTTTTAAAATAAGATGCGGTTTTCTCGTGATGTATGTGTCGTCCACCATGAGATTTCATGTTTTCTGTTGGATTTTGAGACCCGATTCGAGGAGTGGATGAACCGTCTCGGGTACATGGTGGGCCCGGTATGGTACCCCGGGGCAAGAAGATCGAGTTGTAGACGATGAGCCTGGAAGGGGAAGGCTACCTACCGGTGATGTCTGGCGCGGCGGATATCCGGAGGATACCGACCGTTGTCGTGAGATTTGTGATATGGGCCGATCCGGACTGACGGAGCCCGAGGTATTGAGACTATGAGACTTGAGATTTACATGTTTGTGTCGATGCTTGACACGGATTTCCATGGATTTCATTATTGAGATTTCAGATTCCTATACACATTTTACTATGATAACCGTTAAAGATTTCTTATACAGATATATCTGGATTTCAGGATTGATTGTTTTATATTCATGGTGCATGCATATCCATTCATATGACATAGTACTATATGAGGCACTGACATGAGCACGGAGTATCTGCACTTACACGTAGTATTACCCTGCTATTACTAGATGATTGGGACTTAGTAGTGTATTATTATGACCTAGGATAGCGTCGTGCATTCGATTTCTTTTCGTAGATGTCTTCTACTCACGAGTTGGCAACTCACCCCCGTTGTGCCAAATTTTATTACAGGTTCGATGTACAGGTTTCCCTGGCAGCTTGCTGGCACATCTATTCTTTCAGGGTGATTTGCACGGTAGGTTGGTTCACTTGTATCCGAACCACCATTGTACTTTTATTCTTTCATTTGTATCTAGTAAGCTCCATCAACCATACTTGTATTACTTGATAAGTTTATTGGACAAGTCTTTTATTTTGACCTTAGAGTCGCGCATGTATTATTCTGATTTTGTGGTTTTGTTTTCTTTGAGTTTTGAGCCTCGCCCTTTGGCGTTGTATATTATTGTGCTTGTTGTGGTTGTTTCCGCCTGTTGGCGTTGATGCTAGCTCCCGTTTGGGGATGCTTTTTATTGTTTATGTATATTATACTTGTTGTACCCGTTTGGGGGCCAGTTATTATAGAGGAGACTCTGCCGAAATTTTTGAGAAAATTTGCTGATGCTTTTAAACTTGTTTTCTTTTTCTTCTTCTTCTTCTTTTATGGTTTAGATTTCTGGGCTTCGGCTTACTTAGGTTATGTGGCGCCTCTAGACGCTTCGTAATCTAAGTGCCGGTCACGTTCCGTACTTTCGGGTCGTGACAATCTTTTTCCTAACCCACACACCCACACCTCACCCTCTCCCCAAGTGGCCGGCCTCACCATGACAGCCCCCTCTCTCTCTCCCCTTCCAATCACCTCACATTTCAAATGAAAAGAAAAGAAAAGAAAAGAAAATGAAAGAAAGTCAAAAGGGGGGGTGGACTTTGCCTTTTTCTCCCCACTTTCTCTACCTCACTCTCTCTCCTCCCCCACTCCCCCATCATGGCCGAAATTCCTGCTGCAAAACAACCCCTATTTTCCCCCATTTTCCCATCTTTTTGCTTCCAAAAATTCATCAAATACCCATCAAAAAAATCCCAAAATCTAAATCTGGTTCTTACCCATTTTAGTGTAGCCTTAGATGCATAGATTGTGGTGAAAGGAGAGTATTTTGAGAGGCTAGATTGCAAGTTTGATCCATGGTTCATGAGGTATAAATCTTGGTTTTTTGTTTAATTTGTTGCTAATACTTTAGTCTACCTTAATTATAAGTTTACTGGTTGTTTAATTGTGTGTTTGAAAGTTCAAGAAAAGAACTTGAATGCAAGTGAGGGTTTGTGAAATTCAAGAGAAGAATTTGAATCATGTTAGGATTTTATGTTATGAGATTATGCTTGTGTGATGTTTTGACATATTAATGGTAGCTAAATCAAATTAAGTTGCTAGGTTGCATTTTTGTTGATTTAAATTGTGACAATTACGCTAATTTGCTAACTAAGTTTTGTAAACTATGAATATAATTAAGAGAAAAATCTAAATATGTTTTTCATGACTTCATTAACATTTTAAAGTTTAGTTTAATGTTTTAGATCATGCAAATCCAAGCTAGTTTGTTGCATGTGCGTTTTGCTATAAAATGGTCGAAATTGGTTAATATTGCAAACTAGGTTTTTGAAATCGAATTAAATTGTGGGTTTAAAATTTATGTAATGGTTTCTATGGCATAATTAAGATATTAAGTTATCATCTTGGTCACTAGAATTGTTAAAACATCATGTTGTGTACAAAAACGGCAATTTGTGCTTGCTAGATTTTCGGAAAAATTGCTTTTTAAGTGAATTTGGGGTTTCTGTGAATTTTAAGCTATTTTATATTATAATTAGTGCATGTGATTGTACAAATGAGTGTGTTGGGGTTTTTCCCGATGGTTTGGCGTTTGTACGCCGGCATCGAGGGTTTTTGGGTTGATTTGTGAAAGCAACCATATGTTTTGACCTATGTGGGATTCATGCGTCGTTTTGGTCATGAGTCGGATTTTAATACGATACGGTGCGTTATGATATGTAGGTTCCCCATGTGGACTTCGAGACGACAAGCAAGCACGTGGCGACATCGGCACTGGCGAGCGAGGACCAGGTGAGTAGATTTATATCTACGGGGAGAAGTCGGGTGGATGGCGTATAGCACCCCCGCAGTTCGTGGTGATGTATACGAATACGTATATACACATAATGATTATATGTATTGTTTGATGTTAGCAATGATATAGATGGATTTAGGGTGTGATCGGATTAGTTAGTGTTGCGAGACCCTAGCGTAGAGGTTACCCCACTTTTACACACACATACTATACTTGCATTCATTCTTCTTTCACATGTGCTTATATCGGGTTATATTGTTATGTGTTCATATGGGTATGGGGCTATGTGTTCACATACTAAATTGAGGATAGTAATTGGTATTTGAGATGAGTCGATAAGATTTGATTGAGACCGCGAGAACGGTGATTTGGCAGGATTCGTATTTGAGATACGTCCTGATGTTATAGCGGATCTTTGAGCGACGATACGGGTGAATAGTGTTATTAATAAAATGGTCGACATGTGATCGTGATATGAGATATGGTATGTGATTAAGAGAAGTTTTGTCGATCAAAAATATTTACCGCAATCAAGAACGGCGTCGCTTTGCAGCTAGCCGGTGAATACGGGTCGGTCCACAGGGATGTGTAAATCTCCTTTAAGTTCTTACGAGTTAATTCCAAATGGTGTTTGTATTTATAATTAAACCTAAAAATTGAAGTTGTATGAGACTAGGATTAGAAACTTGCTAGGATTAGGTCTAGGGAAAATTTGGTAAACAAAGATCTACATCTCTTTCCATTGCTATTAATTAAATGTATCATATTAGTGTTATGGTAAATCTTAACAAAGGGGATTAGGATAATTGGGAAGATTGATTCTTCCTCTAGATCCTTGTCCTTCCTTTCTTAATCTTTACCCTAACCTCCATGGAAAACCTTAAGATCCGGGCCTTTAGACTACGAAATCACCGTTACCTTGCGGGTAAAAGTGCCGTAGGGAGCGGAATAAAAAGGTATGCATGGAGTTCTAATGTTCATAAAAGTTTTAGCAACGAAAAGAGATGAGAGATCTTCATCTCTCAAATCCTTCCCTATTCCTAACCCTAACAAGCGAGGAAACTACTCGCTCATTGAGGGGATGAAAAAAAAACAAGAATTTATTAAAGAGAGAAAACATCGATTGCAAGTTAATAAAAACTAAACTAATTTAACTAAGGCGAGAAAATAAGAGCAGATATGAAAAACTACAACTATTGCAAGGAAAATAAGCTACTTACTTTTGATGCGCTCTAACTTCAAGAAAACAGAATTTTATTCATGAGTAGAGGCATAAGAAAATACAAGGTCTTGGGTTCTATTTATAGGACATAGAAACCCTAGGGCTACAATTGCACCGCATGTCTACAATTACAAATATACCTCTAGAAAATATTTCCACAGCCGCCAAAGAATTATGGGAAAATTCCCTGCGTATTAGGGCTTCAAACGGCCGCGGAGCCGCGGCATGGGCGCGCTTGGGCCGCGGTTCCGCGGCCCAATGGTGAGTTCAGCCCATCAAATTTTCTGGGCTGCCTTGGTATCTTTTGGGCTTCCTGGTTCTTTATTCTTTATATCAATTTGGCTTCTGTATTAATTCCAGATCTTCAGTGAACACTTTGCAATGGATCTTTTAACCGTTTTTCTTGCAAATTTGGATCTTGCGTTGCCTTGGTGATGGTGAACCGTTCTTCTGCTAGGCTTTACTAAGATCTTCCTAATTGTTGGTCAAAAGTCCTTCTTTTGTGTCGTCGTTTGTGTTTTTCACTGTTTTTGCTCCAAGAACCTGTAACCTGTAACATGTAGCAGACATGGGTCAAAAGCACATGTTTTTATTCTTAAAGGAATAAGAATGGGGCATACAAAATGCAATATTATGTTATGAACAAATACCCCCAAACTTATCTTTTGCTCGCCCTCGAGCAAACTGATTATTTAAAAGATCTAACCAAGCCGCACTTTCGCAGGGAAACGCGATTGCACTGAGCTCGTTCAACAAGTCGTTAAACCTCTAGGTGTCCCTAGTAGGAGGAGTGTTGTCTCCTGAGGGTTTTCAGCGGATTACACCCACAAAATCCAATCAATTTGGTTTTTCGACTTTTGTTCTCCAATTAGGTTTTCTAACAAGGAATCCTATTATCGTCGACCCGCAAATTATCCACCCATATTCTTCACTCTTCCTCATTATTTAACTTAAGAATATATATATCCTGTAGAATTACCTAGCTTTCGGCATTTCTTAAGTTTTCCTTCTAGGGTTACATCTCCACCTAGGAATTTTTATCAACTCTACTAAAGATACAAGTTCTATTCTTCATTCCTTTCTCTTATCTAAACTCTAATCACATATCCCCACGTGTGTGTAAATATCACCCTACACTTGGAAATTCAAATCAAGCAATCGTACTCTCGTCCATTGTCCAAAGCACTTATTAATTGGTGATTTTTCGCTTTCACATGCTTCATGCGACTGTTAATACTTCTTGAGGTACCAACAACCGATTACAAGATGGGTTAGCACTTTAAAGCGTACTTCCTAGTTTTGCAACACCCAAGGCTTTTAGCAGTGACTCCCAAACCAGTTGGTCTAAGGCACTAGGTGATGAAGCACCCTCGCTAAATATTTTTCTATTTTTACAGCCTTAAGTAATCACAAAAACCGGTGTCCATTTTTTTTCTTTATTCACCCTTTTTTTTTCTATTTTCATTGTGCTAAGGACTTCAGCCAAGAGTATTTCAAGGTCTCTTCTACTAATCCAAGTTTCAAGGTGCGTGTTTGTGCATTTTGTAGGGTACATTTTTTCAGAATCTAGACTTAAGCTAGGAACTATTTTTCAAACTTATACTCTAATAAAAGTTTTAATACTTTTCCTTCGTTTCGACTTAGCCCAAGAACTGAACCCAAAATTTGCCTATTTCTAAATAACCCTCAAAGACATATACTTTCTACCGTTAAACTCTAAGGAAGGTTATTTTTAGGGTTTTTAATTCGCTAAGTCTAAGATTTAGTTTTTCCTAGCCAGTTAACCTATTTATCAAACTCAAGTCAATTAACCAGAATTGAATACATTAATTTTTATAATTTTTGAATTTTTTTCAATTTTTATGGGTTTTTCTGTTTTCTAATTTTTATTTTTTTTATTTTTCAAATTTTTCAAATTCTTCAAATTTTTATGATTTTTATATAAAGATGCAATGCAGAAATATACATATGAATGCAAAAGGAAAACTTACCAAACATACCCCCAAACTTATAATGGACAGTGTCCTCACTGTCATGCTGCACCAAGTGAGTTGATAATATCGGCGAGTTCCTGCTTATTATTATATTTACATAGTATATACACCCCCAAACTTATTTGAAATAATGTTTTGGAAAAAATGGAAATTCGAGGGTGAAGGTGGAGGAAAATCAATCGGTGTAAATCGGCTCCTGCAAAAGCAGGAGCTCCTCCGAATGGTCCGCTGAGAAGAACGGTTTCAATCGATGTCTATTTACTTTGAATAAAGTACCGTCTTCTGGATTCTCAAGATCAACCGCACCGTGCGGATAAACGGTGCGGACTACAAAAGGTCCTCTCCATCTAGAACGGAGCTTGCCGGGATGAAAGTGTAACCGAGTATCATATAATAAAACCTGTTGACCTGGTTTAAATGTCTTTCGTAAAAGGTTTTATCATGAAATACCTTAACTCGGTTCTTAGCAATCACGGCATTATCATATGCCTCATCCCGCAGCTCCTCTAATTCATTCAATTGCAGCTTTTGATTGCTGCCCGCATCTCCTAAAGATAAATTCAGCTCTTTAATGGCCCAAAATGCCTTATGATCAATTTCTACTGGAAGGTCGCAAGCCTTCCCGTAAACAAGCCGGTATGGAGACATGCCAAGATCAGTCTTGTATGCAGTACGGAAAGCCCATAGTGCATCGATCAATTTTAGTGACCAATCTTTACGGTTTTTAGAAACCGTTTTCTCCAAGATTTGCTTAATTTGTCGATTCGAGATCTCGGCTTGCCCACATGTTTGGGGGTGGTATGGCGTTGACAGCTTATGGGTGATAGAGTATTTGCGCATTAGGGACTCAAAAGTCCTATTGCAAAAGTGAGAACCATTATCACTTATTATCGCGCAAGGGTGCCCAAATCGAGAAAAGATGTGTTCTTTTAGAAATCGAACGACAACCTTGTTATCATTCGTTCGACTAGGCACAGCCTCGACCCATTTTGAAACATAGTCAACAGCCAAAAGAATATACACATTTCCAAAAGAGTTGGGAAATGGTCCCATGAAGTCTATACCTCAAACATCAAAAATGTCTACAACCAAAATGGGTTGGAGCGGCATTTCATTTCTCCGCGATATCCGGCCCAAGTGTTGGCACCGGGAGCAAGTTTTGCAGTATTCGAATGCATCTTTGAAGAGTCGTGGCCAATAGAAACCACACTGCAAAACTTTCTCGGCTGTCTTCTTTGGGCCAAAGTGCCCGCCACATGCTTGATCGTGGCAAAAAGACAGCACACTCTTGACCTCATTTTCTGGCACACACCGGCGAATGATTTGGTCGGAACAATATTTAAAAAGATAAGGTACATCCCAGTAAAAATGCTTTACTTGGGACAAAAATCGTAGTTTGTCTTGTTTCGACCAATCTTTAGGTATCAAGCCGGTGGCTAAGTAGTTTACAATATCGGCGAACCATGGTTCGCAAGAAACGGTCAAGAGTTGCTCATCCGGGAAAGCATCAGTGATAGGAAGTTCAAGTGTAGGCGAAGAAGGAAGTCGTGAAAGGTGATCGGCCACTACGTTTTCACATCCCTTTTTGTCCCTTATAACAAGGTCAAATTCTTGCAGCAAATGGATCCAACGTATTAGCCTAGACTTAGCATCCTTCTTCGCAAAAAGGTGGCGAAGAGCTGAGTGATCCGTGTATACTATAACTGGAGAGCCGATTAAATAAGGCCGAAATTTTTCAAGTGCAAACACAACCGCTAAAAACTCTTTTTCTGTTGTTGTGTAGTTTAATTGGGCCTCATTTAATGTTCGGCTAGCGTAGTAAATTACATGCGGCAACTTGTTAATGTGCTGTCCAAGAACAGCACCAATAGAAAAATCTGAAGCGTCGCACATAATTTCAAAAGGGTGCGTCCAGTCTGGAGATGAAAGGATGGGCGCAGAAATGAGTGAGTGTTTCAAAGACTCGAACGCTTTCATGCAAGTTGAGTCGAAAACAAAAGTAGTTTCCTTGGCCAACAAGAGAGTCAAGGGTCTAGCAATCTTGCTAAAGTCCTTGATGAACCGTCTATAGAAACCGGCATGGCCAAGGAAAGCTCGGATATCTTTGACGCACTTAGGACGAGGAAGATTAGAAATGACTTCGATTTTAGCTCTATCAACCTCTATGCCGTTTTGCGAGATCACATGTCCTAAGACAATGCCTTCTCGTACCATAAAGTGGCATTTCTCCCAATTCAAAGTTAGGTTCTTCTCCCTACAGCGGGTGAGAACTGCGTCAAGATGTCGTAAACACTCATCGAAGGAGTCACCAAAAATGGAGAAATCATCCATAAAGATTTCCAAAAACTTCTCCACCATGTCTGAAAAGATCCCCATCATACACCGCTGAAATGTAGCGGGTGCATTGCATAACACAAAGGGCATGCGACGATAAGCAAAAGTGCCAAAGGGACAAGTAAATGTAGTCTTGTCTTGATCCTCTTTGGCTATGGGGACTTGATTATAACCGGAATAGCCATCTAAAAAGCAGTGGAATTCGTGCCCCGCCAATCGTTCAAGCATTTGGTCAATGAATGGTAAAGGAAAGTGGTCCTTCTTTGTCGCGGCATGGAGTTTCCGGTAGTCGATGCAAACTCGCCACCCAGTTTGGGTGCGAGTGGGAATTAACTCATTTGCCTCATTGGTGATGACCGTGATGCCCGATTTCTTTGGCACGACATGAATGGGGATAACCCATTGGCTATCCGAGATAGGGTAAATGATACCGCTATCAAGACACTTAATAATCTCCTTCTTGACCGCCTCTTTCATGATGGGGTTGAGGCGTCTTTGTGGATCCCTTGCCGGCTTGGCATCATCCATCAAGTGTATATGATGTTCGACTATGAGGGGATTAATCCCTTTGATGTCCGCCATAGACCAGCCGAAAGCTTGCCGATTATTGTATAAGACCGTTAAAAGAGCCTTCTCTTGCTCAAGAGCTAGAGAGGCCGATATGATAACTGGTAAGGTCTCATTTCCACCTAGATAAGCATATTTTAGGTGCGACGGCAAAAGCTTTAGCTCGAGTTTAGGTGGTGAAACAATAGATGGTAACAATGGAGTAACTGTTTCAAACTCGAAGGATTCCATCAAAGGTTCAAATTGAGTGTACGCTACCGAGTCGGATGGTTCAACTAACTCATCCGAAAAAGCAAAAGACTCAAACTCGGGTGGAGAGTCTTCAAGATCATCAACAAAGGTGAAACACTCATAATCTTTGTCCGTCGTGAAAGCTGTGTCGGATTCTAGGAGGAACGCACAAGTGGCGTCAATATTACTGTGATCAAACATGAAATTCTCGAACTCACAGTCCTCCTCCGCGATCTCATCGATCGAGCACACATTAAGTACGCTAGAATTAGGCTCGCAAGGCTGACTTCCTAACTTGAAAATGTTAAGTTCAACTGTCATCTTGCCAAAAGATAGATTCATTGAGCCATTACGACAGTTGATTACCGCGTTAGAAGTCGCGAGGAATGGTCGACCAAGTATCATCGAAATTTGATTACGGGGGTTAGCGACAGGCTGTGTATCCATAACAATAAAGTCCACGGGGAAAATGAAATCCCTTACTCTAATTAACACATCCTCCAACTCTCCCCTCGGATGGGTGATTGATCGGTCGGCCATTTGGAGAGTGCAATGAGTAGGCTTGAGCTCTCCAACGCCTAATTGTTCGTACACCGAATAGGGTAGCAAATTGACACTAGCACCAAGATCTAATAGTGCTCTATTGATGGTCTTGTTCCCAATTGTGATCGAAATAGTAGGACAGCCGGGGTCCTTGTGCTTTGGGGGTAAAGAATTGACAAGAGCATCACTAACAGCACTCGCCATGAAAACTTTCTTTGGTACTTGTGACTTCCTCTTTTTGGTGCATAACTCCTTTAAGATTTTTGCATATGAAGGAACTTGTTGGATTGCATCCAAAAGAGGGATATTTATGCTAACCTGTTTGAACAACTCTACAATCTTCTCCAACTGTGGAGTTGGTTTATTGGATCTCAACTGATTTGGAAAAGGAACATTTTGAAAAGTTGTTGAGTCCAATTTTTGCGGATCCGATTGTTGAGTTGGAACAAAACCCCGTGTAGATGTGTTCGTGTTGTGAGGAGAGGGTCCGTTCGAGCTAGAAGAAGTAGAGCCATGTGAAGGATGGAGAATAGGCTCTAACGAAGAAGAAGAGGAAGTTGAAGAACCACCGGCAGAGGTGTCACGGTGAATACCCACATTGTTTTGCAGCACTTTTCCGGATCTCAACGTGGTCACAGCATTCACGTTATGATTCTGCTGTTCATGTGCAACATGTGCGTGACCAGGATTTGGGAGTGGTTGAGACAGAAGCTTTCCTTTCTCTCGCTCTTTCAATGCTGCGTTGAGTTGTGCAATTTGTGCCTCAATAGCTTTGATGCTTTGATCATGTGAGGCACTGTTTTGCACCAAAGATTGAACAGAAGTCTCTATCCTAGCTGTGGACTGTGCAGATTGCTTTAGGAATCTTCTAGACTTCTTTCGAGCGAGCTAACAGCATTTTGAGGGGGAACAAAATTGTTGGGTACAAAATTGTTCATCTGATTAGGGTAAGGTTGCTGTTGGAGAGGCTGCTGAAATTGAGTTTGTGGAGGTGCTTGTTGTTGTGGAGGAGGAGCCCTTTGAAAATTGTTGTTTCCTTGGGATTGTTGATTTTGGTTCCAAGTGAAATTAGGGTGGCTCTTCCAACCCGGATTGTATGTTGAAAAGTATGGATCATTTCTTTGTCGTTGCTGAAAGGCAGCATTGACTTGATCTAGTCCTTGAGTGGATGCAGTGTAAGGACACTCTTCGGTGAGATGTGATGGATCCGAACAACAAACACAAACAGTTCGTGGGGGCATGACAGGGGCAGGAGAAGGTGCTGAGATTTTGGTCTCAAGCGCTTCTAGCTTTTTCGTAAGAGCGGCCATCTCGGCCTTCATAGCAATTGACATCTCTACTTGATGTATGCCTGCCCTAGGTTGACCAATAGAAGAGGATGATGATGTGGTCTTGGTACTCTCCCACTGAATTGTTTGCTCACTAAGATCCTCAAGAAACTGCCACGCTTCCTCACTAGACTTGGATAGAAAGTGACCTTGACTAATGGTTTCTAGCAACTGCTTCGTTGCCGGGTTCAATCCCTCGTATAATGTTTGGCAAAGTTGCCATCTTTCGATTCCATGGTGAGGGCATTGAACGAGAAGGTCTTTGAATCTTTCAAAACATTTCCAAAATGGTTCGGCAGGAAGCTGTGAAAATTGTATAATCTCATTATGGATTTTAGCAGTTTTGTGATGAGGATAGAACTTTTTAAGAAAAGCTTTCACAAACTCGTCCCAATTTCTAATTGAGTGTGATGCGGTGCTGTATAGCCACTTCTCGGCTAGGTCACATAAGGTGAAAGGAATGACCCTTAGCCTTATAGCGTTATCACTTAATTGGGTAGTTTTCATCATGGCACAAACGTTTTGGAATTTGTTGATAAAGATATATGCATCTTCGGATTCCAAACCATGAAACTTAGGCAGCATATTGATGAAGTGGGGTTTGATCTCAAAATTGTCCCCATTAGCCGGTGGGAGGGAAAGACAAGTAGGAAGGGCGGTGCGGATGGGGTAGAAAAGATCCTGGAGCGCGACTCGTGCGGGCGCTTCGACAGGCGGAAGATTCGGGTTATTCGCACCTGGCGGAGGTGGAATCATTCCCGTCGGTAAGGTGTTGTTAGGATCGTATCCCGACATACCTTCGGAAGAATGTGATGGTGAAAGTGAAGAAGTGGACAAGATTTCGACTTCGGAGTCGAAAGGTTCGTCGGTCGGTACCAACGAAACACGGACTAATCGGGCGCTAGGGTCCCTAGTCCAACCGGACATACACTAAAAGGGTTAGTGTGGTCGAAAGATGAAAGACAGAATGTGAAGGTAAGAAAACGTCAATGAGAAGAAGTGGTGTAAGTGAGTGCAAAGATTCTTTAGCGACAAGTTGCAAGTTTTGAAAAGATTTTCCTTTTTCTTATTAAGTGAGCTTTTGCAAAAAGATTTTGAAAAGAGACTAGTGACACAAATGCAATTAACCACACATGCACAATCAGGCCTAAGTCTAGGGTCACCTAGGTCAGCTAGACAGCTCCTAACTGTTCCAAAGGGCTAGAGATAGGACCTCAAACCGCCTCTTCACGGACAAGTACGACCAGGTAAGTGGGAAGGAACCACCACGACAGTGGGCCTAATTAAAAACCACTAGCATAGACACCGCAATGTCGGTTAGGATAAACGGCCGATGCCTATACTAGTCCTCTGTCCTATTGAGCTTGAGGTCCTTAGGACTGAGTCTAATATTTTTTAAATTAAAAGTGGTCAATGCAAATGCTTCAAGTGTTTTCTGGGGTCCTGGGAAGGGTGATGAAATCCCCACCCAATCTGAATTGGTCAATAGCCCCTTAAAGTCAGATTAAAGTATGCAAAGCAGTAAATCACTTGCAATCAATTTGCTTTTTAGCGCGGCGCAAAGAATCCTGCAGAAAATCAATTATTGGAAGGGGGAAGAAGATTTTTAGCGCAAAGAATCCTGCAGAAGATTTGACAGAAGATATATGGGGATTTGCAGAGGGGAGAATAAGGAAACAAACAGTGCAATTTTTGTGCAGAGATCTCCACAGGGCGCCGCGGATCCGCGGTATTGACCAGGTAAGTGCCGCGGAAACACGGTCAGGTAGCAGCTTCAGGTTGCCAAAAAATTTCTGCTGTTCTGTAATCTCAATCCCTCTCTGTTTTGATGTATCTTTTCCTGTTTTGCCTTCTGTGTTGTTTCAGATCCGTCGATCCTGCGAAGATTCGCAAAGAAAACCCTTCAAACAATAAAAGATAATAAATTTTTTTTTATTTTTGGAATTTTTCATATTTTTATGTTTTTTTATATTTTATATTAACCCGAAATTACAAAAAGAAAATTTTACGCCATCCCCGGCAACGGCGCAATTTGATTAAGAGAAGTTTTGTCGATCAAAAATATTTACCGCAATCAAGAACGGCCGCTTTGCAGCTAGCCGGTGAATACGGGCCGGTCCACAGGGATGTGTAAATCTCCTTTAAGTTTTTACGAGTTAATTCTAAATGGTGTTTGGATTTATAATTAAACCTAAAAATTGAAGTTGTATGAGACTAGGATTAGAAACTTGCTAGGATTAGGTCTAGGGAAAATTTGGTAAACAAAGATCTACATCTCTTTCCATTGCTATTAATTAAATGTATCATATTAGTGTTATGGTAAATCTTAACAAAGGGGATTAGGATGATTGGGAAGATTGATTCTTCCTCTAGATCCTTTTCCTTCCTTTCTTAATCTTTACCCTAACCGCCATGGAAAACCTTAAGATCCGGGCCTTTAGACTACGAAATCACCGTTACCTTGCGGGTAAAAGTGCCGTAGGGAGCGGAATAAAAAGGTATGCATGGAGTTCTAATGTTCATAAAAGTTTTAGCAACGAAAAGAGATGAGAGATCTTCATCACTCAAATCCTTCCCTATTCCTAACCCTAACAAGCGAGGAAACTACTCGCTCATTAAGGGGATGAAAAAAAAAAGAATTTATTAAAGAGAGAAAACATCGATTGCAAGTTAATAAAAACTAAACTAATTTAAACTAAGGCGAGAAAATAAGAGCAGATATGAAAAACTACAACTATTGCAAGGAAAATAAGCTACTTACTTTTGATGCGCTCTAACTTCAAGAAAACAGAATTTTATTCATGAGTAGAGGCATAAGAAAATACAAGGTCTTGGGTTCTATTTATAGGACATAGAAACCCTAGGGCTACAATTGCACCGCATGTCTACAATTACAAATATACCCCTAGAAAATCTTTCCACAGCCGCCAAAGAATTATGGGAAAATTCCCTGCACATTAGGGCTTCAAACGGCCGCGGAGCCGCGGCATGGGCGCGCTTGGGCCGCGGTTCCGCGGCCCAATGGTGAGTTCAGCCCATCAAATTTTCTGGGCTGCCTTGGTATCTTTTGGGCTTCCTGGTTCTTTATTCTTTATATCAATTTGGCTTCTGTATTAATTCCAGATCTTCAGTGAACACTTTACAATGGATCTTTTAACCGTTTTTCTTGCAAATTTGGATCTTGCGTTGCATTGGTGATGGTGAACCGTTCTTCTGCTAGGCTTTACTAAGATCTTCCTAATTGTTGGTCAAAAGTCCTTCTTTTGTGTCGTCTTTTGTGTTTTTCACTGTTTTTGCTCCAAAAACCTGTAACCTGTAACATGTAGCAGACATGGGTCAAAAGCACCTGTTTTTATTCTTAAAGGCATAAGAATGGGGCATACAAAATGCAATATTATGTTATGAACAGTATGCTAGGATATTGATCCTAGGCCGTATTGGGCGATGTATACCCCTTGATGATGATATGTGCTGATGATATCGGTTTGTACGAGACTGTCGATCAGTAGTCAGATCATGACTATATTGGTGATATTAGTATTGTACTCGACATGGGTCAGTACCCTGGGCAATGATCTTGGATAAAGAGGATACCAGATGAATAGTATGATGAATATGATATTGACCCTTACCCAAATTTGGGGATGCCGTACGACGGATTTACGTACGAGCTATATTTTGATGATTGATCCGCACTCTTGACTTGGGATGTCTGATTATAGATATGGTATCGGATATGATATTATTGAGGCGGGATCACCGTCTAATATATATACAGGTATGTATATGTATCGACTCAGATGTTGGGCGGTTCCTTACGTGTAGTCCAGCTTGTTAGCTTAGCCCTTTAGTTTAGTTTAGTTATTAGATTAGATTCGACTCCTACCTATTTCAAAAGCTAACGAATCGTGGGTATTTTAAAAGACAGGTCAAGGGATTCTACGGATATTTCAAAAGACGTATCTTTTCGTAAAAACACCATAGCCCTTATTTTCAAAACACTGCGATTCGTGTTTTTTCAAAAGGCACTATTGTAGGATTTATATTAGGTAATGCAAATTAGTTATCGTTGTGTTTAGTATTTAGCTCCCGCTCATTATTGTTGTTCGCTCCGCATCGCATGTTTATATTGTGATTCATATTCCATTGTTGATATCATGCCGTTAGGACACCAGCACCATTACCGATGACGCGTATGTACCACGTACACTTACTTGCCGGCTCACACACATCATCATCGGTAATTGCCATGTCACGTACACTTTAGAGAATATTATTGCTTTGACTTAGCTTGTTAGCTAGTAGTTTAGATTTTGTAGTTATTACTTGCTACTTCATGCATGTTATTATTCATTGTTATGATGCATTCATGGATTCTCATGCATATATTCACTGTTTACATGTTATTGATGACTTGGATTCGGATTTCATAAGATTTCTTGGATTTGGAGGAAAACCGCAAAAACATAAATAAACCTTTTCTCTCTTTTAAAATAAAAAGTGCGGTTTTCCCATGATGTATGAGTCGTCCACCATCAGATTGCTGATGGATTTCGAGACCCGATTCGAGGAGTGGAGGAACCGTTTCGGGTACATGGTAGGCCCGGTGCGGTACCCCGGGGCAAGAGGATCGTATTGTTGATGTTGAGCCTGGCAGGGGAGCACTACCGACCGGTGATTTTTCCCGACGCGTCGGATATCCAGAAGATACCGTCGTGGTCTTGAGATGGATGGTAGGGGCCGGTCTGGACTGACGGCGCCCTAGATATTGTGATTGAGACATTCAGATTTTAAGATATTGAGGTACAGAGATTGTGACACAGAGATATCGAGATATTTGATACTTGTTTTGTGTCGATGCTGGACACTGTTTTATGCTGATTTCATTTATGGTACCTCCTATTTAAAATACAGAAATCTCACTGATTTATGAAAGTAGCTTTATTCAGTACATGCATTCTGTTTCATGCATTCATACATCATACATATGATATATCGCTACCTGAGGCACTGACACGGGCACATGAGATTACACTCGGTTAGATATTACCCTAGCCATTGTTATAGGCTGCTTGTTATACATATATTTGAGGATATATTATAATCATTGACCTAGAGTGAGTTATTTATGCGATTTCTGTTCGTAGATGTTTTTTTACTCACGAGTTGGCAACTCACCCCCGTTGTGCCACAGTTTCTTGCAGGTTTTGCCGTACAGGTTTCATTACGGCTTTGCTGGCACTGCTTCCCATTTCCGGGTGACTTGCTAGTAGGTGGGTTCACTTGTATCGTACCCCCATTATATATCTTGTATATTATTATTCAGTTGTATCTAGAAGTTGAATCAACCAAACTTGTATTTATCTCAGATAGAGACCAGTGATGTTTATTCTTTCGACCTTAGAGTCGCGCGTTGTATTTCTATGGATTTCTTGCTGTTTTGAGTTCCTTTTGAGTTTTGATCCTCGCCCTTGGCGTTGTATATTATATTGTTTGTGTGGTTGTGACCGTCGATTGACGAAGAGCTAGCTCCCGCTTAGGGATACCTTTTTATTGATTTCGTATACTATTCATGTTGTATCCCGTTTGGGAGCCAGTATTTACAAGGGAGACTCTGCCAAAATTTTTAGGAAATACTTGATGTTTTTAAAACCGCATAACTCGGCTTATGCTATTAAAACTACTTGATTTTAAATTGGTTTTCCTTCACTCTACTACTTTTCTTGGTTTGGATTTCTGGGTTTTCGGCTTACTTAGATTACGTACGCCTCGAGACGTTTCGTAGTTTAAGTGTTGGTCATGTTCCGTACTTTCAGGGCATGACAAAGTTGGTATCAGAGCGTTAGGTTTTACCTTCGGAGCGTAGGATGAACCTTGGTTGATGGAATAGGTGACTAAAGTAGAGTGACGTACCATGGGTATGTTCCGCGGCATACTTACGATACGCAACTCTACTTATGAAGCCTTAGGATGTACATTTCTTTACTCAGTATTATATTCATTCCGATCTAGCCTCATCAGTACCAGTTATGGTTTTGCTGCCACGATTACGGGCAGGGAGAGCTACAGCTAGAGTTGTGGTCAACACGAGCTCGTCACGAACGAGGACTGACCAGGGCGAAATTCCGGCGACACACGATTGCAGAGATGTGTCTTTTTACTGTGTTTCCGCGCCACGAGCGTTTGGCGGATCGCTTTTATGAGGTTACTCGGATGTGCTGATCGACACTAGAGGATTGAGCCAATGATAGAGGCCAGCCAGATTTTGATGACCGTTGGTGTATTGCTTATTCATGATGGTCGAGGTACTGTTCAGCGTGCAGACGAGCGAGCCTGCTATTGCTGCGAACGACGAGATATCGCCCCAGATGCTGGAGCTATTGCAGTACAAGTTGTACTAAGAGATGATAGAAGGTCGCTAGTCACCGAGGATGAATGACTAGGACATGTGGTTCGTTCGCTACCCCGATGCGAGGTCATCAGATAAATTGATTCCAGCTAGAGACGACTTCACGCAGAGACGTGAGGGTCGACAGAGACGATCGAATGTCGAAAACCTATTATTCCAAGTTTAAAGTATTCGGAAAGACATGCAGGCAATTCTATGGTCCCTCTAGAAGAATGAAACCCTAACTCGACATAATGACCGTGTGAAAGCCTTTGAACCTTCGGGTTTGCGGCAGTTCCACGACGCCATTAGTGAGGCTTGGGTTTTCCCTTCTACGGCTGGACCACCGATGCTGTGGTATATATATTCGATACTATTAAACTGTACCAAGATGTTGAGCTCTTAGGGGATTATGAGGTTTCGACGAATCGATCGAATGGTTCGACTTCAATCGGATGCTATGTGGTGAGATGCATTCTTGGGAGACTCCAGATATGAGGATAGCCGTTGGAGCTCAGTCCATACAGCCACGACGAGACGAGTCCGAAACAGTCGACGTTAGAGAAAAGTGAAGTAAGAGGTCCGTACAAGAACTGGATAAGATGACGTTCCACTCCGCCGACATCAGAGATGCGATACGCATGCCGAGGCATTGTACTTGGATATACCTTCCAGAATGAGTCGCGATGAGTATGCAGCCATTCCGGAACAAGAAACAGATTTAATAAAGGACGATGACTTCCGGACAGTTCGGCAGAGACGTGATTTGGGAAGAGACCTCGACAGGACCTTTCTGGAATAAATTACGAGAAGACTTGGACCCAAGAGTGGTCATGTTATGCACACCAGCAGGCCAGAGTTCATGATCATCGACGAGACGTTCCACTAGTGACCGCGACAGTTCGCCCGAGATTCTTAGAGGATGCACTTGAGCGGTACTATTCCGCTATTATTGATTTCGATGTTTTGGGTGATTTATTCGCATGATTTGATTTTGATGATTGAGGATTTACGATCTTTGCACAGTGTTACACTTGATATCGTTTTCGTGCTTTGGTTTCACATGTTTGTGATTTTACGGTTTTAGACATTTGAGTTGATTTTGTGCGTATGCACGCACACGATTTGGTTCCTGCACTCTATATAGTTTATATATGCTTGCAGTGTAGTGATACGCCTTTTGTGCACTTAAATGCACTGGACTTCGATTTCGATTGTGATACTCGAAATTTGTTTTGCGCACCTTGTGCACCTGATTTGATTTTGCGCATATTCGGCGCTTGATATTGGATTTCATGATTTCGTGCACGATGGATGCACCTGATTTGGATTTTCGCGCATGTTGGGCGCATGTTTTGAGGTGCGATTTTGGTGCACACCAGATGCACTAAATCGAGATTCTTCATGCATGTCAGATGCACCTGATTTTGCTGTCAGGCACACACGTTGCCTACGACAGATGCTTTGTGCACACCCGATGCACTTAGATCTTGTTTCTTTGCACTTGTATGGCACGTATATGGATTTTGATTGTCGTGCGCACCAGACACACGTAGTATTCATATGCATATTTTGGGATTGATTTCTTATGGAGAAGTACGTTTTTATGATGATTGCTATGAGTTTTTGTACTGAGCAGGACTAGTCAGAGGACAGTACCTGAATATATTTTGCATGCATTGATAGTTATCAAAGGGATTTCCAAAAAGTGAGCTATAGTCTCAGTCTTTACCTACGTGTTTGATATGACACGAAGTGTTTAAAACAAGGAGACCCTTCTAAATTGTTTCCGAAACGGCGGAACGCACATATTAAACAAAGGATATATATATATATATATATATATATATATATATATATGTAGTTATTTTCTTACAATAGACGTCCGCCACTGTGCAGTGCTGCGAGCATCGCACAGCGATTTGAAAAAGGTTTGTCATGCATTGCTTCTAGATGCTTTAATGATGTATATCATGTTGGTTTTCGTATTGGATCTTGACATTGATGTCTTCCCCATGACTCTGATAATTGCGGGATGCTTGACGGAGTTTTGATTTTGAGTTTTATGCTCATTTTTCATACGCATGCATTGCGCTATGATGTGTTTATGTATTTATGATTTCGGAGCCCCGCCGATTTGATGGTTTTGGTTGAAATATTTTAGTATTTGGGGGGGGGGAGTTTTAATTTAAATTCGGGGCCGAATTTCTTTAAGGGGGGAAGATTGTAACGTTTTGAAAATCATTTCGGTGAAATTTCGAAAAAACGGTAAAATAAGGGGTTTTCTGTAAAAAGTCAAAATGCAAATATCTTTATTATAAAATTAAATATACATATTCTAGCTATGTAATTGCTAGTATTTGGTGTTTATTGATCCACTGGTGAAATTTCACATTTTCTGAAAAAAATTATTTTATTATTATTTTAAGCCGTCACTAATACATTTAATTAGGGAAAATTACAAATTGGAATGAGTTGAAACAAATTTTGTGCATCATAAAACATTAAATAAAATTTTATCATGTGGTTTTTGAAACGAAATCGTTTGCCAAAACGGTTTAAAAAATATCGAAGAAAAAGGTTTTTTTCGGTGAAATTAGTGTTAATGGGAATTGGGGATTAGCATTTATTTTTTTCCTAACCCACACACCCACACCTCACCCTCTCCCCATGTGGCCGGCCCCACCATGACAGCCCCCGCTCTCTCTCTCTCCCTCTAATCACCTCACATTTCAAAAGAAAAGAAAAGAAAAGAAAAGAAAATGAAAGAAAGTCAAAAGGGGGGGTGGACTTTGCCTTTTTCTCTCCACTTTCTCTACCTCACTCTCTCTCCTCCCCCACTCCCCCATCATGGCCGAAATTCCTGCTGCAAAACAGCCCCTCTTTTCCCCCATTTTCCTATCTTTTTGCTTCCAAAAATTCATCAAATACCCATCAAAAAAATCCCAAAATCTAAATCTAGTTCTTACCCATTTTAGTGTAGCCTTAGATGCATGGATTGTGGTGAAAGGATGGCATTTTGAGAGGCTAGATTGCAAGTTTGATCCATGGTTCATGAGGTATAAATCTTGGCTTTTTGTTTAATTTGTTGCTAATACTTTAGTCTAGCTTAATTATAAGTTTAATGGTGGTTTAATTATGTGTTTGAAAGTTCAAGAAAAGAACTTTAATGCAAGTGAGGGTTTGTGAAATTCAAGAGAAGAATTTGAATCATGTTAGGGTTTTATGTTATGAGATTATGCTTGTGTGATGTTTTGACATATTAATGGTTGCTAAATCAAAATAAGTTGCTAGGTTGCATTTTTGTTGATTTAAATTGTGACAATTACGTTAATTTGCTAACTAGGTTTTGTAAACTATGAATATAATTAAGAGAAAAATCTAAATATGTTTTTTATGACTTCATTAACATTTTAAAGTGTAGTTTAAAGTTTTAGATCATGCAAATCCAAGCTAGTTTGTTGCATGTGCGTTTTGCTATAAAATGGTCGAAATTGGTTAATATTGCAAACTAGGTTTTTGAAATCGAATTAAATTGTGGGTTTAAAATTTATGTAATGGTTTCTATGGCATAATTAAGATATTAAGTTATCATCTTGGTCACTAGAATTGTTAAAACATCATGTTGTGTACAAAAACGGCAATTTGTGCTTGCTAGATTTTCGGAAAAATGGCTTTTTAAGTGAATTTGGGGTTTCTGTGAATTTTAAGCTATTTTATATTATAATTAGTGCATGTGATTGTACAAATGAGTGTGTTGGGGTTTTTCCCGATGGTTTGGCGTTTGTACGCCGACGTCGAGGGTTTTTGGGTTGATTTGTGAAAGCAACCATAGGTTTTGACCTATGTGGGATTCGTGCGTCGTTTTGGTCATGAGTCGGATTTTAATGCGATACGGTGCGTTATGATATGTAGGTTCCCCATGTGGACTTCGAGACGACAAGCAAGCACGTGGCGACGTCGGCACTGGCGAGCGAGGACCGGGTGAGTAGATTTATATTTACGGGGCGAAGTCCGGTGGATGGCGTATAGCACCCCCGCAGTTCGTGGTGATGTATACGAATACGTATACACACATAGTGATAATATGTATTGTTTGATGTTAGCAATGATATAGATGTATTTAGGGTGTGATCGGATTAGTTAGTGTTGCGAGACCCTAGAGTAGAGGTTACCCCACTTTTACACACACATACTATACTTGCATACATTCTTCTTTAACATGTGCTTATATCGGGTTATATTGTTATGTGTTCACATGGGTATGGGACTATGTGTTCACATACTAAATTGAGGATAGTAATTTGGATTTGAGATGAGTCGATAAGATTTGATTGAGACCGCGAGAACGGTGATTTGGCAGGATTCGTATTTGAGATACGTCCTGATGTTATAGCGGATCTTTGAGCGACGATACGGGTGAATAGTGTTATTAATAAAATGGTCGACATGTGATCGTGATATGAGATATGGTATACTCGGATATTGATCTTAGGCCGTATTGGGCGATGTATACCCCTTGATGATGATATGTGCTGATGATATCGGTTTGTACGAGACTGTCGATCTGTAGTCAGATCATGACAATATTGGTGATATCAGTATTGTACTAGACATGGGTCAGTACCCTGGGCTATCATCTTGGATAAAGAGGATACCAGATGAATAGTGTGATGAATATGATATTGACCCGTACCCAGATTTAGGGATGCCGTACGACGGATTTACGTACGAGCTATATTTTGATGATTGATCCGCACTCTTGACTTGGGATGTCTGATTTTAGATATGGTATCCGATATGATATTATTGAGGCGGGATCACCGACTAATATATATACAGGTATGTATATGTATCGACTCAGATGTTAGGCGATTCCTTACGTGTAGTCCAGCTTGTTAGCTTAGCCCTTTAGTTTAGTTTAGTTATTAGATTAGATTCGACTCCTACCTATTTCAAAAGCTAACGAATCGTGGGTATTTTAAAAGACAGGTCAAGGGATTCTACGGATATTTCAAAAGACGTATCTTTTCGTAAAAACACTGTAGCCCTTACTTTCAAAACACCGCGATTCGTGTTATTTCAAAAGGCACTATTGTAGGATTTATATTAGGTAATGCAAATTAGTTATCGTTGTGTTTAGTATTTAGCTCTCGCTAATTATTGCTGTTCACTCTGCATCGCATGTTTATATTGTGATTCATATTCCATTGTTGATATCATGCCGTTAGGACACCAGCACCATTACCGATGACGCGTATGTACCACGTACACTTACTTGCCGGCTCACACACATCTTCATCGGTAATTGCCATGTCAAGTTCACTTTAGAGAATATTATTGCTTTGACTTAGCTTGTTAGCTAGTAGTTTAGATTTTGTAGTTATTACTTGCTACTTCATGCATGTTATTATTCATTGTTATCACGCATTCATGGATTCTCATGCATATATTCACTGTTTACATGTTATTGATTACTTGGATTCGGATTTCATGAGATTTCTTGGATTTGGAGGAAAACCGCAAAAACATAAATAAACCTTTTCTCTCTTTTAAAATAAAAAGTGTGGTTTTCCCATGATGTATGAGTCGTCCACCATGAGTTTGCTGATGGATTTCGAGACCCGATTCGAGGAGTGGAGGAACCGTTTCGGGTACATGGTGGGCCCGGTGCGGTATCCCGGGGCAAGAGGATCGTATTGTTGACGCTGAGCCTGGCAGGGGAGCACTACCGACCGGTGATTTTGTTAGTTGTATGTATGCCCTAGAGGCCAGTATTGTATAGATGATGTATATTATATTGGATGTTTGGACATATATAGAGATGACTTTCTTGCTCGATATGATAGTATGCTATCTGGTTGCTCTTTATCTTAACATGTATACTAGTCTCTTTAAACTGTCTTATAGTTACATGTTGGTAAAGCCCTTAGGATGTGTACTTGACTACCTGGACTATGATGCAGATCATACTAGTGGGGACATGGTAGTCCATAAGTACATCGTTCAAGGTCCCTAGTCGTGGGTATATCGAGACGGGGCATCGATATACCAGTGTAGACTAGCGTATACGCTTCTCGACCCATTAGATGGGCGATGGATGATCCCATATCCATTAATGTTTGACATTAGAGATGGTATACGGATGCTCAGTGAAGACTGGGTACACAGGACGGACTCGCCGAGAACTCCCAAATGGTATTACACCACACGTCAGATGGCAGTTCTCAGGTGACACTTGTACAGGTTAGTCTGTAGACCCGAGATCGTCATAGAGTCTTGTGTGATTCCAACTGTGCTTTGATCTCCACCTTACCACGTCCATGAGGGCGTGCAAAACGGTGGTTTTTGGGTACAGTCCCGAGTCACATGGAGGCAATGAGCGATAGGAGGGGTTTCTTCTCTCCCGGTATTGGGGGTTGATGTTGCGCTGTGCTCGATTGGCCGTAACAGGGAAGTCCCTGGCCAGGGCTGATTCAGAGATTTGCTGGTAAGTGTTACCAGTAGTTTCTCGACCCGTTATGAGCCTAACATCGGCACGACTTATCGGTTATTGGGGTCTGACGTTTACTACCCCTAGACTTAATATGTGACATATCAGACGAGGAGACCGGACTGTACGGGAAGTGTTGCCGATCGGCTCGACGGGAGTTGTAGCAGGTTCGCTTGTTCTCTTCTGATCGCTCAATACCCTGGTGGCCGATACGTTTAGTTGACCGCTTGCGGCTTGGGGGTGCTTGATATGATCATCACCCACTGCCGGCGTATTGACGAGTCTCAGAGTCCCACAATGGAGTTTCCTAGTCCATGCGAAACGTTGTGGTGCGCGTATGCGATATGCGCATGGACCCGATTAAAATGCGCGTATGGGATACCGTATATTGATCGGGCGGCTTGCTTTTGGTAGGGGTCATATGTGATTTTCCGGATTGATAAATCAAGTGTTGATTTATCATTTAACCATTAGCTTCTCACTTGAAATCTTTTCTTGAGTTAGTTGGATGTATGCATGCATGTATGCCTTCTTTTTGATTCATGCACATATGGATGTACATATACACATACATACATACATCTTTCATGGTTGATTATACAAGGAAATAGTGGCAATATAAGACTCACATCATGGGTTTTTTATATGGAATATTATTGTATTTAAGCTAAAAACAAAAGGAAAAGGAAATGGGTTTGTTTTGGATTGTTTCTACACTCTTCTTGACCTAACCTCACTCACCCACCATTTAACCATAGTTTACTCTTCCTTTTAGTTTTTAACTCAAGTACAATAATGATTCAACCATGGTTTGAGATGAGAGATAGAAAATATATATATTGATATATTTTTTCTATTTTCTTTAAGTGTTGAACTTATCATCTTCTAAAAAGCCATCATCTTCATCAACCTCTCTCATTTTGCTCTCTAGTTCTTTGTAGTGAGCAATATACTCATCAAGATAGGATTTTGTAGTGAGAAAGAGAACCACAACACCATTCTACACAAGTCTAGCCCACTTGTTTGGAGTGTTAGCTTGATTTCGTTCACTTGATCGGATAAAGTTGCAAGCTTGGACAAAGTGGACTCCGGGTGGATCATCGGTGATATCGAGGAGTTCAAGCGGAGCTCTTTCAAACCCTAAGTAGCCGAGGAGTCTAGCGTAGGGAGCTACAAAGATTGTACTCTCTAAACCCTAGCTTTCCTTTCATATGATGATGTGAAAAATTTGAAACCCTAATCGATTCTAGGAACGATTCTTTGTTAGTTAACTTAGCACCATAAAGACTCCACTTTTGGTTCATGTGATGCTTCCAAACCCTTCATGTGGTGCTAGGCTAACCTTTCAGATTTTTCCCGATGCGTCGGATATCCGGAGGATACCGTCGTCGTCTTGAGATGGATGGTAGGGGCCGGTCTGGACTGACGGCGCCCTAGATATTGTGATTGAGACATTGAGATTTTGAGATATTGAGGTACAGAGATTGTGACACAGAGTTATCGAGATATTTGGATACTTGTTTTGTGTCGATGCTGGGCACTGTTTTATGCTGATTTCAATTATGATACCTCCTATTTAAAATACAGAAATCTCACTGATTTATGAAAGTAGCTTTATTCAGTACATGCATTCTATTTCATGCATTCATACATCATCCATATGATATATCGCTACCTGAGGCACTGACACGGGCACATGAGATTACACTCGGTTAGATATTACCCTAGCCATTGTTATAGGCTGCATGTTATACATATATTTGAGGATATATTATGATCATTGACCTAGAGTGCGTTATTTATGCGATTTCTATTCGTAGATGTTTTTCTACTCACGAGTTGGCAACTCACCCCCGTTGTGCCACAGTTTCTTGCAGGTTTTACCGTACAGGTTTCATTACGGCTTTGCTGGCACTGCTTCCCATTTCCGGGTGACTTGCTAGTAGGTGGGTTCACTTGTATCGTACCCCTATTATTTGAAACCCTAATCGATTCTAGGAACGATTCTTTGTTAGTTAACTTAGCACCCTAAAGACTCCACTTTTGGTTCATGTGATGCTTCCAAACCCTTCATGTGGTGCTAGGCTAACCTTTCATTGGTATCAGAGCCGACCTAGAACGTTAGGCGACACCTTTATGAAGTTAAAACTCCGATCTTACCGAAAATACGGATTTTTGGGTGCTCTCTGGACTTTTTTCAAAATCTTGTTATTTTCAGAATTAAAAATATGCAAAAAATTCAGCAGGTAAATATAAGTGTTATTGTAAAAAACGAGAGCATGAACAGTTAAAACGACCGCGGAACCGCGGCAATAGCCTGCTTAGGCCGCGGTTCCGCGGCCATTCTGTTGAGTCATGGTCTGGTTTTTCTACAGTAATTCATGACTCTGCTTGTTTATGTTTTTGGAGTATTTTTAATCTGAAATTGGTACAGTAAATTCTGGAGATGTTTTTGGACTCGTCGGTTCGATCGGAATTTTGATTTCGTGACTTTTCCGGGTAAATCTAGAAAGTATTGAAGTGTTCGAACGACTATCATTTGCTCACTTTTCACGGGGTTTAAAATCTTTCGGAAATACGTGCAAGTTTGTTTGTGGTGGACCCTCTAGAAGACAGCAAACCTTAACTCGATTATGTGACCGTCTTGAACTGCCTTCTGAACCTTAGGATTTGGGGCAGTACGGCGTGCCACATATGAGGCGTTGGCTTGACCCTTCTACGGCTGGACCGCTACCACTGTGTCACACTCCGGGTTTTTGAACTCCGTTCAAGTGTTGAGCTTTAGGGAATCTTGGGTATTTGATCGTTCGTTCGGAAACTTTAATGCTGTCTAATTATCTGGAATGGATGCAATGTGTGGAATTCATATTATAAGACATGAAATTCGAGGTATGTGATATTTCACATTTACGATGTCTAAAGACAATGTGGATTCCAGATATTGCAGTTTTACACTTTCTTTTCTGTGACCGTAAGTGTAGTATGTCAATATCGCCGGTTTCGTTGCTATACGTCAACGACAATTGGGGTATGCATACTTACTTACGTTGATGATATGAGATATTATGTGTTGCTGAGATATGATGTGAAGGATTGTCGCGATTGAATAGACGGGGGGTTTTGTGTAAGATGAGAGTTTTATATTTTCATTCATGTAAATTCAAATGTAATGTAATATTCTTTTATTTGGGGCACTTCCGGGTCGAGGTCGATGCCACCAGTGTTGTATAATATTTACTTTTCCGCATTAGGTTGGACCCAAGGAGGGGAGCACAGGTGGCCGGGTTCTGGGGTTCAGTGGGAGGCCATCTCGAGGAGTCGAGACCGGGTCTCCTATACTCTAGAATTGGTAGGGTCGCTTGCCGCTCTCGTAGGGGTCCAGGGTGTGGGGTTGGCTTTTCATTGCGACTGTGGAATCCGTATTTTCTATTATTGGCTAAGTACTAAATACGGACGTCCTAGTATATCCCACATTATATCTATGTTTCTGCTGCGTTATCTGTGATGTGATCATTATATATGTTCTATGATGGATACTGTATATAGTATATATGATATATTATATAGGCGTTACTTATGTTTTACACCCGCGCTAGCCCTGCCCTGCTCTGCCGTTAGTTACCTAACCTAACGGTGCACGATGGGACATCGAGGCGAATGCGGATGGCATAAGTCTACGTCATAGTTATCTGTGATGTTTAGGTAACTTAAATGATGGGAATTCATTAATGTGATTAATGAAAGAAAAGAAACCTAAAAGATGTTGTAGAATCAAATTTTTAAATAAAAAGGGTAGCTACAGTTTTGCTTTGCATAGCGGTATATATGATATACCCTGCACCTTATTCGATGAGGAAAGAGCCGAGATCCTTTCACCGGGAGTGACCTCTTTAGCGAAACTGGCAGATGCTACAACACTCGGTTTGACTTTTGACGGCTTTTGAAGTTTTACTTTGCACAGTGATATATATGATATATCCCGCACCTCATTCGACGAGGAAAGGGACGACGATCCCTTCACCGGGAGTGACCCCTTTAGCAAAACTAGAAAAGCCTCAAAATCACTCCATTTCAAAACTTCACTTGATTCTACAACGATATCAAGTTCATTACGCAATAGGTTTTCAGAAAAACCTGTCATAGCCCTCCGTCATTTCAGATAAGAACTGTTTAGTATGTTGGCCTTTGTCAAGGCGTAGTGAGCGGTAGCTGAATAGTGCTTATCTGCTTATGCATGTGATGCAGATTGTTTCAGGGTAGTCGTACGACCTTGTTGGCCTTTGTCAAGGGTCGTGCGGGTGGGTTTGATTCAATCAAGAAATGACGGGTTGAACTTGACTAGCATCCTATAATTTGTTGGCCTTTGTCAAGGTCATAGGACGCTAGGGGCAAAATATTATCGGGAATTTCAAATGTTGAAATTTGCAATGAGATTGCATACCTTCTATGAGATAATTGGATCCCGATACCCACTGCGAGTAATTGTTACTCCCGGGAGAGTTTTACACAGGATAATTAGCCGATCAAGTAGGTGTCTAGAAAGGTGTTAACAAGGTTACGCCTCTGGGAAAACGAGGTTTATTTTAATTAGGTCCGTGCGAAAGTACGGGGAACCTCCCTCAAAGTACCAACACCGGCCTGGCTGAAAGATCGGCGAAGTTGTAGGGTGTAATTAATCCCGGCTAGTCTTTCCTTTTAGGGTTTGAAGGAAGATTTGATAAAAACCAGTGGGAGCCATCCTGATTAGATAAGATAATAACCAATCTGATCTTGCAAGAGCATACACTAAAGTGTTTTCTTCTCTCTCTCTCCAGGTAGCGACCATGTCATGCCTTAATCAAGATAATAATATGGATGTATTGACCGAACCAACATGTTATACTGTGCTGGGGAACGTTGGTTCCGTTCTTTCTTATAAAAGTTATAGGACTGAACAGGACATAGGGGAATACCAGGATTCCCATGCCACCCGAATGATGAAAGTACATGCTGATGCATTTTCTTCGGGTGTGTTCGTTACAGAGAACTGTTTCTCCATTTGCCCTACGTCCTGGGTATTAGATACCGGGTCAGGATCCCATATATGTAATCAGTTACATGGGCTTAGAAAAGGTAGAGAACTTGGAGAAGGTGATAAAGACATAAGAGTTGGAAATGGTGCAATTGTTGCAGCTAAGACTGTCGGGGAATATCACCTTGCATTACCAACTGGTAATACATTGGTTCTGAACGAATGCTATTACATGCCGAACCTGATATGCAACATTATATCGGTTTCTTTGTTGAGTAAAGAGGGATATAATTTTGTATTACAGGATAATGTTATGAACATTTTCCGTAACCAAAAGTTGGTTGGATCAGGCACGTTATGCAATGGCATTTATGTTCTAAATCAATCAACATTTCTAAGCATAACAAACACACACAAGAGGAAGAGTTCAGAACTGAACGAATCCTTCTTATGGCATTGTAGACTGGGTCACATTAATGCGACACGACTAGCTAAGTTGCATAAAGATGGATATTTGAATCCGTTTGAATTATCATCTTATGACACTTGCCAGTCATGTCTCAAAGGCAAGGTGACCAAAACTCCGTTTACGAGACACGGAGAAAGAGTTACCGAACTCTTGGGACTGATACATAGTGATGTATGTGGTCCCATGTCTACACATGCCAGGGATGGTTCTTCGTACTTCATTACATTCACTGACGATCTCTCTAGATTCCGATATGTGTTCCTGATGAAACATAAATCAGAAGCTTTTGAGAAATTTAGAGAATATAAAAAAGAAGTTGAAAACCAAACCGGAAAAAGTATTAAAATCCTTCGATCTGATCGAGGAGGTGAATACTTGAGCAATGAATTCCTGGACTTCCTAAAAGAGAATGGGATTCTCTCTCAGCTGACTCCTCCATATACACCACAGCACAACGGTGTATCGGAACAGAGGAACCGCACCCTATTAGATATGGTGCGCTCTATGATGAGCACAGCTGAGTTCCCTATTTCCTTCTGGGGATATGCACTGGAAACAGCCGCATATCTATTGAATCAAGTTCTAACTAAATCTGTACATACTACACCATATGAGATATGGAGTGGGAAGAGACCATGTCTTAAACGAGTTAAGATATGGGGTTGTCCGGCCTATGTCAAGAGGCAAAATCCGAACAAACTCGAGGCGCAGTCAGTTATATGCAAGTTTGTGGGATATCCCAAACATTCACATGGATATCTTTTCTACCAAGCAGAGGAACAGAAAGTGTTTGTTTCTTGACATGCCACCTTTTTGGAAAAGGAATTTCTTGCAAAAGAAATTAGTGGCGATAAGGTAGAACTAGAAGAAATTCCGGCTACACAAACTCAAACTGAAGATTTAGTGGAACCAGAGGATTCAGTAGCTCCCAACGAGCCTCAGCCTCTCCGCCGATCTAGTAGGGTTCCTCGCCAACCTGAGAGATACTCCGGTTTTCTCATGGATGGTGGGAGCGAGGATTGCATCATGGAGGATGATGACCCAACTAGCTTCGAGCAGGCCATCACGAGTAGGGACTCAGTGAAATGGCTGGATGCTATGCGATCCGAGATGGAATCCATGTACACCAACAAAGTATGGACTTTGGATGTTGCTCCTGAAGGGGTAAAACCCATTGGGAGCAAGTGGATCTTCAAGAGAAAAATTGGTGTAGATGGGAAAGTGGAGACTTTCAAAGCTAGACTTGTTGCAAAGGGTTTTCGTCAAAGACCAGGTGTGGACTATGACAAAACCTTTTCTCCAGTGGCTATGCTTAAATCCATCCGGATCATGCTTGTAATCGCTGCATATCATGATTACGAAATCTGGCAAATGGATGTTAAGACCGCCTTTCTAAACGGTGATTTAGAAGAGTGCGTGTACATGACTCAGCCAGAGGGCTTCGTAGATAGTGGGAGCAGCGGGAAGGTATGCAAGCTACTTAAATCCATTTATGGATTAAAGCAAGCATCGCGGAGTTGGAACATTTGCTTTGACGTCGTTATCAAAGAGTTTGATTTCGTCAAAAACCCAGATGAACCTTGTATCTACAAGAAGGTGGCAGAGAGTAAGGTTGTCTTCCTCGTATTGTACGTGGATGATATACTCTTGATAGGAAATGACATTCCTATGCTGCAATCGGTCAAGCTCTTCTTATCACAAAGATTCTCAATGAATGATCTTGGTGATGCCTCCTGCATATTGGGAATCAGGATCTATAGAGATAGATCCAAACGGATATTGGGATTGTCCCAGTCCAGGTACATTGACACCATACTAAAGAGGTTTAGTATGGAAGAATCCAGGCGTGGGAACTTACCCACGATCTCTGGAGTCACTCTCTCCAAAGAGATGTCTCCCAAGACTGATTTGGAGAGAGCTCGCATGCAAGGGATACCCTATGCTTCGGCTGTAGGCTCTATCATGTACGCGATGATATGTACCAGACTCGATGTAGCATACTCACTAAGTGTAGTAAGTAGGTATCAAGCTGATCCTGGAGAGAGTCACTGGATAGCTGTGAAGAGCATTCTCAAGTACTTACGAAGGACTAAAGAGATGCTCTTGGTGTATGGTAACGGAGAACTCCAAGTGGAGTCTTTTAACGATTCGAGCGTCCATAGTGATAAGGACGACTCTAAGTCACAGTCGGGATTTGTCTTTACCCTTTACGGAGGGACGGTTAGCTGGAAGAGTTCCAAGCAGGAAACCGTAGCAGACTTGACGATGGAGGCTGAATACATCGCTGCCAACGATGCTGCCAAAGAGGGTGTCTGGATCAAGAAGTTCATTACTGAACTTGGAGTGGTTCCATCCATTGAGCATCCAATACCTTTGTATTGCGATAACAATGGAGCGGTGGCTTTGGCCAAGGAACCTAGGTCCCATCAGCGATCCAGGCATATTCTGAGGCGGTATCACCTGATCCGGGAGATAGTTGATCGCCGGGAGATCGAGGTCAGGTGGGTTGACACGAAGAACAACATAGCGGATCCACTCACGAAGGCCATTCCCCAGATACAGTTTGAGAGACTCTTCGGGATGCTCGGTATGCGATACTACAGTAGCTGGCCCTAGTGCAAGTGGGAGATTGTGTAACGTTTTGAAAATCGTTTCGGTGAAATTTCGAAAAAACGGTAAAATAAGGGGTTTTTTTTGCAAAAAGTCAAAATACAAATATCTTATTATAAAAATTAAATATACATATTCTAGCTATGTAATTGCTAGTATTTGGTGTTTATTGAGCCACTGGTGAAATTTCAAATTTTCTGAAAAAAATATTATTTTATTATTATTTTAAGCCGTCACTAATACATTTAATTAGGGAAAATTACAAATTGGAATGAGTTGAAACAAATTTTGTACATCATAAAATTTTAAATAAAATTTTATCATGTGGTTTTTGAAACGAAATCGTTTGCCAAAACGGTTTAGAAAATATTAAAGAAAAAGGCTTATTTTGTGAAAATAAAAGGGTTTTGGTGCATATTGAATTGGTGTTTGGTGTTCATTGCCTCACACACACACAACCACACAAACCCAAATCCCCACTTGGCTGAAACTGCACGAATTTCCCCCCCATTTCATGCCTCACAAGTTTAAGAAAAGAAAGGAATAAAGGAAATAATAATAAACAATGAAACATGTGCTTTTATATGTTAAGTATGAGCTTTGACTTGGAAATTTCTCTTTTCCCCCCACACTCACACACCCCTCCTGCTCATAGCCGAGCCTCCCCTCTCCCCAAAAACTGCATCAGCCCCTCCCAAAATCCCACTTCTTTTTCCATCAAAAATTCATCAAAATACCTCAAAAATCCAAACAAAATCAAAATCCAACTCCTACCCATTTCTCATTAGCCATTCTAGCATGGATCTAGGGATCAAAATGGCATTTTAGGAGGCTAGATCTTGATCTTGATCTTGATCTCATCATGGGAGGTATAATCTCATGCTTTTGTTAAAATTTGTTATCTAGTTGCTTTAATCTAAGTTAACTAAGTGCTTAATTAGGTTTTTGATGAGTTTAATTGCATGATTAAAGATTTCAAGTTAGGGTTTTGTTGTGGAAATGGGTTATGATAAATTGTGCATGGTTTTGTGTCGTGGATTAACATGTTAAGTTTTATAGAAAGCTAATTTAGTTGTTAATTCCAAACCATTACTTATAAAATGCCCTAATTAAGTTATTTTGCTAACTAGAGTTTTGGAAAATTATTAAATTCTTTAGATTAAATTATAATTATGGTTTCATGTCATTATAGATAATATATTGAGTGGTTTAATGCCTTTAGTTCATGAAAATCCTAGCTAAATTGTTGTTTGTGCATTTTTGCTATAAATTGTCAAAAAAATTGGTTATTTTGTAAACTAGAATTTTGGGGTTAATGGAATTTAATGAGATTAAATTGTGGAAATTGTTTTTATGACTTAGTTAAGATAATTAGTGAATATTGTGGCCGCTAGATTCGTTCATACATCGAGTTTTGTACTAAAACGGTGATTTGTGCTTGCTAGATTTTCAGAAAAATGACTTTTTAAGTGAAATTGGGGTTTTTGTGAGTTTTAACCTATTTCATATTAAAATTAGTGTTCGTGAATGTGCAAATGAGTGTATTTGGGTTTTTCTCGATGGTCTGACATTTGTACATCGACATCGAGAGTTGGTTTGGCTGTTCTTGCATGCGTAGGCGATAGGTTTTGACATATGCGTGATACGCGTGCCGGTTTGATTTTCGTATGCCGTTTCGATTTCAAATTTGGTTTTAATGCGATACAGTGCGTTATGATATGTAGGTACCCCATGTGTACTTCGAGACGACAAGCAAGCGCGTGGCGACGTCGGCACCGGCGAGCGAGGACCAGGTGAGTAGATTTATATCTACGGGGAGAAGTCGGGTGGATGGCGTATAGCACCCCCGCAGTTCGTAGTGATGTATACGAATACGTATAAACACATATATTGATTGTATGTTGTTGAGATTATTGATGATAAAGATGGATATTTGGTATTTTTGGATTGGCTTAGTGTAGTTGCGAAACCATAGAGTAGTGGTCGCACTCACACACGCACGCACACACATACTTGCTTACATTCTTTCTTTCATATGTGCGTATATGGGAATATATATTTATGTGTTCACATGGGTATGGGACTATGTGTTCATATACTGGATTGTAGGATAGTATTTGGGATTTGAGATGAGTCGATGAGATTGGGCTTGAGGCCAGGAGATCGGTGATGTGATTTGGTTCGTATTGAGATACGACATGATATTTTAGCGGGTCTTTTGGCGTAGTGATTCTTACACCTGCATGCATACTTAGGCGGTATCAGTATTGTACTAGACGTAGATCAGTAGCCCGATCATGATATTTGATAAAGAGGATACTAGGTGAATAGTATGATGAATGTGATATTGACCCGTACCCAGATTTGGGGATGCCGTACGACGGATTTACGTACGAGCTATATTTTGATGATTGATCCGCACTCTCGACTTGGGATGTCTGATTATAGAAATGGTATCGGATATGATATTATTGAGGCGGGATCACCGACTATACATATACAGGTATATATATGTGTATCGACTCAGATGTTAGGCAGTTTCCTTACCTGTAGTTCAGCTTGTTAGTTCAGCCGTATTGTTTAGTGTAGTTATTAGATTAGATTAGACTTCTACCTATTTCAAAACTAGCGGGTCGTGGGTATTTTAAAAGACAGCTCAAGGGATCTACGGATATTTCAAAAGACGTATCCTTTCTTAAAACCACCGTAGCCCCTATTTTCAAAACCCCACGATTCGTGTTATTTCAAATGGCACCATTGTTTAATATTTAGCTCCTGCTCATTTTGGTTGCTCGCTCCGCATCGCATACTTGCATTGTTATTTCATATTGCATTGTTGATATTATGTTGTTAGGACACCAGCACCATTACCGATGATGCGTATGTACCACGTACACTTGCTTGCCGGCTCACACACATCTTCATCGGTAATTGCCATGTCACGTACACCTTAGAAAATATTATTGCTTAACTTAGCTTGATAGCTAGTAGTTTGACATAAAATTAGTGTACTTATCTTATATGCCAGTTTAGATATTGTAGTTATTACTTGTCACTTCATGCATGCTATTATTCATTGTTATGCCGCATTCATGGATTTTTATGCCTATATGCACTGTTTACTTGCTATTGAGGATTTGATTCGGATTTCCATGAGATTTTCTGGATTGGGGGGGGGGAACCGCAAAACTTATATAAACTGATTTCTCTCTTTTTAAATAAAAAGTGCGGTTTTTCCCATGATGTATGAGTCGTCCACCATGAGTTTGCTGATGGATTTCGAGACCCGATTCGAGGAGACGGATGAACCATTTCGGGTACATGGTGGACCCGGTAAGGTACCCCAGGGCAAGAAGCGCATGATGATGACGATGTGAGCCTGGCAGGGGAGCACTACCTACCGGTGATTTTACCCGACGTGTCGGATATCCGGAGGATACCGTCGTGGTCTGTACATAGATGGTAGGGGCCGGTCTGGACTGACGGCTCCCTAGATATTGTGATTGAGACATTGAGATTTCGAGATATTAAGGTACAGAGACTGTGATACAGAGATATCGAGATATTGGGATTACGTTTTGTGCTGATGCTAGGCACTGATTTATGCTGATTTCATTATGATACCTCATTTTAAAAATACAAAGGAAATCTCACTAAATTATGAAAACAGTTTCTTCATTTACATTTATTTTGTTTTCATGCATTCATATCTCATTCATATGATATATTGCTACCTGAAGCACTGACACGGGCACATGAGATTACACTCGGGTTAGATATTTACCCTAGCCTTTGTTATAGGCTGCATGTTATATACGTATTTGAGGTTATATATTGATCGTATGAACTAGGATTGCGTCATACATGAGATTCCTATTCGTAGATATTTTTTCTATTCACGAGTTGGCAACTCACCCCCGTTGTGCCCCAGTTTCTTGCAGGTTTGCCGTACAGGTTTCTTTACGGCTTTGCGGGCACAGTTTCGTTCGGGTGACTTGCTAGTAGGTGGTTTTTTTTGTATCATACCCATCATATTACCTTGTATAATATTATTCAGTTGTACCTAGTAAATTCCATCAACCAAACATGTATTTTTTTGAGATAGAGACCAGTGATGTTTATTCTTTCGACCTTAGAGTCGTGCGTTGTATTTCTGTGGATTTCTTGTTGTTTTGAGTTTTGATCCTCGCCCTTGGCGTTGTATATTATATTGCTTGTGTGGTTGTGACCGTCGATTGACGAAGAGCTAGCTCCCGCTTGAGGATGCCTTTTTTTGATTTCGTATACTATTCATGTTGTATCCCGTTTGGGGCCAGTTTTTACAAAGGAGACTCTACCGAAATTTTCAGGAAATATTTGATGTGTTTAAAAAAAAGGCATAATTTGGCTTATGCTATTAAAACTACTTGATTTAAATTGGTTTTCCTTCACTCTACTACTTTTCTTGGTTTGAAGTTCTGGGTTTTTCGGCTTACTTAGATTTCGTACGCCTCGAGACGTTTCGTAGTCTATGTGCCGGTCATGTTCCGTACTTTCGGGTCATGACAAAGTTGGTATCAGAGCGTTAGGTTTTACCTTCGGAGCGTAGGATGACCCTTGGTTGATGGAATAGGTGACTAAAGTAGAGTGACGTACCGTGGGTATGTTCCGCGGCATACTTACGATACGCTACTCCACTTAAGAAGCCTTAGGATGTACATTTCTTTGCTCAGTATTATATTCATTCCGATCTAGCCTCATCTGTACCAGTTATGGTTTTGCTGCCACGATTACGGGCAGGGAGAGCTACGGCTAGAGTTGCGGTCAGCACGAGCTCGTCACGAACGAGGACTGACCATGGCGTAATTCCGGCGACACACGATTGCGGAGATGTGTCTTTTTTCTGTGTTTTCACGCCACGAGCGTTTGGCGGATCGCCTTTATGAGATTACTTAGACGTGCCGATCAGCACTAGAGGATTGAGCCAATGATAGAGGCCAACCAGATTTTGATGACCGTTGGTGTATTGCTTACTCATGATGATTGATGCACTGTTCAGCGTGCAGACGAGTAAGCCAGTTGCTGTTGCGAGTGACGAGCTATCGCCCCATATGTTGGAGCTATTGCGGGACGAGTAATACGAAGAGATGATAGAAGGTCGCTAGTCACCCGATGATGAATGACTAGGACAGGTGGTTCGTTCTCCTACCCCGATGCGAGGTCATCAGATAGATTGATTCCAGCTAGAGATGACTTCACGCGGAGACGTTGGGAGTCGACAGAGACGATCGAATGTCAGAAACCTATTATTCCAAGTTTAAAGTAGTCAGAAAGACATGCAGGCAATTCTATGGTCCCTCTAGAAGAATGAAACCCTAACTCGACTTAATGACCGTGTGAAAGCCTTTGAACCTTCGGGTTTGCGGCAGTTCTACGGCGCCATTAGTGAGGCTTGGGTTTGCCCTTCTACGGCTGGACCACCGATGCTGTGGTATGTACTCAATACTATTAAACTGTGCCCAAGATGTTGAGCTCTTGGGGGATTATGAGGTTTTGACGACTCGATCGGATGGATCGACTTAATTCAGATGCTAGGTGGTGAGATGCATTTCTTGGGAGACTCCCGATACGAGGATAGCCGTTGGAGCTCAGTCCATGCAGCCGCGACGAGACGAGTCCAAAACAAATGACATTAGAGAAAAGTGAAGTAAGAGGTTTGTACCAGATCTAGATGAAACGACGTTCCACTCCGCCGACATCAGAGATGCGATACGTATGCCGAAGCATTGTACTTGGATATACCTTCCAGAAGGAGTCGCGATGAGTATGCAGTCGTTCCAGAGCAAGATGCAGATATAGGAAAGGACGATGACTTCCGGACAGTTGGCAGAGACGATACATGGAAGAGACCGTGAGCAGGATTCCTTCCAGGGCCCTGCTGCAATGATACTTGCACCCAGGATCAGATGTGTCACGTACATTCAGAGAGCCAGAGACCGACGCCAGTGATATGCTGTCTTACGAGTGGTCACGATGAATGACCGAGAGATGACCAGAGAAGTGCCAGAACGGGATCATCCCCATTAGCACACCTGACAGGGCCGATGAGCCGATGGACCGAGAGATTGGTAATTCACAGTGAAGACCTTGACCCAGGAGTGGTCATTGTTACGCACACCAGCAGGCCAGAGTTCATGATCATCGACGAGACGTCCCACTAGTGACCGCGACAGTTGGCCCGAGATTCTTAAAGGATGCACTTGAGCGGTACTATTCCGCCATTATTGATTTCGATGTTTTGGGTAATTTATTCGCATGATTTGATCTTGATGATTGAGGATTTACGATCTTTGCACAGTGTTGCACTTGATATCGTTTTCGTGCTTTGGTTTCACATGTTTGTGATTTTACGGTTTTAGACATTTGAGTTGGTTTTGTGCGTATGCGCACACACGATTTGGTTCCAGCACTCTGTATAGTTTCTATATGCTTGCAGTGCAGTGATACGCCTTTTGTGCACTTAGATGCACTGGACTTCGATTTCGATTGTGATACTCGATAATTGTTTTGTGCACCTTGTGCACCTGATTTGATTTTGCGCATGTTCGGCGCTTGATATTAGATTTCATGATTTCGTGCACGATGGATGCACCTGAGTTGGATTTTCGCGCATGTTGGGCGCATGTTTTGAAGTGTGATTTTGGTGCATACCAGATGCACTAAATCGAGATTTTTCGTGCATGTCAGATGCACCTGATTTTGCTGTCAGGCACACATGTTGCCTATGACAGATATTTCGTGCACGCCCGATGCACTTAGATGTTGTTTCTGTGCATATGTATGGCACATATTTAGATTTTGATTTCCGTGCGCACAAGACGCGCGTAGTATTCATACGCGTATTTTGGGATTGATTTTTCTTATAGAGCAGTACATTTTTATGATATTGCTATGTGATTTCGTACTGAGCAGGACTAGTCAGAGGACAGTACCTGAATATATTTTACATGTATAGTTTCGAGTTATATCATATTGGTTTTGCTTTGGATTTGGTATTGATGTCTTCCCCATGACTCCGATGATTGCGGGATGCTTGACGGAGTTCTGATTTGAGTTATATGCTCATTTTTCATGCGCATGCGCTGCTCTACGATTTGTTTTATGTATTTACAATTTCGGAGCCCCAACGACTTGATGGTTTTGGTTTAGATGTTTTAGTATTTTGGGGGAGTTTTAATTTAAATTCGGGGACCGAATTTCTTTAAGGGGGGAAGATTGTAACGTTTTGAAAATCGTTTCGGTGAAATTTCGAAAAAACGGTAAAATAAGGGGGGTTTTCTGTAAAAAGTCAAAATACAAATAACTTATTATAAAAATTAAATATACATATTCTAGCTATGTAATTGCTAGTATTTGGTGTTTATTGAGCCACTGGTGAAATTTCAAATTTTCTGAAAAAAAATATTATTTTATTATTATTTTAAGCCGTCACTAATACATTTAATTAGGGAAAATTACAAATTGGAATGAGTTGAAACAAATTTTGTACATCATAAAACTTTAAATAAAATTTTATCATAAGGTTTTTGAAACGAAATCGTTTGCCAAAACGGTTTAGAAAATATTGAAGAAAAAGGCTTATTTTGTGAAAATAAAAGGGTTTTGGTGCATATTGAATTGGTGTTTGGTGTTCATTACCTTACACACACACAACCACACAAACCCAAATCCCCACTTGGCTGAAACTGCATGAATTTCCCCCCCATTTCATGCCTCACAAGTTTAAGAAAAGAAAGGAATAAAGGAAATAATAATAAATAATGAAACATGTGCTTTTATATGTTAAGTATGAGCTTTGACTTGGAAATTTCTCTTTTCCCCCCACACTCACACACCCCTCCTGCTCATAGCCGAGCCTCCCCTCTCCCCAAAAACTGCATCAGCCCCTCCCAAAATCCCACTTCTTTTTCCATCAAAAATTCATCAAAAATCCAAACAAAATCAAAATCCAACTCCTACCCATTTCTCATTAGCCATTCTAGCATGGATCTAGGGATCAAAATGGCATTTTAGGAGGCTAGATCTTAATCTTGATCTCATCATGGGAGGTATAATCTCATGCTTTTGTTAAAATTTGTTATCTAGTTGCTTTAATCTAAGTTAACTAAGTGCTTAATTAGGTTTTTGATGAGTTTAATTGCATGATTAAAGATTTCAAGTTAGGGTTTTGTTGTGGAAATGGGTTATGATAAATTGTGCATGGTTTTGTGTCGTGGATTAACATGTTAAGTTTTATAGAAAGCTAATTTAGTTGTTAATTCCAAACCATTACTTATAAAATGCCCTAATTAAGTTATTTTGCTAACTAGAGTTTTGGAAAATTATTAAATTCTTTAGATTAAATTATAATTATGGTTTCATGTCATTATAGATAATATATTGAGTGGTTTAATGCCTTTAGTTCATGAAAATCCTAGCTAAATTGTTGTTTGTGCATTTTTGCTATAAATTTTTAAAAAAATTGGGTATTTTGTAAACTAGAATTTTGGGGTTAATGGAATTTAATGAGATTAAATTGTGGAAATTGTTTTTATGACTTAGTTAAGATAATTAGTGAATATTGTGGCCGCTAGATTCGTTCATACATCGAGTTTTGTACTAAAACGGTGATTTGTGCTTGCTAGATTTTCGGAAAAATGACATTTTAAGTGAAATTGGGGTTTTTGTGAGTTTTAACCTATTTCATATTAAAATTAGTGTTCGTGAATGTGCAAGTGAGTGTATTTGGGTTTTTCTCGATGGTCTGACGTTTGTACATCGACATCGAGAGTTGGTTTGGCTGTTCTTGCATGCGTAGGCGATAGGTTTTGACATATGCGTGATACGCGTGCCGGTTTGATTTTAGTATGCCATTTCGATTTCGAATTTGGTTTTAATGCGATACGGTGCGTTATGATATGTAGGTACCCCATGTGTACTTCGAGACGACAAACAAGCGCATGGCGACGTCGGCACCGGCGAGCGAGGACCAGGTGAGTAGATTTATATCTACGGGGAGAAGTCGGGTGGATGGCGTATAGCACCCCCGCAGTTCGTAGTGATGTATACGAATACGTATAACACATATATTGATTGTATGTTGTTGAGATTATTGATGATAAAGATGGATATTTGGTATTTTTGGATTGGCTTAGTGTAGTTGCGAAACCCTAGAGTAGTGGTCGCACTCACACACGCACGCACACACATACTTGCTTACATTCTTTCTTTCATATGTGCGTATATGGGAATATATATTTATGTGTTCACATGGGTATGGGACTATGTGTTCATATACTGGATTTGAGGATAGTATTTGGGATTTGAGATGAGTCGATGAGATTGGGCTTGAGGCCAGGAGATCGGTGATGTGATTTGGTTCGTATTGAGATACGACATGATGTTTTATCGGGTCTTTTGGCGTAGTGATTCTTACAACTGCATGCATACTTAGGCGGTATCAGTATTGTACTAGACGTAGATCAGTACCCCGATCATGATATTTGATAAAGAGAATACTAGGTGAATAGTATGATGAATGTGATATTGACCCGTACCCAGATTTGGGGATGCCGTACGACGGATTTACGTACGAGCTATATTTTGATGATTGATCCGCACTCTCGACTTGGGATGTCTGATTATAGAGATGGTATCGGATATGATATTATTGAGGCAGGATCACCGACTATACATATACAGGTATATATATATGTATCGACTCAGATGTTAGGTGGTTTCCTTACCTGTAGTTCAGCTTGTTAGTTCAGCCGTATTGTTTAGTGTAGTTATTAGATTAGATTAGACTCCTACCTATTTCAAAACTAGCGGGTCGTGGGTATTTTAAAAGACAGGTCAAGGGATCTACGGATATTTCAAAAGACGTATCCTTTCATAAAACCACCGTAGCCCCTATTTTCAAAACCCCACGATTCGTGTAATTTCAAATGGCACCATTGTTTAATATTTAGCTCCCGCTCATTTTGGTTGCTCGCTCCGCATCGCATACTTGCATTGTTATTTCATATTGCATTGTTGACATTATGCTGTTAGGACACCAGCACCATTACCGATGATGCGTATGTACCACGTACACTTACTTGCCGGCTCACACACATCTTCATCGGTAATTGCCATGTCACGTACACCTTAGAAAATATTATTGCTTAACTTAGCTTGATAGCAAGTAGTTTGACATAATATTAGTGTACTTATCTTATATGCCAGCTTAGATATTGTAGTTATTACTTGTCACTTCATGCATGTTATTATTCATTGTTATGCCGCATTCATGGATTTTTATGCCTATATGCACTGTTTACATGCTATTGAGGATTTGATTCGGATTTCCATGAGATTTTCTGGATTTGGGGGGGGGAGGGGGAAACCGCAAAACTTATATAAACTGATTTCTCTCTTTTTATATAAAAAGTGCTGTTTTTCCCATGATGTATGAGTCGTCCACCATGAGTTTGCTGATGGATTTCGAGACCCGATTCGAGGAAACGGATGAACCGTTTCGGGTACATGGTGGACCCGGTAAGGTAACCCAGGGCAAGAAGCGCGTGATGATGACGATGTGAGCCTGGAAGGGGAGCACTACCTACTGGTGATTTTACCCGACGCGTCGGATATCCGGAGGATACCGTCGTGGTCTTGAGATGGATGGTAGGGGCCGGTCTGGACTGACGGCGCCCTAGATATTGTGATTGAGATATTGAGATTTCGAGATATTAAGGTACAGAGACTGTGATACAGAGATATCGAGATATTGGGATTACGTTTTGTGCCGATGCTAGGCACTGTTTTATGCTGATTTCATTATGATACCTCATTTTAAAAATACAAAGGAAATCTGACTAAATTATGAAAACAGTTTCTTCATTTACAAGTATTCTGTTTTCATGCATTCATACCTCATTCATATGATATATTTGTTAGTGTATATGCCCTAGAGGCCATTACTGTATCATACTAGTTTGTATATTACTTAATGGAAGCTTGGGATATTCACCTTGTATATACAATCTTGCTCAAAATAGTAGTATGCTACTTGGTTTGTTTCTACTTCAATGTGTACATGTGTTTATTTTTGTATATCGCCTATACACATTAGTGGAGCCCTTAGGATCTTTGCTTGATTACCAGCGATGTGATGGCCGTCACACTAGTGGGGCTGGGTAATCTATAAGCACATCCTTATGCAGGTCCCTTGTCGCAGGACTATCGAGACAGGGCATCGATACTCCGGAGTAGACCAGCGCATGCGCTTCTCATCCCAGTGTGGGAGACGGTCTTTCCCACAGCCGTCAGTACGTCGTACTTGAGATAGTATGCGGGTGCTCGTTAGGTTGCGGGTACACTGGACAGGACTCGTCGGGAACTGACTAGTTGGTATTATGCCTATCGTCAGTTATCAGTTCCCAGGTGACATGAGTACAGCTTAGTCCGCTGACTTGACACTGCCACTTTGCCTCGAGTGTGTTTCCACTGTACTTTGATCACTACCCTACCACGGCTCAAAAAAGTCGTGCAAACAGGTAGTGGTTGGGTGCAGTCCCGAAGCACTTGGAGGCAGTGACGGTTAGACAGGATTCGTCTCTCCCGGTATTGGGGGTTGACATCGCGCTGTGTCTAGGAGAGCCATTACACGAGTAGTCCCTGGCCAGGGCAAACGAGATATACTGGTAGGCTTCCAGTGTTATCTCAGGGTGTTTTGGGCTTCGCTCCGGCACGACTTGTACCGCTATTGGGGGACTGACGTTTACCGCCCCCTAGGCCCTCCATGCGATTTATCAGACGAACAGACCGGACTGTACGGAGAATGTCACACTCAGGCTCAGTAGGAGTTCAGATGGGTTTCGCCTCGTCGGTCTTCTTATCGGCATTACCTGTGGACCGTTACGCACAGCTAGTGCCGCTTGCGGTCTGTGGTTAAACCCACTGCCAGCGTAGTGTCGAGTCTTTAGAGTCCGACACAGAAAGCTTTTCGCCTTTAGGCAAAAGAGTAGAGGTCGCATGGTATTGCGACGGGTCGCATGGTTTTGCGACAGGGTTCGGTCACATCCGTGCACTTGTGCACGTACAGTGTCCGGACTGTTTACACTAGCGGGATTTGGTTTAAGCCAGATCCTAGTGTACCTTTTGGGATTGGATTTATCCAGTTTGCATTCGTGTTCCTCGGAACGCGGATGCGGGTGTGTATGCACAGTTGACAGGGAGGCATGGGCAGTGGATTCTCATTAGGGTTGTTGACAGTTGACCGTTGACTATTGACCTTTTGATCAACCCTAATGAGAATATGATATATGATTAACTATTATATTGATTAAGTATTATGGTGACATGGTTGTTGACTTTGTTGACTTGTTGACTTTTGTTGACTTGTTGACTTTGTTGACCGGTTGACTAGGCTTGACTAGTTGACAATCATGATAACCATAGCCATCATTTCATGGCAAAGACTTTTACTTGCTTGCTCATTGTGTAAAATGAGTGCATGATATGATATGGTTATGGTTGCTTCAACCATCACATAAGACTTTTTTGGTATGATGAGTTATCATGACTTTGGATTATGAGAGGGTGAGAGACAAAATACTTGCTCATTCTTTCTTGCTCATTCTCTCTCTTGTTCTTGAGCTCTCCTTTTGCTCTCACCCTCATCCTCTTGCTCCCTCTCTTGACTCTATGGTTCATATCTCTCATGAGTTGAGAATCAAGAACCATAGATAAAATTCCATTCTAATTCTTCTCTACTCATTCTAGTTCACAAGATTTAGCAAACCAAGTGAACTAGTTTCTTCAAAGAACGAAGAAGGAGCTAAAGGTTGGAGCTTTCAGGTGGATCTATCTTCGGCGTACGGATACGACGAGAAGAAGCCAATCGGACCACCATCGGAGTTTGAAGACGAAGGAGTTCAAGACAAGCAAGGTATAACCCCCTAACCGAGTAGCTAGAAACTCATAGTTAGGTTGTTAGATAGATGTTTAACCAAGATCCGGGTTATAGGTCCATGTTACCACCTCCGTAAAAATCATTTTTTACCAAATTCCGCATTCCCGAAAGTACCGGGAGAGGTAGCATGGACTTACAATATTGCTACCTGAAGCACTGACACGAGCACATGAGATTACACTCGGGTTAGATATTTACCCTAGCCTTTGTTATAGGCTGCATGTTATATACGTATTTGAGGTTATATATTGATCGTATGACCTAGGATTGCGTCATACATGCGATTCCTATTCGTAGATATTTTTTCTATTCACGAGTTGGCAACTCACCCCCGCTGTGCCCCAGTTTCTTGCTGGTTTTCCGTACAAGTTTCATTACGGCTTTGCGGGCACAGTTTCGTTCGGGTGACTTGCTAGTAGGTGGGTTTTTTTTTGTATCATACCCATCATATTACCTTGTATAATATTATTCAGTTGTACCTAGTAAATTCCATCAACCAAACATGTATTTATTTGAGATAGAGACCAGTGATGTTTATTCTTTCGACCTTAGAGTCGCGCGTTGTATTTCTGTGGATTTCTTATTGTTTTGAGTTTTGATCCTCGCCCTTGGCGTTGTATATTATATTGCTTGTGTGGTTGTGACCGTCGATTGACGAAGAGCTAGCTCCCGCTTGGGGATGCCTTTTTTTTTGATTTCGTATACTATTCTTGTTGTATCCCGTTTGGGGGCCAGTTTTTACAAAGGAGGCTCTACCGAAATTTTCAGGAAATATTTGATGTTTTTAAAAAAAAAAGGCATAATTCGGCTTATGCTATTAAAACTACATGATTTAAACTGGTTTTCCTTCACTCTACTACTTTTCTTGGCTTGGATTTCTGGGTTTTTCGGCTTACTTAGATTACGTACGCCTCGAGACGTTTCGTAGTCTAAGTGCCGGTCATGTTCCGTACTTTCGGGTCGTGACAGATTGTTAGTTGTATGTATGCCCTACAGGCCAGTATTGTACAGATGATGTATATTATATTGGATGCTTGGACATATATAGAGATGACTTTCTTGCTCGATATAATAGTATGCTATCTGGTTGCTCTTTATCTTAACATGTATACTAGTCTCTTTAAACTGTCTTATCGTTACATGTTGGTAAAGCCCTTAGGATGTGTACTTGACTACCTGGACTATGATGCAGATCATACTAGTGGGGACATGGTAGACCATAAGTACATCCTTCAAGGTCCCTAGTCGTGGGTGTATCGAGACGGGGCATTGATATACCAGTGTAGACTAGCGTATACGCTTCTCGACCCATGAGATGGGCGATGGATGATCCCATATCCATTAGTGTTTGACATCAGAGATGGTATACGGGTGCTCAGTGAAGACTGGGTACACTGGACGGACTCGCCGAGAACTCCCAGATGGTATTATACCTCACGTCAGATGACAGTTCTCAGGTGACACTTGTACATGTTAGTCTGTAGACCCGAGATCGTCATAGAGTCTTGTGTGATTCCCGCTGTGCTTTGATCTCCACCTTACCCGTCCATGAGGGCATGCAAAATGGTGGTTTTTGGGTACAGTCCCGAGTCACATGGAGGCAATGAGCGATAGGAGGGGTTTCCTCTCTCCCAATATTGGGGGTTGATGTTGCGCTGTGCTCGATTGGCCGTAACAGGGAAGTCCCTGGCCAGGGCTGATTCAGAGATTTGCTGGTAAGTGTTACCAGTAGTTTCTCGACCCGTTATGAGCCTAACATCGGCACGACTTATCAGTTATTGGGGTCTGACGTTTACCACCCCTAGACTTAATATGTGACATATCAGACGAGGAGACCGGACTGTACGGGAAGTGTTGCCGATCGGCTCGACGGGAGTTGTAGCAGGTTCGCTTGTTCTCTTCTGATCGCTCAATACCCTGGTGGCCGATACGTTTAGTTGACCGCTTGCGGCTTGGGGGTGCTTGATATGATCATCACCCACTGCCGGTGTATTGACGAGTCTCAGAGTCCCACAATGGAGTTTCCTAGTCCATGCGAAACGTTGTGGTGCGCGTATGCGATATGCGCATGGACCCGATTAAAATGCGCGTATGGGATACCGTATATTGATCGGGCGGCTTGCTTTTGGTAGGGGTCATATGTGATATGGCCGGATTGATAAATCAAGTGTTGATTTATCATTTAACCATTAGCTTCTCACTTGAAATCTTTTCTTTAGTTAGTTGGATGTATGCATGCATGTATGCCTTCTTTTTGATTCATGCACATATGGATGTACATATACACATACATACATACATACATCTTTCATGGTTGATTATACAAGGAAATGGTGGCAATATAAGACTCACACCATGGGTTTTTTATATGGAATATTATTGTATTTAAGCTAAAAACAAAAGGAAAAGGAAATGGGTTTGTTTTGGATTGTTTCTACACTCTTCTTGACCTAACCTCACTCACCCACCATTTAACTATGGTTTACTCTTCCTTTTAGTTTTTAACTCAAGTACAATAATGATTCAACCATGGTTTGAGATGAGAGATAGAAAATAAATATATTGATATATTTTTTCTATTTTCTTTAAGTGTTGAACTTATCAACTTCTAAAAAGCCATCATCTTCATCAACCTCTCTCATTTTGCTCTCTAGTTCTTTGTAGTGAGCAATATACTCATCAAGATTGGATTTTGAATTGAGAAAGAGAACCACAACACCATTCTACACAAGTCTAGCCCACTTGTTTGGAGTGTTAGCTTGATTTCGTTCACTTGATCGGATAAAGTTGCAAGCTTGGACAAAGTGGACTCCGGGTGGATCATCGGTGACATCGAGGAGTTCAAGCGGAGCTCTTTCAAACCCTAAGTAGCCGAGGAGTCTAGCGTAGGGAGCTACAAAGGTTGTACTCTCTAAACCCTAGCTTTCCTTTCATATGATGATGTGAAAAATTTGAAACCCTAATCGATTCTAGGAACGATTCTTTGTTAGTTAACTTAGCACCCTAAAGACTCCACTTTTGGTTCATGTGATGCTTCCAAACCCTTCATGTGGTGCTAGGCTAACCTTTCAGATTTTTCCCGATGCGTCAGATATCCGGAGGATACCGTCGTAGTCTTAAGATGGATGGTAGGGGCCAGTCTGGACTGACGGCGCCCTAGATATTGTGATTGAGACATTGAGATTTTGAGATATTGAGGTACAGAGATTGTGACACAGAGTTATCGATATATTTGGATACTTGTTTTGTGTCGACGCTGGGCACTGTTTTATGCTGATTTCATTTATGATACCTCCTATTTAAAATACAGAAATCTCACTGATTTATGAAAGTAGCTTTATTCAGTACATGCATTCTGTTTCATGCATTCATACATCATCCATATGATATATCGCTACCTGAGGCACTGACACGGGCACATGAGATTACACTCGGTTAGATATTACCCTAGCCATTGTTATAGGCTGTATGTTATACATATATTTGAGGATATATTATGATCATTGACCTAGAGTGCGTTATTTATGCGATTTCTATTCGTAGATGTTTTTCTACTCACGAGTTGGCAACTCACCCCCGTTGTGCCACAGTTTCTTGCAGGTTTTGCCGTACAGGTTTCATTACGGCTTTGCTGGCACTGCTTCCCATTTCCGGGTGACTTGCTAGTAGATGGGTTCACTTGTATCGTAACCCTATTATATATCTTGTATATTATTATTCAGTTATATCTAGAAGTTCCATCAACCAAACTTGTATTTATCTCAGATAGAGACCAGTGATGTTTATTCTTTCGACCTTAGAGTCGCGCGTTGTATTTCTAAGGATTTCTTGTTGTTTTGAGTTCCTTTTGAGTTTTGATTCTCGCCCTTGGCGTTGTATATTATATTGCTTGTGTGGTTGTGACCGTCGATTGACGAAGAGCTAGCTCCCGCTTAGGGATGCCTTTTTATTGATTTCGTATACTATTCATGTTGTATCCCGTTTGGGAGCCAGTATTTACAAAGGAGACTCTACCGAAATTTTCAGGAAATACTTGATGTTTTTAAAACCGCCTAACTCGGCTTATGCTATTAAAACTACTTGATTTTAAATTGGTTTTCCTTCACTCTACTACTTTTCTTGGTTTGGATTTCTGGGTTTTCGGCTTACTTAGATTGCGTACGCCTCGAGACATTTCGTAGTTTAAGTGCTGGTCATGTTCCGTACTTTCGGGGCATGACAATTGCACAGGCTATCCACACGACCAGGGGAACGTCGGGTTTCACTAGTGGCTCTGTGAAACCCGAAAATCTCAGATATCTGTATTGTTCTGTGATGCTGTACATTTCTGTGATGTTGCATTTTATCACGCCTTGAGCGAAATATTATATATTGATATATATATTAGTAGATGTTGTATATGTTTTGCATCCACGCTAGTCCAGTCCCCGCTCTGTCGTTAGTTAGCTAACCTAATGGGTAATGACGGGACCCAGTGGCGAATGCGGATGGCATATACGTACATCAGTATATTTTCGTTCTTTGTGGTGTGATCAATTGATGGGACTGCATTGATTCGGATCAATGCAAGTTAAACAAACCTATTCTGATGTTGTTGGAACACTTTTCAAAAAAAGCTGTTATTGCAAGGACGTTCTCTTTTGTTTTGCATCGTGGTATTCAGTTGGAATATCCTGCTCCTCAGTTGACGAGGCAAGTGCCGAGATCCCTTCACCGGGAGTGACCCCTTGGACAGAAAGTTTGCGTCAGGGCAATAACTTCACTATAGCCGATTACTTTTGCTTTGCACCGTGGTATTCAGTTGGAATATCCTGCACCTCATTCTACGGGGAAAGAGCCGAGATCCCTTCACCGGGAGTGACCTCTTTAGCAATGGTTTTCGCCACTATATTTTTAAAAGCTATCCGGTTCCTTCAACAATATCAAGTTCATTACGTTAAAGGTTTTCGCCAGAAACCATTCGTAGCCCTCCGTCATTTCAGACGGGTAGCACATAGTATTCATGCTTTGTTTGTTGACCTTCGTCAAGGCATAGTGTATGGTAGCTGCTTGTAACCTTTCTACTGCATATATAGATGCGTTGGTTTGGGACAGTCATATAGCCTTGTTGACCTTCGTCAAGGGCTTGTACGGGTGGGTTCAAATTAACCTGGACAATGACGGGTAGAACTTGACATGTGACTTATGATTTGTTGGCCTTCGTCAAGGTCATAAGAGCATGGGGCAAAAATCACATCGGGAGTTTCTAAAGAAACTGAAACTTGCCAGATATGCGCATACCTTCTGGAGTGTGATAGCGTGAGCGGATTCCGTCACGTTATCATGCGATGATAGTTGGATCCCGATTGCCACTGATGAGTTGGTTTACTCCTCTGGTGATCCCGACTAATTCTTCTTTCATGTTTGGAGGAGAATTTGAGGTGACAGTGGGAGGTTCCAGATTAGATAAATTGGTAACCATTCTGATCTAGGATAGAGTGCACGCTGAGTGTTTCTTTTCTCTCTCTCTCCGGCAGCGACCATTGACCCGACCCTAAGACTATGACTCAGTGACCAAGTTGACCGAACCTTCTAAAACACTGGCTATTGGATTGCCAGAGTTGCAAACCTCATTGCCACTCCTACTTTTACCCTTTTCTCCAGGACACCCCGTATTACTATGAACGTCCACTTCCATTGGAAAAAACCATCGTATGGTTAGATACGAACTCGAAGGAATTTATTCGAGGATGGTTTCCGGTTCTGGAGAAAACGGATAGGACTATTCAGTTGTCTTTTCATCTTACCTTCTCTCAGGTTGCGAGTACTCCTTGGTTTAGGAGATAGTACACCTATTACGCAAATTGGATAGTCTTCTTCCAAACCTTAGGCTGGTACCGAACGGTAGGGAATGAAGAAAACCAATTAGCCTAACGATGGTGTGCAGAAGGTATTATGTAAAGACAAAGCAAGGGATTAGTAAGAGGGCAAAGTAAATTACGACTGCTATTCATGACCAAACCAAGTATTTCTTCGCCAATCCTAAATCACCTTTGTATTTCTCCAGGACACTCCGTATCACTACGAAGATCCACAGTTTATTGGATACTCCATCGTATGGTTATATACGAACTCGAAAGGAACTTGTTCCAGTTCGGGGATGGATTCTGGTTCAGGAGAAATAGGAATAAGGTTTATTCAGGTGTCTTTTATCTTCACCTTCTCTCGCATTGCGAGTGCTCCTAGGATTAGGACAGTACACCCATTATGCTTATTGGATAGTCTTCTTCCAAACCATAAGCTGGTGCCGAACGGTAGGGATGGAAGAAAACCATTTGGCCTAAGGGGTGTGCAGAAGGTAAAGACTAAAGACATATGAAGGGATTTGGAGAGGTGGCAAAGAATTATACGGTTACAGTCATGAATCTGGAAGAGGCATTACTAAGAATACCGGATACCCCATCGAAACATTTCAATGTTACAGTTTCACCGTGTACTGTTAATGGAAAACTGATTTCCCAATTAGACACTTGCTCCAGGGTATGTATTTACCAGGTGTGATTCTCACATCTGTATGGTTTTACAGATGACGAGTGGGAGTAAGTTATTGGGAATTAGGTGATCATCCTCATTATATCGGGATTCGTTGGAATCAGTGATATTTGTGGAAGTCACCTGGATTGTTTGCCGGACGGCAAATATTTGGTTTTGAATATCCGCTGTTATGCACCAATTTCAAATCGATGTGTCTGTACGTCTATTTTCATAGAGTGAGATATACTTTTTTGAAATTATGTCTATGACATTTACCTATATCAGTGGATGGTTAGGTAAGGAGCATTAAACAGCGGTGTAATTCTTCATAACCATAGTACAGTTTTCAACCTACGATACACAGGGAATGAGTTATCAGACTCAAGGGACTTATACAGAGTATTGTATGTTGTCCAGGGTCCATCAGGACAAAGGGGTTGGTCCTCGTACTATATTCGGTTTACTTATGACTTCTCTAGTTTTTAGACAGGTATTTCGTGGAAACACAGGGTCCGAATTTTGAGAAGTTATAGGTATATGGATAAAGTAGAGAACCAGGTGTTGGAAGTATCAGGATTTTTCAAAGTGATCGAAGATGTAGATACTTGTGTATGGTATTCAGTTGATAGTAATGGTTAAGAGAACTTGCTTCTCTTTCAGGTTACTCATAATTGGAAGCATTCCTAAGTTGAGTAAAGCTGATCGGCCTCTTTCCATTTAGTTGACATGCACTGGCGACAGCTGCATGATTTGAATCTTGTTCAATTAAATCAGTGCCTCTGGTTCTATATTGGATATAGAACAGTTCATATCTTAACGATGTTAAGGTACGGGGAGTTGTCCGGATTATGCTTAAAACCAGACTCTAGATAACTCAAGGCACGTTTCTGTAATGGCTGTTTGTGGGTTGACTCAGGCTATGACGAGGGTTAATTTTCTACCATCTGGAAGATCAATAGTGATATTGTTCTTGACTCGCCACAGTTTTAATAAAAATGGATTTTTTCAGAAAACAGTAGTGGGAGTATGGTAGAACTGGAATTGATTCCAGAACCACAAACGATTACTGAAGATTTGATAGGAACCTAAAGATTCAATCTGGTTTGACATTCCATTGGCCACTCCGCAGATACGGTGGGTAACTTCAGGCACCCGAGAGGTACTCCAGTAGCCTCAAGGACGGTGACAGGGAAGTTCTTGTTTACCCACACTTGCCATTTCTGTTGTTCCAGGCTGCGAGACCCGGCAGGAGGATGAGTATAGCATCGTTCTAAACTAGCTTTAGAAGTGTACGTGTATATGACTCTGCCAGAGGGTTATCGTTGTCAGTGGGAGCAGCGGAAGCATTGGTGGACAAGTGGCTTATGTCTATTTATAGACAAAAGCAGATGTAGCGGAGATAGATCATCAATTTCTGATGTGACAGTCATAGGTCTGACTTCATCAGAATAGGGATGGATCTGTTGAGAAGGTAGTAGGGTGTGATGTCATGGTATTTGGATGACATACACAGAGTAGGAAAAGAAACTCCTATACTACGATCGGTTACACTTTGGTCGTCACACAGTGGTTTCTCTACATGGGACTTGGACATTATATCAGACATACTGGTTACTAGATCTATGGTTTTAGATCTAGATTTGGGTGGTTTCCCAATCAGGGTACTCAGACAGCATTCTAAGAGTATTTAGAATGGACGACTCCTGGCACGGTAGTGTACCTGCAGGTGATGGAGTCACTCTCTCTAAAGGTGTCTTATAGACTAAAGGGGAAAGGGATGTGCATGATTGGCAGATCACTTGCTCAGGCAATTGAGTCAATCATGAGATGTCAAGTACCACACCAGATGTTGTTCTTGCACTAGATGCAATAAGTTGACATTGATCCTATCCTAGAGAAACAGTCGGAAGCAGTTTTAGAACATAAGTGGATGTTCTAGGGATATGATAACGATAGCCTCATTCGGGAGACAGTTATCATTCCAGACTTCCAAGGTGACCTGGACGACAAGGAGGTTGTCAGAGTTATAGTTTTCCTTCTGACGAGGGGCAGTATTTTGGACAGGTGGTCCAAGGCAATACTGAGGGAGGCATGGCGCAGGATACTGATTAAGTTCAGTGACGATACAGTCTAAGAAGTTTGGATTTGGAGTTCATTAATGAGCTAGGTCCCATCAGACATCCAGACACATTCTTGGACAGGTATTGCTCATTTCGGGAGATGGCTTTCTCCGCGAACATGAGATATAGAGAGACATAGAAAGAAACATCAAAGCGGATCCACTCGCTGAGGCTATTCCTCGAACGCAATAGTTTCGCAAATGGGATTTGTGAGACTGACTAGTAGAGGAGTTGGGTGTTCGGTATCACACGGGATGTGAGTATGCGACATCGCAATAATTAGCCTTGAGTGCAAGTGGGAGATTGTTGGAGATAGTGCCCTCAGAGTCAATTATTGGATCACAGGCACGTGATTGCAATGATTGAGGGAGGAACTATCCCGGTAGGACAGTCTTACTCAAGATGATAGTATGCCATCTGGTTTATCTTTATCATCGTGTACTGCTTTAGGTGACCCTATAGGTCGCTATTACACGTTGATAGAGCCCCTAGGATTCATGCTTGACTGCCAGCAGTACGAGGGCGATCATATACGTGGGAGTTGGTAGTCTATAAGCACATCCTTAAAAGGTCCCTAGTCGTGGGAGTTTCGAGACAGGGCATCGATACTCCAGAGTAGACTAGTGTATACATTCGAGACCCCGACGAGGGGCGGTGGCCGGTCTCACAAGCCACTGGTGTCAGTTGGATCACCTAAGATGTATACAGGTGCTCATTGGGTTATGAGTACACCGGACAGGACTCACCGGGAACATGCTAGTTGGTCTTATACCTGATGTTAGATAGCAGTTCCTTGGTGACATGTGTATAAGTTAGTTCATCGACCTGGGGATCGTCATTTGTCTCATGTGAGTTCCCACTGTACTTTGATTACTACCCTACCACGCTCAAAGGAAACGTGCAAACAGGTTTTAGTTGGGTACAGTCCCGAGCCACATGGAGGCAGTGAGCGGATCTTCAGGGGTTCGTCTCTCTCGGTATTGGGGGTGAGGTCGCGCTGTGTCTAGGAGAGCCAGAACATGAAAAGTCCTTGGCCAAGGCAGGAGATTTACTGGTAGGTATTCCAGTAGTATCTCAGGGTGTTCTGTGCTGATCTCTGACACGACTTGTACCGCTTTTGGGGGTCTGACTTTTACCAACCCCCTAGGCCCGCCATGCGATGCTCATATACGAACGGACCGGACTGTATGGATATTGTCACTGACAGGCTCAGTAGGGTGTCAGGATGAGTTCGCTCATCGACATCCCTTTTAGTCAATAGTTGGTAGCCCGTCACGTATGGCTAATACCTCTGACGTGCTAGTGGTTAAATCCACAGCCATAGTATTGACGAGTCTTTAGAGTCCCCCACATTCAGTTGCTCAAGTTTTCGGGCGAAACGCTGTAAAGGCCGTATGGAGATATGGCAGGGTTCGATCAGATACGTGCGGCATTGCACGGATCAGGATCGGACGATTAATACTAGCCGGCTTTGGTTTAAGCCGGATCCTAGTATAGTACCATGTAGATTTTGTCTCATCGCATTTGTATCCGGTCGGAATACAGATGCCGGTGTGTATACACAGTATCGGGGTTTTCCTGTAATTTATTACGGGACCAGTTTTCTGGAGTTGCCAGTTTTTTTTCCATTTCGGCCATTTTCCTTTGTATCTTTCATTGGCCGAAGATTGGTGGAGGAGGGCTTATTTGCATTTGTGCAAATAAGCAATTTGGAAGGGGGTCTTTGCATATTGTTGGATCATGATGGTTGCACCATCCCTTAACCCATTGACTTGTTTTGACTCCATGATGACTTGACTTTTGTGAGTGATGATGGAGGGTCATGATGGTGGGTTTGGTGTGTTGGTTTTGCATTGATCGTTAAGTGACGAATCTCCTGATAAGTAGTATATACTCACAGTAGGATCGGGATCCAAAATATCATCGTATGGTAATGTTGAAGGAATCCTACCAACATTCATCAAACTCCAAAATGGTATGCATCTCTCTGCAAATTTCAGTTTCTTTAGAAATTCCCGATATAGATTTTTTCCCCATGCTCTTATGACCTTGTCGTTGGTCAAAATGTCATAAGTCACATGTCAAGTTCTACCCATCATTGTCCTAGTTAATTTGAACCCATCCGTACATATCCCTGACGTTGGCCAAATGATAATACGACTGTCCCAAACTAACACATCTATCTATGCAACAAATGAAATACCCCAGCAACTACCAAACACAATGCCCTGGCGTTGGTCAAATGCATAGCTTGAATACTACTGAATATCCAATTGAAATGACGGAGGGCTACGAATGGTTTTCGCAAAACCGTGAACGTAGTGAACTTGATATAATCGAAGGAACCTGATACTTTTTAAAAGGAGTGGTTAAAGCTCCGCAATTAAAAATTCTGATCTTTTAAAATAACCGAGTGGTTTCTTTTAAATTTGTTCCAATGATTAAACTTTGGTTTATTTTCTTTGCATTATAATAATGCATCCCATCTTTTATCCTATCATTGCAGAAAACAACGAAAATACCACGTCCTCTTATGCCATCCGCATTTGCCACGGGGTCCCGTCATCACCCGTTAGGTTACTTAACTAACGACAGAGCGGGGGCTAGGCTAGCGCGGGTGTAAAACATAAGTGACGTCTAATAGCTATCATATATAGATATTATACATTCGTCAGACGCAATAATAAGCATTCCAGATCACAGATGAAATTTATTGGATATACTAGCAATCCACATTTGCTTTGAGCCAGCAATAAAAAACGGATTACACAGTTATGATGAATAGCCATTACACCACCCTAGACCGCTACGGGTACGACAAACTAGCCGTCAAGTACCCGAAGTGAAGCGGTCTCCCTCAACAAAGTGAGTAGGCCACTAAACACTTTAAAGTACCCGGTAGTTTGTGCACCCCGCCTTGGGTCTATCCTAGGAGCAAAATCAGTAAAAAGAAATAATACAACGGTGGCTACAACCGCAACCTGGATGTGCCCCGCAAAAGAATATTACATTATATTACATTTACATCGAATGAATGAATATTAAACCCATCTCAAACCCCGACTAATCATCACAACATTCCAATCAAGTCCATATACACAAACAGTAAACATTACAGAAATGTGCAACCCCCTGCCATCCGACATACTAGCAGTTAGGGGAGGTTTACGAACACATTAAACATTACAGATAATAACCCGATTAGCAATTAGTTTAGAACATCGATCGACAACCTTTATCCGTGTCTACCCCAAAAGCAAACCTGTACTGAAGTAACCTGGGTAGAAAACAGAATATAGAGGAAAATAAAACACCAGAAACTATGAATTACTGTGAAACTCTGAGTCAACTCGGCGTTGACTCGGCGGCGCATCCGCGGCCAAAAGCACCATTGGCCGCGGTTCTACGGCCGTCTTGCCGGGTTGTGTCCTCGTATTTTCCCAGAACTCTTAAAATACCCTGCTGTGAATTTTAAGGCATATCAAAAAAAAGTTTAGACACGTTTAAAATTTACAGAAACTGTTAGGGTTCGGGGTGTTTCGTTTTCGTGTTTTCCGTCGATCGAACTTCTAATTAGTTGCTAACAAGCTAGTAATAGTTTAGTTGGCTCTGATACCACTGTAAGTCCATGTCACGCACCCCACGAACTTGCGGGGAGGCGGAATATATGAAAAACGATTATCAAATCTTCGTAACACGGACTTGAGCGCATGAATCATATCTAAACCGTTACTAGCAAACTACGAAAGGTTTAACTACTCAGATTTGAAGTTATACCTCACGTTACTTGTCCTTCGGGTCTTCATCGCGGTCCTCCCTCCTCATAGGATTCTTGGAACATCGGCACCTCAACGGCCTCCTCGAGTCAAAGATGATCCACCCGAGAGCTCCTACACCAAGATTTATCTCTAACTTGAGATAACTAGGTTGCTCAAAGTGCTAATCTAAGCTACCTAGGGGATATAGAGTGAGATTATGGATGTATTAGTCTATTTAACCCTTGATCTCAACACATGAGAGGTTAGGGTTAGGGTTTCAAGAATGAGAGAGCTTGAGGAGAGAGAAGGTGATGATGAGAATGATATAGAAAAATGAACTCATTAGAATATATCAACCATAACAATTTATCAAATAAATAATATATATGATTAATCATCATGGTTGATGCATTCACCTTGTGTGATTCATCTCATGAGTCATTAGCTTCATAAATAAAGCATTAACTCCATGGATGAATCACACAAATGAGTCATTAAGCAATAAATGCTTATGCCACCTTAACCCCCAAGTCACCACGCTTCTAGAAGCTTCCGGAAAATTACGAGAACGCCCCTCCAATCCGTGAAAACACGGAAAAACTTTAGACTGTATAAATCCAATAACCTGATACTAGAAACTGGCTTAAACCAAAGCTGACTAGTAAAAACTGTCCGAACGTCGTACGTGCGTAAACACACATATGCGTCCGAACCCTTGTCGTAAACCATACGACCTCTATATCGTTTCGCCTGGAGCAGGGAAACTCTCTGTGTGGGACTCTAAAGACTCGACACTACGCTGGCAGTGGGTTTAACCACAGACCGCAAGCGGCACTAGCTGTACGTAACGGTCCCCAGGTAGATGTCGATAAGAAGGCCGATGAGGAAAACCATCCGAACTCCTACTAAGCCTGATGTGACAATCTCTGTACAGTCCGGTCTGTTCGTCTAAGACTATCGCATATCGAGCCTAGGGGACGGCAAGCGTCAGTCCCCTAATAGCTGTATAAGTCGTGTCGGAGCGTAGCCCATTACACCTGAGAAAATACTGGAACCTACCAGTAAATCTCGCTTGCCCTGGCCAGGGACTTTACGTAATGGCTCTCTGACACAGCGTGATATCAACTCCCAATTCTGGGAGAGACGAATCCTGTCTAACCGCCACTGCCTCCAAGTACTCGGGACTGCACCCAACTGCTACCTGTTTGCACGACTCCTTTAAGCCGTGATAGGGCAGCAATCTAAGAACAGTGGGACACACTCGAGGCAAAGTAGCAGTGTCAAGTCTGGGGACTATGCTGTACTCATGTCACATGGGAACTGTTAACTGACGATGGGTATATTACCAACCAATCAGTTCCCCCTGCGAGTCCTGTCCGGTATACCCGTAACCTAACGAGCACCTGTATACTATCTCCAGTACGACGTACTGATGGCTGTGGGACAGACCATCTCCCCAACTAGATGAGAAGCGTACACACTTAGTCTACTCCGGAATATCGATGCCCTGTCTCGATAATCCTACGACTAGGGACAAGTATAGGATGTTGCTTATAGACTACCCAGCCCCTACTAGTGTGACTGCCATCACAACGCTGGTAATCAAGCAAAGATCCTATGGGCTCTACTAATATGTATAAGTGATACGTTACAAGAAACATATGCACATATTAAAGTAGACACAAACCAAGTAGCATGCTACCATTTTTAGCAAGACTGTATATACAACTGTGAATATCCCAAGCTTCCATTAAGTAATATACATACAAGTATGATACAATAATGGCCCCTAGGCATATTTACTAACAAATGATACTTGTTCCACACCGTAAGTCGGTTCAACTGACGATAATCCACACATAGCCTCAAACTGACGTCCTTCTTCTTGACGAACAGAACAGGAGCTCCCCACGGCAAAACACTCGGACGCACAAGTCCTAAATCAAGCAACTCTTGCAATTGATCTTTAAGCTCTCTAAGCTCTGCGGATCCATCCGATAAGGCGGTATAGAAATAGGCTCTGTGCCAGGAATCAGATCAATGCAAAACTCAATATCGCGCTCTGGCGGCAACCCAGGTAACTCATCGGGAAAGACATCAGGAAACTCTCGCATAGTAGAAACAAGATCCAACGACTCCACTGTAGCTCCAGTATCATGAATGAAAGCCAAGAATCCCCGACATCCCCTCCTCAAAAGCCGACTAGCGCATAGGACAAAAATCAAACTGTGAGGGGCGACACCACGGTCCCCCTGCACAACAAACACTGACTCGTCGGGAAAACAAAATCTAACTGTCTTCTCGCGGCAGTCCACGGACGCATAGCAAGTAGCTAACCAGTCCATGCCCAACAGAACGTCGAAGTCCAACATCTCAAGAAGGATCAAGTCGACGGACAGACCTCTGTCTCCTAAATGGATAGCACACGATCGGAACTTGTGTCATGCAACAAACGACTCTCCCACAGGAGTAGTCACGACAAGTGGCTGATCCAGCAAACACGACTCTCGGCCTAACCTCGGCATAGAGTGCGTAGAAACATACGAATGCATAGATCCCGGATCAAAAAGAACATGTGCATCATAAGAACATACAGAAAGGGTACCTGAAATCACAGCATTGGACGCCTGAGCGTCCTGGTGAGTTAAGGCAAAAACCCGAGCCTGTCCTATACCGGCTACTGGCTGTCCCCTGCCTCTACCAGCTCGTCCTCTCGGCACAAAACCACCGCAACCAGGACCACTCTAAGCAGGAGTCTGACGCGGTGCAACAACAGGAATAAGAGGCAACGCTCTTTGAGGCGGAGAAGGTGGTAAGCTAACCTGCGGTACTGCTGGCCCTCTCTGACGCACCACGGTACAATCCCGAACAAGGTGATGTAGACTGCCACACCGAAGCATCCATAAGATGGTCGCTGGCCCTCCTGGGAATAAGAACTGAATAACTGGCCACGTCCCACGTCTCTGCTATTCCCCGAGTCTAAAGGAACTCTGCGTCGACGTGCAAACCTCTGTCTCCGTGCTGGTACATCCGTGCGAGTCCTCTTTGGTTCCGGAACAACCGATGACTCAGCTAGACGCTCCTCCACCAATAGAGCTGCATCGACAGCTGCCGCATACGTGACGCAATGCTGAATGCTGATGGCTAGGAACAACTGGGTAAGTAGGCCTCGAACAAACCTCTTCACCCTCATCTCCTAGTCGCCACCAGGTACGGAGCATACACAGACAGCTCGGTAAACAATACATCATACTCAGACACCGTCATCCCAGAGTCTGACGTAACGACTTAAATTTGTGCGCTCGCGCATCCCTGACGCTCGGTGGAAGAAAACGGGTGAGAAACACCGTCACAAACTCAGCCCAGGTCATAAGAAGCAATACCCACGGCTCTGCCCTTCTCCAAGGACTCACACCACTTTTGGGCTAGACCCTCCAGAAGAAAACTGGCAAACTCCACCCATCTCATCGGAGCATCGGAGTGAACGACAAATCCTGGCCATCCGGTCGATGAACGACTGCGGATCCTCAGTAACGTCTGTGCCAGTAAACACCGGAGGCCTCAGCCTCATAAAATCTGTCAGCGACACAGCAATAGCCTCCGGAGCTGTAACTGCCAGTACTGGAACTGTAGGTACCATCGTGGTCCCCGCAACGGGTGGAACAACTGCCTGCCCCTACGCTCGGATGGTCTCTACTAAAGTCCCCACTATCTGGCGCTGATCTGCATACCAGCTCCAATCATAGCAATGTGCTCCGGTATAACAGGCGTACTGCCCTGGTCAGTCCTCGCCTCAGACCAGTCAACTCTGACCTCGGCCCTCGCGGCCGCTCTCTGTGCCCTCGTAGTCTTCGGCGGCATATGGGCTTGAAATTGAAACAAGATTCGATAAGGAAACAGGAATCGAATCATAAGGATGTATATCAATCACGGAAGGAATATCAATCTTGTCACGACCCGCAGGGTAAGGACGTGACTGGCACTTAAGTTTACGAAACGTCTCAAGGCGTCCGTAAAATAAGTAAGCCAAAGCCCAGAAACCAAAACCAAAAAGCAAAAGAGTGAAGAAAACCCAATCAATTGAAAGCGATTTTTTCACATAAGTCATATAAAACCTTTTTAAAACAATATCAATTTTTCCGAAAATTTCGGCAGAGTCCCCTTTGTAAATACTGGCCCCCAAAATGGGTACAACAAGAATATATATAAATTTAACAAATAAGGCTTCCCAAGCGGGAGCTAGCTCTTCGCCACAAGGCGGTCACAAATCCACGCAATATAAAACATCAACATGCAAAATAATCATAAAGAAGCATAAGAAAAACCGCATGTCGACTCAAGTGAGCTCGACCCCAAAATACAGCATAAAAATTCCACAAATCTCACGGTCTCATCTCTAGGTCAATATACAACAATACTGGTAGATACAGTAGATGGAGTACTCTAGATACAAAGAATATACAAGATGGTACAAAAATAATAATACAACCCACCTACGAGCAAAACCCTCGAGTCCTGGCAAAAGAGGCAAAAGAAGCGGTGCGCCCGCCGCTACTGTGCTGACGGAGCGGACCTGCAAAAGACTGTGGCACAACGGTGGTGAGTTGCCAACTCGTGAGTAAAAAAGTAACATCTATAGAGGCTATCGCAAGTATGCACCCAAGCATCCTAGCATCTATAATACAGGTAAGGCAGGACATAATAGCAGGTATGTATGCAATATGAATATACTAGCAGGTATAAATGCAATGCGAATCAACTCATGATCTGAATGTGTAAGTATAAGAATCATGTTTTTTCCTTTAGGAATCTCTTTTGAAATACCATCACAATACCAATAGAATCAACAAGAACCTGTGTCCAGCAACGACACCTCAAAACTATCACAAATCTCATATATCCATGTCATAGTATCTCTGGCCTCAGCCATCCGGCTGACCCATCTCAATATCAATATCTCATCATCTCGCGGCCACAGTCGGTATCCTCTGGATATCCGCCGTCCCAAACAGTCACCGGTAGGTAATCCGTCCCCTGCCAGGCTCATCGTCAGCAACACGAGCTTCTTGCCCTGGGGTACCTTACCGGGCCCACCATGTACCCGAGACAGTTCATCCAACTCCTCGAAACGGGTCTCGAAAACCACAGCAAACTCATGGTGAAGACACTTACATCACTAGAAAACCGCAATTTACATATTTTAAATATATAATAAGTTTAGAAATTTTGCGGCTTTCCCCGAAATCCAGAAATATAATAAAATCTCAAGAAATCCTCATAAGTGCATATGTCAATGATAATGAATGCATATGGTATCAATAATCAAGTTGCGATGTGTGATTAATAGACTAGGCATGAAAAAATAATATGATAAGGTACATGCCCATGAATAGCAATCCTACGATTTTATTTTAAGGAATTAAAGGCAATAGCACAAGTTTAAGTATCAATTATAGTAAAGGTTTCAATTTAAAGGTTATCTAGTGTGGCGGCATGGCAATTACCAGGGCGTGGGTGTAGGCATGAATAGTGCTCGTGTTGCATATAAAAACCCTGGCAATGGTGCAGGTGTCCTATAGAATGGGTTCGCGTACGTATGTCAATATAAGGCATGAATGTAGCAATAATCATACAAGTATTACACCCCTAATTACTAACATTACTAAGAATCTTTTTAAGCTACTAAAACTATCGGGTGACTTGCGCCATCCAACGATAGTCCCCCGTAGATGTTACATTTACTCACCGGAATCCCTAGCTAGTCACTTCCAATCACCGCTTTCCCCTTTCGTGCCGCGTCTGACGTCTCCGCGACCGAACCTAGAATTTACATCAAAACCAAACATAAGGTTACATATCAAGAACGACGCAAAACCCAAACGAAAATACCAACGTTCATAAGCTAGGTACAACGTGCACAAGGTGCGCGGAACACACGCGAAAATCGCAAAAACTAACTAAAACGTCGATTGGTCGCCGGGCAAAACTAAAACCTGACCACTCAAAAATCCACACTCACACATCCTAAATGTCATAGGATAAGCCAATACAATCATCAAGATATCAAAAATAATTTATCACATACTTTTATCACAAAACTAGTAAGCACAAACATTCCAAAAAAAACGACGCAACATCGCCGTTATGCGATAAAGTGCTCACAATCCAACACAAACATCCAACTAACCCACTAGATAGACACTACATTAATTTTAAACCATTTACAAAGCATCAAACCATAATTCCAACACAACAATCATGCTTCAATCTATTTCCATACACAAACCCCTTTCTTGATTTTTGTAATTAGCAATAACAATGAAAATTTCACACAAGTTTAACTTAGATTAGTATAATATGAAACCACTTAAGCAAAGCAACCTCATAGATTGGTTTAGTAAACAAATAGATAGCAAAATAGATTTAATTAACTAAATAATGGTTTCTAAAACCCTAGTTTAATTTCAACCATGGACTAGAAAAACTAGATTAGGATTTTGCTAAGCTTTTAACACTAAAACCATTTAATTAAAGGAATTTAACCAAAAGAAATTAATATGGTGGAAATTATACCTCAAGATCTATGGATCTAGCATGATCATTTTCCTATAAAATTGCCTCCTTTCACATGTTTTCAACTAAACTAGGCTTGAGAAGGGGTAGCACAAGGATTTGTTTTGGTTTTGTAAAGAAATTTGTGGATTTTGATGGTTTTTGAGATGAATTTGTGAACAAAAAGAGAGGGGAAAAATGAGGGGGGAGGGCTGCAGGTTTCGGCCAGAACAAGGGAGAGGGGATGGTGTGGGGTGTGGGAAATGGTCACCAAGTCAAACCCCCTCAAAGTCAAACACACCATACCTCCAAAATAATATATTTTAAAACCTACACTTTAACTCATTTCATCACCTAACAAAAGAGTTTAAAAAAGAGAGAGAGGGAGAAATTTCTGCAGTTGGCCAGCCAAGGGAGGTGTGAGGATGTGTGTGAGAGTGCATAAAAAAAATTATGCAAAAAGACCCCCTTCAAGTCCAAAATTGCAAGTTTTAGCTTAAATTCAATAAATTTCGTTTTCCATAATAAAAATTAGTTAAAACTTGAAATAAAATACTAAAATTTATATTACAACTAGATTTTAATTAACATGATTTTAATGATTAAAATTAGCCCAAAGAAATTTGTATTTATCGCTAATTTAATGTATTTTCTTACCGACTTAAAATAATATTAAAAAATTGAAAAATTAGGGAAAATTTTTAAACGACCAGAATTTCATAAGTAACTCATTAGCTACTAAAAACAAGCAATTACCTATCCAAATTAGGTATAATTAGTCCTAAACTGCAAAATAACAAAAAAGACGGTTTACGGAAAAATACCGAATTTTCACCGATTTTCAGGAAAACGCCAAAACGACTTTTCAAGGCGCTACAATCTTCCCCCCTTAAAGAAATTCGGTCCCGAATTTAAAAATATAACTACGCGTACCTTCAAAGAGATGGGGATATTTCTTCCTCATCTCGCCCTCGGTCTCCTAGGTAACCTCCTCGCTGCTCGGGCTACGCCAAAGGACCTTGACGGTTGGTATAATCTTTGATCTCAACTTCTTCACCTGCCGATCCAGGATGGCTACCGGCTACTTTGCAAAATAAAGGTCGCGCTCTAGCTGGACTGTCGGGTGCTGAATCGCATGCAAAGGGTCGTGAGGTACTTGCGGAGCATCGAAACATGGAAGACGGGGACATCGGGAAAGCTGGGTGGAAGAGCCAAACGATATGCAACTGCGCCGACACGCTCGAGAATCTCGAAGGGACCCACAAATCTGGGACTAAGCTTTCCTTTTCGCCCAAATCGCATCACGCCCTTCATCGGAGAGACCCTCAGAAAAACATGATCGCCAACTGCGAACTGTAGTCTGCGACGGCGCCTGTCTGCATACGATTTCTGCCTGCTCTGAGCTGCTCTCATCCGGTCTCGGATCAACTGTATCTTCGCTGTCGTCTCCTCAACAAGCTACGGCCCCAAAATACTGCTCTCGCTGAGCTCTGTCCAACAGACGGGCGATCTGCATCTCCTCCCATACAATGCCTCGAAAGGTGCCATCTGAATAGTATCCTGGAAGCTGTTGTTGTAGGAGAACTCCACTAGAGCTAAATGACGATCCCAGCTACCGCCGAAGTCTAAAACGCACGCTTTGAGCATGTCCTCGAGAGTCTGAATGGTCCGCTCTGACTGTCCGTCGGTCTGCGGATGAAACGCTGTGCTGAAGCTCAAACGAGTGCCCAAAGCCTCCAGAAGTCTCTGCCAAAGTCGGCTGGTGAACTGGGTGCCTCGATCTGACACGATACAAGTCGGTACGCCATGCAACCGCACGATCTCGTCGATGTAAAGGTGGGCATACTGAGCGAAGCTGAAAGTCGTCTTCACTGGCAGGAAGTGAGCCGCTTTCGTCAATCGATCTACGATCACCCAGATGGAGTCATACCCTCGACTGGTCCTGGGTAGACCCACAACGAAATCCATCGAAATCTGCTCCTATTTCCACTCCGGAATGGGTAACGGCTGTAGCTCTCCTGCGGGCCTCTGGTGCTCGGCCTTGACTTGCTGACAAGTCAGGAATCTCGATACAAACTCCGCAATATCCCTCTTCATCCCGTCCCACCGGTAGGTCTCTCTCATATCATGGTACATCTTGGTGGAACCGGGGTGGACACTATACACTGATCGGTGTGCCTCCTCAAGAATGTCGCACCGCAATCCATCAACATCTGGTACGCACAGTCTAGATCCATATCGTAAAATCCCTGATCATCAATCACGAACTCAGAAAATCTGCCATGTCCCATCTGTGCCATGATCTCTGAGCAACGGTTGTCTCTGCGCTGTGCCTCATATATACGGTCAATCAACTGTGGGCGTGCACGAACATGCGCGAGCTGTCCCCCTGTCTGAGTGAACTCGAACTCAACTCGGCTGTCGTATAAATCTGCCAATCTGCTGACGACTGCCTCTGCACTGCGCGCACATAGGATAGACTACCCCCGGGCCTCCTGCTCAAAGCATCTGCCACAACATTCGCCTTGCCTGGGTGATATAAGATCTCGCAGTCGTAGTCTTTCACCAACTCCATCCAACGACGCTGCCTGAGGTTCAGGTCTCGCTGCTGAAATATGTACTAGCTCTTGTGATCAGTGAATATCTGGCACGACTCGCCGTATAGGTAATGTCGCCAAATCTTCAGTGCAAAGACCACTGCAGCCATCTCCAATCGTGAGTGGGGTAGTTCTGTTCATGCTTCTTTACCTGCCGAGAAGCATATGCGATCACCCGGCCATGCTGCATCAGTACGCATCCTAACCCTACTCGCGAAGCATCACAGTAGACCACAAATCCGCCTGATCCCGAAGGCAAAGATAATACCGGCGCCGTAGTCAAACAAGTCCGTAGCTGCTGAAACTGCGCTCGCACTCCTCTGTCCAAACGAAAGGAACTCCCTTCCGGTCAAACCGGTCAAAGGTGCAGCTATACGGGAGAAGTCCTGAACAAAACGCCTGTAGTAGCCCACCAGGCCTAGAAAACTACGGATCTCAGTAACCGATTGTAGGTCGGGGCCACTGCTGAACAACCTCAATCTTCTTCGGGTCCACACAAATGCCGTCTCTCGTAACCACGTGA